>CM042476.1:65068583-65668583 GCA_023621385.1 Quercus gilva | reverse complement strand
TGTAAATATATGCAAAATATAATTATATTTGGAGACTAAATGTAGCTAGTACCTTTGGAAATATATAAGAGAGAGAGAGAGGGATGACTTTCTTTTTTTTTTTTTTTCTTTTTTTACCTAGAGAGTTTATTATTAAGAAGTGTTACGTCTACAAAATTTTCAAAACTCTTTTACAACTAATTGTATGTGGTAAGTTGTAATTGGTTCCAATTTGAATCCACAATTTAAATTATTTTTTTCCTATCTTTAATAACCTACCACTTAAAATTTGTTGTAAAAATATTGTAAAAAAAATATTGTGAACGTATCATTTCTCGTTTACTATTTTTGTAATTGTGAGTGTATTTGTGTTTGAGCTAGCCAAAAATAGTGTATCTGTGATTGCAAAGATTGTGGAAGTGGTGAGGGAGAGTTTGTGAGTGTAGTTTGTAAATATTGGTCTACTAGTATTTATAATTTCATATAGCACATGAATGTAGATACGAAGTTGACATTAAATTTTGTTGTTTTGTGAGTGAGGCCCTTCACTATCCGAAAATTACAAGAATAATTATTTAAAATGAAAGAAAATACAAAGAAAAGAGAGAGAGTGAGGGATAGGTTTTGCACATACCACAACATGACTGCAGAAGCTAGAGTGAGCTTGAAATAAGGCCAAAGTCCTTTAAAGGCTTTTGTAGAGAAGCCAGTCCAAGTTTCCTTGCAAGAAGGGCTTAAAAGAATATAAAGCCCATTTACCAAGACAAGAATCCACCAAGAGAGGCTTAGTGTCAAAGCAGCTCCCAGAAGGCCATAGTCCAAAACATAAACTGCTAACCATGATAGTAAACAGTGCAAGAGGAATACCCCAACAGACATATAAGCCAGAGGATTTACAATGTTCTGTGCTTGGAGGAACCTCTGCATTGGGCAGTTTATTGCAAATGCATAAAGTTGTGGTATCAAACCTCGTGCAAAAACTTCACCTTCCTCAGCTATGCTCGCTGACTGCCCCATGGCAACCAAGAGTGGTCCTGAGTACCAATAGATGAAGGTGAGCAGAACAGCTGCTCCCAAGTGCAAAATTATTGCCTTTTGGCATATGATACCCATTGCCGCGAGCTTCTTCGCCCCGTATGCTTGTCCACACACAGTTTGGACCGCACTGGCCATGCCCAACTGTGTATCCAGTGTCACGTTAAATAAAATTTTGAACGATAAATAATAAAAACAACCTGAAAAGAATTATGGAAACCTTACCATTATCCCATAAGCAAGACCTTGAATTCCAACACTAGCTATAGAGGCACCAGCAAGCTCCAAAGAACCCAAATGGCCAGTGAACATGAGGGTCACAAAACTTAGCATGTAATTGAATATGGAAACAACAATAGAAGCTCCTGATAGAAGCCAAAGGAGCCTTGACTCCCAACCCACTAAACGAGGCCACCATCGAACTGCCACTGGTCTGTGTTCCAAGAATTCTTCAATGGCAATCGATGAAAGATCAGGAATCCGAGAATGTGAGTCCAGACCAAGTAGCAGTGGCTGATACTCAGCAGAGCCCATGGTTCCAATATAAATTCCTAGACCCACCAATCCCACTACTAGACTAGTAAAGTTTTGACTTGTAGTTTTGACACTCACTTGGATGAAGTAGTACGCTGATGTGTATCTTTTTATCTTGAATGAGCTGAATTTTCATTATCTAAGAAGCTACCATTCTAATTGTGACTACCAACCAGTTTATATGATTCATGTGCAAAAAAAATGGTAGCTAGACCCGTGTCTTTCTCACCTAACAGATTTTTCTTCAGTTTTTTTTTTCGTTATTGTCGTGTTACCTCTTTGACTTGTCCTCGAAAGAGGGAATAATGTGGATATTCAAATTAGAAACTTCTATTCATTCAGTAAAAAAACATAATGAAAAATCTTCTAAGCAAGCAAAGTAGTAATTTCTCTGCCGACTTCTGAAATTGATTAAAATAAAAAGCGTCAATTTCTAGGAGATTTTTAAGTGCAAATTGCACTCCCACTCCTAACTGCCCTTTTAGTCTGGTCATCAGACTCATCACGTGCACCTACTACATGACAAATTGAAAATACCCGCCTGAGTCCTACATTTTTTCTTTCTTAAATGTTTGTGTATATTATTATATTAACAAAATATGTGAGTACTAATAGGCACTAGAAAATGATAGGCAAACAACAAAATATAGAAGATAAAAAACGAATTAGCTGAAAGACTAAAATACTTGTTTGGGTTGTTTGCACGTGAATTAGATTCTTGAGTTACTTATGCTTATGCCAATTTTGATTCTTGAGTTATTGTGCCGTCTCTTTCGTTGTGCTACAACGCTCAACTCATATGGGACTCATCAACGACCACAATCCACAAACATTGAATTTTGTTTTTTTTATTTTTTAAATTAATTTTTTTTTTCTTAAGAACAAAGTTTAGTTACAAAATTAGTTGTAGTCTAAGGCAACAACTTTCTTTAAAAAAAAATAAACATTACTACATATTTTGAAAATTTAACAGTTGAATTATATATTTTTTACACTCTTAATACATATGTCATGTGCTAATCGGATATTATTTACTATATGATCAATAAATCTTATAGTTTATGCATAATTCACCTCCAATAAAAAGATATTAAAAGATATTAAGTAAGGTTATAGTTTTATGCTACAACTAATTTTATAACTAAACTTTGTCAAAATGAGCGAAAACTTATCAAATAACAAGATCTATTATATGGTGCATCTCATTAATGTTTTCAATTAAAATTTAAAAAAAAAAATTTATATGACTTTTATTAACAATTTAGACAAAAAGATTAGATTGACTTAATTAATAAAAATTAAACTTTACGGACAAATTTGACAATTGAGGTAAAAGTCAAGAGCGTAAATTCAATTTTAGTCTTTTTTTTTTTTCTTTTTCTTCTTCTTCTTCTTCTTCTTGTTCCGTTGTTTATCTTGTAGGCCACAAGCCCTCCATTCTTGTCCCTCCCTGCCTTCCTTGTCGTTTCAAAGATGGTTGGATTTGATTTTTTTTTTTTTTTTTTCTTTATTATATGGGTAGGGTGGAATAGATTTGTCATGAGAGAAATTATTAGAACTTATGGGAGGACCTCATGACTATGTTGAAGTGATGCATTCTTTGAGAAATCTTTCATTTAATATTCTACCTCATCTTTATTTAGTTTCATATGTTACTCTTTTTGAAAGAAAAATGGGTATTATTCATTTAACCTTCCACCTAAACAAAGGTTATAAAAAAATTAATATTTAATTTTTATTATTTATTTATATTCAAAAATAACAATTTTATTTTCTTATTAATTTTAATAAAATTTTTGGGTACCACATAGCAAAAATATATCTTTCATAGCCAAAAAATTTATAAAAAAAATTCAAAAATAAAGTACCACCACTTGTAAATTCCAAGCGTGTAAACTATAGCATGTTGGTTGATAAATCCTCGTAATAAAGAGAAATAATATGTCCACAATATTTTCACAACATTTTTATAACAAACCCTAAGTGGCGGGTTATTACTGATTGTTATTGTTGGGGCAAAAAAGTAATTTTAGTGTTAGTTTCAAATTTGAACCAATAACAACTAACCACTTGTAATTTATTGTAAAAATGTTGTGAACGTAGCATCTCTCCAAAATAAAAGATGCTCAATACATATACGTTATCTTAAGTTTCTATGTGGCTTACTCCTTAATAATGAAATAAGGAAATAGAATAGTCTTCTTTTAATCTTCGGCCTCAACAAAACTTTTAATCATTTGTTTAATTATTTTAGTATTATTTTCTATTCAGCAAAAATAAGTTTTTTCTTTTACAGTAAAATATTAATTTATTGATACATGTTCAATGACAGTACATGTATTGATTTGGTGCACTCATTTTTATTATTTTGAAAAAATAGATTATATGGCCCTTTTTCTTTTTCTTTTTTACTCACAATAAATTGGGAGGGAAGATTTAAATTTAGATTCTTCAAGGAAATGCCTAAGACAAAAGGGTCCGAAAAATATATATGGTTATTTTTTTAAGGATTTATATTAAAATAATAATAACTTATGACAAAAGGGTACGAAAAATATATATGGTTTTTTTTTAGGATTTATATTAAAATATTAATAACTTATATGGAATATGACATTTTTGCTTAATTCTATTTGCTTTAGCAATAATTGAAACAAAAAGCAACCCAAAACAAAATCAAATTTAATATTTATGTGGTTAAGTTAGTCAAAATAATTTAATAATTGTGAATTTATTAAACAATTTTTCCCCTCTTTTTATATGACATGTAATGTATATCTATATAATATATAATATATAAAAGTTGAAGTGTATCAATTATTTTTGTTACTTTCTTATTGTGCCACATTATCCACCTATTTATAACACTTTTTCTCTCATTTTTAACTATTTTTTTTTCTTATTAATTTATCATTTTACAATTACGCTTCCTCCAATATTTCCCCTTTGCTTTTATCCTTTTATCTCTTCACTACTTTATAATCTATACCTTAACATTACAATTTATTCATTCCTTCATCTTCTTTTTATTTTGACTTTTATTCTCTCTATTTTATTTACTATAAATTTGATTTCTTCCAATCAATCCATATTTTGCCCATAGAAAAATATGAATACTCTCTCTCTCTCTCTCTCTCTCTCTCTCTCTCTTTGTGGATTTTTAATTCTTTATTGCATCTCTACTTTAGGTTGATGAATTTTTGTTTTGAACTCTATTTTGGGTTAATATGATTTAGTTGTGTTTTAATCTGTTATCTTTTTTTCTTTTCTTCTCTTAGATAGCTAGATGTTACCCTATGACATTACATATTATATAATGATATAATGAAATAATGTTATTTTATTATGTAACATGGCTTCGATAATTTGCTTTTTTTAATATTGATGAACTTTTGTGTTTTCTATATCTTTACTTACATTTTAATGTTGTTTTTTTTGGGTTCCCTATCACATATCCTCTCTCTATCTCTCCTTCTTATAGTTTTGATTTAAGTTAACTTTTAGATATTTTATAAGTGAGAATTTGAGTTAAAATCAAAATACAATCTACATGACTATATATTTGAATGTGCCTATCAATTATTTGAGTAATATCATGATAATCTTCTTAAGAGAACAAGAAATTTGAAACTTAAAAAAAAAATATTGTACAAAAAAATAAATAAACCAAATAATATACCCTAAACCCTAGAAGAATAGACATACCCAAGTTTCTTAAACTAATAATAATAAATAAATAAACCAAAATAATATAATGATATATTTATAGAAATAGAGAGATGAAAAATACTTTTAAAAATAATTCAATCTTCATAAAATTTTAGAGAATAAATTATACATATACCATATCATAAAATACTTATATATTTCCATGCATCACATGGGTTTGCAACTATTACTAATTCTCAAATGTAATATTGCTTAATGAGTATCATACATGAACTACAAAGATAATTTTTAACAAAATGTTTTCATATGAACTTGTTATGCAATCGTTGTGGGCGCAAGCACCTGCTTGTGGGCTTATCAACTCCCCTTGCTACACACAATCGCCATGCTCTAGGGAATACGCCTTAACCGAGTGGACCAGAGACAAAGGGTTTAGTGGGAGTCACCATCTTATTTAGGTCTACGAACCAAACTTGGGCCCCTTGTAGAAGGCCTTGTATATCCAAAATCTACGTCCAAAAGTAAGGTACAAGGATGGGAAGGTGAGAAACAAGGGCTCAAGTTGTAAGGGGTACAAAATAAAATGTCTACACTCACGCATCACACAGGACATCTAATTAAAGTCAAACACATGGTTATATTGATCAATAAAACACAAACCATGATATCTTTTCCAAAGAGGCAAAGACAATCAATCAATATATATACATACATATATATATATATATATATATAAAAGCAGAGACCTCATGCAGGAGTGCATGAGCTCCTACTGTGTGGCACTCTAATATTTCATTTAGCCTTTTTAACCTTTTTTTATTAAGTCTTTTTTACTGTTACCCAATAAATCATAGTAACTTCTTTTTACTATTATATAAAATATGAGTAGCTCTTAACAATTAGACTAAATGTTTTTCTCTACAAAATGGACTACTTTTTAAAAACCAAGCAAACCTTATGAAAAGCCTACGACCAGTTATTACTTTACATATTATGACCCAAGTAGATCAAAGCCAAAACTCTTACCCACTTAGAGCATCTCCAATGGTGTAGATAAAAGCAAAATATTCTCTATAATAGAGAATGAGACTAAAAAAATGGTCTCCAATAGATTCTCTAAACCCTGAACAGTAGCTCAGCAAATTTGATGGGCTACTATACATCCTTCAAATGTTTTTTTTCTATTATAATAATCAAGTATTAAATAAAAAAAAATGTTGGAAAATATGTAGTTGTTAAAAAAAGAATAAAGAATGAATGAAGAAATAATATTTAAATGAAATAGAGAATGTGATAGAGAATCTGTTGGAAAGTGTATTTGAAAAAGTGGGTATCTAAAATATAAAAATCACTATTCATTCTCCAAATAGTACAAAAATTTAGAGGATCTACTGGAGATGCTCTTACAAACTCTCTTCAGCCTCTCTCACGTGCAAATGATACTTCCAAAAAATCTCAAACTCATGAAAGCATGTCTTCCTTTTTTTCTAAATTTCAATTCAATACGTTTTTGTTTACTAATAATGTTCTATGCAATTTATGTAGGCAAATTTTCTTTGCCATCAACTAGTGCAACAAAAATATATATAAATCTTAAGATTCTTGAGGTTGATGAAATAATTGACAGATGAATATTTTTAAAATTATTAATAACAAAAAAATTATGATAAATAGCATATACTATCTCACAAAATACCATTTACATAATATTTTATTTAAAAAAAGTCAATGATAGGAATGGTAAAAAAACATGATTCTATACAAGAAAGATCAAAAATACATGCAAAACAATTTCATATGAGGATTTATCTTTAAAGAATATGAAGACAATAGAAGAGATCAAATGCATTGAATGAGATCGATCCTACAAAATAGGTTTGCTAATCATTTCAGATTATACTCATCATTTACGTGAAAAAATAATAATACATCATACTATTTATATTTAAATAAAATTCATATTAACTTCAAAGTTCATTAAAAGATGTGAACTACTATGGTATTACAAAAAGCAACATGAATACAATGACGGGTTGGTATTACCTTTCATGCGTGCTTTATGGAAGGAATGTCAAACCACAATCAGGATGTTTTTGGCGCACAAAATGTGGACCAAAAAAAAAAAAAAACTCCCTATCCCAAGGTTAATCTATATAGACAATTGCAAACTACTTCAAATACATAATTCAAATTGAAGTTTTTGATGCAACAAACAAACCAACTTTTGTGATATTAGATTGAGATGCTGAGAAAATCCTAAATAAATTTGCAAGAGATCTTGCTGAAAAATAAATTGAGGTACAATTTATTTAAATTATTAAATTATTGTAAAGCTTTTGATCATAATATATATTAAATATATTCCTCACATGCATATTGATATTGGAGAAAGAATCTCACATGATTCGAAGAACATTTTAGGAAGAAAATACATTTTCTTACTTCATTTGAATGAATTCAATTTAAATGATGGTTTTGAAAATTACAAAGCTACTAAGAATTTATATGCACCTTCAAATAACAAAAAAATATGGAAGAAAAAAATTACACAATCCAATATGCTATATTAACTCTTTTGCTACACTATTCCTTATAAAGTAACAAAAAAAAAATATAAATAAGTATTTACATAAAACTATCAGATCACTGAAATTTATAATATGAATGCAAATACCTACGCAAAATTTTAGCGACAACAAATCCACAAGTCCAAACTTTGTAAGATCCAGTTAGGAATCTTCCAATGCCAATTCATTAGTAATTAACACAAATGATGCAAAAAAAAAAAAAAAAAAAAAAAAAAAAAAACTCATGAAATCTCAAAATTGAACAAATAGAGACAGACCAAACTTCAAACGTTGAAGATGAAGAAACAGATAATGATAATATGCCCCTTAACAAGATTTACAAGTATCACCTTACAAAAAACTGTCGAATCACTGAAATTTATAATATGAATGCATTAACCTATGCAAAATTTTAGCGACAACAAATCCACAAGTTCAAACTTTGTAAGATCCGGTCAGGAATCTTCCAATGCCAATTTATTAGTAATTAACACAAATGATGCAACAAAAGAAAAAACTGATGAAATCTCAAAATTGAACAAATAGAGACGGACCAAACTTCAAACATTGAAGATGAAGAAACAGATAATGATAATATGCCCCTTAACAAGATTTACAAGCATCGCCATACTGCAAAAACAAAGCATTGAAGATACAAAAAACAATATTTCGCAGTGAAGCTCTTTATTACATCACATAATAAAAATCAATATGGAATGAATTAACATGCTTTTATCAACTTTTATTATACAATATTACTCCAAAATTGTTTATTTTATTGCTCATTACTTGAACAAAATATTTATAATGGATTTGTGTGTGTAATTTATAATTATTATTTCTTATGATGAACTCATTACTAACAAAATTTTATAACAAATATACTATAATATACATTCAATATTTTTCTAAAAAAAAATTTCATAAAGTATTACAACATTATCCGTGCATCGCACATTTACTAGTTAAATTCAATGTAACTATGTATTAGAAAGGCTGTAATCCATGCAACATATCAATCAAATTCAAAGAAAATGAAATTAAATTATATCAGGAAAGTGTAAATTGCAATTCGAAAGTTAAGCCAAATAAGAGAAATGAAATTTGATATCTTTACTTGTCTTGAATGACCACCCTTCAGGTCTCCATGAGCCAAAACTAAAAGCTTCACACTCAATTAAATATCAAGATGTGTCTTTTAATCTCATCTTAAAAGTTACAATATAAGATGACAAGCAAACTACTATCATTAAGATCTCATTCTCCTAATGAATACACTTAAACTAAACACTCCAGTGGTAGACCGTAGACTGGGAACAGTCTCCTATTTATAATTTACAGTTATAAGCTGACATACAAGCTTTATACAGAGTTTCTCCAAGTACTACAACTCTAACCACAAAAGTCTATGAGAATGCCACTAATCCGTACAAGTAAAACGATACATGATATTGTTAAACATTCTTTAGCAGCTAATTCTTAATTTTCTGATTTGAAGCATATGCCTTAGTAGTCAAGAGACCCCATTGCCGCAATCCCATTGCTTGAATTCCTCAAGTCCTGACGACTCACACAATCATCACAACTGCTGCTACTATTGGACAATTTGCGACTTGGAGCAGAAGTTGCAACATCAATCCCTTCTTTGCCCAAATTTCGCACTTCTACTGGAGACAATATCTTTATATACCATACATTGTTTACAAATTCCCTGGGGAAGAAAGCAAGGTATAAATGGACTGAACCAAACAGGTTAAAACATCACCAAAATTGATATGCTGACTATCAAAAGTAATTATGCCTGTATTCCAAAAATATAAGACGGTTACAATTTATATTTAACAAATCCAAAGTAATGTGAGCATATGCACTAAAAGGTCCATGTATTGGAAGGAAATTTTAACTCCTCACAATATTTGTCATTGAATTTGATTACATGAAGGCAGATGAACTTAAAAGTACATATTACCCCAAATGCTAGCCATCTTCAGAGGCCAGACTCCTAGCTTTAGAGTCCCAATAATTTGATGCTACTATGTCTCATAGAAATCCATATTGTTCAGGGCTTGAAAAGTTTAATGAACTTGTTGCCTTTTGTTGCGGCATTCCAAGTTTTACCAAAACAATTTTTGAACAATTCATTTATTGGTCCAAGCCTGGGTGTAGGAATCTAAATTAAGACAAGGTCTCATTGCATTTCTTCCATAATGCTTTTGGCATTGCATACACGATTTCCAAATTTTGGAATAAAACATAAAAAATAAAATTAAAAAAGACATAATGATGTAACAAAAATTCACATTCCAGGATGCGGAATGCCAATTCACTGATTTGTGTTAGACTCTTTCTATTTTCCATACTTTTATATTCTTGTCATGCCAATAAGGTAGTCTGGACGTGACCTAGCAAGTCTTGAAGGGAATGCCAAGCTCCATCCGGGAACCATAGCCTAATTGAATTGGATCTAAAGGTAAAGTGATTGTCTCTCACTATTGCTCTTTATTTTGGTTATGGAGGTACTGAATAGAATATTGAGTACTAAGGAGGAAGGTTTTATTTTCTAGCTTTACAGTTGCTAATAGAGTAGATGTTTTATTTTAATTTTTTGAGAATCAGGAAAGGAGTAGATAATAGTATCATGATTCACACATCTACTCTTTGCAATTAATACTATTTTATTTTTGGGATAATAATGTGGAACATCTTTATAATAGTATTGTGTTGACTTGGTAAGAGAAAAGTGGTCCCAGTAGGAGAGGTTGAAGAGATAGCTACTCTGGCTAACATACAATGTTGTAAGGTGGGGGCGTTTGCCAATGAATTATTTTAGGCATGCCTATGGTGTCGCATTCTAAAGCAGGAATAGTTTGGAATCCAATTTTTAAGAAAATGGAGAGCAAGTTAGTGGGTTGAAAACACTAATATTTGTCAAAAGGTGAAGATTGACACTCTCGAAAAGCCCACACCAATTTACCAAACTATTATCTTTCACTATTCACCATTCGAAAAGCCCACACCAATTTACCAATTTGGTGGAGTCGTTCCAAAGATAGATAGGCTTGAGTTTGAATAACATTTTGTGGATTAGAATTCAGTTTGCTCTGCCGTTTCTTGTGGGGGTTTGGGAATATGTAAGCTAGGCACTATAATGAAGCCCTATTGGGTTGGCTATGGCATTTTGGGAGGAAGACAGCCATTTGTGGAGATGGATGGTCGCTTTGAAATTTGGGGGGGTGGTTCGACGAAGCGGTTTGGAAGTATTCAAGGTTGTATTTTATGGAGAAGTATTAGGAAGGTTGGGATAAGTTTGTTGCTTGTGAGCATTTTAGATGGCAACTGTGTTAAATTCCAGCATGACAAGACAAATGCTGTGAGCATCACTCTCTGAAGGAGGTATACCCAGAGTTATTTGCAATTGCAGTAGATAAAGATGCCTCAGTTAATTCTTATTTAGAGAGAGGAAGGAAGGGGAGGATGCACGCATGGAATATCAGGTTTATTAGAGAACTGGAACTGGAGGAAAATTGAATCTTTGATTGCCGAGTAGATAAGACCTTGATTAGTTGGGATGAAGGATGAATGGCAATGGTAGGTATAATATTTGTTCATACTATAAGGTTTTTTCCGGGCTCTAATGACATGTTTTTCACTTGGGAAACCATATGGTGACAATCTTATGAATAATGGTTATCGTACAGCTGAATGGTGCCGAATGCGTAGAAATGGAGAGACTGAGCCATAGGTTGCACTATGACGTTGCACATGATTTGCTAGTGTTTGTCTTCTGTGTGTTTAGAATTCAATGTGTGATGTTGAGCGTCATTAGCGTGTTAATTGGTTGGAGGAATTAGTTTGGTAAAAACTATTCATTTGTTTGGAATCTAGCCACATTATGCTTGATGTGGATGCTATGGAGAGAGGAATTATCGTATATTTGAATACATAGAAGTCTCAATGGTTTAGTTGAAGTTGTCTGAAGTAACACGTGGGTTGAAGGGGTAGGAAAACAAAGACAACCCTTCACCACCTAGAGTTGCTAGAAGCCCTAAGATTCACATCCTAAGGCTACTTGGAATCACCAGCGAGCTTATGGAAATTTTCCACTATAACATAGTTACATCAAATAAGTAAAGAAACAGTACACATTATATTAAATTTAAAAATGAAACCAAAATTCAAATAAATTAAATAAAATTCATCAAAACTAATCCTAGCTTTAGAAATTCCCATCAATCCGCCATCATCCACAGGTCTGGCATCTACACCAACTCTCTCGGGTTGGGACAGACTCAATCCGTCAAGTGTGACTTGTGATAACTCTAGTAGTGCTCCATCATGCCAAGGTCAAGCCTAACCATGGTTTTAAAAACCGGACCAGACCAGCCGGTTCAACTAGTTCAATCAAGAACCAGACCTAAATCCAATCTGGTTCTCGCTAAAAACCAGAAATACCAAAAAAACCAGAAACAAGCACTTTGACCAGCTGAACCAGAAATCAGACTGGTTAGACTGGTTTCTTGACAAGCTGTTTGATGCAAAAATGTGGTTTTTGACAAAATTTCTCATCAATATGATAGCGTTAATGCAGTCATAGCTAAGAGAAAGTAAGATTGGGTACTACCCCCACGACATTTATTATTTTATATTTATTAGGAAATCACAACAATGCATTAAAAGCCAAAAACAAAAATAATAGCTGACATAAAGAATGACCACGACCAAAAAGCTTTTGAACTTTTGGGAGTCAATTCCATATTTTCCTCCAATGTCCCATCTCCACTCTATTTAATTGTTTTTCCATCCCAACACCTTCCTTATCCATCACTTGACTTCCACAAGTAGCAAATGCAAATATTTCTTTAACCCGCAATGCATTATTTTCCTTCAAAACAGTCATTACTTTCCTTTTAAAAAAGAACCGCCATAAATAAATGCTCCAAGGAATTTTGCCTTCACACAACCAAAAACATGACAATAAACCTAAACAAGAAGGGTATTGAGTTTGAAATTTGTAATTTACCAAAAAAGAGTTTGAAATTTGCAAATACACTGCAAAAAACGCAGTCATATCTTTGTAATATTAATATTTTTGGTACTTTAGTTACACATTGTTATTTTTATTTTCTAAATATAAGAATTAAGATCTAAAAGCTTACATAATTTTTTTTTTTTTAATTATTATATATTTTTTAATGGACAAAGTTTAGCTACAAAATTAGTTGTAGTTTAAGGCTATAAACTCACTCAATAAAATAAATATTACTACATATTTTGAAAATCTAACGGTTAAATAGCATGTTTTTTAACTTCTTAATACACATCAAATTTTGTGTCAATCGAATATTATTTACTATATGATCTTTAAGCTTAGTTTATGCATAATTTTAAAATACAAAAATTTGCAATTTAAACAATTTATTAATGACATAGCTATTGATTTTTAATATTCTAGAAATTTTGCAAGTATGGAGAATATAATAAGAAAATTTCATCCAATGGTGAATTTGTCAAAATTCACCTCCAATAAAAAGATATTGAGTAAGGTTGTAACTTTAGGCTATAACCAATTTTGTAGCTAAATTATTTATGAAGTCACTGGTTCGACCATCGATCTGAACCTAGTCCAAACCAAAGAACCAACCACTCCCTCTTCCGGTTCTTTGACAGGTCTAGTTTTTAAAACCATGGTTACAACACGTCACTAGCAATCCAAGTATAGTCTCACTCTAGTCGTCCTCTCCAACACACCAAGAAACATTGAGCACCTCCATCCTTGGCAAAAATAATCTGCTCATCCAAAATAGCATCAATAGATTCTTCATGTGCTAGAGTATGGACCATATGGTTGAATGGTACAAGGTCAAGGATTAGGTTGCCAATGGTAAAGGAAGGGTCTTCTAGTATGACTATTGTACCTTTATGAGCAAAGGGATCCTCTATATCAAAAGTAGAACTCATACCATATTCAGGCAGAATATCAATGACAGAGAAATTAGGTTTGAACAATCCAAACTTTAGGCTAGCAATTCCAAACAGCTCTGGGGGAAACCCACTCAGGCCTAATTAAACCATGACATAACCCCAACTGTAACTTCTCTATATGAATTAGCATGACTTTTATAGTGATCATGCTTAATTTTTTTTTTTTTTGACCGCATGATGTAATGCATGAACACGACATACAGATGCTCCTGGTGACTCTTGTTCTCTATCATGCGGTGATATTGGGAGAAAATCTAAAGGCTTCTTAGGGTTTTGACGAGGTATGTCTTCAAATGACTTCATACCTATAGACCTAGTGGTAGGAATATCATACACAAATTGGGCTAGCAGTGGAAATGGAATCTTCATTCATCGTCTTTTTGAACTCTCTTGTTAGGAATGCTATAAGCATATAGATAATAATTGTTGTATTGAGATTTAGTTAGTTAGTTAGTTAATTAGTTAGTTAATTACAATTCCAAGCATGTTAATCACATTTAGCACATGTTGGAATTATTACTGCACATGGGAAATAATAGAACCAATAGGATAAGGCCATGTGGGCTTTGGATTGATATGTACTTCCCATTCACCAACCATTTATTTGAACACCCCTTGGCATTGAGAATGATGTGTGGGTATGAAGTTTTTGAGAAGTTGGCTTTTGTAATTACAAAATGGAGTGGCGAATTTGTTTCAAAGGACAAGGAAATATTGGCTACGTGGAAAGGTATAAAATGTTTCAAGTTCCTTGGTGCTTTGGCTATGGTCTATGCAAAAAAAGAAGATGATGTATACTACGGACAACAAAGAATGATAGAATTCGGTCTTATTGGTCTAGAGGGACACACTCTCATATGTGATGGTGTACTAATAAACTTTCTTGCTAGGATTGTTGTGCATGGCTTCAATCATCCAACAAATCAAAAATCAAGGTTCTGCTGGGAGTGTTCATTTGATGGTCTAATTCGGTTTGCTAGTCTAATTCGAAATGAAACCTGTTTACTCAAATTTTGGGTTGTGATTAACTGCTTTGGAGTTGTTGGCGTGTTCAACGGTCAAGGTGCCTTAAGGTATTGGTGTAGTGGCCGATCACCCCTCATGAAGATTACAACAACACTATGTGGGTAAGGTGTTTTCAAGGGGAGGAAAATGTTAGGAATGCTATAAACATATAGATAATAATTGTTGTATTGAGATTTAGTTAGTTAGTTAGTTAGTTAGTTACAATTCCAAGCATGTTAATCACATTTAGCACATGTTGGAATTATTAATGCACATGGGAAATAATAGAACTGATAGGATAAGGCCATGTGGGCCAATGAGATTAGAGCTAATCTCCTATAAATACATAATTGTAATCCAATATGAGAATCAATGAAGAATAAACCAATTGTTAGTACATTAGTGCATCTCTCTCTCTCTCTCTCTCTCTCAATCTCTCTCTTTCTCTATGGAGGATGACTACCTCGAATTAAGTCAATTTCCTTACACTCCCCATCCATTCCCCTATAATTCCCATCAATCTCCATTAGGAACCACCGGGTTCCTAACATCTCTTTAGCTTATAATGTTTAGCCTTTTCTTTTGTTCTTTCATCTCATCTTTTTAGTCGGCTTGGGTTGCAAAGGATTGAGTTGGATTTTTCTTCCCCTAAAAAAATAGAACATGAATTCAAACAACCAAAAATAGTGACATCTAAATCATAAACCAAGGTCTACCTAAGATGATACATCCCACAACCATTAGGATTATATCACACCATATTTTTTCCTTGTAAGAGAGGAACAAAACAAGGACAAGATACCTCTCTTTGATGGCTATGGATGCCCTTTCTACCTAAGAAACCTTCAACGAGTTAGGATGGAAGACTGGTTTCAAATTTTCAATCCTACGAAAGAAATTACACTTGAAGAGACTACGTTATTCCGACTCCCACTACCAGATGACTTTGCAATCCTTGGCTCCACGTGTGGAAAATTGCACTCACTCTGCCAAACGTCACTCACTTTGGGCTGAGCTAAGGCACACCTGAATACACTATTCAAAAGTGTTTATAAACACCCTCTGGGTACTCATCTTGAAATGTTGTGGCCCTAACACACCCTAGGTAGTTGCGCTCTCCTTCACACTCTTCAGCAACATCTTTAATTACATCAATATTAGACTCATAAACTAGCTCCTAATAGGAAAAAAAGCATGCACCCAATCATGAATTATATTTGATTGGTCAAAAATCATAAAAAGAGAAACCAAAGGAGAGCTAGAAACCAATAATTCCCTATGTAAGCTGTCCTTACTCCCTTCTATATCCTTTAATTGGTGCCAGCACCAGAATCAGTCAACAACTAATATATGTCTGAATAAATTGTTAAAAAAGATGCAGGAAATCCTGAGAAATTAGGAATAAAAAAGTAGTAGCTCTATAGTTCGATCCCGACAAATAGAAGAAAATGATGAATATAATTCACAACTTACTGCCAAGGGTCATCACCCAGGAGAAGAACATCATTCTCCCGGTCAACAAATACAAGCTGCCAGCCTGATCTCTGTGGGTCCTCTAATTGGCCTTCAAGGCCAAACATATGAGCGAGCTCACTGCGCAGCTCATCATAGCTGCTGAACTTGGAAATATCCAGTGACCTCCCAAAGGACCCTGACTTGTGAACCTGTCAAAATAAGACCACTTATGAACAAACAAAAACCTGGTGTCTTAAAATAATAGAACCACAACAAGAAGTAACGACCACTGTAATTTGAACAATAAATAAAATAGATCAATAAGGGGAAGCATAGACAATCATCCACTTGGAAGTAAATTATGCACATCAAGAAATAATTACAGTTTTCAGTCAAAAGTAAATAACTAAGTTTAGTTTCAGAAGAAAATATCGTTTATATTTATCTCAGCCTAGGTAAAGGTAACATCTTCCAAAAAAATTGTATGGATGAAGCAAGCAGATCATTTATTATTTTTCAAGTACTTGCAAAGAAGAAGTAAATTCAATGTCTCAAATAATAGGCAACCCTGATGAAAATCTTCTGAAGGTGACACCCAGAAGAGAGATTAAAGGGGAAATATTGCCATATGATATGCATCTGCAAGGACTTCCACAGCTAGGAGATTATTAAGTACAGCAAACATGGCCCCACTACCAACAGAAAAACTCCCAGACACATGACCATTCCAATAATACACTAAGACAAATACATGCAAAATGACAATAAAATTCCTGTTACCTTCACAAAGGTTCTGGTTGATGGATTTACTTGATCCACATTTTCAGAAGACTGCAAAAAACCTGATTCATCTACACAACTTGAAGTTGTAATATCCGAATTTAGTGGAAAGTCAGTGCCTGCAGCACTTGTAAAATTTGAAGTAGAAAATGGCATAGACAAAGAATCACTTTCACTGCCAATATCTCTCAGGTTTGCCATCCCATTCTGCAGCATTAGTGATGAGGAATCAATGTTGACCCCAAACAAAAGATTGCTCTGTGGATCAGTAGCACCTTGGTATCCAGAGTACTCCCTCCCAGGAAATGGAGGCAAAATGGCAAGCTCAGAGACGTTTGACTGTGGTGTTCCTAATTGTTCCACTTGGGGCAGTACACTCTGAGCAGCACCAGATGGAAGCTGACGTTCAACTGCGATTTTCTTGGGTAACATGGAGGAAGAAGCTATTGCAGGGTTGGATCCATTCAAATTATGTAAGTAGGATGCTCCATCTTGGGATAATGAACCTAATATACTGTGTATAGGGGAAACATCAGATGTGGATATGGGATTCCCAACAGGGTCAGGAAAGCACTGCTGCTGGCACTGTGAAGGAATGGACTGCAGAGATGGAGTCTGTGACTGGGTGGCTGATGCAAAATTAGATATAGCAGAAATTACATTTGGGATCTGCTGCTGGACAGACAGATGATGTAGTTGCTGGGACTGTTGAAGCTGCTCCTGCTGCTGCCGCTGATTATTACATGGTTGGTAATGCTGCAATTGTTGTTGCAGAAGCTGAGCTTGAGTGGGCAACTGATTTTCTTGCAAGCTCTGAAGAAAGGAATTTTGAGATTGGGGCTGCTGTAACATCTGCCTCTGAATCAAATTAGGCCCATTGGAAACGTTTTGAGATTGCTGGAGCCGCAGAAGAGATTGAGAAGAACATCTGGAAGGATCCACTGTCCTCATTTCCTGAAGTGCAGCAGCTGCCATCGCTTGGTATACATCGGGTTGGGGACCTGATATAGAAGAATCAAACCTTGGCTGCATCCAGGGCGTAACCCCAAACCCCTGGAAGTTCAAAGATTGAATTCCCTGATCTCCAAGCCCACCTTGCAGCCACATCAGAGGGGAACTGATGCTTATATCACCATCTTTTAGACCTGGAAGTAAACATACTCAAAATATTCAGGGAAAAAGGTACAAATACAAGTCAAAAAGATACCATGTGTCTTTTGTCTCATGTAGGTAAACCAGTCATACCATGAAAAGAGGGTAGTCCTGATGGCCATGGTCGCTTCAATCTCAGGGGAAATGAGGATGGATACATTGGAAATGTTGTTAATGGCTCAATCTCCCACAAGGAGACTCTTGGCTGCCTCTCCCCTGCAGTAGATTCATCCCATCCAACCTGCACGGTAGAACAACATTTCAGACAGCACATACTACATCATTGATAACAGAATCAAATTTTGAGCAAAATCTCAGCAAATTATAAATTATAATAGCAGAATGTCATAGTTATGGGGCATCCAAATCACCAAATTCTCTCAACTAACCTTCACAGAGCGCCAATGTGAATTCTGCCAGCGAACAGGATCTAAATCACTGATTCCAGTAATAGTACCCATGTATCTGGACAAAAATATACTTAGGTGAGCAAAAGTACCTACCTAGTTACATTTGCAATTAGAACTTCAGAGTAAATGCAATTAATTTTTTTTTTTTGGTAAGTAATAAGAATATATTAAAAAGAAGAGGGGAGTCCCCTGAAAATACAGGAAGTAAACATCAAGGACAAAGACAAATCAAGTGCATAAAGTACAAAAGTCCATGAAACCATGGATTGAAGAAAAAGAACGAAAACCAAACACTGTAACCCATTCCAGAAGAGTTTTAAGGAAGAAGAGTTTAATATCTGCAACTGATCTCTCTAAATCCTCAAAATGCCGGTTATTCCTCTCCCTCCAAATGCACCACATCAAACAATGGGGCACAGCCATCCAAATAGCCGAATTCCAATGCCTCCCCAACTTTCCTTGCCAACAAGCCAATAGATCCACCGCTGTTTTCGGCATAACCCAATGAATGCCAAACAGAGTAAACACCATAGACCATAAATCAAAAGCAATAGAGCAATGGATGAGGAGGTGGTCAACAGATTCCCCATTTCTCTTACACATACAACACCAATCCAAAATCAAAATCTGCCGTTTCCTAAGATTATCAATAGTCAAAATATTCCCTAAAGCTACAATCCACACAAAAAAAGCAACTCTAGAGGGGACCTTAGACTTCCAAACAGTCTTCCAGGGGAAAGACTGATCGAAACTATTAGTCAGCACCTGGTAATAGGAACGAACAGTAAAACCTTTACCTCTAGCAAGGTTCCAACACATCTTATCGTCCCCAACTCCTTTCAAAGAAGCTCCATAAATCCTAGACATTAAACTGTAGAAGGATTCCAAATCCCAATCTTTGTTGTATCTTCTAAAAGTTAAATCCCAAAAAAGAGCACCATTTGGTAACTTCATCAACTCAGCCACAGAGGCCTTTTTATTTTGACTTAACAAAAATAGTCTTGGGTAGAGCACACACAAAGAAGCGTCCCCACACCAAATATCTTGCCAAAATCTAACAGTAAAACCGGCCCCAACCTCAAATTGGATGAGACGAATAAAAGATGGCCAACCACGACTAATAGACTTCCACAAGCTTACACCATGAGGGCCAATAACGGAAAGAGAGCACCAACCTCCCCCTTCACAACCATATTTTGCCCCTATCACTCTCCTCCACAAGGCCTAGCGCTCATTCCCAAATCTCCATAGCCACTTACCAAGCAAGGCTGTATTAAAAGTTCTCAGACTTCTAATAGCTAAACCACCAGAATGAAGAGGAGTGCAAACCGTGGCCCATTTTACTAGGTGAGTTTTTTTAACATCTCCCATACCACTCTAGAGAAAATTTCGTTGAAGTTGCTCAATACGGTTTGCAACCTCCACTGGAATAGGAAACAAAGAGAGAAAATAAGTTGGAAGATTGGACAACGTACTCTTAATAAGAGTAACTTTACCTCCTTTTGAGAGATACAGACGTTTCCAACCTGCTAACCTCCTCTCCACCTTCTCAATAATAGGATTCTAAACAGATCTATCTCTGACATTAGCACCCAAAGGAAGACCTAGATACTGCATTGGAAAAGAGCCTTGCTTGCACCCTAGCACATCCACCATATCTACAATATTAGGAACCACACCCACGGGGACCAATTCAGACTTGCCCATATTAACATTCAGCCCAAAAACTACTTCAAACCAAAACAGCACCAGCCAGAGGAACATAATCTGACCAAGATCAGCATCACATAAGACCAGGGTATCATCGGCGAAGAGAAAATGGGACACCTGCAAAGAGTTCCCTGTAGGACCCACCCTAAAACCAGACATAAGCCCCTCCTTACTGTCTTATCCAACATTTTACTAAAAGCATTCGTAACAATGACAAACAATAACAGGGACAAAGGATCACCTTACCTTATACCTCTAGAGCTATCAAAAAAACCACAAGGCGATCCATTGATGAGAATGGAAAATTTAACAGTAGAGATGCAGAAGAAAACCCATCTTCTCCATTTTTCATGAAAGCCACAACGATCCAACATATAAATGAGAAAGTCCCAATTCACATGATCATAAGCTTTCTCTACATCCAGCTTACACAACACTCCAAAAACTCCTGACTTTAGCCTACTATCCAAGCATTCATTGGCAATAAGAACAGAATCTAAGATTTGTCTTCCTTTAACAAAAGCATTTTGAGATTCATGAACAATATTCCCAAGCACCATTTTCAACCTGTTAGCTAAAACTTTAGCAATAATTTTGTACACCCCTCCAATTAAACTAATAGGCCGAAAATCCCTTACCTCCATAGCATCAACTTTTTTAGGAATTAAAGAGATGAAAGTAGCATTCAAGCTTTTCTCAAACTGAGCATTATCAAAAAAATACTGAAAAACCTCCAACAAATCAGTTTTGATAATGGCCCAACAAGCCTGAAAAAACGCCATAGGGATTCCATTAGGACCAGGAGCTTTATCACCATCAAAATCCATGACCACTCCAAAAATCTCAGCTTCCTCAAAAGGTCTTTCCAACCAGCCAGCCTTATCCTCCGAAATCTTCGAAAAATTCAGCACATCCAGATGAGGACAAATGTGCTTATCTTCCGAGTAAAGACTTTTATAGAACCGAACAATACCCTCTTCAATAACTTCCTAATCTGATGTCAACACTCCACCAAAGATTAAACTACCAATACTGTTATTCCTTCTATTAGAATTAGCTATCTGGTGAAAGAATTTCATATTGCTGTCCCCTCCCTTAACCATAGCACCCTCGATTTTTGTCTCCAACTAATCTCCTCCAACAATGCCATCCTCTCAATCTCCAAGCGAATTCTCACTTTATCCAAGCAAATGACATTAGCCCTCCAAATTCTAATAAGGTTCCTAATTTGGAGTCTTTTATCCTTCTCATTCAGCCCCCTCACATTCTAAGAAATTATCTTCAAATTCATTGGGACACAATCAGAGCCCTATCCCTATTGGAACCTCTAGCTTTACCAGTTGCAGAATCATAATTAATAGAGCTCATCAAGCTCCTCAACTCCCTTAAACCCTTACCTCCACCCTTTGTTTTTTTACTCAACGAACTCGTTGCAGCCCTTTGTCTAATTTTCTCCTCAACAGCCAAGAGAAAATTAGAAGCAAGTTCTTCCAAACCTTCAACTGGAGTCTCCAAAAAAGAGGCAAACTCCTGAAACTTGCTTTGAAACCATGGTGAAAAACTAGAATGAATACTAGACTGACCATCTTCCAAACAGCCAGATATGTTATCGACTTCTTGGGTCTCATTAGACTTCGACATAGCTGTCGGAGTCACATTTAAAGGTTCTGAAATATCTGAACCTCGTCGATCAAATTTAACCATTTCCAAATTTACATCCTCCACCATCACCCAATCCCCCTCGGGTTGTACCGCTAAAGGCCTCGAAGAATTTCCTGAATAATCCATTTCCACAAGCTCGTCCAAAACAGAGCCCTTAAAAAAGCCTAAAGGTTGTCTCTCGATCCCTATCGGCACCACCATCCTCTTCCCCTCACCAAGTTCTAACCCCCACTTGTCCGAGAAGCCCCTTAAATTATTCGAGTCCACAGCATTATCAAGTAAAAGATGCTTGAACTGTTGTTGTACCAGCCCACAATCAACAGTGGGATTAGACTCCGAAACCACCATATCGGAGCAAGAGGATATTAGTGGAGTGAAGACTAAATCGGCATGTTGGTTCTCAGTATTCTCAAAGTTACACACCTCGTTGATCAGAACTGGTTCCGAAAGAAGGGTGGGGGCAGGATTAAGCACTTGTGGTTTCAGAAAAACAAAACTAACCTTTGGGTTTTGGATTGCAGACTCAGATATGCCAATATCGGAGCATGCAGCAACGTCGGCATTTGAAGCAGTCACCACCATGTTCACCGGCACCACTTCGGCAGGGATATGAGTCTTGGGGTCTACTTGGGAGTGAGATGAATCATACGGGAGTGGAAGCACATCTAAAGGACTCCTCACATGATTGTCTTGTAAAGAAGAGGCTGGCTGCTGGGCTTTGGGCTTTTTAACAGACCCATTATGGCCTAAGAAGCTGCCACGGGGCTTCCAAGCAGGTTTAAATTTGGGCATGTTCTCTCTAGCAGAGGCTGGCACTTTAGTAGGAGCTTGCTGGCCACTGGGCTTTAAGCCCACTTCCTTAACTTCAGAAAAAATAACACCCCACTTCCCCTCAGACCCACGTTCCACACGGAGGCAAATATCCAAAGTCAGCATACCTTTAATACCATTGGTAACGATGCCATTTATAACAGACGTGACTTCTGCCCCAAACCCAGCAGTTTCTTTTCCAAGAAGATCATTGCTGAGATCACAAAGATTACCAATGGAATTTGAGATATTCAAATTTTGAAATTCCGAAAATTTCTCCTTCCCTTTATTCACAAACCCATAGTTCCTCTGCCGCCCCTCTGGCACCACCACAGCAGGAAGCTTGTGTTCACCGTTTCTAATTCCAATGGTTCCAAAGTTTTTCTGCCACCCCTCCTGCACCACCACAGCAGGATGCTTGGGTTCACTGCTTCTAATCCCGGAATGTCCCTGCCAGAGAAGAGAATCTTCTAATGTCTTCCTTAGGTGAAGACCAAAACCACCCCACCCTCTCCCTAATTTTCCTTCCGGTATCACTATGGACCCTCTTCATCGTCCACGAATTAGTTCAGAAACAAGCAAAATATTTCCACGAGCATTGGACCCCAATTGAATAATAAAAATCTTATTTTCTTCCCTAAACGTTCTAGAGAACTACACAGGTGATTGCTTAGATGTCAACTCTTCCACATTAAACAACAGCCTCTTGGCACTCTCCTTCCCCAGAGTGACAAATCGTGAAGAATCTTGACCTTTTTCAATAATACGTAATGAATAAAAGGTACCACCTTCTTCAACAAAAAATTCAAAAGTTTTGGACTCAACAAAGAAAAACATGGACCCTCCCATAAATCTCTCTGACAATAACTAGAACTCAAAAGCTTATGTAACACAATATTATGAAATCCTATCGGCAGGGCAAATTGAGTGGTTAATTCTGCATGATCTACATATAATCTCTATCATTAAAACAATGGCCTTCAAGGAGTAAGGTTATACAATTATCTCACACGATACACCAGAGTAAATGCAATTAATGAAATGAAAGAAAACAACAATGATGAAAATAATAAAAAAGCAATCCAGTAATATCCAATGACATTTACTTTGTTCATATAAATGAAAAATTATAATCTTATATAAAATTCTGAACCGAGTGATACTATAGTGAGTGAAAGCATCTACCAGTAGCATTAACAATTGTATTGAAAGGAAAGAAAAATAAGAAAATTGAAAGGGGGAAGAAAACTAAAAATATTGCAATGGCACACCACAGCATTACATTATTCAACAGAAGATAACTAAAAAGTCTTATTGAACTCTCAAACAAGAGTTTACTACTAGCACAGCTAAACAATAAATAGATGAACAATGAATCAGATTGGTATCTGTGTAACATGCATTAAAACACAAATAGGATTATTGGATTGGTATGTGTAACATGCATTAAAACAAAAGGAAGAGCTAACTGGAACTCAAAAACATGCTGCATACAACTGTAGTATACCAATAATATGACCAATTGTATGAAAAAATTGGAAGGTAATCAGTAATTAGAAATTTCATAATAATCAATTCTCCATTCCACAGCATAGGAACAAGTTACTCATACTTGGAAAGCCCAAGTTTAACTAGTTATTTATGCTTAAAAAAAGGTTTATTAAACAAACAAACAAACAAAAACAAAAGCATACTTATCACAGCTGTTCTAACAACAAGAGAATAAAATTTTATACTGAACAGTATATAAAAAACCATTCCAAGATAAATTAGCTAGTCTTTAGCCCACAGAAAAGGAATCCCATTACTAATCACTGGCTATCAATTTTTTACTGGCATGGAAAGACACTGATTATAAGTTCCTGTAACATCAAGAAGCTTCTTTGTTTACCCTGTCATCTAAAGGGAATATTTCCTAGACTTTATCTACCATGGGAGATGTAAAGAAGACTGATTACAATAATGAAACCATGAAACAGAGGCCACAGCAACTCAAAAACGGAGATAAAAAAGTATGTACAATGCTTAGATTATTGGAATCAATGCCTCCCACAACACAAATGGAGGTTCAAAAAAGTAGAGCACTCATATTATTGGATGCAGTGCCTCACACTACTTTCTGAATGCATTAACATCTTTGCTACATTTCAGTCTAAACAAAGACAAACTTTTTTGGTCAAACATTAATATGAAGGCTAACTTGAATTACAATTACCAATAAGCATAATGAAGATTTGCAGAGAGAAATGGGAGATACCGTCGGACACTTGACTCTTCTGTTTCAAACAGCATTCTAAATCGCATGCCCACAGAAACCTGCGTGTGATAGACTGCTTTAACATACTTGGCCAATGGTATGACAAATTCTGATGGACTAGCCCTGCAATTAAGGCAATGAACATCAATAAAATGTATGTAATAACATATTTAAACTATAACACTAGAAGATACTCCACCTTGGGTTATAAAATATAGTAAAGCGGCTATTCGTGGCAGCCGCATGAGCTGCAGCAGCAAGAAGACCAATGTGCATGCTATCACTTGACAAAACTGAGGAAGGCATGACAGTCTGTGGACGATTTGCTCGGCGGATACCCAGGAGCAGTTGATTTTTTTCATTCCTGATGGAATTGAACACGTATAAGGAATTTCAACTTATGACTACTTTGCACAATCAATAGATTAAAAATGGGACATTGAGGGAAGCTGGCCTCGTTGGGTGCAC
Source organism: Quercus gilva (assembly GCA_023621385.1). Lineage (NCBI taxonomy): Eukaryota > Viridiplantae > Streptophyta > Magnoliopsida > Fagales > Fagaceae > Quercus > Quercus gilva. The sequence goes on along the minus strand of CM042476.1, from coordinate 65,643,108 downwards.
TACACATGTAGTTCAAATGCAGTGACCAACTGTTTGGCAGGTCCAAACAAAAACATCCTTACAAGAAAGACCTAACAAATTGGTAATCGGGATTGAAGGTTAACTTGGGCAAGTCAACGAGGGTTTCAAACAGAGACATAAGCAACATTGAGGCATTAGAGCACCCGAAGTAGATGTGCCAAATGCCAAATATTTGGCACATTTGGCACACCAAACACAAAAAACACCACCCATCAGATGTTCCATATGTGCTAAATTTTTAACATTTGTGTCCGTACCGTTGCAAATTTGCAACGGTACGAACACAAATGCCAAACCGGAAAATAATATTTTATTCAACTTTTCTCTCTCCTCACTTCTTTATTTGATTTTTTCTCTTCTCAGAATCTGTCTCTCTCTCCCAAGTTCCCAACCCGTGTTCTTCCTCTTCTCACAATTGGACTCGAAGCGGAGCTACCGAGGCGGTTGCTGCTACTGCTACTCCAATTGGCTTTCTTCATGTACCTGATCAAGTCCTCGCCGATCACTCTGACTCCTTTCTCTCTCGCCGGACTCATCAAGATCTTGTCCAGACCGTGAATCTTGTAGTACGATAGCACACTGATCTCGCCACCAATCTCGCCAGTGGGTTACGATGTGGGTTTTGGGTCGGCGTTGACGTGGGTTTCGACATGGGTTTTGGGTGGGCGTTGATGTGGGTTTTGGGTCGGCGTTGTGGGTGTGAGATTTGGGATGGGTGTGGGTTGATGAAGGTTGCTACGAATGATCTAGATCAGTGAAGGTTGCTGTTGGTATTTGTTTGATGAAATGATGAATCGGTGGCTATGTTTTTCTGTTTAAATCGATGGCTATTTGTTTGTTTGAATCGGTGCTGAATCGGTGTTGAATCGGTGGTGGTTTGGCATTTGGGTGGTGGTTGTGCTCGGTGATTGGTTTTTTTTTTTTTTTTTTTTTTTTTTTTTTTTTTTTTTTTTTTTTTTCCTGTTTTGTTGGTGGTTTCTGCCTTGCTGGGGTGTGTGTGATGGTGGGGTGGTGGTGGTTGCTACCTTGCTGGGTATGTGTGGTGGTCAAGTGGTGGTTGTGCCGGTGGTGGCTGGTCGGTGTTGTTACGACAGTGGTTGTTGGTGGCTGTTGTTACGGCAGTGGTGTATGTGCTGTTTTTGTTGATGTTAATGGTAATGAGATGGAGGAGATAATATATTATTTTAATATGTAGTATATATTATTTTAATGTATCGAATCGAATGATAAAACATCTGATAAATGGAATGTCGTAAAATGATGTGGTAAAATAATAAAGTATGTCTTTAGTATGGCAAAATGGCATTTTTTTTGCAACATCTGCTATGGATGCTCTTAGTGGCTATCTCCTTGGGTTGTAAACAGTCAACACTTCTAATGAAGTATTTTGGGTGGCAAATTTTAAAAGACTATTTGGAATCCAATTCTTAAGAAGATGGAGCAGCAATTGGTGGGGTGTAAGCTTTAACAAAGGGAGGTAAAGTTACATTAATTAGAAGTACACTTCCAAGCTTGCCTACTTATTTCCTCTCTCTTTTTCTTATCCCAATGGAGGTGGCTAGTCATATTGAAAAGTTAAAAAGATTTTTTATGGAGTGGACTAGGTGAGGAGCCCAAGTTTCATTTGATTAACTGGTCTCATATTTGTGCTCCTTTACAGGATGGGGAGTTGCATTCTTTTCCTGGATTGCTGCTTTAGGGAAGATCCTGTCTACAAATAATTTACAAAAGAGGGAGATTATTGTTTTAGACTGGTGATATATGAGTAATCAGAGGAGGGAGTTTGTGGACCATCTTATTTATTGTCCAATAGATTATGAGGCATGTCCATGGTATTTTTTCTATTTGGAGTTCAATGGGTTATGCCACAGAGGGTCCTGGATGTATTAGCATCTTGGCAAGGTCAATTTGATCAATTTGAAACCCCACTCTTTCGAGGGCTGTGCTACATTCTTAATGAGGTGTCTTAGGCCGGAAAGGAATTCTAGAAGTTTTTGAGGGATGTGAACCATCTATTCTCAAGCTTAAGTAACTTTTCTTTCATTCTTTGTTTGATTGGACTACAGCATTACAATCTTTTTCTTGTGTTTTCTATGTTAGATTTGATTGAGCATTGTAATTTGTGTGATTGACTGTATGGTTCCCATAGTATACCCCGTGTACTTGGGATACTTTTTTTCATTAATATAACTTTGTTACTTGTCCAAAAAAAGGTACCATTTACATTCTCTTCTAAACTGAACGAATGACTTTTTGCTAGCATTAAAATATAGATTCCATAACCAGCATTATTTCATCCAGTAGGAATAATAATTGGCAAGGACTGCACAGGTCTTGAACCACCTCATAGTGTTTGACTAAACAAGAGTCTAAATTACCAGGGAAAAAAAAACATAAAAACAAATGAATGAAGAATAAGAAACATTTCTACCATATGAAAAGGACAGAATCACCAGCAACAAGCCTCTTTGCACTCACAAAGACACTCCATCCTGTGGTAAGAAGATGCCTCTTGGGCTGGCCTGTGAAAGTGAACAATTCAGGACTAATTAGAAGCCAGATTTGTACCTTTAGAAGTTCATGACCAGTTTTTATATTTATTTAGGCAGAGAATGCACACTTCCCTGATAGACTATAATATATTAATTGATCATTCAGTTTTTAAGTCATTTTCCTATAATTAAGCCAAGCAAAAAAATAGAGCTAAGCAACCTCCCAACGCGTTGAGCCTCTAGCACTAGCTCATTCATATGTAAGTCTTGTACCATAAAAATCAACAAGAAGAACAGCTCCGACCCTTCTGCCATGGTGATTTAAAAATAAAAACAAAAAATAAAGAAAACAGTGGGAGGGGAGCAATTCCTTTTAAACCATACGGTTTGAGGGTGGGTTGAAATTGAACCCTAAACTTTAAAGAGTTTCAACTAAAACCTGATTTTTGGAATGTTTTAATCCACCCCCTTTCCACTTTTCCCTATCACCATTTACTTAACATGTATGTCAAAACATCGCATTTTAATAACACTATTACATATCCACCATGACACCCACCTCTTTCTCTTTCCACTTTATTTCTTTTTCTCCCTCATCTAACCCAAGTTATACCTCTCTTTCCCTTCACCGAAGTCATCCACCAACATCGCCCGGCAACTTATGTTGCAGATCAGCCAATTGGTGGTGGTGGGAATGGGCTCAACAGTAGCTTGAGGTGGTGTCATGAGAAACTTGGTAAAGATGGCTCAATATTGATGGCTCAATATTGTGAGCGGTTGATGATAATTGTTCTATTGATTGAGTATGGCAGCTTGGGGTTTGATTTTGAAGGGTGATTTAGCCGGTGAGGCTTTGATTGAGGGAGGTTTTGATTGGAGTAAGAGCTGTTCTATTTTTAATTTGGGCTGGCATTTCATATTTGCATTATGTAGGTGTGTTAATGATGCAGGACAAAACCGAAACAATGCAACACAAAAATTGTAGAACAATAAAAATAAAATAATAATAAAAAGGTAACCTAGGAGTTAGCACCTAGGCTTGTTTGGAGTAGGCAATAAGCAAAAAAAAAAAAGCCTTTTAGAAGTCAACACTTGGGCTTGGTTGGAGTTCTAACTGACACAGAAACTCTAATTACTTCAAAATTCACATTTATTGAATTACAGAAAACACCCTTGACTCTAGGAAATTAAATAAAAGTACTAATAATCTAATTAACTACTAAGTATAAAATTGAGTTTTTTTTTTTTTTAATTGAGATATGTCTATCTGCTTTATTAAATACAAAGCTCATTGTCGCTAATGGTTGTGGTGTGAGATGGTGTCTCCTCCACCCCTCCCCCATCTTCATCCCCACCCTCTCCCTCACCCCCAGCCATCCCCAAATCCTACTCTTTTCCCATTCCAGCACCGCCAGCCCACATATTCCTTCTATCTCTCCATATCCCCTTTTGTTCCCACCTCCATTCCCATTTTTTGGTTGTCCGCCGTACCCCCTTCATTACCCCCCTATCCCACCCAACTCAGCCCCACCATCACATCCCTCACCTTCACAACCCATCAAACCTTCTGTGTCTAAAACTCCACCCTTAACCGTGATTACGCTACCTAAAATTACCACCAAACCTTCTACATCTTTTTCTGATCATGGGAGCAGGAAAAGTTCTTTTCGTATTGATGCAAAGCTTTTCTCTTTTTCTTTCAATGGTGGGCAGTCTAATTCGTATGCAATTCACGAGAGTTGCCGAAATGTTAAGAGTACAATTTGGGTAGGACGTAAAGGCATTGAGGGGATTCTCTCTTGTTTCGCCGATGTAGGTGATTGGGTTCCAGGGAAGCTTTCTCTTTGCAAACGTGTCCGGGAAAATAGTAAGTTATTGGAATTTTGTGGTAGTTCGAACAAGGCAGGCATTTTTGTGGTCATAGCAGTGTATCATGGTGGGGCTCGCAGAGGATGTGTTATGATTCCTGAAGGCACTAATCGTTCTGGGTGGTCTTCTTTTACTAAAGTATTATGATTATTCTTTTCCGGTGACAAATCAAGGCTTATGAAAGGAGGTGAGGGTGGTGCTGATCAGCCAGCTATTGGGGGCCGGAATAGGCATATTATGGATAATTATGGGAATAAGCAGAAGTCAAGGAATTTTGAAAATTTGGGAGATAATTTGGGTAGTAACGTGATTCATGGAGATTCTACTATTAATAGTATTGCCAAAAATAGTAGACCCACACGTGCATTTATTTTTAAGTTGACTGCTGGAAAGTTGGCTTTGAGAATTTTTAAACCGGAAGAAGGGAAGAGATACTCTACTTGGATAAAGCCCAGCAATTTAAATACAGATGGGCTTTTTAATGAAGTGGTTCGAAGGCCCATTATCCCCTCTAATAATAATGAGTCTGGGCTTGGAAAAGCCCATTTGGTGGCTCCAAAGATCCTAAAGCTAAAGGACCTCTAGTCCAGCCTATACATGCGCTAGAGTCTCGGGCTGTGCTGGGAGCATGCCGATGGAAGATTCCGGTGTACTAGGGGCCGAGATAGACATGGAGATAAGGTGTAGCTCCTCCGTGGTGGATCCCGACTTCGTTAGGGCTGTTTTTTCAGCAACAACGGCTTCCAATGACGTGGAAACGCACATTGAAGCACATTGATCCTCTGGCCTCACCAGAGATATGTTGGTTACCTCAACGGCGGCGGCGATGGAGTCTCCAATTCTGAAAATGGGTCGCAGTCTCATTGTCGGCATCAATGGGTGGATCAAAATTGTTTTTCCCCTTTGTCTGATTTGGGTAATGAGATGGATGCTGACTTTGGGGAAGGGGAAGGTCAAACTAAGGACTTTAGTGAGTGCCATGAAGTGGCAGTTCAGCCGAGGTCAGTGGATACAGCTGGATTTTATCAGAATGATTCTGGGCTTCTCCTACCGTGGGACAACAGTGGGGTTGATAACCGCAGTTGTGATAGTGGGGAGAAAGATAGTTGTTTATTGGAGTGTGATCCTCGGTCTCGGTGGGATCCCAATGCGCTCAATGAGTTGTTAATGGTTCAGGAAGCTCTTGTGGTTTGAGACAAGGTGACCCATTATCCCCGCTTTTGTTTCTTTTGATAATGGAGGTTTTGAGCAGAATTTTGAGGAAGAAAAAGGAGAGTAATCTCATTCGGGGTTTTCATGTGGGAGCAGTGAATTCTGTCGATGTGTGTATTTCCCATTTGTTGTTTGCTAATGACACTATCTTATTTTGTGATGCTTCTAGAGAACAACTGCTGTCCATAGGGTTGGCTTTGTCTTGTTTTCAAGCTTTTACGGGGTTGAGTTAATGTTGGGAAAAGTGAGATTGTCCTTGTCGGTAAGGTGCATAATCTAGATGTACTGGTTAATATTCTTCATTGTAAAATGGACAGTTTGCCTATGAAATATTTGGGGATGCCATTGGGAACTTTGTTTAAGACAGCTTTGATTTGGAATCCTATTTTGGAGAAGACGGAGAAGAAATTATCAAGGCGGAAGCGTTTCTATTTATCTAAGGGTGGTAAGCTCACGTTTCCGAAGAGTACTCTCTCAAGTCTCCTGGAGTATATTTTATTTCTTCTTACTATTCCTAAAACTGTGGCTACTAGATTAGAAAATATTCAGAGGAATTTTCTTTAAGGGTCTTCAGAGAGGTGTTTCAAATATCCTTTGGTGGCTTGGGAAAATGTGTGTTTACCCATTGAATTGGACAGTTTGGGGATAAGTGTGGTGTCTTTTAATCAAGCTTTATTAGGGAAATGGTTATGGAGGTATGGTCATGAAGTTACCCATCTCTAGCGGAGAGTTATTTTCACAAAATATGGTGAGGGACAACGGGGTTGGAGTACTAAAGCATACAAGAGGGCTCATGGATGTGGTCTTTGGCGAAGCATTCATGAAAGGTGGGAGAGCTTTTATAGCATTTGTCTTTTGTAGTGGGTAAAGGTACTCGTATCCGCTTCTGGCATGATAGGTGAATTGGTGATAATACCCTTAAATTTCTCTATCCTGAGCTCTATGTGTGTTCAACTGACAAGGATGCTTGTATTTATGAGGTTTTGTGGCTTCTGAAGGGGGTACTGTTAGAGTTTGGGATTTGAGGTTTTATAGTGATTTTCACGACAGGGAACTAGCTACATCTTATTCTCTCCTTGAGTTTATCCAATCTCGTATTCCTTGGGATGAAAGGAGTGATACTTTGTTGGCGTCTCAAAGGAGATGGTAAGTTTGACACCTGGTCTTTCTACCATGCAATTCGAGGTGCTCAGAATTTTTTGTTTTCTTGGAAGGGTGTTTGGAAACCAAAGTTTCCTAAGCAAGTGGCTTTTTGTGGACAATTGCTCATAGTCGGATTCTTATTTTAGATAATCTCATGCTTAGTACCCATTTGGGTACAACTGATTTCTTACCAGCGTCTGCGTTTTGGTTTTTTTTTTTTTTTTTTTTTTTTTTTTTTTGAGAAGCACGTTTCAGCAACTTTTGAGAGATTCCAGTGGATCTCGTGCACTGTTCACGGGACCCACAAACATCTTTTTTCAACAAAAATTTCATTAAAAATGGCTCCCACGGCATTATTCACACATTTAAAAATTATTTTGCTACAGTATTTTCAGTTTTCAGCAAAATAAGCGGTATCCAAACACACCCTTAAGGGTCTTTCTTTGACAAATCGGTGTTGTATGTGTCAATGAGATGGGGAGTCAGTGAACCACCTCCTTCTTCACTGTCTTGTTACATATACCTTATGGACTTTTATGCTTCAGAATTTCGGTATTCATTGGGTTAGATCGGTGGTGGGATTATTATTTTGTTGGCATCAATGGCTTGGGAATCATACTTCGAATATTTGGAATTTGATTCCAAATTTCTTGATGTGGATTGCTTGGTTGGAATGAAATCGTCATTCCTTTGAGGACACATAGAAGACATTGGAAGAGTTAAAGGTGTTATGCCAACGTAGTCTTTTTGAGTGGTCTCGTTGTTGGGGTTTTACTCATTGTTCCTCTCTCTGAGTTTATGTTTTCTCTTACATTAGTTTCCTAATTTCCCCCATTTTTTTTGTAATTTGTTTTATCCTTTTCTTGTTGTTCATCATCTTGAACAACTTGTATTTTTCCTGACTATTTTCATTAATAATATTTTTCTGATTGCCTATCAAAAAAAAAGTATAAAATTGACTTGTAAAAATATAATTGACTTCAAAATTAAATAAGACTAAATTAAAATAAATAAAATATTTGCCAAGAAAATTTCTATTGGTCAACTGTGTACATTCCATCAAGCAAAGTCGTGAATAGCATAATGGATGGAGGTGTTCATGCCCCGATCCAGACCAACAGAGTCAACCGGCACCACACCACTCGAACTACCCAATAGGGTAACCAACGATGAATGGGGTAGTGGTCAGAGGTTAGTGGGGCTTTTCAACATCAATGCAGTATGGTTGTTGGCAGCAAATCCTTCTCTTTGTGTCCAACATCAATGCAGTTAGGGGGATTCCAATGATACCAAGCCAACCAACGTCTATATACATACATACATACATACATATATGAACACCCTTCTCTGTCTCCCTCATTTCACTCGAAAATACATCTCTCAATTTGCCTCTTGTAATCTCCACAAAAACCCCAAATCCCCAACCCAAACCCTACCTAGTATCTACCACAATTTCCAGCCAACAATCCGATGGAATCTGCCACGTTATCATTTCTTCGACCCAATCAGATCTCAGATCTTCAGCCCAGTGGATGTTTCCTCCTCAATCTTTAGTCAAATCTCAGATATCTAGCCTTGTTTAGTTTGATTTGTTGTGGGTTTTGATATTTTAGATCTTAGGTTTTGATTTGTTGTGGATTTTGATTTGTGGGTTTTGAATTTGTGTTTTGAATCTTGGGAGATTTTATGGGTTTGTGATTGGTGGTGATTGTTTTAGTGTGAAACATTTAGATTTCTCTCTCAATGACGGTGCTCGGTGGCAACCTACCACCAAGCCACTACAAGATCCGCCACCAATATGTCAGAAAAATGAACTTCAGCAGGGTTGATCAACATCAGTCAGGGAGATATTGACCCTGATGATTAGGTGAACAAAATATTTTGGTGCCAGTCAATATCAGGTGTACCATTTCAAGGTTACTGGCTATTTTTATTTTACTAATATATACGTGTGTGTGTGCACACACGTACTCACATTCACATGTTTTTGTAAAAAACAATCAAGCCTTAGTTAAAATTTTGGGACCACCTAGAGATCCTCAACAAAATAATTAGGGTCAGTCACATGTATAAAAGATGCCCCAACATGTATTTGTATTGGACCCTTTCATTAATTTTACCACATTCCACACAAACAAAAGAATCAAATTACCTTATCAATATACTCTTTGAAGGAGAAGTCAAAAACATAAACAAAACCAAAAAACAAAACAAAAACTACACCATTCTCTTCCAGCAAGCAGCATCATTGTCCCTACTTTAACCCAAAACTCTAATTTTTCCACTCTATCAACCATAGCTGAGTGTGTTAGAAGAGACCATGGCAAATTAGGCTGATAGAGAAGGTCACTGTCATGGTTGGCATCACTCAGCTCAACATGACAAAGAGAAATGGGCAACCAATGATGAGATGAGACCAGCTTCTAGTAACTCCAGAGTCTAGATTGTGAACCATGGCCGGCCAATGCATCAACTTCAAGGCCTTTGTCTTCATTGGCAACAACAGCTATTCAGTTTGGAACCATTTCTAACCAAAATAAATATTTCAGCCAAAATATCCAAAATTGTCCAAAACAGGCTGGCACAAAAAGCGATATGAAGTTAAATGTACCGGTTGAATGACCCAGACAGAAAATTTGACCATACCGACTAGTACAAAAGAAACTCACAACTTTGGCAAGTGTGCGTTTTGGGGGGTGGGGGATGTTGGGGTTGAGTTCTTCTAGTATGCAATTTTAATACACTAGGAAAAGAAGTATTAATAAGTAAAAAAACGACGCCTTAGTCCCAAGAATTTTGCCTATCTCCTTAATGATCGAGATCAACCACATGTATTAGAGAATTGGATTGTTTGTTGCTTGTTTTCCTATGGAAGATGAAATCTCGTATGGAAGTCATATGGAATTCAGTTACCCAATTTGCCTTTTTATATGGTTTTTAAATTTTTTTTTTTTTTTTTAAATCCTTTCAAACATGGATATGGGCATTTTGTGGGTTTCAGCCAACGGTGTGTTCTCATGGGTTGATTATGCTGGCAACTTATGGGTGGAAGTTCTGGTTACCCATGGCAGCAAGAAAAAAAAATTTCTTTTTTATGCTTATTAGGTGCCAAAATGACATCATTTAACGTACATGTTAATGAACGTGTAAAAATAGACAAAAGGGGTAAATAAGACAGAAACAAACTAGGGAACTTGTCACGTGCTAGTTTAAGAGGATTCGTAAATCTAGGGTTTAGTGTTTTTATAAAAAAAAAGTTTAGAACTAAAAGTAGGCTAGGATCTAAAGATTTTTTATGGCTATTTGATAGAGAAAATGTGGAACTTCAGGGATTTGATTGATAAGAGATGACGATTTGATTTGGGGTTGTAAGAAAGAAGGAAAAGGGAGAAATTTATAGTAATCTAAGGCTTCATTTGGGAGTTCATAAGGAAATGGAATGGAATGGAATAGAATGATCACAAGAAAATAGAAAGAAATGGAATGTATTTAAGCAAGGAAAAGGAATAGAAAAGAAATGAATGAAATGGAATTAAGTAACCTTGATTGGATGTTTTAAAATAAAGGAATAGAAAGGAATAAAAATGAATGGAATGTAAGTAATCTTGTTTGGGAGTAACATAGAGAGAATGGAATGGAATCATTTATGATAATATTACTATTAAACCCCTATTTTAAAATAAATGGTTGAATATGTACGAGTATTTTGGGAGTTTTTGTAAAAAATTTATTAAATCTAATTCCATTCCCTCCCATTCCTCCCAATTTTGGGAGGAATGAAAATGTGAGGTTCTAAGAGAATAGAAAAAAACGAGTGTTTCCTCCTATCCATTCTATTCGCTCCCACTCTCAAACAAGAGAATGGACAATCCATTCCTTCCATTAAAACTCCCAAGCAAAGAAAGGGAAGAATATTCTAAAATTATTCTTTTCATTCCTTTCCATTTCATTCCATTCCCTCCTCCCAAACAAGGGCTAAGGGTTGTAAAAACAGTAAAATAAGGCCAACGCAACTATGTTTTTTGGTGAAAAACTCAATTTGTCCTTAAAGTACTTTTTTTTTTTTTTTGGGTCAAAAGGAAAATTCATTGAACTAAAAAGCCTCTACTGCAAAGGATACAATTCGGTCATACAAACAGCCAACAGCATCTAAACTAATAAGCATTACAACATCGCGCCGAGGGGGGGGGGGGGGGGGGGGGGGGAGGCCTTAAAAAGATGGTAAAATTCTGTGGAAGTAAACCTCCACGACGTGCTAAGGCATCAGCACACTTGTTGGCCTGTCTAAAACAGTGCTTGATCAGGATCGAGGGGATTTTCTTAAGACCTTCTTTACAGTCAGCCACAATAACATCATAGCTGTATAATCTACTGCTATTACTAGTTATCAGATCAGCCACAACTTTCACATCCAACTCTATTTCCACCGTAGGTATGAGAGCAATACACAAGCGGATTCCATCCCTCAAGGCCCATAATTCCGCCACCACACTTGTGGTTACCCCAATAGCCCGAGCATATCCTTTCACCCAGTTACCGGCACTATCTCTAATGATACCTCCTCCTCCAGCTAGACCCGGGTTACCCAAAGAAGACCCATCGGAGTTCAACTTGAACAAATGGAGAGGTGGGGGAATCCATTTTACCTGAATTCTTACTCAGCCTGACACATGCTTCCCATTAATGCCTAGATAAGCCACCTCCGCGGCTTTCATTAGGGTCTGACTTTGCACATCTCCATGGTTGCCTAACCTTTCGAAAGCCAAATTGTTTCGGCGAAGCCAAATAGACCACATAGCCATAGGGAAGATAATACCCCAATCAAGATATCCCACATTTGCGAGTGTGTTGACAATTCAACCCAAGCCAATCAGTAATGTTAGCTCCATAGAAAAGAGAAGGGTGGATTGGAGGAGAAAAGGAGTTCCAATAGCTCTAAACCACTGGGCAATCCCTCAAAGCATGCTCAATGGATTCAGTTTCAGCCTTACACATAGTGCAGACCGGGTCTAATTGCATACCTCTATCTCTAAGGTTGGCTCGGACAGGGATGCTCAAGTGGCAGCATTTCCAAATAAAACATTGTACCTTCAGGATAGAGCGAACCCTTCCACACCCAAACTCCATTAAACAGGGGAGAGCTCCTACCATGCTCCTCTTCTAACACAATACGATAAGCATCTTTAAATTTAAATTCACCGCTAGGGGAGGACTGCCAGAAAATTCAGTCAACTCCACGGTTTAGAAGAGGGAATGAAGTTGCCTTCATCTCCAAAATAATTTGCTTAGGGAAGGAGAAAGAGAGATGCTCCAAATTCCAGCCGAAAAAATTTCCAACATCCACAAGTTTAATATTTTCCTCACCTTTGTTAAGAGGACCAGCGATGAGACTTCGAATGGGCCCCCTGTTTAGCCACTTGTCATTCCAAAAGGACAAACCACTAGTGCTACCCGCAATCCATTTTGTGCCCTTATAAAAGGTGGCTTTTCCCTTCCGTAAGGCTGCCCAACAAGGAGAGCAAGAGAAGTTCTTAAGAGGGGAGCGGGCATTCCTTCTCTGGGGTCGGTACTTATGAGCCAGAACACGAGCCCAAAGGGAGGATTTTTCTGAATTAAATCTCCAATTGAGTTGGGCAAGTAGAGCGGTGTTTTTAGGCTTAGCAGCATGAATGCCGAAACCACCATCTTCCCTTGGCTGAGTAATTTTGTCCCAACCAATAAGGCGCACTTTTTTCTTGTTGTCAGACGAACCCCAAAGGAAATTACGACTAAACCTATCAACCCCGTGAAGAATTTTCGCAGGAAGGGCAATACACTGTATTACATAATTAGGGATGGTGGATGTCACTAAATGGGTAAGAATAACTCTTCCTGCAAAAGACAAAAGATTAGCCTTCCACCCTGCCAACTTGTTCTGAACACGGTCAATAATGAATCCGAAATCTTGAGGGGAACCCGTGTGTTTAATAGGAAACCCCAAGTATTTCCCCAAAGACTGAGTGGATCGAAACCCCATGATACCACACATCTCCTCTCTAGAGCCAGAATCCATATTAGGGGAGAAAAAAACCCGAGACTTTTCCCCGCTGATTTTTTGACTAGACAAGTCACAAAAAGACTAACACCTCCTTAATGGCAATACAGTTCTTGCGGTCAACCTTAGCAAAAAGCATAAGATCATCGGCAAAGAAAAGGCGCGAGAAGGAGGGACCTCCCTGAGATGCTTTAACCAGATTCCAAAGCTTGGCTTGGCATTTCTCAGCTATTAGCGCCCTAAGAACTTCCATACACAAGATAAAAAGGTAAGGGGAAAGCGGATCACCTTGCCGCATCCCTCTTGAGGGGTGGAAAGGGTCGAGGGTCCCTCTGTTGAATAACACAGAGACGGAGGTTGTTGAAACACAAGTCATGATCAAAGAAACAAGCCGATCAGAAAATTTGTAAAGCTTTAGAGTATCACGGATAAAGCCCCACTCCAATCGGTCATAAGCTTTTTCCAAATCCAATTTTATAGCCATAATCCCACCATTTCCCTTCTTTTGGATATAGTATGGACCAACTCCTGCACAATGATTGCGTTGTCCACACCTTGTCTGCATGGAACAAAGGCGGCTTGAAGAGGAGAGACCAGCTCAGAGAGATAAGGACGAATCCGGGCCACAATTATCTTAGAGACCAGTTTGTAAGTGGTGTTACAGAGGTTGATAGGACGATAGTTGTTCAAGGATTCTAGACTATTGCATTTAGGAATCAAGGTAATAAGCGTTTTATTGAGATAATCAAGCACTACCCCAGAATTGAAAATTCCCTTGATCTCTACTTTCACAGAATCCCTAACTAGAAGCCAAAAACGTTGGAAAAAGCCAGCATGGAGCCCATCAGGTCCCGGTGCTTTAAAAGGCTTAAGCGCCCATAGACCTGCTTTTATTTCCGCATCTGTTACTGATTTATCAAGAGTGCCAGCATCCTCATCTTTCAAGAAAGTTTGCCAGCAAGGAGGATTCCATTGCATTCTAGAAGAATAGGAGAGACTAGTAGTGAAAAGATCCAAGAAACCCTTCCTAATGAACTCGGCAATACCCCTGTCTCCATCAATCCAATTACCTGCCCTATCCTTCAAACATAGGATGTGGTTTCTTCTCCAACGAACCAAAGCAAAAGTATGGAAGAATGTAGTGTTCCTGTCACCCTCAACTAACCACAAAATCCTGGCTTTTATAGCCCGAAACTCCTCCTCAAGTTTAGACACTTCCGCATATTCAATTCGCAAAGTTTTTTCCAAATTGACCAGGAAGGAATTCAGGTATATAGCCAAACTCTTCTGGATACCTTTTAGTCTGGCTAAGATTCTATTCTTCTTCTGGAAGAGATTACCAAATTGGGTACGATTCCAAATAGTTGCTTCCTCAGAGAAAGTAGATATAGCCGTCTAAAGGTTAGGGGGTTTTACCCACAAATCTCTTACCAAATCCCGGAAAGTCAGATGAGAAAGCCACATTGGCTGAAACCTGAAAGGTCTAGGAGGATGAAATCCTTGATTACTATCCAAACATAGCTTTACAGGACAGTGACCAGAATGAGTTTTCTCTAAATGGAAGACCGCAGCCTCAGGAAAGAGAGAACTCCACTCAGTGTTAACAAAAACTCGATCAATCCTTCCTTGAATTAACTGGGAAAGAGGCTTGTGATTTGACCAAGTATACCTTGGTCCATTAAAGCCAATATCAATCATTCGGCATAAATCAAGGCATTCCTGAAAACGAAAAGCTCTGCTGACACTCACAGGATTCCCACCAAACTTATCTCCATTCGTGAGAATTTTGTTGAAATCCCCTGCAATCACCCACGGTAAAAAATAAAGCCCTGCCACCTCGGCTAAATTATCCCAGAGAAGCAGACGCTCTGCAAATCTCGAGCTTGCATAAACAGCAGACAATAACCAAGAGGGCCTTGTTGTAGATGTCACAAGAGCATGAATCTCTTACTCAGTTGAGGAGAGTTCCAATAAATCCACTTGCTCTGAGTCCCACAACACCCACAACCCCCCAAAGTGACCAATGGAATTAGCTACAATGGCACCATCCATGGGCATTGACTATTATATATAAACACTCTTTCTTGTACTGGTAGTATTAGGATTCCTAGCTTGACTAGTAAACTGAAATTTGATAAGATAATAACTAATAAAAGGCTAACTTAGACACAAAGAAAAGAAAATCTAATACACTTAGGATCTCCTACATTATCCTAGACTCAACTAAAATAACAAAATAACCTTTTTATGAGAAAATACCAAAATACCCTTAATTAGCAAAGATTTCCTATTATACTTAGATTGCCCCCTGAATACAAAATTGACCATATTTTAACCCTAGGACATATACATCTAGATCTTTAAACCACACAACTTTTATATCAATTGGACTTCACATGTGGACCATAAATTAAATCTTGAATAGAAGAATTTGAAAAGTAGTAACAAATTAATCTTCTATGGCTGCATCAGCATTGAAACACTGGCAAAAAATAAGGGTTTTAATTGCAACTTTTAAAGTTAAAGACTTAATCTGAAACCACCCAAAACCATAAGAATTATTATAACAATTAAGTTGTAACTAGCCACAAAAATATATAATAATAATAATAATAATTAACCAAAAAATAGAATGTGAACAGTAGGAAGGTTTCTCCAACCTACTATGTGTCAACTCAAAAGGCTATCCAAATGTGTTTTTAGTCACTTCGCCTACTTAAAGTCATGTGGTACAACCACTACACACGGAAAATGTACAGAGGGTATGAAATATAAATCAGCTAAGAGTGCATAAATCCATAAATTTAGCAAAGCAGAAAAAGATTGGGAAAAGGTTGTACAACCACTATACAGTAACTGTACAGAGGGTATGAAATACAGATCAGCTAAGAGTGCATAAATCCATAAATTCTAGCAAAGTAGAAAAAGAATGGCCACTAAAAGCAACCATAAAATCAAAAAGAGTGCAAAGTAATAATGGTTTCAGGCTTGAGGGGGAGATCCCAATGCCTTCAATTGTGCAAATATTGTGTTCTCTCCACAGAAGCCACATAATGCATAAGGCAGAGTGCCCCAAATATCCACAGGATAATGCCCCAAACCTTCATATCTAACCCAAACATGCCAAACACCATAGAACAAATATCATACGCCAAGGGGAAATAGAGTAACAAGCTGTCAACAGATTGTCCACTTTGCTTGCACATACAACACCAATCCATTAGTACCCTCCATCTATTTTCCATCCATTATGACTTTCCATCCTTTTATTTCTTGTATTTTTGATCCCTTAAAAATACAGTCAGTTCAATTTTAGTCCCTTAAATGAGATCGGTTCAATTTCGGTCTCTTTTTTTTATATTTAAGTAATAAAAACAAATTAAAAAAAGAAGGGCAGGAAGTATACATCAAGGACAAAGTACAAATCAAAAGCATAAAGCTAGGAAGCACAGACACAGAAAATTGGGTGCCGTGTCTATGTCATATGCGTACTCAACACAAGTACACGGGATACTCTTGGGACACGGCTGCACGCATGTCCCAGCTTTATTTTTTTTTTTAAATAATCGGATACATCCCGAACATGGATTAGACACTTCCAGGACACGGCCAGGACATGCGTCATGAAGGAAAGAAAAAAAAAAAAAAAAGACTAACTAACCAAAGGCCAAATCTAAATCCATTTTGTAATTCCCCCTTTTACCCTTTTGTTTTGTTACTTTTGCCCTTTTGTTTTGTCCATTTGTACTTAGGTTAGTGATTTCTTCCTTCTGCCCTTTTGTTTTGTCCATGTGTGCTTAGGTTAGGCCAACTTCTTTTTAAAATTTTCTTTTATGAGTTAGCTTTTTATTATTCTTTTTTCATTATTTAGGTCGACAATAGATATATATATATATATATATATTGGCTAGGCTAAAATATACTTACAAAAGAATTTTTAACAATTATTTAAAAACAATAATATTTTTGTTATAAAAAAATTTTGTAAGCTTTAAAATTATATATATATATATATATAAAAATATATACGGGGATACTTGCCGTACACCCGCCTGCCATACACGTGTCCTAATTTTTCAAAAATTGCAATGTCGTCATACTGTATCCATACCCATACTAGTGCCCATATCCATGCACGTGCTTCCTAGCAAATCAGCCACATAAGCCTCCTTATTTCGACATATAGCAAATAATTTTGGATACCTCAATCGCAAAAGGATGTCCCCACACCAAATGTCCTGCCAGAATCTAATAGGAAACCCAGCCCCAACCTCAAACTGGATGTGACGAATGAAAGAAGGCTATCCACGGCTAATAGACTTCCACAAAATCACTCCATGAGGGCCAGTAATGGAAAGAGAGCACCAACCTCCCCAATCACAACCATACTTTATCCCTATCACTCTCCTCCACAAGGCTTGTCGCTCATTCCCAAATCTCCATAATCATTTTCCAAACAACGCTTTGTTAAAACTTCTCAAACTTCTAATAGCCAGGCCCCAAATGAAGAGAACAAACCATAGCCCATTTTGATAAGTAATAAGATTTATTGATTTTAAAATAATGGACACCCTAGTACACAAGACTGTCCAGGGGTCAAACAAATCAAGTACTAAAATTAAATAAATCAAGAAATTCAAAGGAAGAGAATGGTTGGTTTCACAAAGCTAACATCCAATCTACTAAGGTTCTAAAGAAAAATAACTTGAGATCATGGATCTCTCATTATCTTCAAAACACCTACTATTTCTTTCCTTCCAAGACACCACATTAGACAATAGGAAACAATTATCCATATATGACCATTCCGATTACAATCAAACCACCCAAGTCCCACAACTAACTTTGGCATGACCCAACTTACACAAAATAAGCCCAAAACCATAGACCACAAATCCATGGCAACCGGACGATGAAGGAAAAGATGGTGAACCGATTCACCATTACACTCGCACATATAGCACCAATCCAATATCCAAAAACCTTCCTTTTTCTTAAATTGTCAATAGTCAAACATTTCCCACAAGCTACAATCCAAACAAAGAAGGCCACTCGAGAGGGAATCTTCTAATTCCATATTCTTTTCCAAGGGGAACATAAATCATTAGAGCCCACTAGCAAACAATAATAAGCATTAACCATGAACCCCTTAGTTCTGTCTAGTTTCCAATTGATTTTATCCTCTCCAATCCCCTTTACAAAAGTGCCATATATGGTATCCATGAAGCTCAACATAGCCTCCAATTCCCAATTATGGACAGCCCTAAAGAAACGTACATCCCAATGAAGGGTTCCATTAGTAAACTTCATAAGCTCAACCACATTGGCCTCCTTATCTCAACAAAATCTAATTAATTCAAGATAGCTTACAGCAAGAGGTGTCTCCCCACACCGTCGGTCTGGCCAAAACTTCACCCTCAACCCATCACCTATTTCATACACAATATAACGAGACAAAGAAAGCCATCCCCGACTGATATTTTTCCACAAACTAACATCATAAGGACCAGCACCAACCATAGCCCATTTCACCAGGTGAGTTTTTTTATTATCCCCCGTACCACTCCAAAGAAAGTTTTGTTGAATATGTTCAATATGGTTTGCAACCTCCATAGGGATAGGAAAAAGAGAGAAAATAAGATGGAAGATTGGACAAAGTACTCTTAATTAAAGTAACTTTACCTCCTTTTGAAAGATACAACCGTTTCCATCCACTAATCTCCTCTCCATCTTCTCAATAATTGTATTCCAAATAGAACTATCTCTAACACTCACACCTAGTAGAAGACCTAAATATTTCATTGGGAAGGAGCCTTGCTTGCACCCTAGCACATCCACCATATCTGTTATATTTGGAACCACGCCCACAAGGACTAATTCAAACTTTCCCATATTAATTTCCAGCCCAAATACAACTTCAAACCAAAACATCACCAACCGGAGAAATATAATCTGACCAAGGTATCGTTAGCAAAGAGAAGATGGGTCACTTGCAAAGAGTTGCCCATGGGACCCACACTAACTCTAGACACGAGACCATCCCTTACTGCCTTATCCAACATTTTACTAAAAGCATCCATAACAATGACAAACAATAAAAGGGATAACAGATCACCTTGTCTTATACTGTTAGAGCTTTCAAAGAAACCAGAAGGAGTGCCATTGAGAAGAATAGAGAATTTGACTGTAGAGATGCAGAAAGAAACCCACCTTCTCCATTTTTCAGGAAAACCTCAATGATCCAACATATAAATGAGGAAACCCCAGTTCACATGATCATATGCCTTCTCTACATCCAGCTTACACAACACCCCAAGAACTCCTGATTTCATCCAAGCATTCATTGGCAATAAGATCGGTATCTAAAATTTGTCTTTCTTTAACAAAAGTATTTTGAGATTCGTAAATAATGTCCCCAAGCACCATTTTCAATCTGTTAGCAAAAACTTTAGCAATAATTTTATACACCCCCAATCAAATTAATAAGCCAAAATTCCCTTCCCTCCACTACATCAAATTTCTTAGGAATTAGGAAATTGAAAGTGGCATTCAAACTCTTTTCAAACTGAGCATTCTCAAAAAAATATTGAAAGACTTCCAAATGATCTATTTTAATAATGGCCCAACAAGTCTGAAAAGACACCATAGGAAAACCATCAGATCCAGGAGCTTTATTTCCATTGAAATCCTTAACCACCCCCAAAAATCTCCACTTCCTCAAAAGGCCGTTCCAACTAGCCAGCCTTATCCTTAAAAATCTTGGAAAATTCAACACATCCTGATGAGGGCAATGTATCTTATCTTCTGAGTAAAGACTCTTATAAATCAAACCCGAATAATACCATATTCAATAACTTCTCAATTTCAGTCTCTTACATACAGGTGCACCAGCATTTCATTATTATATATTAACGCAAAACGAACAAAGGAACCTAGTGTTGCATCTTAAAAAAGGTAAAAATACTATTTTAGTGCCTATATCTTGGGATCACAGTCAATTTGGTTCCTATATTTTAGTAGCAATCAATTTGGTCCTTGTTATTTTCAACTTGTAGTCAATTTAGTCCCTACCACCAACTTACTAACGGAAAATGCCTATGTGGTTAACAGCATGCACAATTGCCTTAAGCGAGTTTCCTTTTTTGTTTGGCGTGTAGCTTGGAATAAGATCTTGACGGGTGATAACCTGAGATTAAGGAGATTGGTTTTTGTGGATTGGTGTATTATGTGCCGACATTATGGAGAGACAGTCGACCACTTACTTCTTCATTGTGAGATGATGGCTCATCAGTTATGGAGTTTTGTCTTTATAACTTTTGGCTTGTCTTAGGTTATACCTAGATCAATCCCAGATTTGCTTTTTGGCTGGTGGAATTGGTTGAAGAAGCACTCGTTTCAGATTTAGAATTTAGTTCTATTATGCATCCTTTGGTGTATTTGGAAGGAACGGAATCGGCGGACTTTTGAGGACCTGGATCGTTCCGGTGATCAGATGCTTGCTTCTTTTAGTGGAACTCTTTTTGATTGATCTCGGGCATGGAGACTCACGACTAGTGATTCTCTCCCTTCTTTCCCTAGCTCTCTTTCTCTTTGTAATTAATATGTTAATTGGTTTTCTTTTTTGTTTTTTCTCTGTTTTCTTCTTCTTATATTTTCTGGGTTTGCTCTATGTTCTTCATGAATAGAGTAACCTTTCGTATATATCATTCTTACTTATAAAAAAAAAGCATGCACAATTGGCACACTTGAAGTTCATGCGGCTATTAAAATAATAAGAATAAATTTTGATGACATTAAATAATTCCAAGTCAGCATTTAAAATGAATAAAAATTTTAAAACAAAAAATTCTTTAATTTTTCAATTTTTAAGATAGAAAAAACAAAATAAATAGGAACATTCATAACTTTTCTTGCATTTCTTAGCAATCAAACACAAATGTTTTCTCTGCAATCTATCTCTATATCTCTCAGTCTTAACTATCTATGTTTTCTCCGCCCCCTCTCTATCCTCAATCTGAATATGGCTGAGCATTCGTCACTACCGCTCATCACCACCACCAGTCCAGGTGGTGGTGATGAGCCAAACCCACACTCTTTAAACCCAATATATCCCATTTCTCTCTTCAATCTAAGGGTGAGTCCACTAAAATCTCTAGTGTTTCTAGGATTGGGGGTGAGTAAGGACGAATCAGGCTACTGTAAAGGGGTATTGGAAGAATACTAGGAAGGACGTCACATTTTTTGCACTAGATGAAGAACACCCTTATTTACCACAGTGGTCATGCTCCTCCTGGCGTTCATACCAAATGGGTTATGCACGAGTACCACCTCATTGATGAGGATTTGGAAAAATCTGGACTTGTTCTTGTTTTAAATTTGATGTGATCATTGGCTATGGGTTATGCACAAATACTAATTCTCAATTATGCAATAAATTTGTGATTTTGGAAATGTTTAATTATGGTGGCATTGGAATTGATGTCGTTTTTGTAAAAATCTGTGTGATTATTGAATCTGCAGAATACATGCAAGAAAATGAATTAGTTCTATTTGGGTAATAAGAAAGTGCAGGAAAGATTAAGAGGAAAAAAAATTAAGTTCTTTTTATTTTTTATTAATTTAAATGATGACATAGAATTATTTAATGCCATTTTTTTTTTAATAGTCACATCAACTTTAAGTGTGCCAACTGTACATGCGGTTTGCCACGTAGGCATTTTCCATTAGTAATTTATAAAGACCAAATTGACTATAAGTTGAAATAACATGGACCAAGTCGATCCCAGATTTGCTTTTTGGCTGGTGGAATTAGTTGGGGAAGCATTCGTCTCAGATTTGGAACGTAGCTCCGTTGTGCATCCTATAATGTATTTGGAAGGAACGGAATTGGCGAACTTTTGAAGATTTGGATAGGTCCAGTAATCAAATTCTTGCTTCTTTTTGTGGGACTCTTTTTGTTTGGTCTCGGGCTTGGAGACTCATGTCTAGTGATTCTCTCCCTTCTTTTCTTAGTTCTCTTTCTCTTTTGTAATTATTTTGTTGTCTGGTTCTTTTCTGTTTTCTCTCTTTTTTTCTTCTTGTTTTCCCTGGGTCTACTCTGTGTTTTTCTTGCATAGAGTAGCCATTCATATATATAACATTCTTACTTATAAAAAAAAAAAAACATGGACCAAATTAATTGCCACCAAAATGTAGAGACCAAATTGACTATAGCCAGAAAATATAGGGACTAAAATGGTATTTTTCGCCATGCACAAAGTGCTTGGGGGCTAGGAGGGAAAAGGTTTGAGTTGCGGGATTAGCAGCATGTTGTAATTATCTCTCAAAAAAAAATTTGAAGAACCAAATCATACACACTTAACACACCCCATATTTAGGGGACCAAAAATGCAATTTACCCTTGAAATTAGAAGCCCCTAAGGATAGGTTTATAACCAATTAGTCCTTTTGTCACATTCCGTTAGCTAGAACGAACAGAAATAATAAATAATTCATTTGATCTTGCCAAGCAACCACACCGCTTCAAGACTGTCATGAACCCTAGTTGCCATCACCAAGATACATAAAACAAACCCCAAATGTAGCTATCAGCTACGAACAGACCTTCTCTACTTTTATTTAAAAAACCCAAGAAAAATAAATTGATTTCTCTCTCCAAAGTATTTTCTTATAAATTATAGTGTCTTGGTGATTGGGAGTTTGGTGAATGGACTATCGACTGTGTGTGGGTGTACGGGTTTTGATAACTAAGTCAAAAATCTTTTGTGCATATTTTGTGTGTGTGTGTGTGTGAGAGAGAGAGAGAGAGAGAGAGAGAGATTCTTCCTTTCAATTTGAGGCTACTAACATGTCTAAATCCCAATTGCAGCAACCACTAGCCAAAAACCAACATTTGTGAAAGTTTTCCAACATCATCACCCAATTCTCTATTCTAAACAACTCAGTCCACAGCCACCACACTGGACAAATTCCTATATCAACCACATTGAAACATGTCGTGCATCACATCCACAAACAATAACACAATTCTCTACCAAACAATCACACAATCATACAATCATTATATCTTTAAACAGACAATGCAACTAGGATTCTAGCTAAGACCCCAAAGGTTAGCTAGGATTTCAATAATCCAAGAGTATGACCTTCCTAACTTGAGAAGGACAACAGTGTCGCCATAAAAAACATAAAACACAAACTTGAACCAATCTGAACAAGCCAATGGAGCCAAACTACAAATGAACACAGCATGTATACAAGTAAAACAACAGCGGCATTAATGCATAACATCCAACTAGAGAGGTTGTTACATTGTAAATTCAAATCCCAAAGAGAAATTAACATGGTAGGAAATACAAGACCACATATATATTGCTCAAGTGAGTTAAGTAAGTATTCTATGTAAATTTTTTGTTAAAAATTCAAAACACAAATTAATGGAACATCAAGCTCACTAATGTTACTCACTTGCAAAGCTAGAACAACGATATCATGTAAACTAGGCAAACCGAATGCTGAAGGAAGCAGAATAAACAATAAAAAAATGCCATGATAGAAAAACAAAGCAAGTTTCAACATTTTATATTTCATGGCTAACGAAATAGAGTTTTGAACAAGGGCATTGTGGGAAACTACCTCGAAATATATGTCTGAATTTCCATTCATTATCATGAAGATCCCTAGCAATTAATTCTTGAGCTGGAGGCTGCTGCGAGTAGTCCTGGAGGAACAATTTATAAAAAAGATGATTAATAAGAGGAAAAAAAAAAAAAAACTTTTCATGAAAATCAGACCATGGTTAATTACTTAAACCAAATGTCACGTACAAGAGGAGGAAAAACTTTTTCAGCTGCCCTGCGAGGAACAGAGAATCCTCCATGAGTGCTAGTATCACTTGCAGTTAATGTTTTACAGAAATAGTTGGTTGGCTGTTTGCTGGGATTACCCAATTCTGCAGGCAGTAGATATACATCTTTTTGCTCTTGCTACAAAATAGTTTATGTTATCAGGAAACTTAAAAAATAATAGCAATCTCAAAACTCCAAGCGCAGCAAAGCAAAGTACCGGACTCAGCGGTTGCAAGGTCATTTGAGCATATACTTCGTCTGTCTCCACATCTGCCTGCAACATCACAAGATTTAATAGTTAGAGCAGCCAACACAATGGTTAAAGCAGATGTAACTAAACAGATCTAGACATACATGCATGGTCACATTGTGAAGCTGACAAATAAGTTGTGGGGGCAGATTAGGGTAATTGGGAATATGTGCATCCACTTCCTTGTTGGTTGAAGCAGCAACCTGCACATGTAACATTGAGGATAACAAATTACCGATATGGAAAATTTGGGATTAAGAAATAATGGCATAATTTAAGAGATATCTTCAAGCTAGAAGCTTCAGCTATTCAAGCAACAACATTTGTATTCAATTGTTTTATATGATACGATAGGCAGCAAGACAATGGCACATAAGGCAATAGCTTCAAATTAGACAATAACTAAAATTTTCATTTACCCAACATTTGGTTTTTCTTTTTCTTTTGTTCTTTGGGGGGGGGGGGGGGGGGTATGAGAGAGAGAGAGAGAGAGGAGGGGAAGGAAGAGGGTGATGGGAAAAGCATATGAGGAATGTGTATATTTCTTCTTCTTTGTAATTACCTATTTTGAATATTACTTGATTATGACTTTGAAAATTACCTCCTTTGCAATTCTTCCTCAATTGGACATACTTAAAATGCCTCCTCCATTGCTATCAAGCGAGAATAGCAAAGCAAAAGCTATTTGTGGCTTCCTTTTGTACAAATCCTATTGTTTAGTCCACTAGTTCCTCAGTGTCCCGTTAAGTGTTAGCCCCAAAAAGTACAATTTTTTGTTATCTTCATTCATGTTATAGCAAACAATTATTTTTGAGATCATTGTATGATTGGATGGCTGCACTAAGCAGTGTCTATATTATATATTGAACAAACACTTCTTGAGCTTTATATACTTGTAGTGTATTTTTCTTCTTTTTTATAAGTACTCCAGTGTATTTAAATAAAATATACTAAACTATCAAAAGATGATTATGATGATAACAACAGCAATGTTAGCTTGATATAATTCTATTGTAATTTTCCTCTGTTTTTTTTTTTTTTTATAAGTACTTAAATAAGATATATTTAGCTATCAAATAATAATAATTACGACTTGCACTAACCTGCTCGCTATGACCCTGAGGAAAGTAGACCACACGGCTTCCAACAGGAGGCAGAGACACCAGAGGGCCTGCACATGCATGCCATAGCTCGGAATTCAAACATTTCTTCTCCCCTGCTTGCATGAAAGGAATACACATGAAACATTATATTTGCATCATCATCAAATTTACTGAATTACCTAAGAAATTAGCATTGGAAGTCAAGGCAGCAAAAATAGAGTATCAACGAATTAAGCCATCTTATGACTCCACCTTGCGTAGAGATGAGATGAGGTACAGCTTATTATACAAGTTGAAATGGCTGAAGTTTATCCACCCATTACTTCGAAAACCCCATCATACATGAATACTAAAGCATAAATGAACTCAAGCTTGACCATAAATTTAGATGTTGAAATGGGTCAAGTTTATTTATTAAGCCATTTCTATTTACCCAAACCACAACATTGGGGAAGTAAAAATAAAATAATAATTGGATAGTGTTACAAAAGGTGTTGGCATAATTATGAAAACAAAAAAACAAAAAAACCAAAACAAAAAAAAAAAAGGAAAAACAAACTGGGGTTACCTTCCTGAGAGTGTTGATTGAAGGCAGCGGAGGAAGAAGAGAGTCTCATTGTTGAAAAAGCCAAAGAAATCAATGCTTATTATAATAAAGGAACTAAAACCTCTAATAATATTGGTTCATCCAAACCCAGTCATCAGCACTGAGCAGGAGTACATCTTTTTTTAATATTTAAGAAACAACAGAAACCCTAACCTCAACCCCCAAGATTACAGTTGCCAGAAGAAGAAACCCTAATGAACAGAAGAAGCAGATCTTTATTAAATTTTGATTGAGATCATGAGAGAGTGAAGAAGAAGAAGAGTAAGAAGAGTTGAGAGAGTAGTGACATTTTGGGAAATCCACTTTTCTATCTAGTCTCTACTGCTACTTACTCTTTACTCGTTTACTCTCGGGTAGTGAATACTGAATAATAGTGATGATTGATTTTATTATTATAATATTAATTAATAAATAATAGTAAGTAAGAGAGCTGAAAGACTTTAAAAAATAAATAAATAAAAGCTAGGAGGAGGAGGAGGAGGATGCAGAGGTTTGGTAGAGCTGCCACTTAATTTTTTTTTTTTTTTGCATTTATCATTAATTTTAAAATATTTTAGTTAGTTATCAAATTTGCAAAACTATTTAACAAACTAGCAATTCAAATCTTTGAAACTCGAGTTCAATGTAAAACTCGAGTTGCAAGGTATTGGCAATCTGATGTGGAAGAAAAAATCCATGTGGGACTCGAGTTCCTTCATTAAAAATTATTGTCCAACTGGGTTTCTTCGTCTTGGGATTCTTCTTCTTCTTCATCTTCGTTTTGTTCTTCTTCTACTGGGCTTTTTCTTCATTTTGGGACCCATTTCTTCGAGGCCCTTGTTGTTTGATTTTTAATCGATACAGGCAACGACTAGCCAAGTCAGGACCAAATCAGTCCATAACTTCATCGTTAAGGTTGGGTTTTTTTTTTTTTTTGAGATGCTTTTCTTTTTCTTTTTTTTCTTTTTTTTGGTTTTTGAAAAAAATTTCACATGGGTTTGTGATGTTCTGGGTTTCTTCTACTGGGTATCTCTTCTTTGTTCTGCTGGGTTTCTTCTCCATCTTCGTTCTTTGTCTCCATTCTATGGAACTCGAGTCTTACAGACTCGATTTCCACGTGGCTTTTTTCTTCTACATTGGAATTGAATTGGAGTCTTAAGGATTCGATTTTCATCACTAATCTCGACCCTCTAACGCTCGAGACGCTAGTTTGTTAATATCTTTCCAAAACATGCCAACTAAAAATATAGTTGCTAAAAATAATGCTACTCTGCAAATTACCTCACTAAGTGAGAGCTATCAAATCAAATTAAAAGAACGCCCAATACTATTCTATTCTTTTTTACCCAACATTATTTTTTATCATTTATTATTTGTTGCCCACCCTGCTACCTATTAAAATTAAAAACACTAACATAATAGATACTATTATTAAGAGCATGTTTAGTATCAATTTAAACTTTTTATTTTTAGTTTTTAGTTTTGATGTATATCTTTTTAAAACCTTTCTTTTTCCCGCCTTTTTTAACTTTTTAAAAATTTTTCAAGATACAAGTATACTTAAGCAACTTTCAGCAAAAAAAATTTAGCAAAAAGCTAGATAAGCTATTCCCAAACGGGCACAGGGCATTCACATCAATCTTCTCAAATTTTTGGCTAAATTAATCCAAAAATCTCTACTTTTTTCAATTTAACTATTTAATTTTTTTTCATGCATATACATCAACCTCAATACTATATCATTGTAGCAATTAAATATAATTCATTCTCAATTCTCATTCACATTTTAAATCCCAAATTAAAAATTATGCAACCACTGAGCACATCCACAAATACAACCCATAACACACATAACCAGCAAAAACCCAAATTACAAAAACCACTCAAATCAAAATAAAAATACAAGATTCCAGATCTAACCACATAGAACCACTAGATAGCACCACCACCAGAACCACCAAATTGCACCACAACACCACCACCAGAACACATCACAATGCCACACCAAACTAGACCAAATCACAACACCATTGAAAATGACAGATCCACACAACACCACCAAAAACAACGAATCTGACCACCACTACATTGCACAATCTACCTCTGCCTAAAGGAGAGAAGGTCAAACAAACAAAGAGGAGAGACGAAGATGAGAGAGAGTCAGATGAAGAGAGAGAGGAAGGGAGAAGAAAGGCAGACTGAAAAATTGAATAAAATAGTCTTTCTTTTAAATGTAGCGAGAAGAGTGACTCACTACATGTAGCAAGGATACTCTACATCGCTAAAAACTTATATAAATCTACCAAGACTAATGCACATTTTTTTGGTTGGGTTTAGTCAAATTTTTGTTGAAATGTTGAATTGGTGAGACTGATGAGAATGCTCTAAGCCGCTAGTTTCCAATCCCATTCTTGACAAAAACTCCATTTTGGTCCCTATATTTTAGGGTTACATTCAATTTGTTTCTTACATTTTTTTTAGTAGTAGTTAATTTGATCCCTATTGTTTTCAAGTTGCTGTCAATTTAGTCCTTATTATTAAGTTACTAGCAGAAAATGCCTACATGACAAACAGTTTACATTGTTGACACACACATGGCTAACATAATAACATAAAATCAAATAATTAAATATTTAAAAACCCAAATAAGCATTTTAATTTTTTTTAATTCATGTAAAAAAAACATGTATTGAAAGGAAAAAAAAAGTTTTCTTTTTTTTTTTATAAAAATTCTCAATTTCTTTTATTTGCTTTTGCATTCTTAAAACATTTTCTTAACTACCAAACACAATTCCCAACAACACACCAATCTAACAAAACAATAATCACACAATTATTAAGACTCAATTTTATTTTCTATTCTTCTCTTTTTATCTATTTTCCTAGCAACCAAACACTAATCACACAACTATCAAAACCACCACAGATTTGACGATTTACAGCCACCATCAACATCCAAACCACTAAAGGTTAACCACCCAACCACCAAAAATCGGTTTTGTCATTTCTACTCCAACAACACATTCAAAACCATGAGGCATATATTTGTGTCATTGTCGTCAATATCAAATCCCAATCACCCATCACAAAGTGAGTGGAGGTAAATCTATTCCAGTAAGTTATCTAAACAAACAAGACCCACTTCTCCTCCTCACATCGCCCATGGCTACTTCCTCCACGTTTGCGATTTCCCTTGGGCATTTGCTGTCGAAGCCTCGCCCTAAGCCACCAATGTCTCCTCTTACTCCACCACGCTCGGCCATGGTTATTGGAAATGGAGATTTGGATTTCAGTGTGTGTGTATGTGTGTTGTCGAAGCCTCGCCCTAAGCCACCAATATATAAAACCAAAACCTTTGAAGCTCTCGCGATTTTCCACGTCAGCACAATATTTAAATAAAATTATCATTTTATTAAAATAAAATTATTTTTGTTTAGTCCAAACTTAACGAGGAGTAAAATTCTATCTTTCTAACAAGTCTATCTTAAACTCAAACTTATCATTATCAATTTTTTTAAATAAAATTATTTTTACATTCTTAGCATATCAAGTGGTATTAGAGCAGACACACTCTGATTAGGTTTTAATCATTGTTGTGTGATCCATTGACCCCTGTTGTCATGGAAACTCTTGATTGTTTTGATTTGCATGATCTTATGTTGAATGATGATGATGATATTCAAAATGCCTATTGCAAGCTTTATAATTTTTGTCTAAAATCTCTTGAATGTTCTACAAAATTAAAATCTAATTTTAAAGAGGTCAAACTTAAAAGAGATGAATTGATTGCAAAATTGGATGAAGCTAATAATTTGAATGAGAAATTTAAAAATCAAATTTCATCTCAGGTGGACAAAATTAAAAGTTTGGAAGAGCAACTAGTTGAATTTAAAACTGAAGTTGAAAAATTAATTAGTGTCAAACTTGTTGTTGAGCCTAACTCAAAAGAATTTTTTTTTTATATTCCTTCATTTAAAGGAATAATGAAGAGTTAAAGGCTAATTTTGTTAGGATAGACAAAGGTAAAATATTTGATGTTAACGCTGAAGTTTCTAAACCTATGTCTAAAACTCCTCCTGCATTGAATAAAAATTCTGTTTTTGTCCCCACTTGTCATCATTGTCATATTATTGGTCATATTAGGCCAAATTGTCCTAAGTTAAGGTCTCTGTCAGCCTCCAAGGTTAGACCTCCTTCTAGGAAACCGAGTAGTTCTAACTACTTATGTTTGTCACCATTGTGGTGCTTTAGGTCACGCTCGTCTTAATTGTTTCAAGTTGTTTCCTCATAAGCTAGTGTCCAATAGGTCTCATCCTTTGTCTAATGGCTCTGTACCTATTCTTGGTGAATTATTAAAAGTTTTGAGCTTTTTAACTCAATTTCAAGGGAATTCTAATTCCTCTATGTCCTTTGGTAGTCATAATAGAATACGTGTATTTTCATCTTCACGGCCAAAGATTCGTGCTGTCTGGGTGATAAAGGATCCTAAGACTTAATTGTCTTTCTATTTATCTTCTACTTTAATTCTTTCTATCTAAAGTAGGACTCTCTTGCTTGATTTATTATCTTTTTAGAATCATGCTTTCATGCATATGCATCTTGTTTTATGCTTTCTTTTTAGTTGTTTGCTTGTTTTCAATTTTGCTTTATTTTTTTTTAAATAAAAAAAATTGAAAAATCAGAAAAACACAAAAACAATGTGTATATTGGTACTTGTGTACCTTGGATGGCCATTGAAACAAAGTTTTCTAAACTTTGTATCTTTTGTAGCTTAGATGAGCATCTCAATGCACAACTAAGCAAGTGAGCTTTGTGGCTTGTGTTTGTATTTGTGATGAGTACGATTAAGTAATCTCTTATACTTAACACTCATATCACTCTTTTTAACGGGAATGACTAAAAAATCCTAAAAGAAAGGCATAAATAACCATCTCACCGCTAAAGTCTGCCAATCATGAATAACATCCGTATGCTTCGACATAGCAAAATTGTGATGTTTAAGCTTACATAATTGGGTATTTCTTCTCTCTCTCTCTCTTATATGCTCATGCATGATATACTCCAAAAAGAAAACTATGCAAAGAAAAATCAAAAGCAAAAAATATCAAAATATTTTTAAATATGATTGTAAGCGTGTTTCTAGAAGATGTGAGAGTTATAGGATGTACCTCAAAGGTTATAGTCCCCATCAAACAGTTATGATTGTGTGTGAGTGAAATTGATTTTTTCATATCTCAAATCGTCATAATATAAGACACTTATGCATTCTTGTTATATTTACACACACAACACGCAAAAATTCTTTAATACTTTGCATAGATGTGCAGGTACAATGTGATTTGGTCATCACAAGGAATACATGTGTTAATATATGCTCACTAAACTGTCTTAACTCGTTTTTGAAATATAAAATTGGTTAGACTTATTTAGTGTGTGTATGTGTGTGTGTTTTTGGATCTATGAATGCTTTGTATTTTCTTGTTGAGAGATGTTTTTGAGAGCTTAATATGTTGATTGGATCTATGTTTGAGTAGCTTGCTTGTTGCATTCATTTCTATGTGTTTTTCCCCTTCTTTGAAAACACATTTTCTTCAAGCTCGACAGCTTCTCGACAGATCCTCAACAGATTTGCATCTATCGAGCCATTTTTCTTCTTGTCTCGACAGATCTTATTGCATTCTTGATCCATCGAGATTTCTGGATTTTGTCTTAATAGCTTCTCGACAACTTCTCGATCCATCGAGATTTCTAGATTGTATCTCAATAGCTTCTCGACAGCTTCTTGATCCATCGAGAAACTTTCTGTTTGGTCGATAATTTCTCAACAGATTCTCGATCCATCAAGGTGTTTTTGCCGTTGACAGCTCCTTGACAGCAACTTGACAGATTCATTTCTGTCGAGAATTAGTGCTTGACAGATCTCAACAAATACTTCGATCTATCGAGATCCTTTTGTTGTCCATACCTATCTCTTCTTTCTCTCTTCTCTCATGTATTTCATGCGTTTAAACCTAGGTTTTCATCCTTTTTAGGGAAAATTTTGGTTTTTTTTTTGTGTCTTGCTAAAATTTTTGGGATGGGTGCTGTTTAATTGATCTTATATGCACATGCATTGCATTCTATGGTCATTATAACATTGCCATGCATTGTTCTATCTTTTCTTTCTTTCCTAAACCTCAACCTGTTGTGCTTCTGTTTTCTTTTTCTTGTAGGTCTATGGTTCTTTGCTCTCCTTGTTCCCTCTGTATTTGTTTTTTCTGACTTCGGTCAAGTTTTTTTTTTTTTTTTTTTTGGCTTTTTAAGCACTTTGACAATCATGTCAAAAAGGGGGGAGAAATTTGAATATTGAATGTCATTCCTCAAGGGAAGTAATAGACTTAGGGGGAGAACTTCATGTTAAAGGAAAGAAAGTTTTTTTAATGTAACTAACTTAAGGGGAGAGTTAGTTTGATACACTTTAAAGTTGATATATTTTTTGTGTTGTGTATCTTTTGGTTTTGTAACCATTTACATACATCATGTGTTGTTTCTATATTTGATAATGATGTTTGTGTTTCACTCTTTATCTCACATGTGTTATTTCTTTTCTCTCTTTATACACATGTTTCTTATTTATGTAACTTGTCATTATTTTCCACATGGTACCTTGATGTGTCTTGTTTAGAAGTTAAAGCCAAGTTAAGATTCCAAACCTTCTTCTTGCAGCAACTTCCAAGGTTCAGATCTTTTAAACTAGACTTATTTATTCTGTAATTTTGAGTAGAATGTATTCTAGGACATTCAATGTACTCTTGTAGTTTTGTCACAAATTGCCAAATGGGGAGATTGTTAAGGACAAATTTTTATGTAATTGGCATATCCTTTAACAAAACATACTTTTCTTGTATTTGGATAAATCTAGGACAATTTAAGATGATCATTACAAGTGGTTAAATTGAAGATATGAAGATTACTCAAAAACTGCTCAAAAAAAGTGCAATCTGCAGGTCTCAATACCTCCTCGATTAGAAGCTCAATCTGTTGAGATTCATTAAAACTCAACACATGTCTTGATCTATCGAGCTTACGGGATTCAGACTATAGCTAGAAACGTTTTTATTCTAAAAGGCTATTTGTTTATGGGTTTGTATAATCCTTATAGAACTAGGAAAACCCAAAGTTTGTGGGTTTCTATAATCCTTATTGGACTAGGAAAGCCCAAGGTTTGTGTAAACCTATTTAGAATAGGAGAGCCCATTAAGCTCATATTTAAACAAGGAGTTGGAAAAAGAAAAACCTAACCCTAGAAAGTTTCATAAGGTTTTCTTTTTGAAACCCTAGTCTCCTCCTACAGAAGAAAGAGTTCTTACTGCGTTTCTTGTACGCCTTTGGGTTCTATAACCAAACAAAGTCCCTTGCACCAACATTAAAGATCTTATTGGTGTTTTTATGTGAATCTATTGCCAATCAACTACAACAATCAAAGGGTTGCTGTAGAGTTGGTCACGTACTGGGATCCGTGCATCATTGGTTAGTCACGTACTAGGATTCGTGCATTGAACAGAGAGATTGCCGCTACATCACATGTCTAATTGGGTATTGGGTTAAGAGTTCAACTGTAGGTTAGTATTAGGTACTGGGATTTCTTTTACTTGTAACCACTTATTTTGATAATAGTAGATTCTCGAGAGTGGTGGCCTTAAATTCACCCTGTGGGGTTTTGCTTCGGTGGTTTTCCCCATTCATAAACAAATCACCTATAACAAATTTATTTTCTGCTGCATTTAACTTAGTTGGTGATTTGTTTATGCTACCACGCTTATTGCATGTAATTGAATCTAATTAATTCACTTGGATAATTAATTGATTAATTTACCAAATGGGTCAATACATTCTTGGCCTATAAGTAGTCAATTGCTTCTAGTTGCATATTTAGCCACCAGAATCCTTGAGTCATGGCTCGGTGCGCGAATGACCTTCCCCCCAAGTGTCCGCCACATATCCTTTCATGAAACTTAGCCAACAACTAGATCATTTTACTGGGGTGAAGACACAATAGGTATGGTCCTCCAAACGACTGCCTGTGCAATTTCCCATCTTCAGATAACAAAAAACAAGCTGCTATTCTCTGTACCTTCTTGGCTTTTTTGACATTGTTTAGCAGGGACCTGTCGGACAGAAAGGCTATGTAAGGACCCAACCAACTTAGCTCTAGTTCCAACGCAGCTGTTATCACTATTTGTTGTTCGATGCTCGGTTGCTCTATAGTTCCACGGTAATCATACGAGGTATATAATCATCTAAGGAAGATGCTAACGTGGCCAAAATACCAACATGACTATTTTGGCTTCTTGGGACTCTTGCCAAACTAACCTTTTGGAGACCTGCCGACAAGCTTTCGAATATCTTTAAATACTGTGACATACGACGATCCCTTACTTTGAATCCAAGAATATCTCCACCTCTTTCACCCCTAGATTCCTTGCGGCCCTGAGCCTCGCGATAGGGCTTCATATTCTACTTCATTATTCAAGGCTCAGAAGCCGAGCTGGATTGACCTCTCTAATTTGATCCCTTCAGGGGATACCAACACTATGCAGACCCCCGACCCCTTTGCGTTAAAGGCCCTATCGAATACCTTCTATTGGCTAACTTTGATCTGACATACTCCAATCGAACCTGGGAGGGGGTGGTAAATTCGACCACAAAGTCTGCGAGCACTCGTCCCTTGATGAAGTTCCTTGGTTTATAACGCATGTCAAACATCTCCAGTCTTGTCCCCCATTTCGCTATCCTCCTCGCAAAATCCAATCTTCTTAATAAGGACTGCAAGGGGTACTCAGTCAACACCTATACCGTGTGAGCTGGGAAGTAA
The DNA here is from genome assembly GCA_023621385.1 of Quercus gilva. Taxonomy (NCBI): domain Eukaryota; kingdom Viridiplantae; phylum Streptophyta; class Magnoliopsida; order Fagales; family Fagaceae; genus Quercus; species Quercus gilva. Next base: position 65,608,697 of record CM042476.1, on the reverse strand, counting down.
TGAGGTAACTTCCTCGTAGAATCACCAGGGCCAGAGCTATTTTCTCCAATGGCAAATACCGAGTTTCCGCATCCACTTAAGTCTTGCTAAGGTAATACATGGGCCTTTGGATCCCCTCATGTTGCTTGACCAACATTGAATTGATAGCATGATCAGACACTACTAAGTACATGTACAAGTCCTCCTCCAGGTCGGGTCGAGATAAAATAGGCAGGCTGGTATGATAGGATTTCAGATCTTCAAATGCTAAGTCGCACTCTTTCGTCCAATGAAATCCTTTCCACTTCTTTAACAGTTGATAGAACGATCGACACCTATCAGTCGATCTCAACATAAACCTATTCATTACAGTAACCATGCCTATAAGCTTTTGGACCTCCTTAGGATTATTAGGCGAGCGTAGTTATTGGATGGCTGTTATCTGGTCGGGGTTCACTTCTATGCCCCGGGTAATGATCATGTACCTTAAGAACTTGCCCGATCCCACTTCGAAGGCACATTTCTCTGCGTTAAGACATAACTTGTGTTGCCTTAAGATGCCAAAGACCTTCTTCAGGTGGTGTGCATGCCCCACTCTCTCCCTTGTCTTCACCACCATGTCGTTGATATAAACCTCTACTGTAATGCCGATCAGCTCCTTGAATATACGTGTAACTGTCGACACTTGGCCTAGAACGGAGAACTTTCGGGGCCTTCATCCAACCACCTAACATGGCGACGCTCTCGTGCGCGTGGGGCCTGTTAGAGGCCCCTCTCCAATGACTAGTGCGCTTGGTGTGGTTCGCGCGGAGATTTGGGTGCTTTCTCTCTCTGTGTGGAGGAAGGTAGGTCTACCTTTGGAGGTGTGGTAGGAATCTTGGCCAAATTTTAAGGGAATTACCAAAGGTAAGTGAAGTCGCCACCAATCATTGGGTTTTTCTAAGGTGTGATTAGTCACCTATCTCTAGTTGATTTTATTACCAATCCTAGGTTAAGAAAAATGACATTTTTCCTAATCTAATATGGATGGCAAAAAATCTTGATTCTTAGATCCGGAAGTTTTGTTATGTATAGGGAATGTGTTAGGCACCCCACAACGCCTATCCAAGGACAGTCCTTTGTTTTGATAAAACCTTAATTTTCAAAAATTGGCAGTAAAAACATGATTTCGGCATTGGCTTTCAGGGCTTTGCATACATGAGGGCTTTGAGGTTTGGCTTTTGAATAGGTGTGGTCCCAATCTATGCTTTTTTAAGGCATTCAAGCAAAGTGCCAGATTTCCACAGCGAAAACTCGGCGACATATCACTTGCTTTTGCAGCAGGAATTAGGCATTTTCTTGCCATAAGTGACAAAGACTGTGACGATCACACCAGAAAGGGGCGAGTAGGTATATATATACATACATCATGCACAATACATGCACGCAGAGCAGGAAAGTAAATGCCAACATCCCTAGAGCATGGCCCAAAATATAAGTGCAGGAAAATAAACAGGGGTCGTCATACTCTAGAGATGAGGACGAATGGTACATGATATGATATACCTAATACAAACCATCTAAGAGAGAAATGGAGGAGGAAGGAAGGGGTTTAAAAGAGTATATAACTAAAGGGAAAGGCTAAACTCCTAAATCTACTGGACAATACCGCGTGGCATAACCCCATGCTTGCATCCATGCCTTTTTTGCCTGCACCTGGGAGACTATGCCTTTGTCACACCCCAAACCCTAAAGGGGTCCAAAGCATGAGAAAGACGTCTTAAAGTACCTATAGATTTTTCCTTTTTGACAATCCTATCCGCAAAAATCATATCAAGTACCAACATCAAGAATTATCATAATAATTCCATTGAATATACTCTCAAAGTAAGTTAGAGCTCTAAGTAATAATTACAATGACCATTAGCCATAAAAGAATAGAGGTCTCAATAAATAATTACATATCATCAGCTTGTCCCATTAGTGGGAATAAAGTCACAACCACCATAATATACAAAAGAATGAGTCAAGCCTATTTTAAAATATACATCATCTAATATCTCCATTACAAAAGTTCAGTCTCCATCAGTAGTTAGTCTAACTACTATTAGCCACCAAAAAGTTGTCTCAAAATATTGTTGCCTACTTTGAAAAGTTTATAAAATAATAGAATGAGACAGAGTCCAGTAAGTAGCATAACTAATAGGGGTGGGGGAAATGCAAGTTTCATTTTCAATAATAATAATATGCTATGACAAGAATGATTTAATAATGAACTACAAAGTTTCTCAAAGTAAATACCTTGAAACTATATACTATAATCTATGAGCACCAACAATATAATTTCCAAAACTATAATATCTAACGTAAGGTAAATTATCACAAATATACCACACTACCACATAAACCGGTCAGGGGATCCACCTATTCACAACTAGCATGATATTGTCCTCTCTGGTATGCAAACTCTTGGCCCTATGGACAACAGTCTCACCCATACCCTTAAGATTTTTCTCTCCCCCCATGGGCAGCAGAGAGAGCGCGTCAAATAGGACCTTTCTTGCATGTGGTCTCTTGGCCCCATGGACAGCAACTTCACCCACACACAATCAAATAACCTCCTTCCCCCCATGGGCAGCAGGGAAGAACGCGTCATCCAAAGTGAAAGGGCACTGACTTAGATCTGATTCCGTTGTCATAAAGATTACGGAAACCAAATCGAGTGATCACTGGGAAATCACAAATGGCATGGTGTTAAAACCATATAAGGCTCACATGTTAAATTACTTTGAAATACATAATTCATATTTAGGTAATTTCTGGAAAAACCTTAAATAATCTAACTTCCACAAGGTTTGTAAGGTTTTCAACTTCATTCTTGTCAAGAGATTTTCTATCAATTTTCCATATAACAAGACAAGATAAGCATTTTTAAATTTTCTAATATACCATAAAATCCATGATTTCCTTATCAAATATTAAATAAAAGATGCTCATTTTTCCATATCAACAATTCATGCATTTCCCCAAATGCAATACCAAATATGATGCATTTTCGTATATATAATCATATATAAATAAATATATATATATATATATACATATACATATTAAGGTTACGACACAATAGTTTTTAGGAAAATATAATTTTCATTGGTTACTGAATAGTAGTAGTATCTAGTTACTTATACAATTTATTTGATTTTAATCTGGTAGTAAGTATTATTAATGAAATTAATTGTAAAACTATAAAAGTCTTATCAAATTAGAATTAATACAATAAGTAGATTCAACTGAAAAGCAGACACAATTATCTAGAAGAAGAAAAAAAAAAAAAAAACTTAACAAGTTTCTTATATTATTTACTTTAATGACTATCCTTTTTTAAAATTTATATTAGATTCTACTTATAATACTTTTTTGTGTCTATTATGTAGAAAAAAATATGGTTCAAAACTGTCAACGGTGGTTTTTGCGCATAGCCACATGTCTTCCGTTAGAGGTGTGACTCTACTAGACCCAGATTTGTTTTGGGGAATTCAATTCGAAACTGGACATTAGGCCGTATAAACCAATGGCTTCCGATGCATTTCAAGCCTACAAAATAGATAAAACCTAAAGTCTTAGAATCATGATAATGGTTGAAATAAATAAATAATATGTTTAGCATAATAGACTTGATTAAATGGTGAGTTGAAAGTTATTATTATGTGTGCTAAGTGATGTCCATTAGAATGATTAATTAATTGTCATATGTCTAATAATGGGATGAGTCCAATAGTCCATATTTAGCTGTGGTATAGTTCATGTTCAATATAATAAGGTATGTCCAGTAATGGTCTATATCCAAATAATATATGTCCAGCAATGGTTTATGTTTAAATAATACATATCCAGCAGTGGTTTATGTCCAAACATTACACATCCAGGAGTGGTTCATGTCTAAGTAATATATGTCCATCAATTGTATATGTCCGAATAATATATACACATCGGTGGTTTATGTCCAAATAATATGTCCAGCGATGGTAGATCAATTTATTAATATATATGTTCATTAATGAAGTATTAGTGAGATCATGTTTTATTAAATAGTGAGATGATATTAAAGTAACTTGCATCCAGCAGTACAATAATAATGAGTTAATATATACTTAATAATGTAATTTCAAAGATGAAGAAAACATTGACATATCTTTTATGTTTCCAACTCCAATCGTATAACATCACTTTATTCTTTATATGATTTGCGGCTCCCGCCATATAGCATTAGTGAGCTAATAATATTCCAGCTGCATAATAACATAAGTCCAGCGGTACAATGATAATGAAGTAAAATATATTCAATAATGTAAATTTAAAAATAAAGACATAATGACTTATCTTTATGTGGTTTGTAGCTTCAGCCATATGACATCAGTGGACTTATAACATTTCAGCAGCATAGTGAAATGAGTCTAGTGGTACAATATGATATTGTGAGTCATTTCATGACGACTTCATAATTGAAGGGAAAAAATTGGTGCAACTAAAGGGAGAGAGAATATGTCCAGCTGTGTGCATTGGTTGGTTAAGTTTATCCCCTTTATCATGCACTTAAATACTTTTCCCCATGTAATGCTCTTTTAATTTTTATTCAAATATAAGTGATATTGTCTTCCATGAGAAGGGCTTTGTAACATGTTCTTGAAAAAGTATTTGATATCTTTTAAGGTGTATGAAGATGGTGAGAAATATATATGTTTTGTGAGATAAGGTGTTTATAAGATGTATTAGAAATATATGTAGATACTTTGTTGAATATGGATCTTGTATATAATTACTTTGTGAGACATAGAGTTTAAAGATAGATGAGAAGTATGTATGGATATTTTGTGAGGAATGTGTTTGTAAAATATAGGGAAGTATGAGAGATATTGAGGTTAAATATAATAAATACATGAGATTATAATTGCTGCTGGAATGACTTTTGTATTATGATAATGAGTTATGTTTATTTCTAAGAGAAGAGATTTTCTAAGAGAAATGGAGAAGAGATGGAGATGTGTTTATGAGCAGAAAAATATAGGCATTTTCTTAATATAGAGGGAAAGAGAGAGTAAGTATATGATGGGGTAATGGTGTGGAGTAATAGGTGTGTTGTAATGGTGTTATTTAAGAAGTGAGATTTTATAAGAGAAATGGAGAAAGATATGGAGATGTGTTTATGGACAGCAAAATGATGAAGTTTCAAAACAAGAGAGTGAGAGAGAGATGGATAGTGGATAATGGTGTGGTGAGTTGTGTGTTGCTTGGTCCTCTTTATATAGAGACAAGTATGTAACTAAGTTTGAATTAGTTGAAGGGAAAATCAGCAAATAAGGAAAGGTTTTTGGCAAAACAGGTGATTTTCTTAGTTGGTTTTTTTGTTTTAGCTAAAAGAAGAAATTCTGAGACTTTAATGCTGCTGGAGTTGTTGTTACAACTGTCAGCTCTACAGTAGTAACTACTGCAGCCAAGGGAGTCAATATCGTACCGGAGGCTGTACCGGTTTGGCCAGCGGTACGATATATTTAGGATACTGGTCAATACCGGTGTACCGTTTCGGGTTTACCGCTATTTTTTATATTTATAAAAATATATGTATATATATATATATATATATGTATGTATGTATGTATGTGTGTGTGTGTGTGTGTGTGTGTGTGTGTGTGTGTGTGTATTATAATAAATATAAAAGTTTACCATAAAATATTTCCTCAATTCAGAACTAATTATTCATGGTTTTAGACTTTAGTATCAATTAAAAGAAGAAAAAAAAAACACAATATAAAATATAGAAAGCTTAAAAGTTACCATTACATACTAAGAAAACAAATAATACTAATAAGTTAATGCAAATAAGTTACCATTCTACTCTAACAAAAATTCAAAAATTACAAAACTTTAAAAAAATAAAATAAAATAAAAATAAATAACTTTTTTTCCGGTACCGGCTGGTACGCCCGGTACTAGTTGATATTGCCCGAAATTGGCCGATACGCCCGGTACATAGCCGGTACACTCGGTATTTTTTCCGGTACGAAACAAGGGGGTTATGTGTACCGGTATGCTTGCCGATATGGCCGGTACGATATGGAATTGACTTCCTTGATTGCAGCAGCTAACATTGCTGGATGATGTCACCTGAATGATAGCTTTTGCTGGAGGAAAGATTTAGTATTAAATTCATGGGTTTGGCTGAAAATGGTAAGATAACTTTTATGGAATCCTTCTATTTCTGGTATTGCAGCTGGAGGCTAAGGATCTTAGCTTAAAATAGTATGATTTCTTTTATAGGACCCTTGCTTCTTTGGGTATGGCAGCAAGCTACTGGAATTAGGCATTAATGGGTTGATGATGTCACTTTTGGACATGTGTCAGTTGCCTAAGCTGCTATTGGAGCTATTGCAATTGCTACTGGAGCTACTGCAGCTTCTGCTGGAGCTGTCACTGTTTTTGCTGGAGCTATTGCAACTTCTGCTGGAGTTAAGACAATTTCTGTTGGAACTATTGCTAGTATTTTTGGCTAAGTTGCCTCTTTTGGAAAATTATATGTTTAGTCCATGATTTTATTACAATATAATTTTTGTAAGTAATAAATTAGTCCATTTATGGTCTCTTTGTGTTTTGGCCAAATCTTGAAGAGCAAGGAGAGTATTTAATACTAAATATGAGATATTAATATAGATTTAGCCATGTGCTTAGGATTGATTTAAATAAAAATAATAATATAATTTATATGAAATAATATAATTACATTTTTAAACTTATATTATATGATGAACATTAATTTTTTTTTTATGTAAAGAGCATGGGGAGTTTTATTATTTTAAGTGTTATGTGATATGAGAGGCTTCCCTGATGCTACCTATTGTACACTGACCCGTCAGAGTTCAGGAAATTGGAGAAGACATGCCAAGCAACATGTTTTACTTTATCAACTTTGAATCGCTGGAGTTTTACTGAATATACTTCTTGGCCCTCCAAATCACGACTTCCAAAATTCCCCCGATGAGACTCATGAGCTAGGATCATGAGCCGAGAATGAAATGTTGTGCCATGAGCTTGAAATATGGGCTTTGATGAGATAATATCGCTATGGGTTTTGGACCATAGGCTTTGGCGTCATTTTGTGAACATGGGCTATTTTGGGCTTTAAAAGAGGTTTTTTCAAAATTCATAATTTGGTGATGTGGTGTGAGTTGCCAGTGAAATAAATTCCATGTGGTGTGAAAAATTTGTCCTCAATAGAAACAAAGATCACTTTTGGGAGTATGTTGAGGAAATAAATGGTCGCTTCAAGTATAAGTTTTGTGAACATGATTTTGCTGGAGGTGCTCCAAGGATTAAAGCACAATTAGCAAGAGTTACAGGACATGATATTGATGTTTGAAGATGTTCAAGCAAAAGCTTTTTAGCAATTGGAGGGCACAACAAAAAACTTAAGATCCAATTTTTTTTATTATCTAACTGTTCCTAAATCCTTAAACATCAAATCCTACTCAAGAACTTATCGAGAATCATAATGAATTTCTAAATCCTACATCAAATTGGTATCATAACCATCTAAAGCTTCTGTCTGTAGACGCCACCATTCAAATATATAAATCATATTACTTTTGGAGGAAGGGATAACTACAGATGTTGAATAGTAAAATGCTTTAAGATGTTAAACGTCATGCCTAATATATGATGATACAAACAAGGAATAAAAAGAAAAGAAAATAAAAGATGCTTTTGTATGTTTCAGTTTCAGTTTCAGTTGGATACTACCACACCTTCACCACACAAACCAAGTCTTTGAATAACAGCTTTCACACGTGAAGCCAACTCTTGGACTGAATCTAGCAAGATCTTATTTGCAACCTCATCACCTGCCTCTGCACAAGATACAACGACTGGAACAAGTGCTGCAATGCGAGCCCAAGATGGATCTGCATAGGTCCACCTAAATTGAGAGAAAAACATTGCGACCCCATATTCTATCCAATTATCGCCATGATATTCTTTATATATTAACTTATCATGTGAATTACAGTTCAAAAGATGAAAATTTTGACCGATCTCCTAACTTATTAATTTTAGGAAACAAAGAAAATTAGTTAAGGATGCCAAGGGGGTGTAGCCCAAGTGTAAAAATTGTATACAAGAGAAAACCCCATAGAAGGCTAGAATGAAATTTAGAAATTTAGTCAATAAAATGAATAAAGGATAGTTGACAAAGAGGTCCACCAATAGTTAAATTCCTTCAGCAATGATCTGAAGAACATCTACAAAAAAAAAAAAAAAAAAAAAAAGGGAAATTACAGTAAATCCACCTATGGTTTGGTTTGTTTTCATTTTGCCTATCTATGGTTTAAAACTTAACACTTTGCCCACATGAGCCTCAATCCGTTTGCTTTCCGTTACCCATCTCACCCTCAGACGTTAGAAAAACACATTTTTAATAGAAATCACAACATAAGATGGATAAAAACCACGAACCCTTAAACTCTTTCCTAGAATCACGAAAATCCCCAAAGCATGATACCCATGCTCTCTCTTCATCTTTACTTCTTCAACTTCTACTCTCAGATCATCTCCTATCCTTTCAATCAGGCTTTGCTCATTTCCAAACCCTTTTTCTCAAACCAAAAGGCACACAAAGATGTTCATTGAAGGCCTGGATGAAAGCGCAATCAAGTGGGTCAAACAGGTACATTTTGTATTGTAAAAATTATTCTATCTTTTACAAAAAATGGAGTTCTTTATTCTTTGTTTTGTTCTCTTCTCCCTTTTCTTTCTATTTCAAATTATGGGTCTAACTCTAATCTGCTTCTTTCACTTTCATTTTGATTCTATGACTCTTTTTTTCATCTTTTTGAGTTTTGGGTTTTCAGGGATCAGATTTACAAGTGGAAGAACCCCCACTAGTTCGATCTCCTTTAATAGAAAAGATTGGATGTGACCCATTTCCAAAATCTCTTTTTTCACACAGATCATTCAATGGTGAGACTGTCATGTCTCCCCATGTATTGCCTCCTCTCAAGTTCCACTCTAGCCTGCTGGCACCACGTTTGGTCACTCAAGTGGATTACTGTTTTGGATAGAAAATTACATGTAACATTGACTGATAGTGATGCGGTGGTTGTGGACTATAGGTGTGCTAGTGGCAATTGGGGGATCTAATGGCGTTTGTAGTGCGAGTTCTGGGTTTCTAGTTTTTGAACTTTTCTGGGTTTTCAATATTTGTTGGCAGGGACATGAGGAGTAGGAGATTTGATTTGATTTATTTGAATGTTGTTGAGTTAGATGAGGAGTCTTAATTTTTATCCAATTTTTTTCGTACGGTTTTATCATGCTTTCAGATGTATAATTAGTTTGTTTGTGGTTGAGATGATAAATTCAAATACAAGTTGAAGTTCTAAGAAATTGCATAATATTTTTTACCAATAGCACATTTTGATCTTGTTTTCTCTTGAATTTTTATGCGTTTTATGTTTTGGGAGGAGAGAGACATAAAAATGGTGCAAAAATACATATTTAACCTTCTTTTTAATAGAGGTGGGTAATGGAGCCCTAACGGAAGTAACATTAGGTGAGTAAAATGTTAAGTTTTAATCCACACGTAGGTAAAGTGAATATGGACCTAACTATAGGTGGATTTACTATAATTTTCCCAAAAAACAAATTTCTTTTAGCAGAGCTATATTCCAACCAAGAACACATGACGAAGGTCCACAGAGGAATAATGAAAGGTTGATCTTCGTCATACTTCCGGGAGGCATTTTTTCTTCAACGAATCATAATGTAGTTTAGAAAATCAATGGAACTTCCTGCAATTAACCAAATTATTTCCACTGTGAATTTTGGTGGTTATAGAAATATAAATTCCTCAATCTTATTTTCATTTCTCAAATATCCAAGTGGATTGCTCAAATATAAAATTGTTAGTTTAATGCAACAAAGCTTGTTGTCCTTTTCTATTCATTAAAAAAGCTAGTCAAGTATTTTATTTCAGAAACTGAGCGTAGGATTGGCTGTACACTGTAGAATCCAAAATGACAACTAGTAACTTCACACACGTGATAATGACTGCAAAAAGTTTTTAGATAGGTACCGTACCCAATGAACATCAGGAGATGAAAGGCCAAGTATTTGTAAGATACTACTTGTAAGCATTGTTTGTGGGCCACGACCATCATGAGCCCTTATGATGGAGGTTAATGCCTGTGAAGCTATTCCCTATCCGCTGCAAGTAAATGAATCCATCAATCGAAGGCTATAATTCAGAGGGAGAATTGAGAATATTAAACCAGCTAATTAAAGACAAAAGACTTGCTCTGTATGGTGTTACTGCCATGGTCATAACCTTTTGAAGAACCTTAATGGACCATATCAACATGATCCGTAAATATATTTATCTTAGTAACAAAAACCATTGGACTCTAAAACATAGATTAGGCCAAAATTGTTATAGCATAAAATAAAATATAGTACAGATCAAAATTGTTAGATCAGCTTGATCTAAATCCCTCACCAGAAAATGGTAATTAAACAAGAGAAACAAGCAGAACAATTTTTTTTCCGATAAATAAGTGAAATAAGCTGAACATACTCAGCAATTTCTCAAACACCCTAAGAAAACAATTATAGCTAGACAGTATCAATCTTTCCCAATAGTTTCTGCAGAATTACACAGAATCATCTTGAGAGTGCTGGCTGTGTGCAAAAGGCATGTTAAATATATATATATAATAGAAGATTAGTGACAAAGCCTATACCTTCCCCAATCACCTAAGATGGGTCCTGCCCCAGCAGCCCGAGCTTCTCTGCCATCTTCTGTGAATCCATAAGCAATGGTCCCTGTACCAGCAATTAAAACACATCCATGAAGCTTTCCCATAGTGCCACTTGCTAGAGCTGCAATGGCATCATTCTGAACATATAGTCGTACGTGGCTGGGGAATATATCCCTGTTCACATCAGGACAAAACATATTTTAAATAACAAGATATTAAATAGGCATCTGTAAGTATAAAAAGGGAAGGGAAAAGCTAGTTTGTCATGATTGGAAATGAAGACTAAATTCATAAAAGCTAAAGCGGCATTGGTGGCCAAATGAAATATAGTGTAAGCAAGGGCGCAATGATATACAGGTAGCAGGTTCTGCCATAACTGCTTCTACCTCTCAAGGATGTTGAAATAATCCAAAATCACTTGCAGATAATGTTCTACAATAATAAACCCAAGGGAAATTCACTGCACACCTTCAAATCAAAATGCTCAAAGCCCCCCCCCCCCCCCCCCCCCTCCTGCTTAAAAAAACAGTAAAAAGAGAGAGATAGAAGAAGTATACACATGCAATGTGTGATGTGAGGACTGAGGAGTAGCATTCAATGAGTTAACTAAAAAGTCTCCTATCCAAATTTGACAACAAGTTTTTTATTACTTTTATAAGTAAATACACAGGGAGTGTTTGTGATGCGGGAGACACAAGAAGATTATTACTTAGTATTATTTATGTTTGCAAGCCCATTGTATTTTTATGTTTTAGGTCCTATTAGTTTATTGGGCTTTTAGTTATTGGGCTTTTAATATTTTAATTTAGAAGTAAGGTTATTTTTGTAATAAGGCAATTAGGGTTTCCTAGCCAATTAGAACTAAGGTTTAGCAATCCTATATAAGCAACCTATTATACTCCTTGAGGACATAGTTGATTTTGATGAATGAAAACAATGGCCGTTTGGTCTTTCTTTTGGTCTGGTGCTGACTCCAGGTCTACTCTAGGTGCTGACTCCTAGTGGTTTCCCCGCTTGGTGCTGACTCCAAGCAAGGCCTAGGTGCTGACTCCTAGGTCATATCTCTTTATTTTTCCGTTATTTCAATTTTGTTCTGGTTGTCCTGCGTCATATTTGGTATCAGAGCAAACATCGATCTGTTTGAAGCATCGTCGCAGTCAATCCAGAACCAAAAAAAAAAAAAAAATTTCAGCCGTTGCATTTTCCACCCGCAGAAGAATCATATCTTTGCCTACTACAATAGAAAACCCCCATAAAATCCTGCCAGCATCACCCTTTACCTCCACCATCTCGCCACTGTCAAAATTCCTGGTTCTACATCCCATTAATCCACAGTAACCCACACGCCATAAACAACCATCGCAAGTGACAACTCTACACCACCAAAGTCCAAAAATCCTTCCCCCACTGTCATGCTCTTCTACACAGAAATCCCAAACCCACGCCACCGATAAACTGAAGCTCCTAGATTACAAGAACTGCCATCACCGAACGCCCATCAACGCGGCTGCCACAAGAGCCACCGCTGCCATGGCCCTCACTTGACCAGTACGATGTCGCTGCAATTCCACCAGCAACCCACTGATGATATCAATAGGTAACCCGCAGCCCTGTCTGAGTTTTTCTATTTTCTAAATTCACCTCTTTAGTTTATCTTGCAAAGAGATTTTACCCGACCCATCTTAGAAAAAGCTCAGCCCATCCCACTAGCCCAAAAAAAAAAAAAAAAAAAAACCATCAAAACTAATTAACCAAATAGCCCAGTCCTATACCCAGCCACACAAAACCCACCCTGGCTCAATTTAAAAAACCTATAAGCAGTCATATTAACCCATTAAACCCAGAAGCCAACCCCATTAAACCCAGAAGCCAACCCGTGCACATCAAGTGTTCTTCAACTTCGCAGAAATTTTCCACATCGAAGTTTTGTGACTCCAAGTCTGAGCTGAAAATGACTGCCTTTGATAGAGAATTTGAGAAGGAGATTAAGGAGGCTGGGAATACACTCCTTAACCCTCCCTCCTCCATTGATGATCTCCTCACTCTTCTTGATAAAGTTGAAAATTTGTTAGCATATGTGGAGCAAGAACCATCCAAATCAATGCGAGATGCACTTTTACCCTCAGTGAAGGCACTAATCACTAATAAACTTTTGCGACATGCTGAAATGGATGTGAAGGTTTCAGTTTTATCTTGCCTTATTGAGATTACAAGGATAACAGCACCAAATGCCCCATATAAGGATGAGCAAATGAAAGAAATATTTCAATTGATTTTGGCAGCATTTGAAAATATGTCTCATATGTCTACTCGCTCTTATAAGAAGGTGGTTTCAATTCTTGATACCATTGCAAAGGTCAAGTTATGCTTTGTGATGTTGGATCTTGAGTGTGATGCATTGGTTGTTGAGATGTTTCAAAGTTTCCTAAAGATAATTAGGTCTAGCTATCAACCTGCTGTACTTTTAGCCATGGAAACAATTATGAATCTGGTCATAGATGAAAGTGAAGACATTTCCTTGGATCTTCTCAGTTCACTTTTTGCTAGTGTAAGAAAGGAAAATCAGAATGTTTCACCTATGTCGTGGAAATTGGGGGAGCAAATAATCGTTAGGATTAATGCCCAGCTTGAAAAGATAATGGCACACACTCAAAAACAAGGCCTCAAGCTTGAGGGTGCACATGATTTGAAAGTTGAAGTTGTTGAATGTGCTTCTGATCAACCCTCCATGGTGCTTGAAGATCTACATTTTGGTGAAGTCGAAGAAGTTAAAACCACACTGTTTCCTATGGTTCATAAGGTTCAAGACAAGATTATACTAATTCCACACATTGATTTTGTTATTCCAAATGAGTTTGATGTGGTGGAATTCAAGATTTTTCTTTTCCCTGTGCTCCCTAAGGTGATTCTAGATTTGAAGCAAGTGTTACTTGTCCGCATCTTAATCCTTCAACACTTTAGAACTCGAGGTCGAGTTTTCTCCAACCAGAGGAGAATGATGCGGGAGACACAAGAAGATTATTACTTAGTATTATTTATGTTTGCAAGCCCATTGTATTTTTATGTTTTAGGTCCTATTAGTTTATTGGGCTTTTAGTTATTGGGCTTTTAATATTTTAATTTAGAAGTAAGGTTATTTTTGTAATAAGGCAATTAGGGTTTCCTAGCCAATTAGAACTAAGGTTTAGCAATCCTATATAAGCAACCTATTATACTCCTTAAGGACATAGTTGATTTTGATGAATGAAAACAATGGCCGTTTGGTCTTTCTTTTGGTCTGGTGCTGACTCCAGGTCTACTCTAGGTGCTGACTCCTAGTGGTTTCCCCGCTTGGTGCTGACTCCAAGCAAGGCCTAGGTGCTGACTCCTAGGTCATATCTCTTTATTTTTCCGTTATTTCAATTTTGTTCTGGTTGTCCTGCGTCAGTTTGACAAGTACACCAACATCAAACCTCTAAAAGAACAACTGTCAAGTATCTCAAGCAAAGAACCAAAAGACAAAATCCCCAAAGCATTTATCTATTCAACTACAGACTTGACTCTTGAGGAATAAAAGCTTCAGGCCAGAAACATAATTTTTGCGTCCTCCAAACATCCTGGTGTTCCTCTCTCACCAAGTGCCCCATATGAGACAATGATGGATCATTCTCCAAATCATCACATTATGACACCCACCAAACTTGCCTTGCTGGGTTGCTAAGGACTCCACAACACCCTTTGGCATAACCCACTAAACCCCAAAAAGAGATTATACCATGCACCAAAGTTCCCAAGTGACAGAGCAATGGAGGAGTAAGTGATCAATAGTCTCCCCATCCCCTTTTACACATGCGCCAAACTTTGATGACAAGTTTCTTAAATGATACAAATAGGATTTTGAACTTCAAGGATCCAACATATATAGTGTTCCACAATCCCCTCCTCACTTACAATTCAACAGTTAGTCCTCAACAGTATTAAAATCATAATTAGGTTTTAAAGGATCCAACATATACCACCCCCACCTCTCCTACAATGCAACAATTGCATTGGCTTGAGCCTAGAGAAAACATTAAAAGGTCATACCCAGTACCTAAGGCTCCCATTTGTACAAGGTTAGAGAGAGGTGGTTGATGCCTTACCCCCAATGTGGGAGAGACTAATTCCCAAGCTTGAACTCATGGCATATCGCTTGGGCAGATGGCACTTGCCATTGCGCCAAATTTATAGGTACCATATCTAGACAGAACATAATCAATTGAAAATTTTCTAGGCACATTAAACAAAGTCCTTCCAGGTGACAAAATCTCAAATTAAACAAAGTCCTTCACAACTTTTACAAATTAGATACAGAGTGCGATAGATTCTCGAGCAAAAATGAGAGAGCAGCTAATCACTATGAGGAAAATTACAAGTTCAGGATCATAAACTAATCCAAAAAATAATAAATAATAAAATTCAAAGAACGTCCTGAAAATTAATGTCAGACAATAAATGCAATACAATTTATTAGAATTATGAATAAATTCACAATTTCCTAATAGTTTAATATTTTGGAACAACTAGCAATTTATCTTGGATTAGAGCTGGTGATCATGAGTTCAAATCCTGTCTGCTTGTTGGGCTCCACAGGGTGAGTGGGAATGTTAGAATTATGACCCATTATTTCCTATTATCTTAACCTTACTTTTAGGATAATTGGCACTTTATAACAATAAAAATGAATGTGTTCTCATTCTGCAAAAACTAGAATGAATATGAAAAGTATTCTTATATTTTGAGATAAAAATAACAAATATTGAGCAGAATAGAATAGAAAAAAGTAGGTACTAGGTAGGAAGGGAGAGCACCTAAGCCAATATAAAATTCTGTGTTGATCGAAGGGATGGTCAACACCAGAAACAGCTAAACAAACAGCAGTGACAGCAGTTCGATTAGAACCACACTTAGAAAGTGCATCTGCCATTACTTGCTCCCTTGCCGCATCTTCACCCACACTGTTGTGGTTGGAACACCCTGCAATGGCTCGAGATAGGAGGATCAAGAGGTTCCACTGAGTTAGAGAATGGAATGCACACGCAAACAGTGGAGGTGGTCCCACCGTCCAAACCCAATACCACCTTACTCTCACTCTCAATGCCCTCCATTTCGAACTCCCATATCTCTCCATTCCTGTTTCTCTTCTTCATTATCTCTGCTTTGCTTTGCTTTGGCTTCTGATGAGTGTTTAACACAAACAGAGTCAGAGTCAGAGTCAGAGACAGACAAAGAGAAGAGAACAAGGAGTAGGGTCCGAATTGGGAAAATGACGCTTTTTTAGTTTTTGTTGGTGTGAGAGACGGGAAATCGTATTCTTCCGAAATACCGTATATGCATCTTCTCTTTTTTCACCTAAATAATAGTTCTCATCGTGAATTTAATCTGGGAGACATACTATTCATATGATAGCGAGACAAGCTATTCATACGAGAGGAGGAAGTATATTACTGCTGTAATTATTTATTTACATTTCTGATTCGGACGGCTAAGGGCATCCACAGCCGAAAATTTCATCATATCCTATTTTATCATCTCAAAAAGTAACTTTATTAATTATTTATTAATTATACAATACAATTTTACAATTTACCCAACATCCCAACTTTTATATTTCTATCCTATACATTAAAATAATATAGCTTCACAATAAAATATATATATTTGCAATAATAATCTCTCTCTTTCTTCTCATTTCTGTCTCTCTCTCTCTCTCTCTTTCTCAACCTCTCTCTCACTGCCTAAACAAACCCAAAACCCCACACAACCACCATCAAAACCCCACAACCCCACCACTGTTGCACCCACTCAACCTCTTTCTTTTATATTTTTTTTCTCAAAAACTCAGGCACAGAGAGAGAGAGAGAGAGAAATATAGAAATATAATCAACAATCTTTCATAGAAACCATGAAAACCCAACTTTTCTGCCATCCCCAAACAGCCACAGCTCAAACGGTAGCACCAGTAGCAGTGGCAATGGACTTCAACAACAACAACAACAACAGCAATAGCAACCCACACCACCTCCAACTCCACCATCATTTCCACACCAAGCAATAAAACCCACCACCAGATCCGAATCCACCAACCCTTACCTGACTACCTTTGTCCAAGCAGACACTTCCTCCTTCAAACAATTCGTCCAAATGCTCATCGGATCCTCCGAGACTGCAACTCCCACGCAACCCCCATGCAACCCACCCACGATAAACCCACGCAACCCACGGCAAACCCAAAAAAACCCAAACAAGATGCTACTGTAGAGATGCCACGGCAACCCCAGGCCATGGTGTGGTGGCTATGGGGTTTTGAGTCTAAAGAGAGGAGAGCAGAATGAGAGAGAGAAGGAAGATAGAGAAAAGAAAAGAAATAATGAGAGAAAGAGAAACTTAGTCGGATAAAAAGGATGAGAGAGACCATTAAAAAATGATTTTTAGAAATACAATTGTGCTACAGTAGCATCTTATTAATAAGATGCTACTGTAGCACAATTGTAAAACCTTTTACAATTCTGAAGGCTTACAAGTCCAAATGTTGGGTGGTTTTTGGCTCCGAATGGTAAAATATCTCAAGAAATAGGATATACAAGGCCGGCTGCGGATGCTCTAATCAGCCAAACTCTACTTCTATGACTCTCTTTTATTTATAAATTACTGCTCTTCTTTTCTTTTCTATTTTTTTGGAATTTGCGCCTTTCAACTTCTTTTTTTTGAATATTAAATTTCAAATTCTTGTTATTTCTTTTCAATTTTTTCTTCTTCTTTTTTAATTTATTTCATGTTAGAGATATATATATTAGACATATTAGCCTAATGTAATAGGCCCAAGCTCACTCTTACTTGAACTAGTAGTCTAGGGTTTAGTCGCCTATATATACTCATGTTAGGGTTCATTGTAACACATGTTTTGTACTACACTTTTATACAATACAGATGTAGCCCTTAAGGGATTCCTCTGTGGATGTAGGCCGTCAAGACTGAACCACGTAATCCTCGTGTTCTCGGTATTCCTATTCTATACTTCACCTTCCGCATTCGCTCCAGCAGATACAACATGGTATAACACATCACGTTGCTAATAATAACAACATATTTAACATGGTATCATAGCAAAACTTCGTTTTTGGCATCAAACAAACATCTTTACACAGAAAAGAAGATTCATACATGCATAGCACCGATTCACAATGCCCCCGCTTAGCTTCAGATCTAGACCCCACGGCATCATGCATCTACCATGGCTCACTGCTGTGTCCAGATCCTCAAGCCCAAGCAATTTGTGCCTCTCCTTATCAGATCTGTGCAAATTAAACCTTCGCCTGAAGAAACGTGCTCCTCGGCCTCCCGTGAGGAAAACCCAAAAATTCGGTCACCCGTAACCCAGCCACTTCCCACCACACGCTGCAATTGGCACTGAAAAATCACCCACGCGCGGCCATAAATCTCGAATCTCGAATAGGATTGTAACCACACGCGCCGCTTTGTTGGACTTGTAGCCTGCCGATCTGCAAAACCCGAGAAGTGTGGCCGTTATCTCGCTCACACGCCCCTATATGCGTCGTCATTCTTTTGGATCTACTCCATGCACTGATGGACTTCACACGCTCTAGTCACGCGCCGACCCTGTCATGATGTCATTTGATGACGTCAACAAAAAGCCACGTCAGCCCTAGCCACGTTTACAGCCATGTCAGCAAGCCACGTCAGCAGTGTTGCCGCGTTAGCACCACGTCATCTAGCTGGCCGTTGACCCGGACTGACCCGACCTGGACCACCCGGATCTGACTCGTGAGTACTGACCGTTGACTTTGACCAGATTCGTTGACTTTGACTTTGACTTTTGACCAAAAGTCAAAATTTCCGAAAAGGCCTGTCTTGCTCAGTTTTCGTAGATTCCAATTTTGGACTCCATTTCTTTAGTTGAGGCTCCGAAATTGGTCAATTGGCATATTCTTCATTGTGGTTTCTTCAAAGGCATTCTTCAAGGCATCTTTAAGGGATCTTCTCATGCTTATCCAACCTCAAGCCTTCATCGAACTTCTGCATTGAGTTTGAGGGAGGGTGTTAGAGATATATATTAGACATATTAGTCCAATGTAATAGGCCCAAGCCCACTCTTGCTTGAACTAGTAGTCTAGGGTTTAGTCGCCTATATATACTCATGTTACGGTTCATTGTAACACAGGTTTTGTACTACACTCTTATACAATAAAGATGTAGCCCTTAAGGGATTCCTCCGTGGATGTAGGCCGTCAAGGCTGAACCACGTAATCCTCGTGTTCTCAGTGTTCCCATTCTATGCTTCCCTGTCCGCATTCGCTCCAGCATATATAGCATGGTATAACACATCACGTTGCTAATAATAACAACTTATTTATCATTTTGCACTCAAATTTTTTTTACATTCTTGTTTTTTTTCTGTCTCCATTCTATCATTCATATAAAAAATGCTAAAAATTTTAGGTTTTAATATCCAAAAATATAACTCTATCTATTCTAACAACACCTTTCACAAATTATCAAATATCAAAAGGTTAGAGCATTCACATCAGTTCTTCTAAATTTTCTGTCTATTTTAAACGAAAAAACCTACTCTTTCTATTTTACACTATTACTTTTACAAAACACCCACATCAGTTTATCTATTTTACAAGATATTTCAATAAAATATTCATTCTTCTCAATTTTTTTTTATTATTTCTCTCAACTACCCTTTACCATATACACGCGCTCTCTCTCTCTCTCTCTCTCTCTCTCTCTCTCTCTCTCTCTCTCTCTCTCTCTCTCTCTCTTTTCTACCTTCTCTTATTCTTTCTCAAAAACTACCAACCCAGATCACTCCTTCACCGGGTCCTTTCTTCACCGGCCGATCCAGATCCTTTCTTCACCGGTCAATCCATGAACCAAGCTCCGGCGACCAAAATCCTTTCTTCATCGGCCGATCCATGAACTAAGCTCCACGACCCAGATCACTTCTTCACTGGCTGATCCACGAACCAAGCTCCACAAGCACCTATCTATCTCTCTGTTGGTTTGACCAAGATCTCCCTAGCTCCGATCCACAAGCACCGATCAGTTAGTGTATCTCCCTAACTCCGATCAGACAAGACCCATACCCACGAGCTCCGATCAAACGAGACCCACGAGCTCCGATCATTCCAGTCAAGCACCAATCGTTTTGATAAGCACCAATCTCTCTTTGTTGTTTGTCTGTTTGGGTATGTTTGTGTGTAGGTGTGTTTGTGTATCTCTGTGTTTTTATTTTTATTTTTTTTGAACAAGTGTATCTTTGTGTTGATTTGTCTGTATGGATGTGTTTGGGTTAATTTTCAGTTGATTTTGGGTTAATACTCTGTGCTAGGGTGGTTATTCTGGCGTGTTGGGTTGTTGTAATGGTTGGGGAAGAGTAGTAGTTTGATAAAGGAGAGAGAAAAAACTATTAAAAAACTAAATAAACATGCTATAGTGCCTGTGTAAATTTACACGGGTATTGTAGCTCGTTGATAATTTTACAAAACTTTACACACTTTTAAACGGACTGATATGGAGTGTTTTTTTATTCAAAATGTGTAAAAGTGGTCAAAATGTGTATTTTACACATTTATAAAAGAGCTGATGTGAATGCTCTTATATTTTTCACATCTCAGCTAAAATTTATTAATTTTTTTTATTGATTTCTCTCTTCCTTTTTCGATCACTCTCTCTTCGTCTGATCAACCTCACAGCCCACCATTCATTGTCTCCACAAACCCACAACCAACCACCACCCACAAAACCCCAACAACAACCTACCCCAGCCACCCAAACGATCCACCCCAACCTCGATATGACCTGATGCAGCCACCCTCACCAATAGTAATGACCACCCCAAAAACCCAACCACAAAACCTAGCCACAACCCATAGCCACTGAATCAAACAATCACCTCCTCTAAAACACCATTACCCACATAAACACCATGACCCACGAGCCACAATCACTTAAAGCCGCAACCACCGAAACCCAAAAAAAGGAGAGGGAACAGTCCATAATTCACCACCACCACAATCCACCAGTGAAAAGGACAGAGAATCGGTGAGAAGAGAAGAGAAAAAAAAGGGACTGAAGACTGAACAGAGAAGAAAGAGATAAAAGAAAGAAAAAAGAGAGAGACAAATAGACCGAATAGAGAAGAAAGAAAGAGAATAAAAATATTTTTTTTAAGGAAAAGCATAGAGTGAATAAATAAATGACAAAATTTATCTACAAAATTAGTTATAGTTTAAAGCTACAAGCTTACTTAATAAAATAAATAATACTACATACTGTATTTTGAAAATTTACCGTTAAATTGCATGTTCCACCAATGAAAAGGACAGAGAACCGGTGAGAAGAGAAGAGGAAAAAAAGGGATTGAAGATTGAACAGAGAAGAAAGAGATAAAAGAAAGAAAAAAGAGAGAGACAAATAGACCGAATAGAGAAGAAAGAAAGAGAATAAAAATATTTTTTTTAAGGAAAAGCATAGAGTGAATAAATAAATGACAAAATTTATCTACAAAATTAGTTATAGTTTAAAGCTACAAGCTTACTTAATAAAATAAATAATACTACATACTATATTTTGAAAATTTACCTTTTAATTGCATGTTTTTTATGCTCTTAATACACATGTCAAATTTTGGATCAATCAGATTTTATTTATTATATGATCTATTGCAGACACCGCATTTTGCACTTGTTAATAAATTTTGGTCCCGACCCCAATGATGAGCTTGACATATGTCAATCAAGGGTAATTAGAGAATTCACAATAATTTGGTAGTAATTACAACTCAAAAGTGTTTAAATCGCTTTGAAATCGATACTAAAAATGACATTTTCTCACTCTTTTTATCATAACTTTTTATCCACAAATAATTTTTTAATGAGGTTTATTCCATTAGAAAGTAGACATCCTGGGCTTCAATTTGAACACAAATTTTGCCTAATTTGGACTTATTTCAAGTAAGTTATGACTATTTGAAGTTGGGCCAAATGAGCCATCAGATTTTCTGGGTTTTAAAACTTCATTTTAAGGGCCCATAATATCATGCTTTGATGTGGGCCAGCCCCTAGACCCTTAGGAAGTTATGACTATTTGAAGTAATTTATGACTGTTTTAAGTAAGTTATGACTATTTGAAGTTGTGACTATTTGAAGTTGGGCCAAATGAGCCATCAAATTTTCTGGGTTTTAAAACTTCATTTTAAGGGCGCATAATATCATGCTTTAATATGGGCCAGCCCCTAGACCCTTAGGAATGTCCAAAGACTAATTAAAAAGCCTTGAAACCCCTAATTTTAACTTATAAATACTCATCTTATGTCTCCAATCAAAACCCTAGCTAGAGAGAGTTATTTTTTGGCCTCCATCTTCTTTCAAACCCTATTTTCTCTTTTCAAAAACCTTAGGGCAGCAGCTAGCACGTTTTTTATAGATTCAAAAACCTCTCTTTAGTTAGTTCTAAAGCAAAAACTTATTCTTAATTGGATTTCTACAAAACTTTTTCAAAACCTTTTGTTCTAGAGTTGTGATTCCTAAAAACTATTGTGTTCTTTATTTGTTTAATAGGATTCGCATGAGTTTCTTAATGTAGTTCCTCTAATTGTTTTATTTGATTCGTTTGTTCATTTTCATTTTTTTTAATATGTGTTAATCTAATTTTAGGTTGTTTATAATCTGTTTTGGTTGTTCTTATTTTATTATTTTAGTTTTATGTAAAGTTTAACATGTTTATTTATTTAATGTAGTTTAATACTTATTGATTTGTTTCATGTTTATTTGTTTTATGTTAGTTTAGGTTTTTAGGGTTTCTAACATGCTTGTTTGATTTCTATGTTTATATCTTTGTTTGATTAAATCTATAAAAAATGTGATATTTCGAATTTGTGCTAAAGGATGAGTATGCATCATCGAGTACGCGTGCGCATGGTTCAACCATGCGTACGCATAATTGAGTATGCATACGCACCTTGAACCCAAATTATGGAAAAAATCATGTTTTTATTTATTTAATCATTTTTCACATGTTCTTTGATTCTGTTTGACTCTGTTTAGGTTAATAAACTGTGTTTAATTATTTTCTATGTTAATTTGTTTGAGTCTTTTTGCCATGTTTGGTTTATTTGATTTTTTTTTTCCTGTGTGTTTTTTTTTTTTTGTTATCTTTTCCTTTTTTTTAATATATTTATTTGATTGTGTTTTATTTGTTTCCTTTTATATTGTGATTTAAATTTTAAAATGTTGTGTGTATTATTTCATTTAAGTGCATGATGTATGTTTAGGTTAAGGATTATGACTCTTTTAATAACTTATTTATTTAAATATGGTCTAGTAACACATAATGGAGCCCCGCCCACAAGCTCGACAGTCTTGAGTGCCTAACACCTTCCCAAGAAATACCTAAACTCCGGACCCATAATTTGGTATGCAGACCTATGCATGTAAGTGATTGGCCCAAAATGCTCAATATGGTTCCTAGACCTAATTTAGGTGACAACTCCATTTTTCGCCCTCCACCACGGTCCACTCCAAAGGCCAAGGTGTACTCCCTTGCGCCTGCATCTATAAGCTTATATTTTAAGTATAATTTTAAAGTGTAAAAACTTGCAATTTAAGCAATTTGTTGATGTGCAATTTAGGTAATTTGTTGATGACATAGCTATTGATATTTAATTTTCTAGAAATTTTGCAACCACGGAGGATATAAGAAGAAGGTGTAGTCTGATGGTGGATTTGTCAAAATTCACCACCAATAAAAAGATATTGAGAAATGTTGTAGGTTAAGGTTACGACCAATTTTGTAACTGAACTTTGTCCATAAATAAAATATTTTTTTATTATAAGATTGTAGCTACAGTAAGGTGTCAATGATAACAACTTACTGTAGCTCCAATGCTATTTTTTTAAAGTATAGCATCTTTGTTGTAGCTTGCATTTTGGTGATTTTGTGCTAAAAATAGATTTTTAGCATTTATCACACCTTTGGTGTGAATGCTCTTAAGTTTTAATTTTATTAGTTTTCTCTTCCAGCTTGAAAACCATTGTTGATGTGTGGCGTGACGTCATTTTGTTGTTTAACCTTTTTTTTTTTTTTTTTAAATTATAAGGATTTCACTTTTTTTTTTAAATTTTTATATATACTAGTTAAAGGCCCTTGCGTTGTACGGTTTTATCATTAACTTTAAAATATATTTTTTATTTGAAAAAAAAATAACAAAAAAAATAATTATTATAAAGAAGGTTATAAATTGCATTGGTGTAACAAATAAGTAAATAAGTAAATAAACAGGTATTGTTGTATAACTTCGGATTATGAGTTATTGCATATGCATCAATTAGGCCCTGTTTGGTTGCAAAAAATTGATCACTCATCACCCATCACTCAAATAACATCACTTATCACTCATCACTCTATAACTCATCACCCATCACTCAATAATCCCCAAAACAAACTCAAGACTGTTTGGCAACTAAACCCGGTTAACTTTTCCTTCTTAAAAACACAAAAAAAAAAAAAAAAAAAAAAACTCACCTTTTGTGGGACCTACTTACTGTCCATCTTGTAGAGGGCACAAAATTACTACCCGCGTTGCTATTTTAGTATTTGGTTTCCATTTCTCTTTTTTGCTTTCCCATTTATTTCCAGTAGCCTCTGTCTTCACCTCTCAAACCCCAAACCCAAAAGACCACCCAAATCTGTTTTCTCTTTCCATTTTTTAAGCTTGTATTGTCTTTCTTTAACACTTGCATTACTGTCTTTTTGTTTTTTCAGTGACACCTTTTTCTATTGTGCTGTTTATTTCTTCAGTTCTCCAAAAACAAAACCAAATATGCATGGGACCCATGTGTGCTTCTTGCAAGCTCCTTTAAGTTCTTGTGTCTTCCATTATGTCACCCACTTTACTTTGATATATATAAAGTAAAATACATGAGTTGCTATACTGATCTAGTTGTTCTTAACCAAGCATTCACAGTGAAAAAAAAAAAAAAAAAAAAAAAAAAAAAAAAAAAAAAAAAAGAGGCAGAACCCAGTAGCTTCGGGCATATCTCAATACAAAAATTCAAAAAAATCCTTGACCATCAAGATCATCTTTGATCTAATCTTGTCCTCATTTTAAACCTATAAGCCAAAAAAACCAAAGCTTTCGAGCTTCAGCCTTTTTTAACAGAGAGAAAAAATAAAGAAGAAAAAGAAATCATAGAGTTTTGAGGGAGAGAGCCTCGCCGGCCACAGATCAAGCCTCCCTTCGATCAAGCCTTTCTTTAGTCAACAACTTCCTCAGATGGATGGGCTCTTTTCAGCTAGCCAAATGCTTCGGATGTAGCAGATTTTTTAGAGGAGGAGAAGTGAGAGGAGGAAGAAAGAAGTTTATGGAAGAGTAAAGGAAAAAAAAGAAAGAACTGAAGCAGAGGAGGAGGTTTGAAAATGAGGAAGAAAAGAAACAAAGAAAAAGAAAGGAATAAAAGCCAACGGTAATAAGTAGATATGACAATACACTACCATTGGGGGCCACTAGTGCACCATAATTACACTTTTGCCATTGAGTTAATAAACTCATAACTTGAAAACAAGCATTCCGTGTTTCCGAATTTGTTAACTCAAAATAAAATAAAAATAAAAAATAAAAAAAACAAAAAAAAAACTCAGTTTTGTTAACTGAGTTAACACCCCTGAAGATCAGCCAAACAAACACTATACATGTGGGACCATGGTTTTTGGGTTATGAGTTAACAAAACTCAGTTTTGTTAAATGAGTTTGGCAAAATCCAAACACCACCTCAACCACCAGAGAGTATTGTTTGTCCTTCATTTCTTCAGTGCCTATATGTGTAATATATGCTTCCTCATTGTTATGTGAACCACAATATGAGCATTCAAATGTTAGTAAGTTAAATCGTATTTTGAAAATATAATTGATGAAAATTGTTAAAATAGTATAACAATTATTAACTGAAAACTCTCTCTCTCTCTCTCTCTCTCTCTCTCTATATATATATATATATATGACACTTAAAAATTCTAACATTATAGGGAGACACTTTTTTTTTCCCAATATAAGTATCTAGACCTACCAAGTTACTACAATCAAGATAATTTTAAAAATAGATAAATCTAGGTACATAAAGAGAAAACAAAAATTGTGTTGTCATACAATTGAAATACTAATCCGAATAAAATATTAATTCCAAAACTAATTAGATAAAGTAGGAATACAAAACTTCTAATTAAAATGAATTACAATGACCAAAAAACCTAATTAGATTAAGCCTAAGAAACCTAAGATGCATAAAACATAAAAATAAAAAACAAAAATTTGATCAAAATTGAAATCTTATCAACTATTATATATTGACCTCTTTTTCAAAGGAAGTCCCTCTCAATTAAAAAAAAAAATAAAAAATCAGCTTCACACTTCCATAAATTAGACTAATATTAGACTTTTTGTTCATATCAACTTCTTCAATGTGAAGGATATACACTAATCTTTTTTTTTTTTTTAAATTATATTACTACACGTAATATAATTTTTTTAAAATGCTAAAATTTAGCCTTTAGCAAACCATATACTAAGGCTCTTATAGTATACAAAATGTTAAATAAAGTTAATAAAATGAATAACTGGTATCAATGCCCTAAGGTGTTACCAATGAATGTTACAATGTTTATCATTTGACCTGCTCCCTTGGAAATGCCACGTTTAACTTGTTAGGGTTTGAGTCCTAAAATCAATTTATTGTCATGTTTTAAACAAATATAGTATTTAATTATATGAGATAGTTTGAACATTAACTAATTGGATATATCATATAATCCTTAAGATGAATTGTATGTGATTTAGTTACAAAAGATAT
Organism: Quercus gilva; assembly: GCA_023621385.1. Taxonomy (NCBI): domain Eukaryota; kingdom Viridiplantae; phylum Streptophyta; class Magnoliopsida; order Fagales; family Fagaceae; genus Quercus; species Quercus gilva. The sequence continues at coordinate 65,582,047 of CM042476.1, read as the reverse complement.
AAATCACAAGTTCCTTCTAGACTAAAAAACATAGTTCAGAGTTAGTGATGAAATTGGGTGTTTCATCTGCAATGACTATAATGTACCAATTAAGATGGTCTATCCTGATCATGAAAATTGAGACTTCTAGTTGATAAGTTAATATGTCTTAAGTGTGTAAGACACATTGTATTGGATCACTATGAAATTAATTATTCAATTAATAATTGTTGCTTGAATAATAAATCTCACGACTTTTATTTTTATAGATTATCCTAGGAGGATTGTGAACCTGATCATGAAATGTTGGTTGCTTTGATATATTAAGTGTGAAATCTAATCTAATGATCTAAATCTCAATATGGTGGGAAACTACATGTAGTGTTGAGGGAGGGAACATATATTCTTAAGACAGAATCCTTAACCTCGATAAGAGGCATGAAACATTCCCTTGAAATACGTATAATAGAAATTAGTTATTCAAAGTGTTGGGTCTAACCATTTTAGTAAAGAGTTACTAAAGGTTATGTTTAATGAGATTGGATTTCATAAAATATGAAAATAACTAAAGGATTAAATGGGAACTCAATGAATAAAAAAAAAGCTATTTGAGTAATTTTGAGTTGTGATTACTTCAAATCTATCAAAATAACTTCAATTGCATTTTGTAGACATATCAAGCTCATCATTAGGACCAGAGACAAAATTTATTAACTGGGTACAAAATCAGTTGTCTACACCTGCGTATGTAGGCATGTAGAGCTATGTATGCAGAGATGAACTAGTGTACAATAAATGGAAAAATAAATCTGACCTAGCATGCTACTAACATTGAAAAGAAATAAACTAAGTAACAAACAAAAACTAGAAAGCAATAAAAAATAAAGTAAACACAAAAATAAAACAAGGAAAAAGAAAAGGGAAAAAGAAATACCTTGAAGCAAACAAGTTAAAAGCTTGCCCCTAGAATCTTAGTAGGTTAGTAAATGTTTAACTAAAAGGCTTAGATGGTCACAGCCAAGAAAATTTTGAAATCAAAATATGTTTAGTGAAAGCTTCTTCTTGAATCACTATTTTTCTAGTGGTTTTAGTGTATTTTAGGAAAAGAGCCTAGGAGGTCTTTTATAGTGCAGGGCTGTTCCCAAGCAATGTGAGATCAGCTCTGCACCAATTTCCATTAAAAAAAAAAAAAAAAAAATTCCTTATGGAGCTTTGCCAACTCAACTTGTGTACACGTGCTAAAATGGTGATTTATTATTCAGGTAACAATTGTTAATTGAATAATTAATTTCACAGCGGTCCAATTTAATGTGTCTTACACACTGAAGACATATTAACATATCAACTAGAAGTCTCAATTTTCATGATCAAGATCGACCATCTTAATTGGTACATTATAGTCATTGCAGATGAAATACCCAATTCCATCATTAACTCTGAACTATGTTTTTTAGTCTAGAAGGAACTTGTGATTTATATCTTTATAACTAAATCACATACAATTCATTTTAAGCATTATATGATAATATCCAATTAGTTAATGTTCAAACTATCTCATATAATACATACTTTAATTGCTTAAAACATGACAATAAATTGATTTTAGGACTCAAGCCCTAACAAGTTGTTGTGGTCTAATTTTTTAGGTCCTAATTTCATTGACCCACTCACTAAAATACCATACAAGCCCATAAACTATTTTGGGTCCCCACAAATATTTCCAACATATTACCCAAATATTTCCCACATATTACCCAACTTGCGCTCTCACAAATATTTCCCATATAATTACCCAACTTGGGCTCCCACAAATATTTCCTATACAAGCCCCATAAATTATTTTGGGCCCTCACAAATATTTTCCATATTACCCAACTTGGGCCTACACAAATACTTCTCATACCATTATCAAAACTAGGCCACAAAATTATGCCATCTCTATAAAAGCCCAAACTCATTTACTTTGTGGGCAAAACCCAAAAAGGTCCATACAATCTTATTAAAGCCCGTTGCTACACGGCACTCCCAAGCTCATTGCTAAATGGCACCCTAAAACTCGTTTCTACATAGCACCCTAAAGCCCATTGCTACACGACACTCTTACAAAGCCCGTTGCTACACGACACCCTAAAGTTTGTTGCTACACGACACCTTTAAAAGCCCGTTGCTACACGGCACCCTAAAACCTGTTGCTACATGGCACCCTAAAGCCCTTTGTTACACAACACCCTAAAGTCCATTGCTACATGGAACTTTTACAAAGTCCGTTACTACATGGAACTCTTACAAAGTCCGTTGCTACATGGCACTCTAAAGCTCGTTGCTACACGGCACTCTAAAGCTCGTTGCTACACGGCACCCTAAAGCCTATTGCTACATGGCAATATTTTTTTACAAAATCTTAAATTATTTACAAAAAGCCCAAATACTATTTTAACAACTATTTACAAAAAGCTCAAATACTATTTTGGCAATTATTTACAAAAGCCCAAATACTATTTTGACAACTATTTACAAAAAGCCCAATATTATTTTGGCAACTATTTACAAAAAGCCCAAATACTATTTTGGCACCTTCTATCAAAAAACCCAAAACTATTGGGCAAACAATTATTCTACCTAAGCCCAAATATTATTTGGCAAAAGAATTATATTATGCTCAAAGCCCAAAACTATTCTTTGGCAAAAACATATTTTGATTGTGAGAGACCGGGAAAATTACCTCTCAAAAAGTGAGATTTTTGGAGTGCTTTTTAGGGCACCTCTCTTTTTGGGTAAGTGGTGTGGAGTCGTCACTTATTTTTTTTTTATAAAAAAGAAAAAGAAAAAATAAATACGTGACTGAATTGTTCTCTTCATTGATTGAATAAAAAAAAATTACATAATTGAAAAAATTACATAGCTTTAGGTCCTAGTTACAAACTACCAAATAATTACATAACTTTTTGTCCTATTTACATTCTACCCAAAATAAAATAAAGACAAGGCTAGATCTACTTATCCAAAGACCTAAATTCGGATGTTAGGTTACGGAATGGGAAGGTGTTAGGCATCCATTTCGCTTAGACAAAGTCTGGTCTTCTAGACTCTTATGACCTATGTACATTTTTATGCATGTCATGAATGATATGTTGAACATGTGAATCAAAAATTAAATCACATAAGTTTATTTATGAATGAAGTCTCATCTTTTGAAAAGAATTAGATATGTTTTGGTTGGTAAAAAAAATTGATTTTGATTTGTCAAAATACTAGATCCGTTTTGTAGTATAATGAAAAAAGTGGTTTTTGGAGATAAAAATTCAGATCTGTGTTTATTATATAAAATAAAGTCTTTTGATTTGAAAAGTATCAGATCTGTTTTTTAAGAACTAAAAAAATGATTTTTTTTTGGTTTGTAAAAGATCAAATCTGTTTTATGATAATAAAAAAGATGGTTTTTTGATAATAGAAAAATCAGATATGTTTTTATGTCGTAAAAGAATGAAAAATATTTTTTAATAAGAGAGTTTCACTCATAATTTAAATTTATGCAACATGAATTAAATAAAACAAACACAAACATAATTATGTTTAATCTTTTTCTTTATTTCAAAATCTGCACATGTTAAAGAAAAATCAAATCTGTATCTAAGAAAGATACAAACAAGTTTTTAACTTAAAAAAATTCAGATTTGCATCTAATAAAGATACATATCTATTTTTGTTTGAAGAAAAACTCAAATCTACATCTAATAAACATATTTGTTTTTTGATTAAGAAAAATTTAGATCTACATCTAATAAAGATATAGATCTGTTTTTATTTTAAGAAAAAGAATTGTTCACATGCAGATTATTGACATTTAAGAAAGAGATTTTAACAATTACATAAAAAAAAAAAAAAATCATGCTTTAAACAAAACAATGATGAACCATTCATGTTATGGACAAAAACATTCATTAACATAAAAAGAAGCATAAAAAAGGATAGGGTGATTGAAAACAACCTCTTGCATAAACACTCCTTGTTCTTGAGAGGATGTTTTAGGGTTCAAAGAAACTTATTTAGTTATCTTTGAAACCTAAAAACCCTAATTTTTGCAGCAAATCTTAGAGAGGATTAGCAAATATCAACAATTTGAGAGACTCAAAACGTATGCCTCTCAGAGTGTAAAAAAAAAAGATGCTAAATTATGAGATTCAGTCTCTATTTATAGAGATCAGAAGACTCTAAAAAATAGGCACGGATGATTAGGATGCGAATCCGGATGTATCCTTCCGCGAAAAGATTGAAAAGGGTGTGCTTTATCATCACTTGAAGGGCGTTGAGCCAAAGCCCAAAAGGAGGAAATTCGGCCCTTTTAAAGTGCCGTTCGGCACTCCAAAAGTGCCAAATAGTGCTCTTGGATGCCAAACACACTTTCGTGTTCGGGTGCGTTTTGGACTCTCCTTCTAAGGTTTTTTGATCTGGTCCTTGCACCTCGACGTGTTTTCATCCATAGTCTATGATTTTTATCTCTTTTCTAGATAATTCACGCTTTTTCAGGAATAATTATCTAGTAGATAAATACCCTAAAATAAAACTTGATAAAGTTCAAATTATCATCAATTTTATTGTTATCCAATCATCCCTTTTATTCCTATGCATGCAATCCTATTTTAAACAATAATTATCTACCAATCACGAATTTATTTAATTAATAATTATTTAGCCAATCAAAATTAATTTAAATTAATCATGTGTGGTCAACCTTACCAAACATAATGCATGTTGACCGTGTAGACTTGATCATGCGATATCTTTCGATCCGATGGTCCGATTTGGAAACCGAACATACCATCGCAACCGTTAGAATCTCAAGATTATTTTTATGATATGCAATGAATGAGTTAAAGCATGTAATGCCAGAACAAGTTGATGTATGTGATGCAAGACCAAATTGATGCATGTAATGCAATCATGAATTTTTGGGTACATGAACGATCATTCAAGTCATTCCCCTTGATTAAATCATGGGTGCAAAATTGAGTGTCTTCATTGATATACTAAATTCCCTGACTCATGGGAAACATAAATTGTTTATGACATATTACACATATTTCAAAACTATGTCTTCTACAAAATTCATGGGAACTATGCTTATTTCTTCCATAAGAAACTTTAACTACAAAAGCCCATGTATATTACAAACCCATAGCAAAACTATTCATTTTGTAGAGATGAACAAGCCCAAAGAAGCTCAACAACAAGGCCCAGCCGAGACAGCCCAACCCACATGTAATCTCAACAACCAAAGCTCACTTAAGTAACTAAAGTGGTTAGACTAGTCACTAGTCAAGTTTCAACACAACTAAGCTGACAACTGCGGCCCACTACCATCACTTTCAGCTTGTCAAATCAGATCATAAGAGGACACATGTCTAGCTGAGCTTACACCCTTCCTTAGCAAGCTGATTTTCATGATTATTGATGTGACATAAAGCTGTCTTGACAAGACATAAAGCTGTGAGGCTGAAGCCAACCATGCTCTCTCTCTTCTCCAACACAATCGGTCAAGGAACAAGGGGCCGCCATGAACAGACCATTGAAGCTTCTGGAATCACTTATAAATAACTCATTACCATGCCAAAAATGTATATTATCTGGTTCATGAACCAAACACATGAACCCTAATGGGGAAAATTATGGAAATGTGGTTTGGAGAGTACCAAGGAAATCTCTAGCAAAGTTTCCAGCAAAGGGCTCCAAGATTGACACCTAGCTTGGGGTGACATAATCTGCCCTACGAAGCTCTGATACTAGTAGCAGACAACCAAGATCATTAGCCTAAATACATGCTCTAATCTCATTGGTTGAGGAAAATCAGCATTTAATGCCAAGTCAGAACTCAAGCTGCTATTACCCAAAACAGTAAGAACACTCTATAGTTGAACATACCATTCTTGGCCAAATCCTAAGAATGATTTTTTAAGGATTTTTTGAAGATTGAGACTGATTTTGGCAGCGATTATTTGCTAAATACCCCTTTAAACTCAGCTATAAATAGAGCTCCTCATCAACACACCAAGGCACACCAATAGAGAAGAACAACTCTCTCATAAACTTCTCTATTTTCCTCCCTCTCTCTCTCTCTCTCTCTCTCTCTCTCTAATTTTCTTAAAGCTCTTAGTAAGGTTTTGAGCTTTTGAGTTCTTAGTTCCAAAATTAGAAACTAAACTCTTCAGCCCTTAGCTCACAAATACCTCTCACACGTATACTCATAATCTCTCATTTATCCCCAAGCAGAAAGTCCTAGCAGCTTTGCTAAATACTCTCCCTCTCACTACTCATGCTACCAAAATGACCCTCACTACTCACTGTATATACAATCTTCATGAGCATACCCAGGCATAATAATGATCTTGCTACGCTGGCTGGAATCTCTCTCTCTCCCTTCATCTCACACTAAGCTTTCTCCATTACTTGTTATAATGGATCCCATTATGTTTGTTTATACATTTACTATTGAAGGTTATAATGTAATTATTACTATAGAGTTTTTTCCTCATGTTCTTGTATTGGAGGACTTCTTCTCACTAGAACCTATGGATGATGATTTTGGATATGTAGACACTTTCCTTAATTTATGAAATAATTAATGGCTAAAGGTTTATTCTGTTTTGTCTCATTTTACTGCTGGAATACTTTACTGCTGGACTATTTCTTTATTGCAGTAGGCTTTTCTGTTGTGCTGACGTGTCTACTGTAGGAAACGTTTTTGGGCCATCCTATAATCCTTGCCAGTCTTAACCCATGCCCAAGGCATAAAATAAGGCGAGTTCTCAAAAGTTTCACTGATAGCCTTTGGGCCGTGCTTCAAGCCCATTGTCGAGTTTCGGTCTAGGCCCCCAACCCAACACAAATCCCTTTTGTTGGAAAGAAAACTTTTCTGCTCTCGACACAAGTTAAACGTGGCATTTCCAAGGGAACAGGTCAAATGATAAACATTGTGACATTCATAGGTCACACCTTGGGGCATTGATACCAATTATTCATTTTATTAACTTTATTTAACATTTTGTATACTATAAGAGCATTAGTATCGGGTTTGCTAAAAGCTAAATTTTAGCATTTTAGAACCCCAAACCACAAAAAAATGCAACAATTGAATTCTTATATCTAAAATTTTTTACATCTTTGCTATGATAATTCGTTACTTATAAAACTTACTATTCATTGTTTCTAAACTTAAAACTCATTTATTTTATTCTACTCAACACTCTCTTTCTCTTATTTGTCTCTTTTCTTTGTTGCTCTCTCTCTCTCCCTCTGGTTGATGATGGTAGCTTTGAGAATGGAAGGCAGTTTGGTGGTGGCGATTGTCTATACCTCGTGGCTACTACCACCTTAAACGGCGATGCGTGCCCACTCCACACATGTGGATAAGGGGAAAGGAACGAACACGTATGTCCCCCCTTTTCTTCCCCCTTTAGGGATGTGCATGATGGGTGTTAATTATTATAGTGAGCCATTTTTATTATGGTTCAAGAGTTGCTTCCAATCATTTGGTTTTTTTTATGTGTGATTAGTTACCTAACTCTATTTTGATTTTATTACCAATCTTAGGTTAAGAAAAAATTGATTTTTTTTCTAATTTAAATGGATAATAAAAAAAAATCTTGATTCTTAGATTTGAAAATTTGGTTACATGTGAGGAGGATGTTAGGCACCCACAACGCATGTCATGAGACAATAATTTGTTTTGATAAAATCTTAAGTTTTAGTCATTAGCAGATAAAATAAAGCTATTGGCTATAGGTTTTGAGGCTTTAAAGAATTTGAGCTTTTGAGGTTTGATTTAGAAAAGTGTGTGGTCTTCATCATTGTTTTGCTAGCACATTGGAATTACTATTAAATTTCTATGATGAAAATGCAATAGCATTTCACCTTATTTTCATGGTAGAAATCCAATAGCACTTTGAATCTAGTGCGTCGTGGCACGCAAAACGTGATCCTCACTGAGCTTTCGCGGTGAAAATATAGCAAGAAGTTGTCCTATTATCACAGCGAAAATCTAGTAGAATTTCATGTTAGGCGTGCCACGGCACACCGGCTATATGGCTTGCACCAATATGTTTGGTCTAAGACACACCGAGGCGCACCTAAGTACCAAACACATGGTGCGCATCATATACACAGCAAAACCACATGTCACTAGATGACATGGATATGGGCAATCACACACGTGGTAGATCATGTACCCAATAAAAGCTTTAATATGCATCTACAATATAAGTCTTAAATTGATACCCACACTCCAAGGTCAAGAAGCATTTATGATTAAGGAAGGGTTACCACCTAATCATGGATGTCCATTATCCTAAGTGCATGATACACCTTCACAATATAAAGCATGTACAATATATTTTCATCACAGAGAGTGAAAATGTAGATATAACTACACCTAGAAGGTGTGGCCTAAAGCAAGATGTAAGGAAAGAACCCTAATCTAGGAAAGCGGCCAGACATAGTTCTAAAGGAAAGGCTAAGGAAAGAATAAACCTCTCAGAGGGGCTAAACCCCTAATATTTACTGATCAATGCCCTTTTGCTTGCCTCTTGGAAGTAGGGTGCATGCTCCATCTGCCACATGCAATATAAAGAAACAAAACATCACACAAAACAAAGCATGGCAAACAAACAAACAACAAAAGGATGAAAACATGGAAGTAGACAAATAAAGAGACATATGTAACAAATGTAGATTTGGATTGTGTTCGTAGATCCATTGAATTAAATTATGGAAGACACACGTGTCAACAAGCAAGCTCCTAAAAGTGGGTCTTGGGTTTTGTGTATATGGACGGGTGCAAACCCCCACGAAACCCTACCCTAGAACGAGGCTTGGTGAGAAAAGTAAACAAGCAAGTAAACATGCATAATCAAGACAAACAAGCAAGAAAGGGTGCAACCAACATGTTGAAATCATACATAATGACATTAAGCAAGCAACGTAAAGCATGTTATAATCACATTCAAGGATAAAGGCTAAACATGTTATGACGCACACTCAAGGCTAACATGAGAAACCCTAACATGCAAAGTTAGGCAAGGGAGAGAGGCAATGTATAAGCATACCAACATCATCATCATATGATCTCTAACAAGCGGTTGCACCCATACAAGCAACAGAGGGAAAAGATGCAACCAAATATAGACAAGTAAAAGCACAAAAGGTGCAACCAAACACGAAAGAGGCATAAATTGCATAGGAAACATGTTTGAAGATGCAAAAAGTTAGATCTAAGTATGCAAGCATGGATCTAAAGAGGAACATGGATCCAAGAATGTAGTATCCAAACATGACATCTCATTACAAAGGATCTAGAAATTAAACAAATAAAAAGCAAGTAAAATAGCCAAACAAGCACAAATATGTATTTAAGACACTAATCCAAACCCTTTATTGAGCATGAGTGTTTAGATGAAGACCTTGACTAGAGAATCAAGATCTACACCCTACCCAAGACTCCAAAACACAAAATTAAGGCATAAACAAATATCAAAGCAAAAAGGCACTGAACCATAGCATGAAACATGCAAATATGGCATAAAAAGTATAGACAATGAAATTTAGACATATCATAGCCAAGAAGGTTAGACCAACATCATCAAAGTAATGAAAACATTCTAGAGAAATTAAACAAAGCAATAAAGCATACTAGGAAAATTAAACTAGGCAAGAAAAGGCTTTTAAATTAAACAGGTGTAGTTAGTTGCTAAAAAGCTACATCTACACCCTCTAAACCTTAAAACCAAGGAAGAATGACCAATGAGGAGGAAATGGAAGCAACGACACTACCTCTTGATGTATGGAGCTAGAAAGAATCAAAGATTTTGATGTATGTGTTTGGGAGAGAATTATAGTGAAAATAGAGAGAGAATTGCCTAGAGAAAATGTTCCTAAGACCCCAAAATCCTTTTTTTTTTTAATTTTTTTGGAAATCTGGAAGGGGAGAGACCTCTTTATATATATATATATATTTGTTGTGACTTTCGATTCTAGGCACACATATAATGTGTGCCTGGAATTCACAGGTGCACACATAGTGTACGCTAGTCATGCTGGGCACACATAGTGTGCGCTAGTACATCGATCTTCGTGACTTATTAGCTTCCAAATTTGGACGCCTATTTGAAAGTGTTCTAGAAATTTGATTGACCTGATTCTAGTGGAATTAGAAAGATATGGATGTCTAGTTTTTAGATCATCTGAGTTTTCAAAAATTGGATGGAGGACCAAAGAGTTATGGACCTTAGAAGCAAGCTGACACACTTGGCAATATTTTTATGATATCTCAATCATTGCAACTACGATTTCAACTTGTGAGTAGTAGTTTTATAGAGAATTCAATAGTTTTGGTAATGATGTTGGTTTCATCCCAATAGGATGGTCGGATTAAAAGTCAACCCTCGATTGCTACCAAAAAGTCAACCCTAGGTCAAATTTAGTCAAAATTGACAAAAAGATGCAATAACCTTGGACTTGATATAAAAACATGAAAATTTTCATTTTGGTGAAGTTTTAACCAACTTTGACCTTTGATCAACTCTCAGCCGACTAGGGGCATTTTGGTCATTTTGACCTAAATTGGCATTTTGAGCTCTTCGAGCCTAAACGGAATGAACCATGATGATTTAGATGTTCCCGCGGTCCCTTGGTGAGAAAATGGTTTTTTTTTTTTTTTTTTTTTGCATTTTCAAGATCTAGCACACAAATCGAGAGTGGATAAAATACCATATCAACATCAACGATGTTGGATTGACTTTGGTTGCTTGGTTTTGCTTGTGATTGTTGGGTGGGTCATTTTGGTGGCTTCGATTGTTTGCGATGGTGGTCCTAGGTTTGCTGTAGTGGGTCGTTTTGGTGGCTTTAATTATTTATGATGGTGGTCCTAGGTTGGTTGTTGTGGATCGTTTTGGTTAATGGTGATCATGGGTGAGTTGTCGAATTGTATAAAATGAAGAAATTTTTAAGAAACTAAAATGCTTTAACAGGTCTAAATGAGGTTATGATGTTCGGGGATTTTTTTTTTGTGAAGTTATTATTATTTTTGGATGAAATTTTGTGAAATTATTAGAAAAGTGAATTTTGTACTATAAAAAATTATAAAATTTAAGTATTTATGATTGCTAATTTTTAACTATTTCAATGTATTTGTTCTCCCATTTATATGGTAAGAAAGATAAAAAAGAGTATGCTTTTTTCATGGACTTTCCTAGTCAGTTCCTGGTTCTACTACGTTAAGTCCACTATTGTGATCGCCATGGACTGTAACTGTTGTTGGGCGGATGTTGGTGGCGGGGTTGGTACGCAGTTTGGATGGCTGGAAGCATTTCCACTGTTTGGGTGCTTTAGACTTGTGGCCATCGACCTAGTCTGGATCATGCAACCTTTTGTCTTAGAGAGCAAAATGGCTAACACTTATTCTTCCTCGTAGATGGTGCTAACTGATGATGTGTGAAATCAGTAGGCTGAATGCTCCGGTCTTCAACAGCGGATGGATGACCTGAAAAGAAAGAAAATGACCATCGAAGGTGACCAAGGTGAATTGGTTAAGGACCCTCCGACGGTTAAGTCAAATTTCTCTCTTAGAACTTAAGTATAGTGAATGGATGAATAGTAGAACGAACCTTAAGCTGGTGAGATTGGGTCCTTTTTATATAGAGTTTGGAGTGAGTTTACTTGTTAGGTACCATTAACATCATGAGAGATGTATGGGCTTGGCAGGGCCGGGTCTAGGCCTAGGCCATTTAAGCCATTGCCTAGGGGCCCTTACTATAGAGGCCCCATTGAAATATATTTTAAAAATACATAGGGCTTACAAATATGTGTCACTAATCACAAGAAATAATTCAGATAAGAAAATGCTAGAAATACTATAAATTTTACTTGAAAACTTTTACAAATTGATGTGACAATTAATATGATTTGTGGATGTCAACAACCTATTAAATGCATTTTTAAATTACTTTTTGTAATTAGTGATATATATTTATATACCTCATGTTGTAAAATTTATAATATCCTTAACATCATTCATTCAAATACTTGTTTATTATCTTCTTGAAGTGTCACTAATCACATTCATTGCTACATCGTTTGTAAGTTTTTTTTTTATAGCTTTAGCATTTGTTCAACAAAATAAAAAAAGCATATTGCAAGATAAATAGAACGAATTTTTGTTGTAAAAGAATTATGATATTTGATGATGCACAAAAATCAGTAGGCTGAATGCTCCGGGCTATGATGATGGCTTTATGACCTAAAAAAAAAAAAAAAAAACTGTCAAAGGTAACCGGTATGAATCGGCCAAGGACCCTCCGACTGTTAAGTCAGTTTTCTCTTTAGAACACAAGGATTGTGGTTTTTGTGAATAGTAAAAACTTACCTTCATTGAATGAAACTTGATCATTTTATAGAGAGTTAGAAGTGGGTCTACTTGCTCGGATCTACTATCATTATGGGAGATGTGTGGAGTTAATGGAAAAAATGGAGCGAATTTTAGGGAATCCTCCCCATGTTCTGGAATGACAGATCGTGGTTTGATTGTGTAAATTTTGTAGAGCTCTAAAAATCACTAAGTGTCGTATGGTCGTCCATACCCTTGTAGGCTATGGATGATCATCCCTGGTTGTCCATACCCTTCCAAACTATGGATTACCATATTGATTTGGACTGTTGTAATATCTTATGGGGGGATCTTATTCATGTTTAGAGTGCTTCTATTGGGCTTCTTTTCTTGTGAAACCCTCTAGATGTGATCTGGTCATGGACGACAATCATGGACAATCTAAACTTGGTTTGGGATCCAATCAATTGCCCCCTTGTCCTTGTGTCGTCCATACCATTGTTGGCTTTACACGTTGCGATTATTCATTGGTTGAAAGATTGTCTAGGTGTCATGCCAAGGTGGTTTAGGATCATGCGCTCTAGATGTTGTTGACACATGGCCCAATTCTAGAGGTCTATAGGTCACGTCGTTCTGTTTTTTGAAATATTGCCACGTGGTGCACTTTGGTTGGTTCATGTCGCTTCAGTGTCCCACCCTGCTAACTATAAATAAAGGAATACCTCTTTTACCCTCTCACATTTCTCATATTTTCTTCTCTAGTCGTCCTGTGCCTCGTCTAGAAGTTTCCTTCCATCCTTAGTCATCTCCATCTAGAATCAGGTATCCTCCTTCTCTCATTTGTAGGTTTTCTTCTTTAGCATTCTTTACAAATGGCTGAGATTATAGTGTCCTCGTCTAGTGATAGGGATAAGAGAGAGAGATAGATAAGTATCATGACGAGAGTAACAGTAGTGGTAGCAGTAATGAAAGTGGTAGCAGAGAGTGGTTCTTCAGATGAGCAGTACTCGTCTGGGGTTCTTGGGATTCCTTTAGAGGTTCTCCAGGAAGAGTTAAGGCAGAGGATGGCGTCAGGGTTGTCTGCTGGTTCGTCCACTAGTCTCCCAGTGTCCATCCCCTCCTTAAATGAGGAGGAGGACATTTTGTATTGTTGTGTCGTAGGTATTCCTTCAAAAATAGACAAGAAAAAATTTGATTCTCTTAAGGGTAAGTATCAAATTCCTGACGATCTTAACCCTCATCTAGCGGTTCTTGGTGAGTGATGATGTATTCCCAACTTAGGGGTTGGTGTATATGAGGCCTACCTATTAGGGGGTCTTAGGTTACCTTTCAACACCTTTGCTAGGGAGATCCTCCATAGGTTGGGTATAAGTCTAAACCAACTTAACCCTAATGCATGGAGACTTATTGTATCCATTTAGGTGCTATGGAGAGAGACATTTGATGGGAATCGACCTTTCACTGTGGACGAGTTCCTATACTGTTATAAACCCTCTGAAATAAGTCAATCCTTAGGTTTCTATCAATTTTCAACCCGAAGTTCTAGCTGTAGGTTGATTAGATCTCTTCCTTCGTCTGACAGTAGATGAAAGATGGAGTTTTTCTTCATCTCAGGGTTTTGGGCAAGGAACCCTGTTGAGGTAGGCAGTGACCCATTCCTTCCCTACACTGGTGAGATGGGTCGTCTATGTCCAGAGAGTACGTTATTTTTCATTACTCGTCTTACTCCTTTTGTTATATTTTCTTAACTCCATTTTTTTTTTTAGCTGTAAGACGACCCTCTTTGACCAAATTTTTCTTAGACCGTGTCCAGCGAGCATGCTCTTTTGCAGACATGACTTTTCACTTTTTGGTGACACTTTATCGTCTACCGAGTTAGGGACTTTGACCCGAGCCTACAGAAGAAGCACTTGCCCACGAGCTTAGCACCTGTAGACATAAGTTATTTGTTTCACTGTACTTTGGCTAGTTAATCCATCTAGACTCTAACAAGTCTCTTTTTATTTTTTGTTTTTATAGGAATGGCAACCATGAAGGAGAACAAGGGGAAAGGTTTAGCAAACGAAGAATCTGTCCAGGCTGGGGAAGATGTCCACACCCAGTCTCATCTAGCTGCTTCAGAGAAAAGAAAGACGCTGTCCAAAACTCTGGATATTAGGAGTTTTCTTAGCCGTTGAGGCAATAAAAAGCCAAGGCATGGCTCATCCAAACCCGTGGTCGTCGAGACTAGCCCTTCCGTCCTTCTTACTGTTGCTAAACAGTCGTCGATGGTGAAAACTCCTCCTGATGTGAGCTCGTCCAATTCTCCTTTTACTGGACCTCTTGATAGTGGCCCTATGACCCTTCTAAGAAATGAAGGCCTTGCTTGGGGTAGGTTTAAGCAAGCAGTGACTAATAAAGACATTGCCATCTGCTATGACATGTCTGTGAAGGAGTTTGAGCGATCTACAGTTCATGACTTCTTCAAGGTACTTTGTTTTGTCCTTAAGTATTCATAAATTGAACCGTACTCTTTTATCTCACGTCCATATCTCTTAATACAAGCTATGTCTAAGTTTATAGTGGTGCCTAGAAAAGCCTAGGAGCTGGACAAGGAGAGGATTAGGCTAGAGACGAAGATTCAGGACATGGAGAAGGAATCTAGCCGTAAAGCTAGGGAGAGGGTTAAGTTGAAGGACGAGGTAAAGGAGCTGAAGAATCTCATTGAGTAGTTGAAGGCAGACGCCATCGAGAAGGACACTCATCTAGATCACTTACAAAAGAGTAATGACGAGCTCTGTTTTTCTCTGGGGAAGGCTAAGGAAGAAGCTATTGGAGAATTTAGGGCATCCAGCGTGTTTACTGATCTCTTGGACAAGAATTATGTAGCTGGGTTTAAGGACTTTCGCATGGATGCTATTGAATCCTTCCCTAGGGTGGATTTTGACTCCATCAAGCTTCCCATTGCAGCTGAAAGTTCTTTGCTCCAGACAAGTTTAGAGGATGTGAATATCGAGGACAATGCTTCTACCCCCTCATCCTTCGAAGGTCGATTTAAAGTCTAGAAACATTGCCCTCAATAGCTTATCCCCAAAGTAAAAATTTATCTTTACTTGTTTCCTTTCTCCTTTTTTTTGGGGGGGGGGGGGGTCCGTTGTTTTGGACCATTTAAATTTCTTTAAGTACATTACCTCGTTCATGTTTAAGGACGGGGTCTCATACAATTTCCTTTTCTAGGCTTATTACTTTAAATGGTTTTTGGACGATGGTTGCCTACCTTTAGTTTATTTATAAATATATTTTTGTCCATGTTTGAATGCTTGTTTTTATTTCTGTTGCCAATTTTAATATACAAGTATTTCCTCGTCCAAAGTTAGGATTCTACTTTGGAGTGGCTAAATATTTCCTCGTCCTTAACTTGGACTTATTTCTGGAATTCTTAATTGGCTGAGTATTTTCTTATCCATAGTTTGGACTACTCAATTGCTTGGACATTTGTCGCCCTTAGAAGTTGCCTATTTATTGCATGCACACCTTTTCTCGTCTTTCATTGTACTGGGAGGTGTCTTTTCCTTCCCTTAGCACTTATGTTTTTACCTTAAGGTTTTATATATAATAATTTGTCTTTTCCTCATCTAAGGATGGCTCATGAAGATACATTTTTGCGTCTAAAGATTTTATATGTCTTTAACTTTTTATGGACTTTAGTTTCATAGAGAATCATCATGGTTTTAAAAACTGGACCGGACTGACCAGTTTGACCGGTTCAACCGAGAACCGGCCACTAATCCGGTCCGGTTATGATTAAAAACTAGAAAGTAACTATAAACCGGAGAATAGTAAAAACCGGCCGATTTAATCGTGAAACTAGAAATCGGTATGGTTGAACCAGTTATTGGCCGGTTGTGTTGAGACTGAAAACTACACCGTTTTTGACATTTTTCCCAACCTAAAACTACATTGTTTTGGGGAAACCTAACCCTAAAAACTCATATCCTCTCTTTTTCTTTCCCTCACAACCCTCTCTCACACTCTCAGCCTCCGTTTCCTTTGAATTTTTTTTTCTCTCACTTTTTCTCATCTTCTCTGTTCGGCTTTGAAATTTGGTGGTCACCTTTTTCCCTTACACGCCTCTGCCTCAGCCTCCTTTTTCTCTTGGCCTTGTGGTATTTTGAGCAGATGAACGAGCTTCAAAGGACAAGAACTGAAGAACACTTAATCTTTTCTCATCTTCAGTTCTTGTGAAAGAAACAAAATTTGGGGAAGAAACAACATTGATCTGTTGTAAAAGAAATGATATTTTGGGAACAGGCTAGCTGTGGAGTGAGGTTGAACTTTGCTTGGTAGAGAGAGAGGCAGAGGAAGATGTGTAAAATGAGGAGAAGAAATGAAGAGTGAAGAAATAGTTTCGGATTTTGTGTAGAATGCTAGAAGCAAGTACTGATTGAATGGGAAAAGGAGAAGAAAGTGGGGGTAGGTGGAGAATTTAATGCAAGCAAATTTTGAATTGATGGATTGATTCATGAGAAAAGGAGAAGAAAGTGGGGTGTAGGTAGAGAATTTAATGCCAATGGAGGTAGGTGTAATAGTATGAGAATTATTTAATGATTCTGATTAAACTTTTATGATATAAATTTTTTAAAATAAATATTATTAGTTACTAGAAAATTAATATATAATTAATTAATTTTTTTATTATAAAATTATTAATTATGACATTACCGGTTTGACCATTGGTTCGACTCCGGTCGGACTAGAAAACCGGTAATCAGTCTCTTTTACAGTTCTTTGTCTGTACCGGTTTTTAAAACCATGAGAATCATTAACTCTTAAGTTAGAAAATGCAAACTGCTTTATATACAATAGAGAACTTTGTACATAACATCGTCCATAAACAATAAAGAACTTTGTACATAACATCGTCCATAGACATCATTCATGTTAGTACCTAGTTCTTTTTTAGGGAATTCAAATTGCTTTGTATACAAAAGGACTTTGCTCATGACATTGTCCATAAACATAGCACACACTGGTAATTAGTGCCTTTTAGGGAATTCAAATGCTAAAAAACATAAAATACTGCTAGAAAACATAAGTGCTGAAAGATAACATAAATAGACTGCTAGTGGTCACCAGTAATCTTTAATCTCATCCATGCTGACCTTCTTGACGAGCTTTCACTGGTAGTACTTCCTTAAGTGCTCCACCTTCCATGGATGCTCTAGTCTTCGTCCGTCCAAGGCTTCCAGATAGTACGACCTTCGTCTCTTATAGTTGATAACTCTATATAGTCCTTCCCAATTAGGTCCCAACTTTCCATGAGTGGGGTCCTTTGTAGCCAGAGACACCCTTTTTAAGACGAGGTCCCTAATGTTGAATTGTCTTGGTTTGACTAACGCATCATGGTGCTTAGTCATCAGGTTCTTGTAATGTAACACCCTTCGTTTCGCGTCCATCCGTACCTCGTCAATAAGATTGAGGCTTAGATGGAGTTGCTTTTGATTTTCCTCATCCTTATAGTGGGCACCCTGTAGCTAGTCAAACCAACCTCTATAGGTATCACCGCATCACTTCCATATTCTAGCTTAAAAGGAGTCTTTCTAGTAAGAGTCCTCACTGTTGTCCTATAGGCCCAAAGGACGCTAAGTAATTCATCTGGTTATATCTCTTTTGCCCCCTCAAGCCGAGTCTTGATGATCTTCAACCAGGATTGGTTTGTAACTTCTGCTTGTCCATTATTTTGTGGGTGGGAGGGTGAGGAGCAGTGATTCCTGTTCCCAGCTGCTTGTAGAACTCTCTAAAGGATGTGTTGTCAAACTAGCGTCCATTCTCTAAGACGAGCACCCTAGGGATTCCAAAATGGCAAATAATGTTCTTCCAAAAGAAGCTTAGTGATCTTTACTAATGGCTTTGCTTTCACCCATTTAGTGAAATAATCAATCCCTACCACCAAGAACTTTATTTGCCTTGTCCCTATGGGAAAGGGATCAAGGATGTCAAGTCCCCACTAGG
This sequence comes from Quercus gilva, assembly GCA_023621385.1. Classification (NCBI taxonomy): domain Eukaryota; kingdom Viridiplantae; phylum Streptophyta; class Magnoliopsida; order Fagales; family Fagaceae; genus Quercus; species Quercus gilva. Next base: position 65,563,704 of record CM042476.1, on the reverse strand, counting down.
CAAAGGGCCAAGGAGCCACTGTTGGAATGAGGTATTCTGATGGTCGTCTAGGTATATCGCTGTAGTGTTGACACTTGTCACATGCTTTAACATAAGTTTTGGCATCTGCTTACATGGACGGCTAGTAGTATCTTGTGTGGACTATCTTATGGACGAGGGATCTGGCCCCTAAGTGGTTTCCACATGCTCCTTCGTGGACGTCTCTTAGGACGTAGTGGGACTCGTCTGGAGTCAAACACCTTAGGTAGGGCTAAGAGAAACCCCTTTTATATAGTACTTCGTTCATGAGAACAAAATTTGCTGCTCCCACTCTTACCTTCCTTACTTCTTCTTTATCCTCGGGGAGGAGTCCATCCTTGAGATAAGACATGATGGGGGTGGTTCAGTTGGCTACTGCGACTATTTGATTCACTTTTGAAACGTCTATACTTGGAACATACTGGACATTAATTTAATTGCCACCATCTCTTTTGCAGATGCTGCCTTGACTAGGTTGTCAGCTTCCACATTTTCTTCCCTTGGTATCTGTTGAAACTGGGTTATTGTGAAGCCTTTTATGCACCGTTTAACTTTGCCCAAGTACTTCTTCATTTGTTCTTCCTTGGCTTCACACATTCCGTTCACTTGGTTTATCACCAGCTGTGAGTTTCCCTAAACAAGAACTGAATCTGCTTCAAGTGATTTAGCTAACTCCAAGCCCTGAAGTAGGGCTTTGTATTCAGCTTCATTATTAGTCATCTAGAACTGTAGGCAAACGACATACTTTAGATGATCCCCTTCTGGTGATTGCAATACTATTCCAATTCCTCTTGCATGCTGTGTGGATGAACTATCCACATGGACGACCCACTACTTTACCCCCTGATCTCAATTCTGCTGATCATGGGTAAGAGTAAATTCGGCAATGAAGTTTGCAAGGGCTTGGGCTTGTATTGTTTCCCTTGGTTGATATCTCACGCCAAATTCACTAAGTTCCACTGCCCACTGGATTAATCGTCCAGTGGCTTTCAGCTTATACATAGCCTTTTTTAGTGGGTGATCTGTCAGGACGTTGATAACATGAGCCTGGAAATAAGGTCTGAGCTTTCTTGCTGCTGTTACCAATAAGAATGCTGACTTCTTCATTGGCGGGTACTGTCTTTCAGCTCCTCTTAAAGCTTTATTGGTGTAATAGACGGGCTTTTGTACTTTTCCTTCTTCCCTGATTAAGACTGAACTCACTGCATGAGGGGACATCACTAGGAAGAGATATAACTCTTCACCTGGTTTGGATGGGCTCAGCAACAGAGTTGAAGTGGGATAAGCCTTAAGGTTTTCAAATGCTTGTTGACACTTGTTCGTCCATTCAAACACTTTTCTTAACACTCTGAAAAATGGTAAACACTTATCAGTAGCCTTTGAGATGAACTTGTAAGGGCTGTTACTCGTCTAGTAAGACTCTATACATTTTTGATATTTTTTGGGGGTTCCATGTTCAAAATCGCTTGGATTTTATCAGGATTTGCTTCAATTCCTTTTTGTGAAACCATAAAACTAAGGAATTTCCTTGATGCAACTTCAAAGGCACATTTGCTTGGATTCAGTTTCATCTTGTATCGTCTAAGCGTGCTGAAAGTCTCTTGGAGGTCATCTAGATGTCGCATATCCCTCGCGTTTTTGACCAGCATGTCGTCCATATACACTTCAACAGTTCGCCAAATTTGTGGACAAAACATGTGGTTGACTATTCTTTGATAGGTAGCTTTTGCGTTTTTCAGACCAAACGACATTATTTTGTAACAAAACAAACCTTGGCTTGTGATGAAGGATGTTTTCTCCTAGTTTGCCTTGTCCGTTTTAATCTGGTTGTATCCTAAGAATATGTCTATGAAATTCAACAGTTGGTGTCCAGCTGTTAAGTCCACCAGCTGGTCAATGCGGGGAAGGGGATAACTATCCTTAGGGCATGCTTTGTTCAAATTCGTAAAGTTCACGCACATCCTCCATTTGCCATTAGCTTTTTTGACCATCACTACATTAGCTAACCAATCAAGGTAGTAGACTTCACGGACGAACTCTGCTGTTACCAACTTCTGAACTTCTTCTTTGATGGCATTGTCTTGTTCTGGGGCAAACACTCTCCTTTTTTGATGGACGGGCTTGTAAGATGGGGACACATTTAGACGATGAGTAATCACACTTAAGTCAATCTCAGGCATGTCTTCATGGCTCAAAGCAAAAACATCTGTGCTCTTTTTGAGGAATTGGACGAGGTCTTGCTTCGTCTTTTCTTCCATGCTTGTTTCGATCCTAGTAAACTTCTCCGGGTTAGACTCGTCCAACGGTACATCTTCCAATACTTCAATAGGTTTAGCCTTTGTTCTTCTTTCTTTAATGTTCATCATATGCATTTGCTCGTCCATTGCCAACATTGCTAAGTAACACTCTTTAGCAGCTAGTTGGTCTCCTTGTACTTCCCAATGCCATACTCTGTTGAAAATTTGACAGGCAAGTGATAGGTGGACATTGCGGCTTTCCAACTGTTCAAAGTTGGTCGTCCTATGATGGCATTGTATGAGGACGAACAATCCACAATAAGGAAGTTTACTTTCTTATAATTTTCCGTGGGTAAGAGCCAACCATGACTAGCAAGGAGATAGTGCCTATTGGCAGAACCTTCATTCCTCCGAATCCAATCAAAGGCAGATTCACTGGATGAAGTAACTCCTTGTTGATTCTCATTTGCTGGAAGGTTGGATAGTAGAAGACATCTGCTAAACTCCCATTGTCTATTAACACCCTTTTAGTTGTATAATTTGCAATTGTCAAAGTAATAACAATTGCATCGTTATGAGGATGGTGTAGCCATCTCGCATCTTCGTCTGTGAAAGTAATGGGAGGCTCATCTTCTCTGATCGTCCTTAGTGGTCGACCAGTTAGTTGAACATTCTAGACTACCTGCAAGTAGGTCTTCTTAGCTTTGGACGAGCTTCCAGTTGCATCCCCCCTACAATGACCCTTATTTCTCTAAGTGGTTGACGCACTAGTTCTTCTGCTTTGCCTTTCAATGGTTGCTTTTCGTCCTTGTGGTCTTGTCCAAGGAAATTTTTCAACTTTCCTTACTTAATGAGAACTTCAATTTGTTGCTTCAAGTCGTAACACTCGTTCGTATCATATTCATGGTCTCAGTGGAAACAACAGTACTTGCTTTTGTTCTGCTTGCTAGGATCTCCTTTCATCTTCTCGGGCCATTTCAAGGACGAGTCATCTTTAATCTGCATCAGCACTTGGTCAAGTGGGGGTATTCAGGGGAGTGTAGTTGGAGTATCGTCCTGAGGACGACCTTACCTTCCTACCGTCTCAATCCATTTTCTCCCCTGTCTTGGCCTTCTTTGGATGAAGGCTTTGTTCCAGATGATGTACATAACAAGTTTCCACTCGTTCAGCCTTCTTCTTCTTCTTGGCAATAATAGCGTCCTTAGCATTCATGAAGCTTTGAGTTGAGTGTATTAACTTAGCCATTGTCTGTGACTCTTGGTTATACAACTTGTGGATGAACAAATCTGAAGTAACCCCATTGTAGAAGGCTGCCAAGAGGATCTTATTGTCCATCTCATCTACCAATAGGGCTTCCTTGTTAAAGCGACTAATGAAAGTATGCAAACTCTCATTTTCTCCTTGTTCTATGTTCAGCAAGTTGGATGAGGAACGTTGGTGCCTTTGGCCCCCGACAAAGTTATTGATGAACAACTTGCTTAACTCCTGAAACGAAGTTATGGTGTTTGGTGGTAGCTTACCAAACCATACTTTGGCTGGGCCTTTTAATGTGGTAGGAAAGGCTTTACACATGATTTCATTTAGAACACCTTGGAGATGCATGGTTGTCTTGAATGTGGCAATATGATCACAAGGATCTTGCGTTCCATCATATGAATCCAAGGTAGGCATCTTGAATTTGTAGGGTAGGCGGTGACTTGTGATGGACGCGATGAAGGGAGAATCAGTCCTGTGGATGAGGTCATCCACGTGATTTGCCCTCCTCATAAAGTCCTTCATCTCCTCTATGGCTCTTTTCATTTGATCCATCTCTTTTCTCCAAGTGTGGTACCCTATGAGTGATGGTACCTTTAGACTGATCTCCTCCCTCAGCACCGTTCTTTACTCTTTCATTCTCTGAATTTTGCTCGTGTTCCTCGCCACGTCGCTGTCGACGGTGTCTATTAACTCCTTTATTTAACTCCTGGTTTTGTTGTGTTAAGTCTGCCATTACAGCTGCCATGGATTGCAACTGTTGTTGGATGATTAGTAGTGGTGCAGGTGCACGATTTGGGTGACTGGAGGCCTTTCTTCTCTTCTGGTGTTCTGGACTGGTGGCCATCAACCTAGTCCGAACCATGTAGCCTTTTTGTCTTGGAAAGCAAGGCAGTTAACACTTGGAAATAGGCCAAACTTTCCTATAGACGGCGCTAACTGATGATGCACGAAAATCAGTAGGCTAAATGCTCTAGGCTATGGTGATGGCTTGATGACCTGAAAAGAAAAAGAAATCGTCAAGGGTGACCGGTATGAACTGGCCAAGGACCCTCCAACGGTTTAGTCAGTTTTTTCTCTAAAACATAAGGATGATGGTTTTTGTGAATAGTAAAAACTTACCTTTGTTGAATGAAACTTGATCCTTTTATAGAGAGTTAGAAACGAGTCTACTTGCTTAGATCCACTATCATCATGGTAGATGTGTGGAGTTAATGGAAAAAATGGAGTGAATTTCGGGGAATCCTCCCCATGTTCTAGAATGACAAATTGTGGTTTGATTGTGTAAAGTTTGTAGAGAATTCCTCTGAAATTTACTAAGTGTCGTATAGTTGTCATACCCTTGTGGGCTATGGACAATCATCCCTAGTCATCCATACCCTTCCAAACTATGGATGACCATCCTAATTTGGACGGTAGTAATATCTTATGGGGGGATCTTATTCATGTTTGGAGTGCTTCTATTAGGCTTCTTTTCTTGTGAAACCCTCTAGGTGTGATTTGGTCATTGATGAACTAAACTTGGTTTGGGACCCATCAATAATAAAAAAACTAGTTAAATATTATTTAAATAATAACAAAAAGGCCTCATTTAAATATATCACCTTAGGCTTCAAAGTTTATTAGGCCGCCCCTAGAACTTGTTGGGAAGAGTGGAGCGAATTTCAGAAAATTCACCCTATGTTTTCAGATAAATGATCGTGGTCTAACCATTTGTGATCAGTAGAAAATACTTAGAATTTTACGTAGTGTATAGTTTACTAAGTGTATTTTAATCGTCTACACCTTCTTGTGTTGTGGACGACCAATATGTAATATCCTTGGACGTCATTCTTCTATGTTTGTGATGCATTTTTCTCCTTCTCCCTTCTAAAAATTGTCTTGGACGTTGTTGTTGGGTATGGACAACCCATGTGTACGAATATTACTTGTTATAAATCACCCTCAGTTTGCAACATGTATTAGACACGAATCTCATTTGGCTCGTATCGGATCGGGTGGAATTGAACTAATATGACTCAACTCGTTTACTAGCCATTTAAATACTAATAGAAAGGAAAACTGGGAAATGTTCCGGACAAGCTACAGAGGATGCTTTTAAAGGCGCAGAATATGCATGGTCTAAGTGCGAAAGCGGTACCGTATGCATTAAAAAAGAACCAACGGACAAGCCAATAAGATTGCGCCAAGTCATTTATCTCACATTCAAAGTCACAGGACCAAAAATAAAAGGAAAAAAAAAAATTGAGTTACTTAAGGCCTATTTAGTTGAGTAGTTTAAATAATATTGTTTGTAATTTTTTGAAATACGTGTGGATGAAAAAAATTGCGTAAAAATATATGTAATGTTGTTTAAAAACTAAAAATGAGTAAGAAATATTAATGAACGTACTAATATATTGATTTGGAAAATATTTTATAAAAAAATAGTAAAGTAATAATTTTTTTAATATTTTCTATAAAAATGTTGTTTAAAACTTTCTTAATATACCAAGGTCCCGTTAACATCACCCTTATTACTAATAAAGAAATACTAATAGATACTTTTAGAACAATAATTAATAATTTATTTAAAATTTTTTATAGAAAAAAAATAATTAATATTTTGACAATTTTTTCTATTTTTTATAAAAGTGGTATCAAAATTTTTTTAAAATAAATTTTTAACTATTCATGTAAAGACATCGTTAGCCTGACACTTAATAATATATAATAAATAATAAAATTCTTTCTTTACAAAAAATAAAAATTCTCTCTCATCTCATCTAATTAAACGAGTGAAAGAAAGAAGTCCGTGTACGTCGGATAGTTGCACGTGCCTAAATTCAAAAAAATAAAAAAAAGAAGGTCTTCGCTTCTTCCCATCTTCTTCTTCTTGAGCTGCCTGTAAATCTTATTAGGGTTATATCCCTATCCCCACCCCCCCTCTCTCTCTCTCTCTAAACTCTCTCTCCGAGAGAGTTTTTTTTTTTCCTTTTTTTTTTTTTTTCTTCTTCTTTCTTTTCTTTTTATAAGCCTAACCTAACCAAACTGACCGACCTTCTTCTCCAAATTCCCAAAACTGCCCCTTCTATTTCTCTAAATTTACTCGGCCCTCAGCCAATTCTCGAAAACCCTATGCTGATCTCGGCCGATACGACGTAGCTTTGCTTTGCCTTATTCTCAGTCTCAGTCTCAGTCTCTGTGTTTTCGTTGTGCCGTCGATATGGACAGATCCGACGGCGGCAAAGACTTCAAGGTCTTCGCTGGGAATAATAATAATTCCTCAGGTCTAATTTCTCTACTTTCTTTTTATTTTAATCGAATTTTAGGGTTTTGGATAGTTTGTTTGGATGCTGAGAAAGATGAAAAACATGAATACAAATTATTGCTTGATCTCTCTGTTTTACTTCACATAAACAGGTTTCTGTATGTTAATTATGTGGCAGTTTGGTTTGGTTTGGTTTAGTTTAGGACTCCTGACTGTGTAGTCCTGAGTGCATGTTGTTAAAAAAGCTGCCTTTTTTGGATTTTTGAATCTGCTCTTGGATTGAGAATGCCCTCCTTTTTTTTTCTCAATAAAAAATAATTTTTTTTTTGAATTTGTTACAATTATATTTTTCAATAATTAATAATAATTTTATTGAAAAAAAGACTGCTTCATTCAAAAAAAAAAAAAAAAAAAGCACAAAATAGCGAAAAAAATTACAAAACAATAAAAATTATGTACAAGAAAAAATAGAGTCTATAAACATCGGAATGGGGTCGCTAGATATGAGTCCCCAAGCTTGAGACAAATAGAACAGTGTTTATGAATGAGGCTAGGAGCTACTAATGTTATTTAATAAAAGGCGTTTCCTAATTTTATGGAATTTAATTATAAATCAATCACTCTAGGCGGCATCACCCAATTTGCTCTCTAAAGACCAAAAATATAGCCCCATAATGCATAAGTAAAATCACAGTAAAGTAGCAAATGATCCATTGACACCCCACTACACCTACACATACAACACCAATCTACTAATGTGATTTTTCTATTTCTAGGATTGGGTAAATTTAACTTTCGCAATTTGCTTTTGTGTCCTTAATTTATCATATTGCTAAATAACTTTCAATTTGGTAATAAGGTTATTTTTGGAAGTATAGAAAAGTATAGTAGTGGACACGAGAGAGTTCAATTCCAATTATATATGGACAAGTCTTCATTGAAACTAATAAACTTTTGATGTACTTTATAAAAAAGAAAAAAATAGTACTAAATTTTTGGTTTTTTCCTAGTTGTGTGCAACATGCCATGTGAGAGATTTGTAACTAAAACTAGAATGTTTTTTTGGAAGGTTGAAGCTGGAGTAAGTAGCTGCGCATGCATCTATAACTTTGTCTTTTTTCTTTTTTGTCATTCAGATGGTGCACGCTTTGATGCTTCGCAGTATGAGTTTTTTGGTCGAAATGTTTTGCAAGAAGTTGAGTTGGGAGGGTTAGAAGACAATGAAGATAATGGTCCTGCATTTGGACCTGCTGATGATGAGTACCATTTGTTTGACAAAGAAGAGGTAATATTTTTGTATATGTTTACTTGACTTCAAATTAAATTGTGTTGCTTGTTGAAACCATAGGTAATTGAAAAAAAAAAACTATAATTTTAACTTTTTCTAATACAATGACAACAACAACAACCAAACCTTTGTCACAAAATTTTGGGTTCAGCTATGGATCCTTAATAGACTAATCAATGGTACCCACATGCTTTTTTTCCAAAGTTGTAATTATATTTATCATTCATTTATAACTTTATTTTTTCAATTACCTATGGTTTGAGAAAACCAATAAATTTGAACAATTGACATGCCCTTTAAATATGGTGTATGTAGTTTTAGTTATGTATTGTTTGACCTAGGTTTTATGCTTAAAATTTTTTTAATTGAAATTATAAAAAATTGGGGAGTTTAGGTGATATTGTTCGTTGTGTTGGTTTCAATTAAAGTACACGATGGGAGAGCTTGAAGGCCTGTCTACACGCGCATTGACTTTATGTAATTGTGAATTAGAATACATTTATGGAGGAGGGGAATGAATTAAGAGATGACTGTCCAGCTCAAACTAGAATTAGTAAGAATTGGACCTGAGATTTTGATCCAATGGAATGGGGGTAGTTCCGAATTTTTAATCTTTACCTTTTCCAACTTTACATATATAGTGTCTGTATGGGACAAGCTGAAAATTTTAGCTTATGTGTAATTTCAGTTTATTTTTGCTACTATTCATGAATCTCATTACACTTTTTGATACTATTCATGGGTCCCAGTATACTATTCAGCTTATTTTTTAAACTTTTTTTCTTACACTTTCAGTTAAAAATTTTCAGTTTCAGTTAAATAAGCTGATCTCAAACGGACAGGTAGACAATTAAAATGATCTTGGAAGTGAAATGAATTGAAATAAAGAAAATAGTAGAGTTTGAGTGAACCAACAAGTTAACGGGGAGAGAGAGAGAGAGAGAGAGAGAGAGAGATTTTCCATGAGGGTTGAGTGCGTTGAAGTTGAAGAAGCTATACAAGAGGATTTGGTGGATACAAAATGCAGCACATGTAAACAGTTTGGCTTTGAATTATCTTGTCCAATTGGAGAAGCAATCCATGATCTTGTTTTCAGTTGTCCTTAGCTCCTTTTTTATGGGTCCTTTCCTCATCTGAAGCTTTTGCATGCATTGTGTGTAGTTCCCCTCTTTACAATGAACTTTCTTACTAAGAAAGTTATTCTAGGTTTTACTAGCTAGAAGTGAGTTTAAAGGGATCTTTTTTAGAAAGATTCCCTACGTTATTAAAAAAAAGAAAAGAAAAAAGTCATCCTCTTAGGGAGAGTTATCAATTTAAGGTTTTAGTCATATATATCTTTACATAGTTCCTAGGTTAATAATTGTAATTGTTGAGAGGGAGATTGAGAGAGTTTGAAGCTCTAGATTTTATTTACTTCTTTATTTGAATGGTAGGGTTGCTAAACCTTTTAAATTTGCAAGCTCACAAACTGTATTCAGTGCTTATTGCAAATGAATGCCTGGATAGTAGGTTGAAGAGCAGAAGTCCAAGGGTGGTTTGCAAGCTTGATATTGAAAAAGCTTATGATCATGTGAACTGGGAAGCCTTGTTTTATTTGTTGGACCAGATGGGTTTTGGGATGAAATGGAGGGGGTGGATTAAGGCTTGTGTTACGTTTGTCTGTTTTTCTGTCCTGGTAAATGGATCCCTTGAAGGATTTTTTGGATGCTCGTGTGGATTGAGACAGGGGGATCCACTATCCCCGCTATTGTTTCTCTTGATTATGGAGGTTCTAAGTCGACTCTTGAAGAAGGCAGAGGAGTGTAATCTTATTCGGGGATTCCATGTGGGAGGTGTGAACGCTGTTGGTGTGCGTATTTCTCATCTGTTATTTGCTGATGACACTATCTTATTTTGTGATGCTTCTAGGGAGCAGTTGCTATTCATTAGGTTGGTGATGTCTTGTTTTCAGTCTTTTACGGGGTTGAAGGTCAATATCGGGAAAAGTGAGATTGTTCTCGTTGGGGAGGTGAATAATATAGATGCTCTGGCTAATATTCTTCAATTTAGAGTGGGCAGGTTGCCTATGAAATATTTGGGGATGCCGTTGGGAATTTCTTTTAAGACAATTGCAATATGGAATCCTATTTTGGAGAGAATGGAGAAGAAGCTATCTGGGTGGAAGCGGCTCTATTTATCTAAAGGTGGTAGACTCATGCTAATAAAGAGTACTCTCTCAAGTCTCCCTACGTACTTTTTATCTCTTTTTACTATTCCTATAGCTGTGGTGGCTAGATTGGAAAGTATTCAGAGGAATTTTCTGTGGGGGTCTTCTGAGGGGAGTTTCAAGTTTCTGTTGGTGGCTTGGGATAAGGTGTGTTCTCCCGTTGAGAGGGGCGGTTTGGGGATAAGAAGTGTGGTGGCTTTTAATCAAAGCTCTATTAGGGAATTGGCTGTGGAGATTTGGTCATGAAACTACCCATCTCTGGTGGAGAGTTATCTCCACAAAATATGGTGAGGGTCAAGGGGGGGGGGGGGGGTGGTGCACTAAAGTTTGTAGGAGGGCTTATGGGTGTGGTCTTTGGAGAAGCATACATGATGGGTGGGAGAGCTTTTCTAAGCATCTGTCCTTTGAAGTGGGTGATGGAACTCGTATTTGCTTTTGGTATGATAGGTGGATTGGTGAGAATTCTTTAAAAGATCGATATCCTGCGCTTTATGCATATTCAGCGGTCAAGGATGCTTGCATCTCTGAGGTTTTGTGGGCTCCGGAAGGGGGTACTATTAGAGTGTGGAATTTAAGGTTTTATAGAGCGTTTGAAGATTGGGAGTTGGCTGCATCTTATTCTCTATTTCAGCTTATCCATCCTCGTATCCCTCGAGGTGATAGGAGAGATAATCTTCGTTGGCGGCTAAAAGGGGATGGAAAATTCGACACCCGGTCTTACTACCATGAGATTCGATGTGCCTCGAATTCTTTATTTCCTTGGAAGGGTGTTTGGAATCCAAAGATTTCTAAGCGCATGGCGTTCTTTCTGTGGACTGCTACACATGGTCGGATCCTCACTCTGGATAACCTAATGCTTAAGGGTCGCCCTTTGGCTAATTGGTGTTGTATGTGTTGTTGTGATTGGGAGTCGGTAGACCACCTTCTTCTTCATTGTCTTGTTACTCATTCACTATGGGCTTTCATGATTCAGGCTTTTAGTATTCCTTGGGTTATGTCGGGTTTGGTGGCGGGGTTGTTATCTAGTTGGCATCAGTGGCTTGGGAAGCACAATTCGGATATTTGGAACTTGGTTCTAGGATGCTTAATGTGGATTGTGTGGTTGGAGCAAAATCGTCGATCTTTTAAAGATAAAGAGAAAACGTTGGAGGAGTTAAAGATTTTATGCCAATGCAGTCTAATGGAGTGGTCTCGTTGCTGGGGTTTTACTGAGTGTTCTTCTCTCTCTGAGTTTATGCCTTCTCTTAGCTTAGTTTCCTGACTTCTCTTTTGCTGTTGTGTTGTGGTGTGTTGTGCAGCGTTGTGCTGTGTTGCTGTTATGTTGCTGTTGTATTGTGTTGTGTTGTTGTTCATCATCATAAACATCTTGTTCTTCTCTTTTATTTTTTTCCCCCTATAATAAAAGTTTTCTGTTTACCTATCAAAAAAAAAAAAAAGTATAAAGGATTTAACTAAAGTTAGTGTTAGCTTTAAGCAAAAATTTTCAAATGAAAAGATTTTCATAGAGCCAATCAAGTGGGTTAAAAACCATTTATGGATCATCAGTTTGATCTCCCAAAGTTGACATTTCCTTTTTCAAAAGTTCTCAACAAATTTTTTTGTTGACCTAAATTTTGATACGTTGATAAGTATGCTTTTTTACTTGATAATTTGAAAAAAAAAGCCTTTTTTATGCCTTGATCCATCCAAGAAAAAGTGCTTGACATAATTAGCATAATATAGAATTTCATTAATGGAAATATGGTTTAAGATTATAGACAAAATCTAACCAAATTTGTGGGTTATGTGTGGGATTATTGGAATGGTTTTGGGCTAAGAACATAAATTTAATATATTTAGCTTGTGGTGTTAAAGACTGAACCAGGATAATTTAAAATAAATTATGTCCTTGATGGCTAGAGATGTAAAGTTATGACATTATTCGGATATTTGGAACTTTGTCCGTTGGAAGGAGTGAAATAACTGTACCTTTGAGGATAAAGACAGATCAAAGAATCATTTGGAATCATTGCTAATTCAAACTCTGTTTGATTGGTCCCGTGTATGGGGTCTTACAAATAGTAACACCATTCTAGAATTCACAAAATCACTTAACTTTTTTACATTATCCTTTTATGATTATTTCAGGTTATGGAGTGCTCATCATCATGAGCATGAAGTAACCTTTTATATTAATAAATTTCTATTACTAATGAAAAAAATTTATATGAATCATAGATAGCATTGCCATGCACTTTCGGAGCTAGTGATTGTGCTTTCATTCTACCGTGTATTATTCCAAGCAGAGAAAAATGTTTGTAGCTTGACTAGTATAAAAGATATTAAAATAATTGTATGCAACAGTGTTGTAAAGTACCACAAAAAAATTCCTAGTAGACAATTTATTATACGTAGCAAAGAAGCTTGCCCTGTAATTCTTTAAAAGCATATCTGACAGTAGTATACTATGGTCATCCAAAGAGAGTGCTGCTGGGAAGGGGTAATGCTAAGGTTGTTGTTTTCTCTTGAGGAGTGGAAACTTGTTGAAATATCTACTATGAGGGAATAGGTAGGGAATAAAGTTGGGAAGGTGGGGATTTATTTCAGTTTAGAGAAATGATACATGTCAAGTAATATTTTTACTCCAAATCAGGAAAAAAAGTGAGTTAAAAAATTGCAGAGGGCTTTCTATGTGTCAAGCAACCAGGTCTGAACTTTGTATTTTTGTATTTATCAATAGGAATGTGGATGAAAGGGTAAATTTCCAGTTTAACTGTCATCAAGAAGCTCATGGAAAAGCAACTTGTTGTGCAAATAGCACCCCAGGACTCAAATCTATAACAATAAATAAGCGAAAATTGAATAACAAGCACACACAAAGAACACAAGAATTTACGTAGTTCAGCAAACTGCCTACCTCCATGGCAACTACAGAGAAATTTCACTATAAAAAATAGAGAGATACAATAGCGCACAAAAACATTCTCAAGAAACCCAAATCCCAATTGCACCCTAGCACATGCTCACAAAAGAAACAATAAGACTAGAAGCTGACTGCCTCTCTTATTCTCTATTTTCTAGGTTATTAGGAATTCTGTCTAAAATCTATATGCCATACAACACAAACCTAATATATATATATATATTTATATATTTCATAGGTCAGCAATACTGGGTCTCTTAGTACAAGTTGTATTTGGTTCAGTTGACTGAATTTGGGCTTGGCAATTCATAGCCACAAGGGCCCACGTCAACACAACCCTTGAAAAAAGAAAAGAAAAGAAAACTATCTGAGGAAAAAGGTGTAATCAAGCTCAAGGCTTCATTCCTCTGCAGGCTTTTCTAGTTACTTTTTGGTATGAAAAGTTTTCTTCCTCCGCATACATGAGTTGCTGGTATATCCAATGAGAGCCAGCTCAAATAGTAGTACAACAGAGTAGAGGGTGAGGGACGTGGGTTCAACACCCATAGTGTATAACTTACGAATTAAAAGAAGAAAAAAAAGTAAAAGTTGCTTGTATAGCTTTATTGTTATTGTTTTTAATGTTCTAACAGTCAAGAATATTATATTCATTTTGGAATTTCTGGACATGGACAGTAGTCTGAACCATGGGTTTATCTTTTATTTTGGTCAGATCTATGGGCTTTACCTTGGGTTTTGGGTCATCTACAGGTGCTCTTTTATAGTTATTTGGATTTTATTCAATAGGTAATGAACTTTTTTTTAATAGAAAATAGAGAAATAGAAAAATAACTTACTCCCCATATACATAGGAAGTGTACTGGGGAAGGTACAAAAGTCATCTAAAATTACATAAAGTTTAGAAACTTCACACACAAGCGAGCAAAAAGAATGAGCAACAGAAAGCAATCATCCAATTGGGTTCTGCGTTTGATCAATTTATTAGGGATAGGGGTTGAGTGGTGTTGCCTAGTCATATTTTCCATGGAGGATAAAAATTACTACTAAGGTAGATGTCAAACGAGATATGATTTCATTGACTCAATCTATTTGTGTTTTAAGGAACCAACACAACTGATATGCTTCATTGGTTTCCCATATATGATATGTATTTTAAAGAAATTAGTTATTTTATTTTATTTTAAATTAACTTTTACGTCAAGGTCACGGTGATGAGCACTCCATAATCTAAAAGAATCTCAAAAATTTATGTACATAAGAGAAGAGATACAGTTAAATCAACAATAGTGGTACTATTTGCAAGACCCCATGCATGTGATCAATCAAACAAAGTTCGAATTGGTAGTGCTTCTAGTTAATTCTTTGAGCTGTCTGTATCCACAAAGGTATGATTAATTTGCTCCTTCCATAATAGCCACATCAAGTATAATGGTACAAAATTCATAATATTCGAAGAGTGCTTCCCAAACCAATTCCTCCACTCAGCCACATCAAGCATAATGGTACAAAATTCATAATATCTGAAGAGTGCTTCCGACACCAATTCCACGCAGCCAGAACATCAACCATTCTCATTGGTAACACCCAGTGAAACCCAAATGTTCTGAAAACAAGGCTTCATAAGTCCTAAAAAGTTCACAATGGACCAACAAATGGCTTATTGTCTCTCCATTACACTTGCACATAAAACATCACCTAATTAAGGAAAAACCTCTCTTGATAAGATTATCACAAGTAAGGATCTTCCCCCAGGTTATTGTCCAAACAAAGAAGGATACCCTTTTAGGAGCCTTAGTACACCAAACACTCTTCCTAGGGAAAGAATTAGTCGGTGCACCTCAGATAGCCTCATGCAAAGAGAGGACAGAAAAGATGCCACTCTTTTTCAGTTTCCATAGCATCCTATCACTCCCCTCTAATAAGCAAATGTCTGGCTGGTATGGATTGGTATAGAATTGTTTCAACTCATGCTATATTATTTTCTATAAATATGGACGCTTCCCAAGTAAACAGAGATCAGTTTAAAGCATCTCCAGCAAAATCATGAAACTCTTCATTGATAATAGTGTAATTTAATTCTGACTCTGGCTGTGATGCCTAGAAATTTAAGTTTCTTAGTCTTCTTCTTCAGTAATAGCTTTATTTCTCTTAACTGTTTATCTAATTTTCATTCTTCCAATTCCTTCAATCTAATTTTCAAATCTTAAAATTCTATTTTACTTACCCCAATCCCCTCAACAATGTTTCAAGCCCAAGCTGCTGGCAAACTTAAAACAGCTACCAATGCTAACCATGGCTCTTTATAGCTACTTAAAACTTGGACTTGGTCCTGCCTCCCAAAATTTCAACCCAAACAGTTTATGCTTCTTTGCACCATTACATGTCCACCACATATGCTAAGTTGTTTAATGCTGTAGTGATGTGTCCTATGTGAAAGTCACTTTATTAGAACTGTTGTATCATCTAGTTCTCTGAGTGGAAAGAGCCAAAACTTCCTTTTAAAAATTTTACCATGGTAATATTCTTTTCTGAGTGATAGAATCATCAAAGATTTTTTTAGTTACATGCAGATCTCAGCAAGATAAATTTATTCTCTTTTAGAAGGGAGCTTATTGAGTTCCTTCTTGCTCACCTTCTTGTCACTGAAATACCTCTTTCAAATTACGTAAACTAAGCCTGAGTTTTATCCACTTTGGTCCTCTCTCTCTCTCTCTCTCTCTCTCTCCTGTGTCCAAGAAAATAAAGAAAACAGTATAGGTCATAGTAGTTTTGCAGTTTGCTAATCAGTTCACTGCCAAACAAGTACAGATTTATTTAGAACCTTCAAAATGTAGCATAATGACGGATGTAATAATCCCTTCTAGTTTTTTTTTTTTTTTTTTTTTTTTTTTTTTTTGCGTTTCTGGTTTGAATACTTAAATTATTGACTATTTGAAAATCTCAATTATTATATAGAAAGGTTGACTTGTTTTGTTTTTTGTTTTTATAAAATTTATAAGTTCAAGAACTGGGCGTGGTGAAAGGTTTTTAACTTTGTTTCTGGCATCATCACTAAAGAACAGTGCGATTCAGAAAACATCAATTTTAACAAATATATCTTCAGTTTGGGTCTATAATACATTTCCTCACCAAGTTGCTTGATATGCGTCACTTACCTTGAGATATGTAAATATATCATCTGAACTCTTAAAATATGACTCTTTGGTTAGTACTATGACAGTTCTTTTGTGCAAACCAGGTTTTTATAAATCTGAGCTGTTGCTTTTTCATATGTGACACAAACTTCAATTACTTATATGGAACTACAAACATTTGAGAAGAATAATATGGATATTCCTTTTATGCAGTACCCGTTTTTATAAACATTCCCCATTTCTTGTTCTTTTATCATGTGATTTCAATTCAAATTTGTATGATTTTCGCTTTCCATTTGCAGAATAGCTTTATAATAGCAAGCTTGCCTTGTAGAACTCATGCCATTGGTTGTCAAATGCATCACTTTTTTTAAAATGATTTTTTTCGTTTGCTTTATTGCTGTTGCCTTCCACTTTCTTCTTTTTCTTTTTAAACTGCAAGTTTAGTAATAGAAAATTTTTATTGTCAACACTTCAATTTGCTGGGCCTTAAGTAGTATAATGACTTCAGTTCACTTATTTTCCATCTCAGGGTGTAGGTTTGGGATCATTGTCTGATGTGGATGATCTGGCAACTACTTTTGCCAAGGTTAGCTTCCTTGAATTTGATGGTTGTGCAGGCAATGATGAATAAATGTTTTGTGTAGCCTTTGATGAGTTGTCAATTTCTTTCATTCTCATGTCATACTCTTCAATTTATATTATTTTTATATTTTGTTATTTCAATGATTTGAAGATATCACACTCGTATGTTGTTAAGTGTAAGGCTTCTCTCTTAATTTCTGATGCTAAGCTGTGTGTAGGTATATAGGGTAACATAGGATTTTAATGGGTAAGGCTTCTCTCTTTTATTTATTATTTATTTTTTAAAAATAGATAAGTTACATATGCATCCAATGGGTCTTGAACCCACTGCCTCACCCTCCACATAGCACTTGCAAGGGGGAGGAGGTGCTACTTGAGCTAGAGCTCATTGGCCTGTTTTGTATTGCAGTTAATTAATCATCTCTTTCTCCAGCTAAGTTTCCACTTATATAATTGGGAATTTTTTAGTGACTGGTCAATTAATGTCATTGTGAAGATTATATACAGCCATTCAGCCTGAAGACTTGTATATGTGATAGTGGTTATTAAATTCACTGGCTGGTCATTCTTGCTTTGACTATTTGATGGCTTGAATGGAGCTAATTATTATTTGTAATTCCTTTGACTTGATTATGTGGCTTTTTGATTGTTATATTGGTTAGAATCATGGCAGAATATACTTGGATATTAACTGTGAAAATGGACATGCTTATTACTAGAAGTTTATTTTTATGCAACTCTTGTAGAATGTTTGAAAACTTTGACGATGTGCCAAAGAGTGAAGGTTGCTTGATTGTGCTACTGTGGTTGTCATAGTTATTTTATTGATATGCTATCTCCATAAATTTTCCCTTTATATTTTGTGGCTTATGCTGTTGTTCTGTTTTACAGTTGAACAGAGTTGTAACAGGACCAAGACACCCGGGAGTTATTGGTGATAGAGGATCTGGATCCTTTTCACGGGAAAGTGAGTAACCTTGACGTGAATTTTTATGTTCCTGATATTAGTCTTTAGATATTTTGAGGCAATCAGAGCAGCAATCAGGCCATGCCACAGTATTTTTTGAAGTTTGAGTAGGCATTACTTTCTATGTTGGCCTCATTTGAGGTGTGGGCCCTGCTAACTTATGCTGGAAGTGAGTTTTTGGTATCTGGTTCCAAAAAGTGATTTGGAGGTTCTTTTATTTGACAAAAGACACTTTTCTCAGGGGAAACACCTGTTACACGTGTGGATCCACACATTTCCCCTTTCTCCTAAAGTACTAATTTGACAAGTCTTTTAAACTTGCTCTTTGTGATCAGATTTTGCTTCAAACATAAGTGTTGACAAACAATCACCCTTGAATCAATTCATCCATGTCCTCCCAAAATTTTTGTATAATGGATTTTCCAATCCTATTTGAGCAGTGTATGCCCTAATTATTTTAATTTTCTCTTCTCCTAAGACAAGTTTTATTAACATAATTCTATTCACTATCCTCTTAATCTCAACTGCTTTTTAAAGAATTTTATCTATAATTATCCTGAACTCTTATTTATTTATTTATTTTTCAAAATTTACTTTATTTTATTATTCATTTTTTAATCTCTTCCTCGATAATATAATTTATACCCTATATGTTTGAATTCTCTAGATTTCTCACCTACTAACTTAGTCTCCTGAAGATATACTATTTGTATACTCCTCCTGGTCATTGTTTATACTGTTTCCATTGGTTTCTTCGTTAAAATTCCGATATTCCTAGTGCCTCTTGTTCTAACTTCTTTACCCACACCCATACATCAGTGTTGGAAATCTTGCCCATTTTTCACTGCACCCAAGTGCAGATGTAGTGCATTGCTTACATGGAACACTCTGGCTAACCTTTGCCCATTTTTTACTGCATTCAGTGTTCGATATGGCACTTCACTAGTAGGTAATGCCCCAATGTGCATCTGTAATGAATCCATTCATAATAGAGATTATTGCTTTCCCCCACCCAGGCTTTCTTCCTGAATAGAGGACTGGGTTAAGTTTCTCCCTCACCTCTATGATTATCATTTGGATGCTTAGTGGGGATCCAATTGAAATGAAATCGTCACGTTGATGTTTGGAGATTAGTGCCTCATTACTTGATTTGGTGCATTTGGCATGAAAGGAATGCTAGAAACTTTGAGAGTTGTGAACGTTCTTTGCTAAAGATTAAGTCTTTTTTCTTGCACACTCTCTATGAATGGAGTGTGGTCTTTTCTCATTTTTCTTGTTCTTCTTTTCCTATTTTTCTTGATTGTTGTACTTTTGTTTCCTGATTTGTGCCCCCGTAGTACATCCCCAATGTACTCGGCTTGGCACTTTTTCTATTATTAATAATATTCTTACGTTACTTATAAAAAAAAAAAAAAAAAAAAAAATTGAAATGAAATCCTTAAGATAAATCAATATGACCGATCTTAGGCTCAAATAAGTCAAGATTGAAAGCACTAAACAATTTCTTGTTAGGGTCCCAGGCATACCGAATCACAGCCAAGAGCTAACAAGATTGTTGTTAGCTTTCCAATCACCTTTCATCGGTGTTTGAGTGCACTCCAAAATTTTACGATGGCCATCAACCTCCGAAACTCCTTTTTTTGGGCTGGTACCAGCCGTGAACAAAATATATGATGCTAAACATAGGCACAAACAGAGTTAAAAAGGGTTACTAAATATATATTTATAATAATAATTGGACATAATTTTAACTATTTAATCTGATAACCTGGGCAATCTTCCTGTGAAATGGTTTATTGTTCTTTCCCCTCTCTCTAACATACCTTCAAAAAATTAATTTTAGTCTCAATGATCCATGTATCTGTTCAAGCCTAGCATTCCTGTCAAATGGCTAGTACAAGATATAGGTTATAGAAAATTTGAATTCCTGTATAATGCCTTAGATGTTTTCGAGTCAAAGCTTTCAATTTGATAGAAAACCTGTAATCTTAAATGAGACGACATTTTTGGACAACTAATTTTGGTCTATCTCAGGAATCATCAATCGGCTATTTAGTATTTACTCAGGAAATTTTTTGGAAGAAAAAAGATCTTCCTCATTTGGTTCCTATTGACTTAAAAAGAATGTTCCTTAATCATAAAAGATTTTAGTCTATTTCTTTGTGTGCATGCATATACCATAATGTAGTTTTGTAAAATAAAGTTTAATTTTTATTAATAATATATTATGAGTGTCTAGAAGCTCCTATCATGTCTCTATGCTCATTTGTTTTGTTTTTTTAATGTTATTTTTTGCCATTTAATTGTTTTTAATGTGAACTATATCACTTAACATCAATCTTTTCATTCTTTCTAGCATTAAGTGTTTCTTTAATTTCCCTTACTTTTTAGTCTTTTTTTTTTGGGTCTTGTCTGAGTTTCAATGTCTCAAAGAGCACAATCTGTTTTCCTCTCTGTTCATGGTGCATGTAAGCATGTGCGTGTGCACACGCACACTCTAGGAAGCTCTGTGGTGCTGTAATTATTTTGCACCATTCCATTTAGGCTTATGATCTGTATAAAATTAATTTGGGCTGCCAGCCCAAATTTACCATGATAATAAGATGACTTCTTTAGTTCTGGTTAAGGGAAAGCTGGTCTACCTTTTACACAAGGATCAGTGTTTTAGGTTGTGAAATTGGAGCCTTGAATGGTTCAGGTTTGGACTTTGCTTTTTGATGTTTTTTCTACTAGGAGGATTCCAGATAAACTGCTTTCTTTTCCATTGAGCCTTGTGCATCTATTTGTTAAGTGCCAATTATAAATAATTGTAAATTCTCTATACTATGTAGCTTTCTTGATTTTTGCAGTTTGTGGTGTAGTGTAATGTAAAAGTAGGTTGGACTTTATATTCCTATAACTGTTGCTTATTGTCCCTCCTCCCCTCTTCTTCCCCCTCATTCACTAACAGCAAGCTCTGTTCAGGTTCATCTGCGACCGAGTGGGCACAAGATGGAGATTTTGGAAACTGGTTAGACCAGCACATGTTTGATGCAGAAAGTGGTCAAGATGAGAAGAGGTGGTCATCACAGCCTCAACCTTCTGCTCATCCTGGAGAATCAAAACCTTTGTACAGAACATCCTCATACCCCCAGCAGCAACCAGTGCTGCACCACTACTCCAGTGAACCAATTCTAGTACCCAAATCAACTTTCACATCTTTCCCCCCTCCTGGAAGTAGATCTGAACAGGGTTCACCGCACCATCTGAATATGCCTTCTCTTGGCAGTGGTTCTCAGATGCCATTCTCTGCACCGAACCTCTCTCCTTTATCTAACTCTAATCTTCATTTGGCTGGTTTAGCTCATGGGTTGCACTATGGTGGGAATATGCGTCAGTTCACCACTTCTGGCCTTACTTTTAATAACAGGCCACAAAACCACTGGGCCAACCATTCTGGCATGTTGCATGGGGATCACTCTAGCCTTTTGAATAATATTTTGCAGCATCAGTTACCTCATCAAAAGGGTGTCATGTCCCCACAAATAATCTCACCCCAGCAGCAGCTGCAACAACAGAGACTGCACCATCAAGTTTCACCATCTATGGCCCATTTTGCAGCACTGCAGTCACAACTGTATAGTACTCATCCATCATCCTCACATAAGGCTATACTGGCAGATATGAGAGACCAAAGACCTAAATCATCTCAAAGAGGCAAACATAATATGCGTTTTTCTCAGCAGGGTTCTGATGCTAGTAGCCATAAAAGTGACAGTGGGTGGGTCCAAATCAGATCCAAGTATATGACGTCGGAAGAAATAGAGAGTATTCTTAAAATGCAGCATGCTGCTACACATAGCAATGACCCATACATTGACGACTATTACCACCAAGCAAGTCAAGCCAAAAAGGCTGCTGGATCAAGGTTAAAACATCCTTTCTGCCCATCTCACCTGAGGGAGCTCCCTTCTCGAGGGCGTAATAGTACAGAACAACATCCTCATCTCCTAGCTGATGCCCTTGGGAGGATTCCCCTCACTTCTGTACGTAGGCCTCGCCCCCTCCTTGAAGTTGATCCTCCTCCCTCTTCTTCTGGTGATGGCTCTGAGCAGAAAGTCCCTGAGAAGCCTTTGGAACAGGAACCAATGCTTGCTGCTAGAATTACTATTGAGGATGGGCTCTGTCTTCTTCTTGATATTGATGATATCGATCGGCTGCTACAGTTTAGTCAGCCCCAGGATGGGGGTACTCAGCTCAGACGAAGGCGACAGATGCTGCTAGAAGGTCTGGCGGCATCACTTCAGCTTGTAGATCCACTTGGCAAAAGCAACGTCTCTATTGGCCCGACTGCCAAGGATGACCTTGTGTTCCTACGGTTGGTTTCTCTTCCTAAGGGTCGAAAACTCCTTTCTAGGTTCCTTCAGCTTCTCTTCCCTGGTAGTGAGCTTGCCCGAATTGTTTGTATGGCTATTTTCCGTCATTTAAGGTTTTTGTTTGGTGGCCTTCCATCTGATAAAGGAGCAGCTGAGACAACCACAAATCTTGCAAAGACAGTTTCCTCATGTGTTAAGGGCATGGATCTACGAGCACTTAGTGCTTGTCTTGTTGCAGTTGTTTGTTCATCAGAACAACCACCACTCCGCCCTGTTGGAAGTACTGCTGGAGATGGGGCCTCTGTTATTTTGAAGTCAGTCCTTGAAAGGGCAACGGAACTCTTAACTGATCCTCATGCTGCTGGCAACTGTAGCATGCCAAACCGTTCCCTGTGGCAGGCTTCATTTGATGAATTCTTTGCTCTTCTTACTAAGTACTGCCTGAGTAAATATGAAACTATTGTGCAATCCATACGTTCACCTACCCAACCAAACACAGAAGTCATTGGATCAGAGGCAGCCAGAGCTATTAATAGAGAAATGCCTGTGGAGCTTCTACGTGCCAGTCTTCCTCACACTGATGAGCGCCAACGGAAACTTTTGTTAGATTTTGGTCAACGATCCATGCCCATTTCTGGGATCAATCCCCGTGGTGGAAGCAGTGGCCGGATAAACTCAGAATCAGTGAGGGGTTAATAGAGGTTTACAAAGGATAATTTAAATGATTTTTTGGAAACGTCCATGATTTAATTGGGTTTTTATCTGCCTCTCTGGATGCTTTCATTGGGTCAAATATATATTTTACTCAATGGCCCCTTGCATGCATTTGGAAGTGAACCTATCAAGAGGTGAATGTGGTTAGGATTGATATTTGGCAGCATGGGGAGTGGATGCAAGGCATGTGTAGTTTATTGTAGGCGCAGTTCAAGGCTCCAGTGTAATCTTTGTTATTCTAAGTTTATTTCAGAAAATTTTCTATGATTCTCATTTTGACAAATTGATAGTCTTGCATAAATGTGTATTATGATGGAATTCTTGATGTTTGTCTCTAAGATTTTTCTTCTGGAGCCTTTATTTTGGTGCTTTGGTAAAAGTCCAGTATAGAACTTTGGTAGGGTTTAGTTT
This sequence comes from Quercus gilva, assembly GCA_023621385.1. NCBI lineage: Eukaryota > Viridiplantae > Streptophyta > Magnoliopsida > Fagales > Fagaceae > Quercus > Quercus gilva. The sequence goes on along the minus strand of CM042476.1, from coordinate 65,540,382 downwards.
GTACAGCGTGATGTTACTGAACCTTCAAAAATTTCTTTCAATTCCATCTATTCACTTGGAAAAATTTGTTATTAGGTCTCAAAAAGGTTGTTAATTAGTTCATGGCATTCCAAAGTTTTGTGGAGAAAAAAAAAAAAAAAGTAATTGACAAATAAATTCTTTTTTTTCATTTATTATTTTTCACTGTTGTGTCGATTTGGAGCTGGTCAATAATACGAACTTTGGTAGGGTTTAGTTTGTACAGGGTGATGTTACTGAACCTTCAAAAATTTCTTTCAATTCCATCTAGTCACTTGGAAAAATTTGTTATTAGGTCTCAAAAAGGTTGTTAATTAGTTCATGGCATTCCAAAGTTATGTGGAGAAACGAAAAAAAAAGTAATTGACAAATAAATTCTTTTTTTTCATTTATTATTTTTCAGTGTGTTGTGTTGATTTGGAGCTGGTCAAAATAAATTCTTTTTTTTTTTTTTTTTCATTTATTCTTTTTATTGTACTTTTAAAATCTGCATTCGAACTACTCAAATCACTGGATAAGTCTCTCAAAATTTTTTTTTTGATAAGGATAAGTCTCTCAAATTGGCCACATCAGATTCTGTTAAATGTTACCTCCTTGATGAAGGGTGTAATACATGATTAGATCAGACTTTGTAATGAACCCGCTAGGCTCTCTGGTTGGGTGGGGAAATTAAAGAGTAAAAATAGGGGAATTTCCCCCACAGAGAGAGAGATTCTGTTAAATATTAGTTCATTTCAGTGTAACCTCCTTAATGAAGGGTGTAATATATGATTAGATTTGACTTTGTAATGAACCTGTTAGGCTGTGTGGTAGATGGGTGGGGAAATTAAAGAGTAAATATGGGTGAATTTTAGAGAGAGAGAGAGAGAGAGATGGTAATCGTTGGAAAAATGAAAAAGGCAGAAAGGGTACCTTTTGGCTAAACAACGTGTAGTTGAGGTCTCTTTGCTAAACTATATGTAGTATAGTCCCCAAAAAAAAGTCAAAACTTCATAATTTTTAGAAAAATCCCCAAGAAGTCTAGAAAATCACAAATAATCCCTAGTGGACCTCAAAAGAAGAAGAAAATCAAGAAAGACTCATAGCCATTCCTAGTGGATCAGAAAATTAGAATTACAGACTTGTCCTTTAGAGCACAGGAAATTACAGAATTGCCCCTCAATGGGTTGAGAAGATAGGGAATTACACAGAAGCCTCAGAAAGTCCAGAAATGATGAAATTACTCCCTAATGAGTCAATGAATGTTGATTTGCACACAGATTCCTCAGAAAGATTACAAGTCAGAAGATTACTCCTAAGTGAGTCAAGAAAATTAGAATTTGCACAAAAGAGAGTGTGTGTGCTAATATTAGTTCATTTCAGTGTTACCTCCTTGATGAAGGGTGTAATATATGATTAGATTAGACTTTGTAATGAACTTGTTAGGCTCTATGGTAGATGGGTGGGAAAATTAAAGAGTAAAAATGGGGGAATTTCAGAGAGAGAGAGAGAGAGAGAGAGAGAGAGAGAGAGAGAGAGAGAGAGAGAGAGAGAGAGAGAGAGAGAGAGAGAGAGAGAGAGAGTTGGTAATCATTGGAAAAATGAAAAAGGCGAAAAGGGTACCTATTGGCTAAACTATGTGTAGTTGAGTTCTCTCTGCTAAACTATATGTAGTTTAGTCCCAAAAAAAGAGTTAAAACTTCAAAATTTGTAGAAAAATCCCCAAGAAGTCTAGAAAATCACAAATAATCCCCATTGGACCTCAAAAGAAGAAGAAAATCAAGAAAGACTCAGAACCATCCCTGTGGATCAGAAAATCAAAATTATAGACTTGCCCTTTAGAGCACAAGAAATTACAGAATTGCCCCTCAATGGGTCAAGAAGATGGGGAATTACACAGAAGCTCAGAAAGTCCCGAAATGATGAAATTACTCCTTAGTGAGTCAATGAATGTTGATCTGCACATAGATTCCTCAAAAAGATTACAAGTTAGAAGATTACTCCTAAGTGAGTCAAGAAAATTAGAATTTGCACAAAAGCCCTCTAGGAAATTAAAGATTAAAATGACAAACCCCTAATAGACCAAGATTTACACAAGATTACAAACACCTTGAGCTAGTTTTTCACCAAGATTACAAAAGATCACCATCACCATAAGAAGACATCAGACTTTGTGCACATATCCTTAGAGACTTTTAGAGAAGCCAAAATAGAAGATAGTGGATTTGCTGTACATATCCTTCCTAGAATTGAACATGTACATTGAGACTTTTGGAACACCTAGAACAAAAGAGATTGAGATAGAGGCAAAAGCCGCTTAGACCAGAAGAGATTGAGATAGAGGCAAGAGTCACCCAGAGGCAAAAGCCATTAGGAGAAGTTTGAGGCAAGAGTGACAGACGGACACCCCCAGATACATTCAATTTCTAGCTCATAAGAGCACCTTGTTTGTTGGATTGATGTTTGAGGCTATTGGCCATGTTTGTTTTTCTTTTTTGGTGACTCTAGGATAGTGAGTCACTAACCTTTTGTTTAAAAATTGGCAAACTAGGCTTTTTGGATGGTGAGCATGTCACTACTCGTATCCCGAGCAGCAACCTTGGGACTTTTGGGATTTGCACCCTGCCTCGTGTATGTGTGTTTGCCATGTGCATTGGTTGGGCTTGAGTCGTACATTGAAACAAAATGTTTTGTCTCTTTTTCTTTTAATTCCATTAGTGAAGCTCACGAATCAAAAGAGAGGCAACTGTAAACACCTCATTTTGTACACCTTATGACTCGAGCCCTCGTTCCCCATTGATGATAATACTAGGTAGGTTTAGGACTAGTCTAAGGCCTAACCAAAGAAACTTTTTAGTTGAAGGATGTTTTTGGAAGAAAGAAAAACCTTACAGAAACCCTAAGGGTGTGTACGCATCCTAAACCTATGCGTAAACAACCACGAGCATGCGTATGCATCTAGGGTTTTAGAAAGTTATGTAAGATAAGTTTTAATGGAAAATGTGCTAGAGCTTGATGATGCACGAAAATCAGTAGGCTAGAATGCTTCGAACTATGATGATGACTGTTAATCCTTAAAAGAAAGAAAGAACTATCAAAGGTGACTGGTGTGACTTGGCCAAGGACCCTCCGACGGTTAAGTCAGTTTTCTCTCTAGGATATAAGGATGGGAGATAGTAAATGGTCAGAACTTACCTTTGGTAGATGGGGCCTATTCCTTTTTATAGAGACTTTGACGTGGGTCTACTTGTTTGGGACCTATTACATCGTGGGTGATATTGGTGGTTAATGAAAAAAATAGGATATGTGGAACGAAGTGTATGGAATTCCTTCCATGTATTAGGTAACATGTCGTGTTTTACTTATGTAGAACCTTTGGAGAATTTCTTGTAGAATTTACCGAGTACAATTTTATCGTCCATGCGTATGGCCGTTTAAATCAACTCGTCCATGAAAAACTCCCTTCATTGTATCACTTGGTTATCAACGGATGTGTATGTTCTCATTCTCAGATGACTTGGTATAGGCATAGCTAAACTCCGGACGACAATACAAGGACAAGTAATACTTGTGTTGATCCCCATTAGAGCTAATTCCACATTGCTTGGGGAAAGCTCCGCCCCTTCTCTTTGAACACTATGAAAAGGCCCCACGACCTTTTCCCCTAAAAACACATAGAATCTACTCCAAAAAAGTGATTCAAGAGAAGCTTTTTACTTTGAAAAGCATTCGAAAACGAATTTTTTTTGGTTAGGACTTATTCCAGTCCAAAGCTAGTTAAACTTACTAACCCTTTGGGTATATTGTTTTATAGATTGACTAAGGGAAACAATGTAAATCAAGCTCTAGAAGCTTTTGTGTGAGGTACTTGTTCTTGTCTTTTCCTTTCTTTTCCTTTATTTTTATTTCAATTTTACTGCTTTATTAATCTTCTGTGTAGTTTAGGTTTATTGCTTTGATAATTAGGACACATGCTAGGTTGATTAGAAGTGGTTTTGATTAGTGTTTCTTACTGTGTTTCTAGGTAGGGATGTATATGCAAGCTCGTGCATGTGTATGCATCTCCATGACCCTGCGTACGTATGCTTAGGTATGCACACGTGTGGTTAACCCATAAACCCATAATTGTTTGTTCTTAGTTTTATTCCATTTAAATGCATGTTTTAGCTTCTGTTTAAGTTAGTCTTCACATGATTTTGTCTTAGATCAGTAGAATAACATGTTTTACTTGTTTTTTATTTGAATTGAGTGATTAGGGTTTATGATTGGATGAACACTATGAACATGCATTGATGCATAGGTGCTGTGATGCAGTGAGGTAAGTCATGTATAATTACATGAATATGCTTTTGATTTGATTGATGAGCATGACATGATTGATGAACATGATGAATATGCTTGATTAGAACATAATGACATGCTTGAATATGATGAATATGCCTTGTTGATACCACTGTCTTGTGATATGCTTGCTACCTTGGATAAATATGAATGTCAATGCCATGCTAGATGAATGTTAGGGTGTACGCCATTGTAGATACTGTATTTTGTACCCCTTACGACTCAGGCCCCCGTTTCCCAATGACGGTAAAATTCAAAAGGCCAAGGTTGGTTCAGGGCTTGATTAAATTATAAATTGACTTGAGGAAGGTTTTATGGAAAATATAACTCTTTTATGAATAAAATAAAGCTATTTTTGGAAAATAGAGACCATGGTGATGGAAATATGAGTGTATGTAGCGGAAAAAATTAAACGGATCTACTTCATACACAATTGATAACATGTGCCATGTAAGTTTCAGAATATGAGAACAAAAGAGTGTACCTTAATGGGGTGAAATTCAAAACCGAAGATCAGAAGTTCTTGAGAATACTTTCAATCTTCACTCTAATTCCACTTGTTGACCAAGAAGTGTGGTTTCTCAATCAGTTATATGTATGTTCTAGAGAGAATCGAAGAGTGTCCAACACTCACATACATACAAATTCATATATATCAAATTCTGTATGTTTCTCTCTTTATAAATGATTATCTAATTGGGCTAGCTTTTTGGGCTTTTCCAATTGGGCTTTAGTATGTGGCTTGGAGTGGGACCAAAAGGGAACAAATAAGACACTAGCTCCAATGAGTCTTAGGCCTTTCTATCAACTCTTGATAAGTCCAAAGTTACCATTAATTATATTTAATACCACTATATAAATATAATTGCACTCTAGGCCTTATCAATAAATTATATCCCAAGACTTTATTGTACGTGCAATCCATTCATAAAATATTCATAGTAACACAAAGTCATGAATGAAGACTGCCACTTTGTGAATTACTACATCTTAATCATTGAGTACCCGGTTTAATCCTTTTAATTTATTCATTATATATTTATGAAATCCAATTTTATAAATATATACTTTAGTAATTTCTTACTAAAGTGGTCAGGCCTAACTCTTTGAATAACTAAACTCATTAAACTTATTTCAAGGGAATATTTTATATTTCCGTTAAGAGACTATGAATTCCATCTTGAAAATATATGTTCCATCAACACTAAATTTGACTGCCCAACATACTGAGGTTTTGACCGATACTTTAGATCTCACTCCTGATATATCAAAGTAGCCTACACTTCATGATTAGGTCCATTATTCTCTCAAGATTAAGAGTTCATGTAAATATAAGTTGTAAGATTTATTATTTATATGACAGTCGTTAGGAGAATAATAAATCTCACAGCGGTCCAGTTTAATATGTCTTAACTCTTAAAACATATCAACATATAAAGTAGAAGTCTCTACTTCCATGATTAAGACAAATCATCTTAGTTGATATGTTATAGTCTTCGTAGATGAAACGCCTAATTTCATCACCTACTATGAACTAATGTTCTAAGTTTACAAAGAACTTGTGATTTATATCTTCCATGACTTTTCACATAAATCACATACTATGTATCTCATTGACTATATGATAATGTCCAAATATTCATGTTACCATTATTTCAGATAATAATAAAACAACCTTATTAATTACAATATTAAGTCATACATCATGTCATACATAATGTCATACATAATATAATACATAGTATCATACAATAGGATTTAAGGGCACTAATCCTAACAATCTCCCACTTGCCCTAAAGATTATTGTGCACTAATCTAACTCCCATTCCCTCCAAATGCGACTCAAAAGTCTTTTGAGGTAAGGTTTTGGTAAAGGGATCTACTAGATTATTTGCACTTTCAATCATTGCTACCACCATATCTCCACGAGCAATGATGTCTCGAATGATGTGATATTTTCTCTCAATGTGCTTTCCTTTCTTTTGATTCCTTGGATCTTTTGATTGTGCAATTGCACCACTATAGTTGCAAAACAATGTGATGGGAACTTGTTCCATTCTCATTACACCAAGGTCAGAAAGGAATTTATTGAGCCATACAGCTTCTTTTGCTGCTTCATAAGCAGCAACATATTCTGCTTCCATGGTGGAGTTCGCAATACAAGATTGCTTGACACTCTTCCAAGTTATGGCTCCACCTCCCAAGGTGAAAACACATCCTGATGTGGACTTTCTAAAATCTAGATCTGATTGAAAGTTTGAATCTGTATAGCCAATGAGAATCAAATCCTCACACCGGTAAACAAGCATATAATCTCTCGTTCTCCATAAATACTTGAGAATATGCTTTACAGCTTGCCAATGTTTTGGTCCTGGATTTGATTGATATCGGCTGACCATGCCAACTGAATAACAAATATCTAGTCTAGTACAAAGCATGGCATACATGAGACTTCCTACTGCAAAAGTATAAGGACCTTGTCTCATAATATCTACTTCCTCTTAAGTCTTAGGCTTTTGGTCATCAGACAGAGGAACTCCATGTCTGAAAGGAAGTAATCCTTTCTTGGAGTTTTGCATGATAAACCGTTCTATAACCTTATTTATATACTTAGCTTGTGATAAGCCTAACATCTTATTCTTGCGATCTCGCCAAAGCTTGATCCCTAGAATGAAGTTAGCTTCACCCAAGTCCTTCAAATCAAATTGGCTTGACAACCAAACCTTTATTGATGACATTATCCCTACATCATTTCCAATGAGTAGAATATCATCAACATAAAGCACTAGGAACATTACTACTTTATCTTGATGTCTTTCGTACACATATGGTTCATCAAGATTTTGTTCAAAACTAAATGACTTGATTGCTTGATCAAATCCGATGTTCCATGATCTATATGCTTGCTTAAGTCCATAAATGGACCTTTCAACTTGCATACCATATGCTCCTGGTTCTTTGCTATGAAACCTTCTGGTTGCAACATATAGATTTCCTCTTCAAGATTGCCATTAAGAAATGCAGTCTTAACATCTATTTGCCAAATCTCATAATCATAATGAGCAGCAATAGATAAGAGAATTTTGATAGATTTAAGCATTGCTACTAAGGTTTCTCCATAATCAATACCTTCTTTTTGTGTGTACCCTCTCGCCACTAGCCTTGTTTTAAAGGTTTCAACCTTTCCATCTATCCCTTTCTTCCTCTTGTAAACCCATTTGCAACCAACATGTTTAATACTGTTAGGCGCTTTTACAAGATCCCAAACTTGATTGGAATACATGGAATCTAATTCAGATTTCATAGCTTTGACCCAATGATGTGCATCTATATCATTCATTGCCTCTTCATAAGTATAGGGATCCGATTCAGCCTTTTCTGAGATAGCTTCATAAGTTTCTCCCAAACCTATGAATCTTATAGGAGGTCGAACAATTCTCTCACTACGACGAGGTACCTGTGTACTAGACATTTCATGAGTAGTATCTTGTGGTGTATCTAATATAGCCACATCATCCGTAGTTTCATCTATCGGTTGTTCATGTACATGTTCATTCATTTCAGCCAATGCAACTCTCCTTTTAGGAGTAAAATTATTCATATAGTCATTTTCCAAGAATTTAGCATTTGTACTAACAAAAACTTTGTTATCCTTACGACTATAGAATAAATAACCCCTAGTTTCTTTTGAATAACCTACAAGCAAACACACTTCTGATTTTGGTTCCAATTTATTAGGCTTCCCTTTTAACACATGTACTGGACATCCCCAAATGTGGAGATATTTCATACTAGGCTTGCGCCCACTCCACAATTCTATGGGTATTTTAGGAACAGATTTAGATGGAACTAAATTCAAAAGATGTATTGCTGTATTTAAGGCATAACCCCAAGAAGAAATCGGTAAAGTTTAGTAACTCATCATTGACCTAACCATTTCTAAAAGAGTCCTATTCCTTCTTTCTACTTCACCATTTTGTTGGGGAGTTCCAGGTGTAGTCAATTAGGATACAATCCCCATTTTGAGTTAAGTAATCCTTGAAATCCCCAATAAGGTATTCGCCACCACGATCAGATTGAGTGGCTTTTATGCATTTATCCAATTGATTCTCAACTTCAGCCCTAAACTCTTGAAACTTTTCAAAGGCTTCAGACTTCTGTCTCATTAGGTACACATAACCATATCTAGAGTAATCATCGGTAAAAGTGATGAAGTACTCATAACCTCCTTTTGCTTGGGTTGAAATAAGACCACACACATTTATATGAACTAATTCAAGCAATTCTTGGGCTCTTCTACCTTTTGCATTAAAAGGTCATTCGGTCATTTTGCCTTCCAAACAAGATTCACAAATTGGAAATTCATCAAAATCCAATGGTTCTAAGAGTCCATCTTTGATCAGTCTTTGAATTCTGTTTGGATTAATATGACCCAAATGCAAGTGCCAAAGATATGCATCATTAGTAGAAGGAAACTTTCTTTTTAATGATTTTACATGAAAGTTATTATCTAATTCAGAATTATATAATTCATGCTTATTAGGAGTTAAAATATAAAGACTATCCACAATATTGCCAGAACGGATAAACATTTTACCTTTCTTTATTGTAACATTGTCTTTAAGGATAACACAATATCCATGTTTACCCAAATAAGTTGCAGAAATCAAATTCCTACGAACATTAGGTACATACAGACAGTCTTCCAATATTAAAACTCTAGACTCAAAATATAAATTATAAACACCAATAGCTACAACATGAATCCTGCTCCCATCAGCCAAAGTAAGAAACAATTCCCCTTCATTAAGTTTTCTAGTCTCCTAGAACCCCTGCAAAGAATTGCATATATGATTAGTACAACTTGAATCCATACACTAGGAATCTGTGGGATTTTGTTCCAAACATATTTCAAGGAGGAATGAACTATTCATACCCTTATTGTTGGCAGCCTTGAATTTTGGACAATTCCTCTTCTAATGTCATTTCTCACCACAATGGAAACATTTTCCTTTGAACTTCTTTCCTTTGTCATTAACCCCTAAGGCAATTTGTTTACCCTCTTGCTTGGTGAAGTCCTTCTTCTTCTTCTTCTTCTTCTTACCCTTGCCTTTCGACTTAGGTTGAGAAGTAGAAGCTTCACCCACATTGGATTCAACATTAGAAGTACCAAGAATGCCTTCCGCTGCTACCAATTCATTCATTAATTCAGACAAAGAATAAATCTTTTTGTTCATATTATAATTGAGTCTGAATTCCTTGAATAATTTCGGTAATGACTAGAGTATTATATCCACTTGGGATTCTCCATTAATATCGGCATCTAAAACCTCCAATGTATTCAGATTAGAGATCATTGTAAGACAATGCTCCCTCACTGAACCGTCTTCAACCATTTTGGTATTATAAATTTTCCTCATGGTTTCTTGCCTTGCAGATCGACCTTGCTCACCAAACATCTCATTCAGACTGAACATTATGTTCAAAGCTAGTTCTACATCCTGCATTTGATGCTATAGAACATTTGAGATAGATGCTAGGATGTAGCACTTGGCCATCTCATTAGATTTCTGCCAACGATCATATCGTTGTTTTTCCTTAAGAGGAGCATCTAATGAAGGAAAGTTGGGACATGGTGTAGTAAACACATATTTGTGCTCTTCAGCAGTGAGAACTATGTCCAAATTTCTTTTCTAGTTAACCTAGTTGAATCCATTCAGTTTGTTTTGATTAATAATAGTAACAAGTGGGCTAAATGATGCCATGTTCAAATCTGAAAATAATAAACATGAATATAATAAGTAAATTGGACATTATTAATTTAGCATATAAACAAATAGTATGGAACCTTGATAAAACCATAATATAATATATGCATCGACAACCCAATCCCACAATTAATATTCCTCGGAAGCGAGGTCATACCAATCACTATGATTAAGCGAAAATTATTCTCATTATTAATGTTATCATGGTAACTCTTACCAAACAAAAATAATTTGCCGCTTTTTCTTCAGCCTCTAAGTAATAATGACATAGCTCTGAAGGGAGGTTCACATTATACTTAGTCCAGTGTACACCATTGCCTAGAATCAATGTGAGTCACCAAGTAACTCCACGGTAGCATGGTTGTTCTCAATGTAAACCCACACTTCATCCATCAATAAGAAGTTTAAGCTGTAGTACCATGAATTAAACACCCTTCGAAGGGAGCAAGGCATATACACCAAGGTGAGGTGCTTAATCACACTACTATAAACGGATAATAGAGGCCGTGAGATGCAACCATTGTATCTCTCTCCCACTAGATGTTTTAAATTAAAGGTTTTTAAATTATAAAACATGCATAATCTAATTACACATAGCCTTGCACTTTATACATTTGAAAATACATAGAAAAAATTCAAAATTCCCTTTAGTGGCATTTTTGTGAGAAACTCGTGACTAAGCTCTTCCTGCAAAAATGCTTTCATGCAAAAAAGTAAAAACACAAAATTCAGATAGAAACTCTCGCTACTGTCTCGCTATTGTCTTGCGACTAAGCTCTTCTTGCGAAATTGAGTTAAAGCAAAATAGTGAAAACTCAAAAAATCAGACAGAAACTTTCGCAATTGTCTCGCCACTGTTTCGCGAGCAAAGCTTACCCGTGAAAAGTTTTGTGCTTCAGAATGATTTTTTGCGAGTAACTTCGCGGGAAGCAAACCTGGGAAAAACCCGTGTTTTCAATTTTCAAAAGGAAGATCTGAACAATTTTCAATGGTTTTCATGAACAAACAACCACCATATGAACATGATAGACATAATTTGATGTCAAAATTGAATTTCATTGATGCTATTGCTTTAAAGTTCAATTTAACATACTTAAATTGAAATTTAAACAACATCATAACATCAATATTAGTTTTCATCAATCCATAGTTTCAACAAGCATGTAGAAAATTAAGTACAAATATAATCTTCAAACATAATGAAACTATTATCTTTAATTCCAAAACTCACAAAACATGTAATACAGATTGGAAATTGAAGACCGCTCTGATATCATTAGATGGAAATATGAGTGTATGCAGCAAAAAAAATTAAACAGATCTACTTCATACACAATTGATAACATGTGCCATGTAAGTTTCAGAATATAAGAACAAGAGAGTGTACCTTGATAAAGTGAAATTCAAAACTGAAGATCAAAAGTTCTTGAGAACACTTTTAATCTTTACTCCAATTCCACTTGTTGCCCAAGAAATGTGGTCTCTCAATCAGTTATGTGTATGTTCTAGATAGAATCGAAGAGTGTCCAACACTCACATACATACCAATTCATATATATCAAATTCTGTATGTCTCTCTCTTTATAACTGATTATCTAATTGGGCTAGCCTTTTGGGTTTTTCCAATTGGGCTTTAGTATGTGGCTTGGAGTGGGACCAAAAGGGAACAAATAAGACACTAGCTTCAATGGGCCTTGGGCCTTTCTGTCAACTCTTGACAAGTCTAAAATTACCATTAATTATATTTAATACCACTATATAAATATAATTGCACTTTAGGCCTTATTAATAAATTATATCCTAAGACTTTATTGTACATGCAACCCCTTCATAAAATATTCATAGTAACACAAAGTCATGAATGAAGATTGCCACTTTGTGAATTACTACATCTTAATCCTTGAGTACCCGGTTTAATCATTTTAATTTATTCATTATATATTTATGAAATCCAATTTCATAAATATATATTTAGTAATTTCTTACTAAAGTGGTCAGGGCTTAACTCTCTGAATAACTGAATTCATTAAACTTATCTCAAGCGAATTTTTTATATCTTCGTTAAGAAACTATGAATTCCATCTTGAGAATATATGTTCCATCAACACTAAATGTGGTTGCTCAACATACTGAGGTTTTGACCGATACTTTAGATTTCAAACCTGATATATCAAAGTAGCCTACACTTCATGATCAAGTCCATTATTCTCTCAGGATTAAGAGTTCATGTAAATATAAGTCGTGAGATTTATTATTCATATGACAGTCGTTAGGAGAATAATAAATCTCACAGTAGTCCAATTTAATATGTCTTAACTCTTAAAATATATCAATATATCAATTAGAAGTCTCCACTTCCATGATTAAGACAAATCATCTTAGTTGATATGTTATAGTCTTTGCAGATGAAACACCCAATTTCATCTCCGAATATGAACTAATATTTTGAGTTTACAAAGAACTTGTGATTTATATCTTTTGTGACTTTTTACATAAATCACATACTATGCATCTTATGGACTATATGATAATATCCAAATATTCATGTTACCATTATTTTAGATAATAATAAAACAACCTTATTAATTACAATATTAAGTCATACATCATGTCATACATAATGTCATACATAATATAATACATAGTATCATACAATAGGATTTAAGGGCAGTAATCCTAGCACACGAAAACCCTAGGGTTGTGCATGCAGACATGCATATGCGTACGCAGGTTTAATGTGTGCGTGCACATACACGGGCCTGCATATGCAGCTAGGATTCTAGAAGCTATGAAAGGCAAGTTTTCTACATTAAAGACTAAGGTTTGAAATGAGTTCTACATCGTCTGGGAGATATTCCAAACCCCCATTTTCTTAATAGAAAAAGCCATACATGGTACCTTTTCAAAACACAAGGAAAATCCTAAGGGAAAACCTAAGATTCACTAGAAATAGTGAATCAAAGAAGGAGTTTTCCACAAAACATCCTCAAGTCAATTTTCTTTTAACTGGGACTGTTTCTGGTCTTGATCTTCAAGTTTTAAGATTACCAATCACTTTTGTATTTGATTGTGAATAAATTGATTGAGGGGAACAGTCAAAATCAAGTTTGAAAAATTTCTTGATGGTATTGAGTTTTAACCTTTTTACTTTTCATTTCTTTGTTTTAATTCTGTTTTCCTCTTGTTTTCTTGCTTTGTTTATGTTTTAATATGTTTAGGTAGCCTAGGACTTGGTAGTTTACTGTTTTAAAGCATGTTAAGTTGTTAGATTGTTAATTTTAAGTTTTGCTTTGTTTTTTGTGTTTTTGGGTTAGGGTTTAGTACGTGTTTGCGTGCGCATGCTTCTTGCATGCATATGCAAACTCGAAGTTTGTGTACGCATACAACTGGCCTGCGTATGTAGGCCTATGTATGCACACGTATACTCGGGCCCAAAAACTCTTATTTGAGTTTTCTACTTCTGTTTCTTTGTTTCTTTCACATAACATGCTTCTATTTTGACCCATTTTTGTATTTTTAATTCTTTGTTTCTTTGTTTGATTGTTTGTTTGCCTTTAGCATGCTAGATTAGGGTTTCTCTTGTGTGATTTCTTTGTTTTTCCATGAACATGCATTAATATGATCATGTATTGATGCATTAATGCTAAGATGCAGTAAGGTAAGCAAGGTAAGGCATGCATTCACATGAGCATGCATTGTTGCTTTGGATGATGGATAGGGGCATGTTTTGTTGAATGATATGCTTTAGGTGTTTGAATATATGCTTGTTTAAACTCTAATATGCCTATTTTTCTGTTATATACCTTGCTGCCATGTTTGTGTTTTTGCCGTGGTTTGTTTGCAGCCTTGAATGATATGCATGATAGATGTATGCTAGGGTGATGATATGAGAAGCATGATAGATGTATGGTAGGGTTTGGGATGAAATGCCATGTTGTATGCTTAGATGTATGCTAGTGTGTGTGTGAGTATAGAATGCAATATTGAATGTGCCTTTAATGAGATTAAGATGTAAGACACTGAGTGGAAGCCGATTCACAGGTCTGGTGGTTTTGGGTGCCTAAAACCTTCCTAAAATCTTATCTAAACTCCAAACCCATACTTTGGTAGTAAGATCAGTCCTTCCACATAAGGGCACTATGTAAATGGTTCCTAGACTTAATCTAGTTGGCGACTCCATTTTTTCTCCACCCCGGCCCACTCGGCCAAGGTGTACTCCCCCTTTCCTTTTAGGAGGAAGCCGGTGGCGCCTATAGCCATGAGTGTAATATTGATTAAGATGCCATGTTGTGTTAGATGCATGTTAGTGTGTGTGTAGAATAACCTATGAGAGGACCCTTTGACAGAATTAGTTTTTGGAATACAATGAGTGGAGACCAATCTACAAGTTAGGTGAGGTTGAGTGCCTAACACCTTCTTATCCTTATACCTAAACTCTGGACATGTGCTTTGGTAAGATCAGTCCTTTACATAGGGCACCATATATATGGTTCCTAGACGTAATCTAGGCAGCGACTCCATGACACCCTTCACCCAGTCTGTTTGAAAATTTAGACCTCGGTTGATAGAATTAACAAGTTTTAAATCCAAGTTGTTAATTAGATTTATTATCAATAAAACTTGTTAAAACAAACAAACATCAATATCATGTCAATAATGAATGCAGCGGAAAAGTAAATAAGACAAGATATGATGACCCAGAAAAACCAATGAAACCAACCAGTTTTACAGTAAAAAAACCTGAGGGAAAACCTTCTCGAAAGCAATCCACTATAGTAAAGAAAAGTTTTAGATCTAGTACAAAACCTTTGTCCCTAAACTATACAATCCCCGTAGATGAACTCACAACAGAAACCTTCTACCACTTCAGAACCTCTGAACTCTTCAATATATGAATGCCACCCTTTGATGATGCACGAATCCCAGTACGTGACTTCAATCACCAACTAGAAGAAGATTGTTGGCTGCAAAGTTCTTCACTTCATCAATAGTGAAGATCAAGAAGCACTTGGTTACAAAACCCTAAGGCGCAAAAACGCAGTAGCTTCTTTCAGAGAGAATAAGGCATCGGTCACATTTTGTATATGTTCTCTTTGTATTCTCTTATGTGACGGCCTCTAAAATAAGCCTTATATAGGTCTAGGGTTGTGCGAAAAGAAATCCTACACAAATACATAAGCCTGACTCAAAAATCAGATATGGAAATCTGAATTCTCATAACCTCGATAGATAGGAGGTGTCGAGCTTTAAACCTCAATAGATAGTTAGGTGTCGAGGAAGTGTCGAGAAGCTGTTGAGGGGACATGAGCTTTCTCGATCGATCCACCAGCTGTCGAGAAGGTGTCGAAATTGCGATAAGAAACACCTTAAGAGCTCGATAGATAGTCTAGCTATCGAGAGGTGTCGAGCAGCTGTCGAGCTATCTGTTCGCAGGTAGTCCAGCTTTATTGAACACCTTTTCTTCACTTGTTTCTTGTTCCAATTTTTATGGCTTTAATACTAGATTTGAACAACATGTTCCTTGAAGTATTAAACACATCATAGATCTACCCAATTACAAGTAAAGTGCGTTTTGTCAAAGGATTAGCCAATTACACGAAATATGTCCTTAACAATTTCTCTCTTTGGCAATCCGTGACAAAACCACAACAAACAAATGAACATATGAGAGGAGTCATAAATCATTCAACTCATACTCACTTGTTACATACAATAAAATCTATCATAACACAAACTTTTGAAAAACTTTGTAAGAAGAGAGTTTATAGCAAGTAGAATTTGACAACTTGTATTTTTGAAACACTTTATAAACAAAACTTATCAAGGCATCTTTGTGTGAAACAGAAATAATAGATTGCATACAAGAATAAGAAACATGTGTATAAAGATAGAAAAGAAACAACACATATAGAGATAGGTGAAAGAAACATACATCAGCATATAAAGAAGATAAACACAATGTATGTAAACATGGTCACAAGACCCAAGGTACAAGAAGAAGAAGTTAAAAGAAGCTCATACAATAACAAAGAGGTAAACACTCCCCCTAATAAGATGAAACACAACTCCCCCTTACAGAGGCTTGTATTTCTCCCCCTAACTTGTAAAATCTTAAAGAAAGAAATCACAAAGTCTCCACAATTTCTCCTCCTTTTTGTCATGATTGACAAAGGGTACAAGAAGCTAGAAAGCTTCACCCGAGAGACATAAAAATGATCAAAGATGATCCAGGGGGTACAAGAAATCGACATAAATGCATGAATGTAATGAAATAAGATGCTATGGATGACAAGATAATAGAAAGATGCAAAACACACACACATACTAAACAAGTCTAACCAATTTTATATTTGAAAAACAAGTCAAGACAGTTTTGTGAGCATACATAAACACATGTAAACCTAGTGATGGCCAAATCACATTGTACCTGCACATGTATTAAGAGTAGCGAAGAATATTGCATGTTGTGTGAAAAACATCGCAAGATTACATAAGTGTATACATGTTATAACGATTTGAGATATGAGAAAATCATTTTAACTCACACATAATCATAACTATTTGATGGGGACTATCACCTTCGAGGTACATCTTATAACTCCCACATCTCCTAGAATACATGCTTGCAATCATATTTAAAGCATTTTTGATCTTTTTGCTTTTTATTTTTCTTTGCATATTTTCTTTTTAAGCATATCATGCATGGGCATATAAGGGATAGAAAAGAAATATCCAATGATATTTGATATTCCAATTTTGCTATGCCGAAGCACACAAATGTCATTGATAGCACACTTTTGTTGGAAAATTTGGTTTTGTATCTCATACAAAACACATAGCGGAAGCAACAATCACGGATCTACTTCAATTATGAAAGATAACATGTAACCATGAATTCTAGAACAAAGAATAGAAAGCGTACCTTGATGCAGTGAATTTCAAAAACATGACTTGAGAATACCTTTAATCTTCATCTCAATTTCACATGGTGCCCAAGATGTGTGGTCTCTCAATCAGTCTTTTGTACATAGATTTTCAAAAAAAATTCTTCTTCTTCTCCTTGCGGAGAAAAACTGATTTATTTTCTTTTCATCATACGCCCATACTAACTACCTTGGTAGTTTCTTTATTTAATAACTCTTATTAAATAATGACTGATTATCTAATTGGATTAGCCTTTTGGGCCTACCCAATTGGGCTTTAGTTTGTGGCTTGAGATGGGACCAAAGGGAACAAATAAGACTCTAGCTGCAATGGACCTTGGGCTTTTCTGTCAACTCTTGATAAGTCCAAAGTTATCATTAATTATATTCAATACCACTATAAGAATATAATTGCACTCTAGGCCTTATTAATAAATTATATCCCAAGACTTTATTATACATTCAACCTCTTCATTAAAATATTTGTAGTAATACAAAGTCATAAATATTGACTGCCACTTTGAAGATTACTACATCTTAATCCTTGAGTACCCGATTTAATCATTTATGTTATTAATCATATATTTATGAAATCCAATTTCATAAATATATACTTTAGTAACTCATTACTAAAGTGGTTGGGCCCAACACTCTGAATAATCAAACCCATTAAACTTATCTCAAGAGAATATTTTATATCTCCGTTAAGAGATTATGAATTTCATCTTGAGAATATATGTTCCATCAACACTAAATGCGACTGCCCAACATACTGAGGTTTTGACCATAATTTATGGATCTCACTCTTGATATATTAAAGCAACCTACATCTCATGATCATGTTTATTATTCTCTCAGGATTTAGAGTTGATGTAAATAGAAGTCGTGAGATTTATTATTCATTTGACAGTCGTTAGGAGAATAATAAATCTCACAGCGGTCTAGTTCAATACGTCTTAACTCTTAAAACATATCAACATATCAACTAGAAGTCTCCACTTCCATGATCAAGACAAATCATCTTAGTTGACATGTTATAGTCTTCACAGATGAAATGCCTAATTTCATTATCGACTACGAACTAAAATTCTAAGTCTACAAAGAACTTGCGATTTATATCTTCTGTGACTAAATCACATAAATCACATACTATGCATCTCTTGGACTAAGATAATGTCCTAAATTAGTTCATAAATAGTCTCATATAATTAAACAACTTAATTATTTATGTCATGCCAATAAATTGGATTTTAGGGTATAAACCCCAACAACTTTTGCTATGCCGAAGTATACAGATGTCTTATCATGATTGGCGGGCAACAGTGGTGAGATGGTTATTTATACCTTTCTCTTAGGATTTTCTAGTCCTACTCGTCAAAAAGAGTGATATGAGTGTTAAGTACAAGAGATAACTAATCTTACTCATCATAAACACGAGCCACAAAGCTCACTTGCTTAGTTATGCATAAAGATGCTCATCTAAGCTACGAAAGATACAAAGTTTAGAAAACATTGTTTCAATGGCCATCCAAGGTACAAAAGAACCAATGTACACAAAACACACATTGTTTTTGTATTTTTCTGATTTTTCCTTTTTATTTTTATTTTGAAAACAAAAAAAAATAAAAACTAAACAACCAAACAAAAACAGACAAATAACATGAAAGCAGAAAGAAAGATGCATAGGCATGAAGGCATGATAGAAAGATGCAGATGCATGAAAGCATGATTTCAAAAACAGATAAGAAATCAAGCAAAAAGAATCCTACTTTAGATAGAAAGAATTAAAGCAGAGGATAAACAGAAAAGACAATTAAGTCTTAGGCTCCTTTCTCACCCACACAGCACGAGTTTTTGGCCGTGAAGATGAAAAGGCACGTGTCCTAATATGTCTACTAAAGGACATAGAAGAATTAAAATTCTCCTAAAATTGAGTTAAAAAACTCAAAGTTTTTAATAACTCTCCAAACAAAGGTGTAGGTCCTTGAGAGGAAACCTGTGACCGTTTGGAAAATTGCTTATGAGGATATAACTTAAAGCAATTAGGACGAATGTGTCCAGAAACACCACAATGGTGACAAACATGAGGTCTAACAAAGGTTTTAGAATTAGTCAAATCAGTTTTGAATTTCATACCTTTATTAACTTTATCAGATTGTGGCATAAAGACAGTCCTTGATCCAGAAGCCGTGGAAGAGGAGGGGCTGGAGGAAACAACATATCCTAAGCTAGTCTTATCAGAACTAGACTTTTGAGCACTCAAGACCTCGTCAAGCTTTACACTAGACATCCTCTCTATTTGAGTTCTAGCTTGACTAAGCTCAACCTCAAGATTCTTGACCTTTTCTTCTAATGAGGTGTTCTCCACAACAAGAGTCTCAACTAACCTTGTAGTTTCATTTAGCTTGACTAACAGATCAGCTTTTTCAATTTTTTACCTCATTAAGCTCTTTTCTACAAACATGAGAAGTCTTTTCAGATTTTATGAATTTAGTGCATAGCTTATCATAGGCTTCCTGAAGGGTCATCTTCTTGGATACTTCATCATCAGAAGAATCCTCACTGTCACTAGCACTTTCCACAATCACCTTATTGGTTGAGGCAGTAAAGGCCATAACGTGACGACATTCATCGACATACTCATCAGAAGAGTCATCCTTAGTATCACTTTAAATAGCAATCAACCCTTTCTCTTTTGGCTTTTTGGTTTTTTCCTTCATAAGGTAATTTGGACACTCTATCCTCGTATGACCAAAACCTTTGCATTCATGGCATTGAATAAGAGGTTTCTCATTCTTGCCCTTCCTAGTGGATTTACATTTCCTAGGAGGTTTGCCCTTATCCTTTTTCCTAAATTGAAGAAGCTTGATAATCTCATCAGTTATGAAGGTTAGATCCTCATCCTCATCTTCAGAGTCCTCTATCTCTTCCTTTATACCCTTGAGAGCCAAGTTTTTACTCTTTCCACATTTTCTCATTAAGTCTAATCCCATCTCATAGGTTTGAAGGTTCCCTACAAGCTCAGTTAAAGGAATTTGATCAATGTCCTTTGCTTCTTCAATGACAGTGATTTTGGCATGGAATCTTTCAGGTAAGGACTTAAGGATTTTCCTAATAATTTTGGATTCCGCAATAGATTTTGCAAGATTGAAAGCGAAATTCACAATATCCTTGAGTTTAGCATAGAACTCATCAAAGGTCTCATCCTTCTCCATCCTTATTGTAAAGTTGTAATTTACAACTGTGTTTTTGTTGGCTTTTATTCCGTGCCAAATTTGATTGTAATTATGTTCAATCGTTTAAACCCTGTATTTGTTGTGGGATTTGTTGTAAGGGTTGTGTGTGAGAGAGAGAGAGTGTGAAGACTCAAGAAATTGAAGACTGAAGAGTTTTCGCGGGTATCTCGCTACTAAGCATCCCGCGAAATGGTGCATGTGCCCTGCACATGCTGGAAGCTGAAGAGTCATGCCAGGCTGTCATTTTCGCTAGTGTCTCGCTGGTAAGGCCTTCCCATGAGACAGTCGCGAAACTTTCTGCCTGGAAGATATTAATGAGTGACCTTCTTACCCTTCACCCACTCTATATATATACCCTCATTACCCACATATGTTGGTATGGCTATTCAGAGAGAAAAACCCTAGATAGGTTTACTACAACTCACCCACCCATCTTTTGAGAGAGAGCTACTCCTCCTTAGTGAGAAATCAATATAGCCTCTTCTCCATCCCTCTCCTATTATCATACCTTGAGAGGAGATTTGTACCCAAACACAACCCACACACATTCAGAGTGTAGAGAGTGTTTTGGAGCTATTGGGAAGCATTGGAAGAAGCCAAGGATGGCAAATGCAACATGGAGCTTGTTGCGGGATCTGGAGAGCTAGACAAGACACGGTTTCGAGAAGCCTTGTTGGAGTAGGAGCTTGGAGGGCTTAGGTACATCGGGTAGACTAGGCTTGGAGGGTCTCTTGCTAACCCATGTATCCCAACTGATTGTCTAGTGGATCGATTTCCGCTTGGAGGGCGGCGGAGAGGTTTTTCGCCGAGTTCTTCGGTTTCCTCTTCGAGAACACGTCTCGGTGTTTTCTGTGTTTGCACCCTTCTTCTCTACTCTTGTTCATTTCATTTTTACTGCTGTGTTGCTTTAAATATGGATTAGAGTAGTTGTTGTGCTCATACGCTTGTGTTTACACTATTCTGCACTTATCATTAAGTTAGTGTAAAATCAACCAAGCCGTAATTTTAATTTGGGGGTCTAAACCGCTCGTGTGTTTTCAACACATTTTCGAGCTTTCAATTGGTATTTCTTCAAAACTGCTAGTGAGTTGTTGAAACTTCACAGTCTTTACTGCCTTGGTACCTTCATAGGTGGTCTCAAGAATAGTCCACGCTTCCTTGGCAACTTCCGTGGATGATATTTTCTTGAATTCCTCATTGGTCACCCCACAAAACAAAGCATTCAAGGCCCTATTGTTGAAATTTGCCGCTATGATTGTTGCATCATCCCAATCCACGGGCGCTTCCTTTGGCTTAATCCAACCAACTTCAATAGCTTGCCATACCTGTTCACCTAGAGCCTGCAAAAAAAATTTCATACGAAGTTTCTAGTACGCATAATTAGTTCCATCAAATAAAGGAGGTATAAATAAGGATTGTCCTTTATCCATGACAACAGGGGTCAATGGATCACACTCAGGAAATTAATCCAATCAGAGTGAACCCGCTCCGATACCACTTGTTTGGAAATTTAGACCTCGGTTGATAGAATTAACAAGTTTTAAATCCAAGTTGTTAATTAGATTTATTATCAATAAAACTTGTTAAAACAAACAAACATCAATATCATATCAATAATGAATGCAGCGGAAAAGTAAATAAGACAAGATATGATGACCCAGGAAAACTAATGAAACCAACCAATTTCACAGTAAAAAAACCTGGGGGAAAACCTTCTCGAAAAGCAATCCACTATAGTAAAGAGAAGTTTTAGATCTAGTATAAAACCTTTGTCCCTAGACTCTACAACTCCCGTAGATGAACTCACAGCAGAAACCTTCTATCGCTTCAGAACCTCTGAACTCTTCAATATATGAATGCTACCTTTTGATGATGCACGAATCCTAGTACGTGACTAACCAATTGCGCGGATTCCAGTATGCGACTTCAATCACCAACTAGAAGAAGATTGTTAGTTGCAAAGTTCTTCACTTCATCAAGAATGAAGATCAAGAAGCACTTGGTTACAAAACCCTAAGGCACAAAGACGCAGTAGCTTCTTTCAGAGAGAATAAGGCATTGGTCATCTTTTGCATATGTTCTCATTGTATTCTCTTATATGAAGACCTCTAAAATAAGCCTTATATAGGTCTAGGGTTGTGAGAAAAGAAACCCTACACAAATACATAAGCTTGGCCCAAAAATCAGATCTGGAAATCTGAATTCCCATAACCTCGATAGATAGGAGGTGTCGAGCAGGTGTCGAGCTTTAAACCTCGATAGATAGCTAGGTGTCGAGAAGTTGTCGAGGGGACAAGAGCTTTCTCGATCGATCCACCAGTTGTCGAGAATGTGTCGAGATTGCGATAAGAAACACCTTAAGAGCTCGATAGATAGCCTAGCTATCGGGAGGTGTCGAGCAGGTGTCGAGCAGGTGTCGAGCTATCTATCCACAGGTGTCGAGCTGTTTTTCTAGTTTTATTGAACACCTTTTCTTCACTTGTTTCTTGGTCCAATTTTCATGGCTTTAATATTAGACTTGAACAACATGTTCCTTGAAGTATTAAACACATCCTAGATCTACCCAATTACAAGTAAAGCACGTTTTGTCAAAGGATTAGCCAATTACACAAAATATGTCCTTAACACAGTCCATTCCAAATTGAGGTGTACTTCCCATGAGAAAACCACTCGACCATAGGCGTTTGCGCCCACACTTGTCAATATACTTTCCATATATTTGAATAGTCCACAAATTTCCAAAAGAAATTGAATATTAAGGTTTTCCTTATTTATCTCCAAGTTTTTTAGTTGACTTATTGAATTCAAATCAGAATTAGAGAGTAGACGAGAGTGAAGATAGAGAGTGCATTAGGGTTTGATATAAGAAAGGAAAGAAAAGAAGACATTTTGGGTTTATTACACGTGATACAAAAGGAAACAAACATGACAACATATATACAGTTAAAGTAGATAAGATAGAAAAAGAAAGATCATAAAACATGACATTAAAAGCAAATAAAACGAGAAAAGAAAGAAATATGGTTTCTGCCTAGATTGGTGTATACCATGAGAAGGGTGCGTACACATCCTTTTACCGGCGTATGCATCTAGGCTTCAAACTGATTCCCAAATAAACAACCAAAACATGAACTCTAGCTTTCTAAAACATGCATACGCAGGGATATGGGTGAGTATGCACCTTATCCTACGCGTATGCATCCTAAGGCAAATTAGGTTTTTTTTTACAAATTTACAAAAAAAATTTAGAAAATGAATCAAACAACCCAAGTAGAGCATGATATGGTACATAAGCAACATATTAGAGGACTAAAAACAACAAAAAATATGAAATAAACAAGAATTGAGAAGGAGAGTATGGATAATGGGAAGGATCCACATCTCCTCCTCGTGGCATTTACTGCGACGTTGATTGACCAATCCCTCAAGCTGAAACGAATGTCATAGCTGCGTGTGTGGAGGAATGATTCAAATGATTCAATTAGGGCTAGCTGAATGACCTTGTGATGTGCTAGTAAGCTTGAACCAACTAGAAGTTTTGAACACAATTGAGTAAGAGATTATCTTCAACCAAAGGTGGTTGAAGATCAATCTAATGCTCACTTTTTTCTGCCCTTCTAGCCTAAACTCTTAGGTTTTAGTTTTCTCGAGGTATTTTGGTAGATTTTCTGTAGGTATTAAAAATCTAGATCCTTTGGATGGTGAAAGTGGAGGTATTTATAAGTGAAATGGTCGTCTAGGGTTAGGTTAGACATTTAGGCAGCTAGTTGATCAAGTTGGTTGCCCTAGCATCTCACCAAAATGGAAATGAAGTGATTTGAAGCTTCTGTCTAGAAGGTACGTATACCACAGATTAGGCGCGTACGCTCATAAACTTGGCGTACGCACCTTTTGTAAGCCTACACCATTTTAGGCCAAAAATGGGCTTTTGGTTTTTGGCCTTGGTTCTTGGGTTGTAATTGGACTTTGGCTTGAACTATATTGGGCCACTTTGGAGTTTGTATCCTCATTGGGCTCCACACATGATATTGATTATATTGGTAGCAATTGATTTTCTTGTCATTGGGAGCAGGGGGTTTAGGTATAGGTCGGAATGAAATGGGGTGTCTATAGGACCCTTGGACAAAAACCAGCAAACCTTTTGCAACAATACTTATTTATAAATGTTTCAATTCTATTTCTTGATGAACACATAACACCCAATTAGTTCTTCAACAAGAAAAGATTTTTCCTCCCATATCAAGGAGAATTGCTATCTTCCGTACCAAGAAAAAACATTTCCTTTCATGTCAAGAAAACCTAAAACTAGTCAAATTAGGAATCTAAGGAAATTTCTAACGTGAATTTCATAAATAGAACGCAATAGCCAAATCCCTTAAAAAAAAAAAGATCATCACTCGATAAGTGAAACCTAAGCTCCAAGAAACTGAAAGAAAGAAAATTTGAAGCAGAGATGAGGAAACGACATAGGCATGTTTTTAAACTTCACTGTTTACCTTCCAAAATAAGATTACACACACACATTATGAAATCAATGCCTCTGGAAGAAGGTCTCGTTGCTTATCTTGACTAGAGGGTCTCGTTGCTTATCTTGACTAGATCACACTACAGCATGTAGCATCCCATCCCATGTCTTCATTTTAGGAAAAATGAATTATTAAGAAAAATGTTTCGACCCGCCGCGGTTCCATTTAAGACTTGATTTAAAGTTAATTTATCACTAGCAATAATTTGCGTGGGAAGGAAGCCAATGCTTAATCTCAAGTGAAGTGGCATGATAAGATAGCGATGTTGGATCATATATATATAATGGTGGACGGTGGTAGGAACATCACCCGACAGCTATTTTCAAATCCAAGGCCCAACAGTTGGAAAAATAGGTTCCTTTAGAAAAATGTGGTTAGGAACAAATTACAACTAAGACTGGGGCCAACGTGTTACATGTTAACAGCATCAATCCTTACCACCTTCCAACATCAAAGAAAAAGATAGATTGAGACAAGAAGGAAAAAATAAGTGGTGTCCATACATAACCCAACTATCTTTGAATGAATGCCAATGGCTCCTATTATTATCTTCTTCTTCTTGTGGGTCCCATCTCTCCTCTCTCCCTCTCTCTTCTTTTTCCAACACAACTTGCATATGAACACAAATAATAAAGGTTTTTTTTTTAGTTAAGAATATGAACACAAATAATAAAGTTGGACATGCTTAATTGAGCCAAAAATTCAGGATCCTAATGTTCCATTCAAAATGAGACGGGAGTGGGAGTACTAGCTAGTAGAATCAATATTCGATGATGATGAGGGAGAATATGGAATGGAAGAATTGAGATGATGGTGATTCTGATTATATGCCTGTTTGATATTTGCGTCTCAAGTACAACTAGGGACTCTCAGCCTGTAAGAATTTCACTTAAAAGAATGAAAAAGAGGACAACTTGGCAAAGTTGAGAATAAATATACTTTTTATTTTTATTTTTAATCTTAGTAAGGATTTTGTCCGAAAAAATGATCTGTGGAAAAACTGAACCACACGCAATTAGTTGGTAAATTTGAATTCAAATGTTGTATGGGCTTCTCATGGTTAGTTGGAAATATGACAACAAGCATCTTGCCCACTTGGAAATAAATAATAAATTAAAATTTTTATCTTTGTGATTTGATCCTATTACAATTAATCCACAAACTTTTAATTCTTATATTTGATCTGCTACATTTTGGATTAAAATGAAGCTATTAGTATTCCATCCAAATTAACAAAATTTACACTTTTTTGGACAGTTAACTTATCCAGTTGTGGTTTGGCCCAAATTATTATTTAGTCCCACAAGTTTTTTCAATAGTTGCATTTTGATTCCTTAATGTTTGGATTAAAATGAAATAGTTAGTGGTAGGGGTTCAAATATAACAATTTGTCAAATCATAGAGAGATAAATTGAAATTGTCCTTAAATAATATCTCATGTTAAATACAACAAAGATCATTTTATTTAGATAAATATTGCTAAAATTTGAGTTTATAGGCTTTATATGTATTGTGCAACATTTTTTTAACAGAATGAGAGTAGAGATGTAAAATTCGGTACTGTAGGTGCCGAATTGCTCACAAAAATGGCACCAATAGTGTCAATTTTGCAAAAGAGAAAAGAGAGAATGAGAGGACATAGGGGAGAAGAGAGAGAGGAGAGAAATAAAAAGTGGCACTACAAGTGCTGAGTTTCAAGTTGCAAAATGGGGGGGATATTTGCCATCTAGCATAATTTTTAGAGACTATTTTGTTAGTAAGCACAGATTTGAAATCATTTAGGAAACTAGCATCTTGAGTCCGTGAAGCTTGAGTTCGGTGACAAACTCAAGCCCCAAAGACTTGAGTTCGGATTGCTAAGGTGGAACAATTTATCCACGTGGAACTCGAGTTTCTTAGACCAGAGTTCCATAAAACCAGAAGCAAAAGAACCAGATACAAAGATGAACATAGGAAGATGACGATCTGCAGATCTGAAGAAGAACAGATGGAGAGGAAGACGATTTGGAGCTTCAAGAAGAACAGAGGAAGACGATCTGGTTGGAGAAGAACAGACGCTGGGTGGAGAAGAGGAAGAAGAAGAAGAAGAAGAAGAACACTAGGTGGAGAAGAGGAAGAAGAGAAGAAGAATAGATGGTAGGAAATAAAATGGTGGAACTCGAGTCTTAAAAACTTGATTTTCACGTGGATTTTTTTCCACATAAGATGCCACCACTTACAACTCGAGACTTAGAATCTCGAGTTCTATCTTGGAACTTGAGTTTTAAAAACTTGAGATGCTAGTTTGCTTAATGATTTTGTAAGTTAGACAACTAACTAAAATATTATAAAAATAATGCTAAATGCAAAAAAAATTCCAAAAGGGGTCCCACAAAAACTGCCCAGGCCTTAGTTGTCCATCATTAGTTTCTTTCTTATTTTCTATTGTTAGTTTTGTTAGTTTGTTTATAAGGGTATGTTTGGTAATTATGTTTTTTGGTTAAAATGGCCAAATACCATTGTTGGTCAAAATTTTTAATAATTTACCGCTATTTTGAAAATATTTAGGGAAATATCACTTTTTTGAAACTCGAGTTCTATAAAAAAGCCACCGTGGCACCCACTAAAGTGGATTTTTTTTTTTTTAAATTAAAAAATGCCAAGTGAAACAAATTAAAAATTTCTTTGTAAATTTGTATTCAGCTCGAGTACTTTGCAAACTCGACTACTGTGTATGGCATACTAAAAGTAAAATGTCAAAAGAAGATGGTTGATTATATTACAAGCTGCTCCTTCTCTGCTTGGAACATCAAAGAACGCCAAATAAAATGCAAATACAAGAGCAAAGAAAATGCAGCTGACTTTAAAACTAAATTACTAATATTAAACAAAATTGAAAGTTTCATTATCAAATTTCAAACATACCCAGATAAGGATTTGCAGTAACATGAATCAAATTGAAGCTGAGTTACTCTTTCTTTGCATCTTCGACCTGTTAAGTTGACAAAGATCACACATTGTTTTCTTACCAAAACTTCACAAACAACTCCTTCTCTACTTGAAACATCAAAAAGCAGAGGCCATGTAAATGCACGACTTTCGCGAAAATCAATTATATTTTATTGTACAAGAAAATAGAGAAGATTTATAATGTTTATTTTAATTTAATATATCAATGAACTACGCTGCCTATTGTGGGGGTCTTTTTGCATCAATGGGCCAAAACTTGTTCTGCTACACCAAGGCTTGTGAACTAACGGGAAAGGGAATTGAGACTAGCCTGGTGAGATTATACTACATGCTAGCTTGTGCACAAGCCAGGCATGCCCAATGCTTAGACAGGGTGGATAACGCTGTAGCAAGCTGTGCGTCCTTGCGAACGCAGCAGGTGACGTCACAGCAGAATAACTGATACAGCAAACATAGCAGAAAAAAACCACAGTAGAACAAACGATACAGCAGGTAATCAAATGATTTCACCACAAGGTGACTGGTACATCAAAATAACAATCAATCCTGCAGCAGAACAACTGATTCAACAAATATAATAATAAAAAAAAGATACCACAGTAGAACAACTGATATAGCAAACATAATAAAAAAAAGGTTCTATAGTAGAACAACTGGCAGCATGAATCATTGCGGCAGAACAAATGGTAACGTAAATGTCAAACAAGTTAAAAGAAGCCATCAGAAAGTGGGTGTGTCCAGAGGAGAGAAAAGACGATCTATTGATGCATACCCCTATTTCTGCCGTGTTTTCTCTCTTTCTTTTTTTACCACCTTCTTTCTTTCTTAGGTCCTATTGCTCCTAGTTTCTTGCTACCCTCTTCGTGGGTTCCTCCTTTTTTATTTATTTATTTATTATTTATTATTTGTTTTTTATGGCTACCTCTCCCTTTTTTATATTGCTTGATTCCGTGGGATTTCTCCCTTTTGTCCCTAAGGCTTTACCAACCGTTTTTGGCTTCTTGTGGGCATCCCTTCAGGATCACCCACTAACCCATTGGTTGCTTGGCCACTACCTCTGCCCAGAGTGTACTTGTTGCGCCACTCCCCATTCTAGGACAAAAGTCCCTTGTTTTGTTTCTCCCTCTCACCCTTTCTGACTTACCCGAATGGATAAGGATTGGGGGCTCTCTCTTTCTACCTACCTCTATGGCATGCATTAGGTGGTCCAAGCCTTTTGCTTGCCTCTTTTGGGTGAAATGCCATCCCAGCAAGGCATTTTCCCCAAAAAAGGCCTCCGTAGGAATCCCAAAATAGACTTCTTTTCCCCCTCACCACCAAACCACACCCTCTGAGTCTCTTGACCGAGGGCTTGTGGACACCACATTTTGTATCCCTTATGACTCGAGCTCCCGTTCCCCAATGATGCTCGAACTTTAAGGCCCAAGGCTAGTTTAGAGCTCAATCAAATATTAAATTGACTTGAAGAGAGTTAAAATGGAAAATATCACTTTTTAAATGCACAAAAATCTATTTTTGGAAATAAATGACTAAAGTGGCCCTCGGCCCACGTACATGGGCAATGGCCTACATACGTGGGCCAAAGCATATGTAAGAAGGCACATTCTTGCATACGCAGCTAAGGTTTCAGAAGTATGGAAAATGCAAATTTTCTACAATAATGGCTGAGGTTTGGAATGAATCCCACATTGTCTAGGAGCTATTCCAAACCCCTATTTTTCAACTATAAAAAGCCTTACATGGTACCTTTTCGAAACACACAAAAATCCCATGGGAAAAACCTAAGATTCACTAGAAAATAGTGAATCAAAAGGGAGTTTTCACAAAACACCCTCAAGTTATTTTTATTTGATCGAGACCTTTTCTAGCCCCAATGCTTTGAGTTTAAAGTTTCTAATCACTGTTTTATTGAATTGTAATAGATTTGACTGAGGGGAACGGTCCAAAATCAAGCCTAGGAGATTTTACTTTAAGGTATTCTTTCTTGCTTCCTTTTTCCTTTTTTGTCTTTCTTTTTAGTTTTAATCCTGTTTCTTTGCATAGTTTAGGCTTTTATATGTTTGCTTAGGTTAGTTTTATAGTTCTATTGTGTTTTGAGCATGCTAGATAGTTAGAATTAGGGTTTTTTGTTTTTGCACTATTTTGTGTTTCGGGTTTCTAGGTTAGGGTTCTTGAACAAGTCCCACGCATGCATGTCATGAGCATGCGTACGCAGGTTAAATCCCGCGTACACAAGCCTCTGGCTGCGTACGTAGGCACTTGTCTAGAAACCCTAATCCAGATTCCTTATGTTGTTTGTTTGGTTTGTTTCACATGTTTTACCCCTTTTTTTAAAGCCTTTTCATATGATCATACGTATTTGTGCCTCTACCTCACATGCTTGTTTGTCTTTCAACATGCTTAGATTAGGGTTTTTATATTTGATGCCATGAACATGCATTCACATGCTCATGCATAATGCCATAGGTGCTAAGTTGCTGCAATGTAAGTGAAGGGTAAGTCATGCATTAGAAATGTTCATGCATTGATATGATAAATATGCTTGTTTGATGTGTGATTTCATGCCTAAATATATTGGGAAACATGTGATGAATCTATGTCTGCCCACCATGCTTATTTCGCTGCCTTGGTATGATATGATGGAGCATGGTTAGATGTATTAGGGTTTTGTGATGTGATGAATGCCTTGATGCCATGATTAGATGAATGTTAGGGTTGTGTGTGGTTTTAGCTCTTTATTGCTTTATGGATGGATATGTGTTTTGGAATGAAAGATGCCATGTTGTATGTTAGATGCATGTTAGTGTGTGTGTGAGTCTAGAATACAAGTATTGTGTTAGAGACATATTTTATGTAATTGGCTAATCCTTTGACAAAATGTACTTTATTTGTAATTGGGTAGATCTAGAATGGATTTAAGACTTCAAGAAACACGTTTTTCAAGTCAAGTGTTAAAGTCATCAAGATCTGACCAAGAAACAAGTCAAGAAGAGCTGTTCATTAAAGCTCGACAGCAATCTTGATAGAAAGACTTCCATCGAGATTTAATGTTGAAGCTCGACACAAGTTGTTTCTGTCGAGACTTGTGAAATTAGAAATTCCAGATTTGATTTTCGGCCCATGCTTGTATATTTGTATAGGGTTTCTTTTCTCACAACCCTAGACATATATAAGGCTTATTATAAAGGCCGTCATACAAGTAGAATATATGCAAAAAGTGCCCTTGTTCATTATTTTCTCTGAAGAAGCTACTGTGTCTTTACGCCAAGGGTTTTGTGACCAAGGAGCTTCCTGATCTTCATTGTTGATGAATTGAAGAACTTTGAAGCCAACAACCTCTTCAAGTTGCTGGAGTTAGTCATGTATTGGGATCCGTGCATCATTGGCTAGTCACGTATTGGGATTTGTGCATTGAACGGAAAGATTGCCGCTACAATACAAGTCCAATTGGGTATTAGGGTAAGGGTTCAATTGTTGGTTGGTATTTTGGGATAGGCCAAAGGGTTTGGTAAGATTACTTATACTTGTAACCACTTGTGGTAGATAATAATGGATTCTTGGGAGTGGTGACCTTAAAATCACCCGGTGAGGTTTTGCCTTGGTGGTTTTCCCCATTCGTTAACAAATCACCTGTGTCAAATTTATTTTCCACTGCATTTAGTATAATTGGTGATTTGTTTGTGTTACCACATTATTGCATGTAATTGAACCTAATTAATTAACTTGGTAATTAATTAATTAATTGAAGGGGTCAATTCATTTTAATCTATCATATTGAATTAGTTTTTAATAGGGTTAAGATTAAGACACAATGATGGGAGGAGGACATTAGAGTTGGGCGATCTTGGGTGCCTAACACCTTCCCAAGAGCATACCTAAACTCCGAACCATATTCTGGTAGTAAGATCAAAGGTCTTTCCTCGGAAAGGACGCTATATATATGGTTCCAAGACCATTGCAAAAACTAGGTGGTGACTCCCCCCTTGTGTCCACAATGGCGACTTCGCTGGGGATGGTGAGTTTAATTCCTATGTGTCTTGTTTCTTAACCTTAATAAAAATTATCTCAATACTTGTTTGCACACACATCACTTGTTTTCTTTTGTCCCTTAACCTTGGTTGGTGATGAGTAGGAAGATGGAAGGCTCCATTCGGGCCTAAATTTTCCAAAGTTCATCCCATAAACTCATATTTGGTGCCTTCGCCTATAATGGGCTTTGAGTACGTTAAAGGTTTGCTGCCAATCCACTATGGGGTCCACTTAGGCCCTCAGTTGGAATCATAGCTCACCTAGTTATGAGTGACCTACTTATCTATCCCTTTAGCCTTAGGGAGCCTACCCACTAGAGAGATCCTAGACCCTATCACAAAGGATACCCTTTATATATCTCTTGTTTGTTCAATCATATACCATGTGTTCACCTAATTATAAAGGATAAATAAAAGATATTAAAAATGGAAGGGGTGGCCCTAAAGTTATGGTATACCCTAAGATTTTATTGATGGAAATATGCATGTACGCAGTGGAAAATTAATGGATCTACTTCATTCACAATTGATAACATATGCTATGTAAGTTTCAGAATATAAGAACTAAAGAGTGTACCTTGAAGTGGTGAAATTCAAAACCAAAGATTAGAAGCACTTGGGAAAACTTTTAATCTTCACTCCAATTCCACTTGATGCCCAAGAAGTTTGGTCTCTTAATCAGTTATATGTGTATATTCTAGAGAGAATCAAAGAGTGTCCAACACTTACATACATACCAATTCATGTTCCTACAAATTTTGTATGTTTCTCTCCATATAACTGATTATCTAATTGGGCTAGCCTTTGGGACCTTTCCAATTGGGCTTTAGTATGTGGCTTGGAGTGGGACCAAAAGGGAACAAATAAGACACTAACTCCAATGGGTCTTGGGCTTTTCTGTCAACTTTTGACAAGTCCAAAGTTACCATTAATTATATTTAATACCACTATATAAATATAATTGCATTCTAGGTCTTATTAATAAATTATATCCTAAGACTTTATTATACATGCAACCTCTTCATAAAATATTCATAGTAATACAAAGTCATGAATATAGACTGCCACTTTGTAAATTACTACATCTTAATCCTTGAGTACCCGGTTTAATTCTTTAAGTTATTCATCATATATTTATGAAATCCAATTTCATAAATATATACTCTAGTAACAATTTACTAAATTAGTTAGGCCTAACATTCTGAATAATAAACCCATTAAACTTATCTCAAGGGAATATTTTACATCTCCGTTAAGAGACTATGAATTCCATCTTGAGAATATATGTTCCATCAATACTAAATGTGGCTGCTCAACATACTGAGGTTTTGACCGTTACTTTAGATCTCACTCTTGATATATCAAAGCAACCTGTACTTCATGATCAGGTCCACTATTCTCTTAGGATTAAGAGTTCATGTGAATAAAATCGTGAGATTTATTATTCATTTGACAATCGTTAGGAGAATAATAAATCTCACAGTGGTCCAGTTCAATATGTCTTAACTCTTAAAACATATCAACATATCAACTAGAAGTCTCCACTTCCATAATCAAGACAAATCATCTTAGTTGACATGTTATAATCTTCGCAAATGAGATGCCTAATTTCATCACCGACTACAAACCAAAATTCTAAGTTTACAAAGAACTTGTGATTTATATTTTCTGTGACTTTTCACATAAATCACATACTATACATCTCATGGACTATATGATAATGTCCAAATATTCATGTTACCATTATTTCAGATAATAATAAAACAAATTTATTAATCACAACATTAAGTCATACATAATGTCATACATAGCATCATACAATAAGATTTAAGGGCACTAATCCTAACAGTTATGGGATAAAAGAAAAAGAAGTTCTCACATATAAGAGGTTTGTCCATAAATCTAAAGGCATATCTTAACTTGAAAGGTTCATAAGACTATAACTTAATTGCTATTATAGGTCGAAGTGGAAAAAGCCCTTTTGAAAAAGAGGACTTTGGGCCTAAGGTAACAAATATGCTATGAACCCTCCCTAATCTTGGGTCTCTTTGTTGCATGCTTAGGCCTAGAATGATGAGAATTTCATAGACTTTGAGAGGGAGGCTACAATGTATTCTAGCTAGAGGGCTATTTCAAGAAAAAAAAAATGACAAAATAATGAATAAAAATGAAAAGCCTAAAGGGAATGAATACATTGTAAGCCCATGTTTGAGACAAAGGGTTGAAAAATTCTAAGTGCATTCTAATGAAAGCCCATAAGGGCAAGATGAGACCTTCATTGTAAATGGACTAAAGCCCAATGAGAAAGACCAAATCAACATGATCATCAAGAAATTTCTTTTGGCTTATAATAGTAGGCTTTTGTCATCACCTATTAGCTCATTTGGAGAACTATGTGGTTGTGGGACAAGAATTGAAGACGCCATCAACATTAGGCAATTGGAAAAGGGTGAGAGTAAGCCTATAACTAAGAAAACATATGGAGGAGGAGCAACCAGCACTAAAGCACCTAATCTCGTAAATGTGAGTGCCATCATACCCCAACAAACACTAGCCTATCCAAAGAAAGCTCGACTAGAATTCTTTGACCTAGGAATGACCCTTACCTAAGCATATGAAAACCTATCCTCCGAAGGATTCATCAAGCCTTTATACCCCACATCCATGCCTAATCCCATACCTTCCACTTGGAACATCAATGAATATTGCCACTACCACCAAAATATCGGCCATAAAACTGACAATTGCTTCTGCCTCAAACACGAGATACAAGACCTCATAGACAATGGAACCCTTCCAAATCCCAACATTATCACCATGCCTAATATTAGAAAGAACCCTTTGCCTGATTACCATAGGGCTTTTCTTCGATATCAAAATTGGGTGTAAGTAGATGAGATTGAGTGGGATTGTTCAATGTTGATAGAAACTACAAATGTCAATATCAATGTCGTGGAAGTCCAGGGAATATGGGATAAAGAAGATGAAGTCTTAAAGGAAGCGATAGCAATATAGGGAATAATTCCCAAAGGAGTGATGGAATTGAAGAAGAGGGTTTTGGAGGACAATATAGCAAATATCACTAGGTGTGGGAAGCACTACAAGCCATCCTTTTTGGAAAAGGATCATCCTGGTAGAGATCTAGGGGAAGGGTCCAAGCCCACGAAACCTAGAGGAAAAGAAGATAAAGAAGAAGAAGAAGATAAGGTCTTAATGCAATTGAAAAAGACCTAAGTTCATGTGTCCATATGGGGCCTACTTATGGCCTCTCAAAAGCATCGTAAGGCTCTCTTGGATGCCTTAAATGGGAAAGAAGTACCTATAGAAACTACACCACAAGAAGTTTTGTCTCTCATGGGAGTTGAGGGTTCCTCACACCCTTTCCTTGCTTTTTCCGATGAAGATCTCACTCTTGAAGGAGCTGCTCACACTAGACCCTTGCAAATCACCATTGAATGCATGGGTGCCAAGGTTCCGATGGTGCTTATTAATAATGGGCCTGCCTTGAATGTTTGTCCCTTTAGGACCGCCCTCATTGTTGGCCTAGAAATGGAGACTATCATTCCTTCTCCCTTGACTGTAAGGGCATATGACAACACTCCAAGGAAGGTCATGGGTACTTTCAAGGCTCCTCGCAAGATTGGGCCAATGGAAACCATTGTGGAATTTCATGTCATGAACACAACCCAATTTACAACCTTCTCTTGGGTAGGGCTTGGCTTCACCCTAATGGGGCAATCCCCTCCTTGTTACACCAAAAGATGAAGATCCCATGGATAGGAGGGATTGCCATAGTGCTTAGAGATGGTGAGATTCTAGCACTGGTTTGTGGGCTCGAGGAAGGAAGAAGCGAGCTTCCAATGAGTGGCTTTGTGTTCGTGAATATGATTGACTATGGGTTGAAGGATGAAAGATATGCTACCGACTTGTTCCCCTTTTGTAGCCATGAGGTGATTGCAATGATGAAGAATATGGGATTCATGCCTAGTATGGGCCTTGGAAAAGAAGGAAAAGGGGTAGTTGAGTTCCCCAACATCAAGACTTAAGTGACTAGGAAAGGTTTAGGATTCTTTGAAGGCTGCGACGGAATCAAGAAAAACCTTGGCACTCTCAATGGGAACTTTGTGAAGGAAGGGGGGAACTTCCCTTATTGTGGCTTCCCTGAACCTTGGGTAGGCAAAGATGGAAATGTGTATTCGGGATGGGAAATGTTCTTTAATGAAAAGCTCACCATAAAAGAGAAGCCTACTATGGTGATTAAAGAGATACAAGAAGAGGTCGATTGGGTGAACTACATGGATACTGAAGTAATGAAGACCATGATGAAGACAAGTGGGGATGTGTTCGCCATCATTAATGAAGAGCCAAGTGATCCTTCCAAATTCATCATTCCTATTATGGGGCCCATTAATAATTGGACTTAGGTTTGGTTTTCTGAAAACATGGGGAAAGAGTTTTGTAATGCAAGCTCCAATGTACTTTTCAATATTTTCAATAAGATGAATTCCAATTTGGCTTACTTTGATGTGTCCCATAACATTGAAATTCTGCCCTTAAATGATGATTTAAATGAATTTGAAAATGAAATTAATAAACAATTGGAAAAGAAAATTGAACCTATAGAACCAATTCTTGAAACTATTAATTTGGGCAATGATGAGAATCCACGCTTAATTAAAATTGACTCAACTCTAAATGAAAAAGAAAGAAAAGATCTTCAAGAACTCCTTATGGAATTTCAATAGGTGTTTGCATGGTCTTATGAAGATATGCCTAGAATTGACCTTAAGATAGCTCAACATCACATTGATACTCATGATCACATGGTACCTGTTAAACAAAAGTTGAGAAGAATGAGGTCTGGATGGCTCTTAAAAATTAAGAAGAAAGTCACTAAGCAATTAAAGGTAGGGTTCATCAAACCCGTACACCAAGCTGAATGGATAGCCAATGTTGTGCCCATACCTAAGAAAGATGGGAATGTGAGGATGTGTGTGGATTTTAGGGACTTGAACAAGGCATGCCTTAAGGATGACTTTCCTCTCCCTCACATTGATGTCTTGGTGGATAACATGGCAGGAATTGTCATGATGTCTTTCATTGATGGTTTCTTGGGGTACAACCAAATCAAGATGGCTCCCAAAGATATGACCAAAACCACTTTCACTACTGAATGGGAAATCTATTGTTACACGGTGATGCAGTTTGGCCTTAAGAATGCTGGGGCAACCTACCAAAGGATGGCTACGACCTTGCTACATGATATGATACATAATGAGCTAAAGGTATATGTTGATGATATGATATTGAAATCCAAGGATAGGGGTAGCCACACCATAAAATTGAGAAAGTTCTTCAAGAGGATTAAAGAGTATAGGCTTAGATTGAACCCACAAAAGTGTACCTTTGGAGTAACCGCTGGAAAATTGATAGGCTTCCTAGTGAGTGATAGAGGGGTAGAATTTGAGCCATCAAGATTAAAGCCATATTAGAGATGCCTCCACCCAAAAGTGAGAAAGAAATAAGGGGTTTCTTAGGTTGATTACAATATATTAGTCGATTCATTGCCAAGCTCACCTCTACTTGTGAACCCATCTTTAAACTGCTAAGGAAGAATGAACCACATACATGGAACAATGAGTGCCAAAAATCCTTTGAACTTATCAAGGAATATCTCCTCCACCCACCTATTTTAGTGCCTCCACAACATGGGAAACCTTTACTCCTATACCTTTCCATTATAGGGGATGTGGTTGGAAGTATGCTTGCACAAGAAGGCAATGACAAGAATGAGAGGGCCATATACTATTTGAGTAAAAGGTTCCATGATTATGAGACTAGGTACACTCTCATAGGAAAGTCATACTTTGCACTTGTTTGGGCTGTACAGAAATTGAGACATATCATCTTACCTTTCCAAATATGGGTGGTAGCAAGAGTGGAAGATTGTCAAGATGGTTGATCTTGTTGGCAGAATTTGATTTGAAGTATGTGGCTAGAAAAACTATCAAAAGTAGCGTCGTGTCAGATTTATTTATTGAGAATCCTATAGAGGGAGAAGATGGTAAAGAAGACTTTCTAGATGAGGACATTTTGGGTGTTGAGTTAGGAACATGGAAGATGTACTTTGACGGAGCTGTAAACCAATATAGGAATGGGATAGGAATACTCTTGATCACTCCCGAGGGATCTCACATACCTTTGGTGATCAAGTTGAAACTTTGAAGCAATTAATAACATCGCTAAGTATGAGGCTTGTATTGTCGAAATGGAAGCTCTTTAAGAATTGGGGGTAAAGGAGGCCGAAGTTTTTGGAGATTTAACTTTGGTTATAGCCTAAGCACAAAAGTTGTGGAAGGTGAAGGAGGAACATTTGAAGCCTTATCAACAATACTTGGAGGACTTGACCAAGACCTTTGACGGAATTGAATACATAATCATTCTTAGAGCTCAAAATCAATTTGCGGATACCTTAGCTACCTTAGCCTCCATGGTTGAAATACTTGAGGGAGTATGAACACGACCCTTGGAAATTAAGCGAAGTTATGAGGAAGTGCACAAAGGGAAGTCCGACGCTTCAGTAATGACCATAGAGGAAGAAGAAATTCCATGGTACTATGACATCATGAAGTTCTTGGAACTAGGGGCATATCCAGATAATGCTAACAAGAGAGAACGTCATTCCATTAGGATGATGGCAACACAATACATCCTATGTGGATGACAACTTTATAGAAGATCCTATGATGGTATACACCTTCGTTGCTTGAAGAAGGAAGAAGTCGAGAGAATAATGGAAGAATTTCATCAAGGGATTTGTGGCCAAGAAAATCCTAAGGATGGGGTACTTTTGGAATACAATGGGGACCGATTGTGTGGACTATGTGAAGAGTTGCCATGATTGTTAGATGCATGCCAACTTGAACCATGTACCGCCTAGTGAGTTGTATAGCATGACTTCTCCATGGCCATTCTCGGTTTGGTGGCAATTGACTATCTCACCAAGTGGTTGGAGGCAGCCTTCTATTCCGTATTGAAGGCTAAATATGTGGCTTGGTTCTTAGAAAACAACATCATATGCCAGTTTAGGGTGCCTTAAGAGATCATTTCTGATAAAGGTTCCCACTTTGAGGGGGAGGTTTGAAGGATCATGGAGTTGTACAACATTGAGCATCACAAGTCTTCACCGTATTGACCACAAGCTAATGGCGCCATAGATGTAGCTAATAAGAATGTGAAGAATATCCTAGCCAAGATAGTAGTGACATACAAAGATTGAGCCGAGAAGCTTCCGTATGCTTGATGGGGTTATAGAACTTCTATCCATGTGTTGACTAGGGCAACACCTTACCCTTTGGTTTATGGTAGTGAGGCGGTGCTTCTTATTGAGGTAGAGATATAATCTTTGAGGGTATTGGTGGACACCAAGGTCCTAGAAGAGGATTGGGCTAAGGCGAGATATGAACAATTGGCTTTGACAGATGAGAAGAGGGTTAGGGCATAATATCTTGCACAAGGGTACCAAAAAAGGATTGTTAGGGCATTCAACAAGAAGGTGAAACCGAGAAACCTTAAAGAAGGGGACTTGGTCCTAAAGGTGCTTAGAGATGAGACTTTTGACCCAAGAGGGAAGATGAAGCCAAGGTGGTCTGGGCATTTATGATTAAAAAGATCATGTCTGGAGGTGCTACAAGAATCACAGATTTGGATGGGGAAGAGATGCTTTGCCCAGTTAACATGGATAGACTTCAAAAATACCACATTTAAACAAAAAAAGAAAAAGAAAAAAGTCTGCTAGGTTGAAAACTCGAAAGGGTGGCCTAGACAAAAATTAAGGCAAAGGAACCTTGCTAGATTGAAAACCTGAAAGGGCGGTCTTGGCAAAAATTAGGGTAAAAGACCATGAGCATAGCGAAAATTTTCAAAAGGATGTCCTGGGAAAAAATCACATAGCAAAGGTAAAAGAAAAGAAAAGCAAAAAAAGGGAGTAAATGACAATAAGCAAAGATAATAGAAAAGCGATTTTCTTATTTCTCAAATTAAAAGATGATAAGACTGTTTTCATAGGGGATTTGGAACATTCTAATCCTTTATTAAATTCAAATTCAAAAACAAAAACATGAGAATCATAAAATTGCAAAAAAGTAAAACATGGGGCACATCAAGGTGGTCACTTAGTCTTCCTTGCTTTCTTGCTAGTCTTCATGTAAGCTTTCTCATCTTTTAGAATCCACTTCATGTCATCCTCCAAACATTGCTTGTACCCCGCAGTGGGATAGATGTATCGAGGAGGAACAATGCTTTTTGTCGCCCTACGGCGTGGCCAAGTCTCACTAATCCTGCCCAAGATCCTATTGTTAAACATTACAGCGTGGAAGGCGCCTTCATCATGAGAAGCTCCTTGATGCTCTCCAAATTGCCTTGAGATACAACAAGTGGAGTAGTATGAGCAACATCAAAGTCCAATTAGAGTCACACAGCAGTCCTTGTAGCAACTATGGACCATGCTTGAGATGTGCCACCACTCCATGACCCATTGAATGTTGGTCTCCTTAAGGTGACCTATAAGCTCCACGTACGACTCAAAGCTCATATCATTTTGATGAAGCCGACGGTCCCTGAGATGCCTAGGGAGGTAGGTGCTGAGAGGTACAATGGGAGGTTGAAGCAATCGAAGTCTCTCCTACAGCCATATTTGAAAAAAGAAGAAGAAGAAGAAGAGAGAGAGAGAGAGAGAGAGAGAGAGGAAGGAGTAAAAAGGAAAAAAAAAAAAAAAAAAAAAAAGAAAAAGAAGAAAAAAAAGAAAAGAAAAGAAAAAGAGCATGAGTGAAAAAAAAGGAAATGAAAGACAATATAAAGTGCTTTGATGGATTAAAAACCGAAAGGCAACCCATGCAAAAATTAGAGGGATCCCGCTAGGTTGAGAACCTATGCAAAAGTTAGGGATTATACATGAAGAAGAAGAGGACTTCCTGCAAAGAAACCTGCTTCCTTCCTATGAAAGGCATCCAAACCATTGAGGGTCTCTGCCAAGATCAAGCCCACCAGGTTACCTTTCTTTAGCTCATAAGCTATCATGCATATCTGAAGGTCCACACAATACAAGTTTTGAACCAAGAAATACCTTGCAAGAGCATATAAGACGAGCGTGTCCTCTCACCCTTGGGAAGAGCCTAACTGGAAAAATACTTAAATACCAACCTAAGGTTGAGCTTGCCAAAAACACACCACCTATTTGCGGTGGTAGCAGGGACACCAACACAACTCGTAGCAAAGAAGGAAGATCCCCACCCATGGTAGGGAAGATGAGATCAGCAATCTCTGGTTCACCGATGATAGTGACAAATTCTTCAATAGTGGG
Source organism: Quercus gilva (assembly GCA_023621385.1). Classification (NCBI taxonomy): domain Eukaryota; kingdom Viridiplantae; phylum Streptophyta; class Magnoliopsida; order Fagales; family Fagaceae; genus Quercus; species Quercus gilva. The sequence continues at coordinate 65,499,253 of CM042476.1, read as the reverse complement.
GCATAGTTATATTTTGTTGAAGTGGAATATGTTTGAGAAGGAACCTAATAGTTGGCAACAACACAAAGAAGAGGCTCAGCCACCCTAATTTGATGGTATGGGAAGATACAAGAAAGACTGTAGGGAGCGATGGAGTCCTTGAAATCAGAACCAAGCTTCCAAATCCAAGCCAAGATATCAAGGGGAGAGTTTTCTGCCATTGGGGGACCTCAAAAAAGGGTTCTTTGGGTTGAAAATATGTTGGTGAGGGTTTTGAACTCAAATGGCTACTTTTGTACTTTAGTAAGTCAGGTAGGGTTTTTCTGATTTGCGGCCTACGTACGCAAAGTCAACCCTACACATCAAATGTGTTTAATTGTTTAAATTCAATGTGATGTAACTAAGTCACGTCACAATAGCATAACGAACATTCGCACAATCTCAAAGAAGTTTAACCTTGTAATCCGTGAAGTAAATACCCTCCGCATGGAATGCAAGACTCGAAGTCAAGACAATGTATTTATTCACATTACAATAAACTTAACAAAAGGGTTATTTCAGCACTTCCACTCATTATTTGGGTTTTTCTTTTAAATAATTGTGATCCCATCACAATTTATAACCTTGCACTTGATAAAGACTCTAATCTCATTAGAATCACTAACTAAAATGGAAGTCCTAAACTATTTAGGATTCCTTAAACACTAATGAATCAAAAATTAGTTATATAGAACTCTATCCTTAATTTACTAGATAAAGTATTCTAATCTCATTAGAAACTATATAACTTTAATTAGAATTTTAATCTCATTAAAAACCTCTAATTAAAATAAATTAAGGACTATTAATCATAAAATGATTTAGTACCAAGAGTTCTATTTAACTAGCATCTTTGATCTCATTAGGTCTTTTAGTTAGGACCATGTGTAATCTAATCACACATAACCTTGCTCTTAAAAAACTTGAAAACACTTAGAAAAAATTCTGATTTTCTTTCTTTCGATTGATCGAATGTGCCCCTTGATCGATCGAAAAAATTTAAAAATTTGAACTTGACCACCTGACTTGTTCGATTGATACTCGATTGCCTCTCGATCGATCGAAAAACAAATTCATCGACTATCAATCGAAAATCAATCTATTTAAAAAATCTGATCACTGTTTCACTCGATCGATCGAAAGTGATTTTCGATCGATCGAAACTCGTGAAACTCGAATTTCTAGAAATTTTCTAAGGCAGTTTTCTACGGTTTTTCTTGAACAAACAACTAACATACGAACATGATAGTTAGAGAATGATATCAAAACTGAATTTCATTGATACTATAGCCTTAAAGATCAATTTAACATACTTAAATTGAAATTTAAACAATATCATAACATCAATATCAGTTTTTATCAAACAATAATTTCAATGTCCATGCAGAAAAATTAAATGCTTTATTTTCTAACAACATGAAATTATTATCTCTAATTCTATGAATGCAAACATTCAAAGAAATTAAATTAAAGTGGGCTGTATCATACAATCACAAAATTACTCACATGATATCATTTAAATTAAACAATGCATTAAAGATAGTTATTGTATATGAAACATGGGTCCCACGATATTCATCCAATAGCTATGAGTCTATGACCAATTGCCAACTATATCCAGACTGTGCGAAACAAAAGTTTACACCGTGGACATGATGCAATTGTCTTATATTAGATATCAACAAAACCCAGCAATATATGTAGGCGGCGTGCACTCCAATACTCACATGAATCCATATATATATATATATATATATATATTAATAAACCATATCAATGAAACAACGTTGAACATCATCATGCAAACGAATTCACAGAAACAATATTAATATAATATAGGGACAAAAAGGTCAAACCGCTATTCTATTCATGCATAAAGTGTAATGAAACACGAAACCAACAGTGTCAGGTTTGTATGTCGTTTCTAAGAGCATTTGCAGCAGTGGAGCTAAAAACTTATAATGCTATTTTAGCTCCACCAATACACCAAAAAAGCCTTGCAGTAGTGGAGGCAAAGTCATAATTTTTTGCTGATTTAGATGTGCACTGTAGCAGACATCTAAAAAAAAAAAAAATTTTTTTTATTCAACCTCCGATTAAAATAATGCAACTTACTTTATTTTTTTTTTTCATTTCTTTTATTCTATCTCACCGTGCTCTCTCATCATCACTCTTAAGCTCAGTTCTCTCATCAACCTCTCATCTCTCTCATTGAGCTCTCATCTCTCTCATCTCCCAGCCCACGCCGTCGCCATCCTAGCCCACGCCGTCCCAGCCGATCCACTTCAGGTCAGTGCTCTCTCTTCTTTTGTAGTGAATTTTTTCATTTGGGTGTTTGTTGTTTTGGCTTAATTTTTCTGGGTTTAGTGTTATTTTGTGGTGTTATTTTATGGTGAAAAATGGTGTTGTCGCTATGTTGTTTTGGGCAAATGGTGTTATTTTTTTACTGTTTTTGCTGGGTATAACATCTGAATGGAGGAATGTATTGGGAATTTTCTGTTTGCAGTGATGATGATGATGATTAATGTTCTTAATGGATGAATACGGTAGTTTCTCATTGATGATGATGATGATTATGGATTTTGTAAGATGGTGGCGGCGGCGGCGGTGGCAACGGTAGCGGTGGCGGTTGCAGGTAATTGTGATTGTTGTTTATTGTAGTGGATATATTATTTTATTGTAGTAGATATATTATTTTATTGTGATGTTTATATTATTTTATTGTGTTGAAAGCTAAAATAGATCCACTATTGCAGCATGTGTGTAGGTAAAATAGATAAAGTAACTTTTGATGGAGCTAAAAAGCTAAATTTTTAGCTCCACTGTTGCGAATGCTCTAATAACTGTATTCCCATCTTGACGATCTACGTTGATAAGAAACATAACAATTCTTAACCATCGTGTTCCACTTTAATACAAAGATTAGAAACACACGACATCTGGTTTTAACAAACAATAGTTTTAAAACAAAATTATGCAGAAACTTTTACTGTAGAAAACTAGAACACCAAGAAAACAATTTTTCTTTAATTCTAAAACTCAATCACATGTTATACAAGCATGATATTGAAGACCGCTCTGATACTATTTGTTGGAAAATCTGGTTTTGTATCTCATACAAAACACACAGCGGAAGCAACAAACACGGATCTACTTCAATCATGAAAGACAACATATAACCATGAATTCTAGAACAAAGAATAGAGAGCGTACCTTGATGCAGTGAATTTCAAAACCATGACTTAAGAATACCTTTAATCTTCATCTCAATTTCACATGGTGCCCAAGATGTGTGGTCTCTCAATCAGTCTTTTGTACATAGACTTCTCAAAGAAAAATCCTTTTTCTTCTTTTGTTGGAGAAAAACTGATTACTTTTCTTTTCATCAAATGTACATTATAACTACCTTGGTAGTTTCTTTATTTAATAATTCTTATTAAATAAAAACTAATTATCTAATTGGGTTAGCCTTTTGGGCCTACCCAATTGGGCTTTAGTTTGTGACTTGAGATGGGACCAAAGGGAACAAATAAGACTTTAGCTCCAATGGGCCTTGGGCTTTTATGTCAACTCTTGACAAGTCCAAAGTTACCATTAATTATATTCAATACCACTATAAGAATATAATTGCACTCTAGACTTTATTAATAAATTATATCCCAAGACTTTATTACACATACAACCCATTCATTAAAATATTCGTAGTAATACAAAGTCATGAATGTTGACTGCCACTTTGATGATTACTACATCTTAATCCTTGAGTACTCGGTTTAATCCTTTATGTTATTCATCATATACTTATGAAATCCAATTTCATAAATATATACTTTAGTAACTTCTTACTAAAGTGGTTGGGCCCAACACTTTGAATAACCAAACCCATTAAACTTATCTCAAGGAAATATTTTATATCTCCGTTAAGAGATTATGAATTCCATTTTGAAAATATATGTTCCATCAACATTAAATGCGGTTGCCCAACATACTGAGGTTTTGACCGTAACTTATAGATCTCACTCTTGATATATCAAAGCAACCTACATCTCATGATCAGGTTCATTATTCTCTCAAGATTTAGAGTTGATGTAAATAGAAGTCGTGAGATTTATTATTCATTTGACAGTCGTTAAAAGAATAATAAATCTCACAGCGGTCCAGTTCAATATATTTAACTCTTAAAACATATCAACATATCAACTAGAAGTCTCCACTTCCATGATCAAGACAAATCATCTTAGTTGATGTGTTATAGTCTTCGTAGATGAAATGCCCAATTTCACCACCGACTACGAACTAAAATTCTGAGTTTACAAATAATTTGTGATTTATATATTTTGTGACTTTTCACATAAATCACATACTATGCATCTCATGGACTAAGATAATGTCCCATTAGTTCATAAATAGTCTCATATAACTAAACAATTTAATTATTTATGACATGCCAATAAATTGGATTTTAGGGCATAAACCCAACAAAGGGATCATCCAAGACACATTTTGAGCACAAGATTTCAAGCATCAAAGTAGCAAAGTTGTATAGAAATATACAACTCATCAAATATCTTGTAAATTAAGTGTTAAGTCCCAATCAAAAGCATAAATGTAAAAAGATGTTCTTAAATACAATCCTTTGTCTCAAACCAAATCCAAATGTTTGCTAAGGGGAATAAAATAAAAAAAACCATAAAAGCAAAAAAAAACTATGTTATATGCCTATATGTCTTGAACTGCAGGTAATCAATAGTGCCGCCTCTTCCTTGGTTGGTAGATAGGAGTCACCTTCGAATCTTCCTCACCACCTCCATCATCATCATCATCATCATCATCATCATCATCATCATCATCATCACAACCGCCTAGGTGGGCCACTCCTCTAGGACCATATAGCTCCCTTGAATAGTTGGTCACCTTCAACTTGAGATTCCTAACTAGCCATACCAACTCCTCATGCTCTTGGATAGTAGGTTGCAATTCAAAGAAAGAAGGGTTAGTGGTTGAAACAGAAAGAGAAGAATGGCAAAGGAGAAGGACAAAAGGAGAAAGAACTTACCGCCCGAGTGTTGGGAGGGAAAGGATAGCCCATGACATTAGGATTACGGGGCACGACATGCTCTCGGGCAAAACTATCAAGACCATAATCATAGACCGTCCAAGGGAGATGTGGAGGGTCAATGGGCTCACCGGCAGTAGATCCCCCCTGTTACAATTCCCCACATTAGAAGTCATGAAAAACAAGGAAGAGGAAAAAAGAGAAAAAAAATGAGATTGAGCATATACTTGAACAGTAAGGGAAGGCATGAGACGAGTGATGTTGAACTCCTTATAGTCCAACCCCTCAAGAAGCCACTCGGCATAGGAAATGCCACTCCCCCATGATTTGTACTCTGCATTAGTCATGAAGTGTGGGGCAAGCATGAACTCAAGAGGGTCCATCAGAATTTGTGGGTCATCACTACCCATCAACTGGCACCTCACCCTCTTTGCCAGGTATAATGCCCTCAAGCCAGCCTTTTTAAAGGGTCGGGTGATCTTTAAAGCGATGAGAGCGGTAGGCTCCAAGTCTCAAATAGTAGGAAGTGGCTGGCCGGCCCAATGGGCCCAGTTAACCTATAATGGCGCAAGGTTAGAAGAAGGGTATTCTAAAAGAAATTGCATTAAACAACTAGAATTCTTAAACTTACCTCATTTGAAGTTAACTTAGCAAGGTGGGCCTTTACTCAAGGGAACTCCTTCAGAACTAGATCAATGCCCGGGGTTATGAGGCCATACCTAACAATCCACCATTGTAAAAAAGAAGTACAAGCCACAGGTTAGATGCAAGATGACAATTTGCAAGATTACAATTTGCAAGACTATAAGCTATAAATGAGAATGCAAGAAATGGAAAGAGAACTAACCTCAAGGAGCTTCCAAGGCCCCATAAGTTGTTGCAAGGTGCCTTGGCTAAGAGTATCGAGGGTAAAGTAAAGATAGGGATAAGTAAGACATGCTTGCCCCCAGTTGGCCCTTCGTGCATCTACAAAGTCTCGAAAGAGGGTCAACCACTTGAAAGACACCGTTTGCCCACCATTGGCAAAGAGATAAGCCCCCAACAAGTGAAGAAGGAAAGCCCTAGCCATACGGACATGCTCCAAGAAAAGCAAAAAGAATAAAAAAGCTTTATATATGATTGCAAGCATGTCTTTTAGGAGATGTGAGAATTATAGGATGTACCTCTAAGGTAATAGTCCTCATCAAATAGCTATGATTGTGTGTGAGTTAAATTGATTTTCTCATATCTCAAATCATCATAAACTGAAGACACTTATGCAATCTTGCGATGTTTTTCACACACAACACGTAATATTCTTTGCTACTCTTGATACATGTGCAGGTACAATATGATTTGGCCATCACAAGGAATATGTTAGGACATATGTGAATCATGTTAGGAATATATGTCAATATTTTATGTAATTGGCTAATCCTTTGACAAAACACACTTTACTTGTAATTAGATAGATCTAGGATGTGTTTAATGCTTCAAAAAACAAGGTTTCAAGTTCAAGTGTTAAAGCCATGCAAGTTTGTTGAAGAAACAAGTGAAGAAGTGCTATTGATTAAAGCTTGACAGCTAGCTCGATAGCTAGTATCTATCGAGGATTAAAAAGTTGTTTCAGCTCAAGGCTCGACAGCTACTCGAAAGATAAGGTATCTGTTGAGATTTATGAAAATTAGTTTTCTAGATCTGATTTCATTTCAATCCGTGAATAGATGTTTGGGATTTCTTTTCTTACAACCCTAAACATATATAAGGACTGTTTTAAGGGCCGTCGTAGCTGACGTAATTGAATGCAAAAGTTTCTCACAAGCATATTGTGAACCGGAGACATATGCCCTAGTTCATCTTTTTATTCAAGAAGCTACTGTGTTTGTACACCGTAGAGTTTTGTAACTAAGCAACTTCGTGATCTTCATCGTGTGATGAACTGAAGAACTTTACAGCCAACATCCTTCTTAAGTTGATAATTAAGTCGCGTATTAGGATCCGCGCAATTGGTTAGTCACGTATTGGGAGCCGTGCATCAAAAGGAGAGATTGTCACTACAGAACAAGTCTAATAGGGTATTGGGGTAAAGGTTCAACTGTAGGTTGGTATAAGGTACTGGGATTCCTTTACTTGTAACCGCTTGTTGTGATAATAGTGGATTCTCGGGAGTGGTGACCTTAAAATCACCCGGTGGGGTTTTTGCTATGTAGGTTTTGTAACTAAGCAACTTCGTGATCTTCATCGTGTGATGAATTGAAGAACTTTACAGCCAACATCCTTCTTAAGTTGGTAATTAAGTCGCGTATTAGGATCCGCGCAATTGGTTAGTCACGTATTGGGAGCCGTGCATCAAAAGGAGAGATTGTCACTACAGAACAAGTCTAATAGGGTATTGGGGTAAAGGTTCAACTGTAGGTTGGTATAAGGTACTGGGATTCCTTTACTTGTAACCGCTTGTTGTGATAATAGTGGATTCTCGGGAGTGGTGACCTTGAAATCACCCGGTGGGGTTTTTGCTATGTAGGTTTTTCCTATTCGTAAATAAATTACCGCGTCAATTTATTTTCCACTGCATATTTAGTTATTTGGTGATTTTTTTGTGCTACCATGCTTATTGCATGTTAATTTGATTAGTTAATCAACTTGGCTAATTAATTGGTTAATTCATCATAAGAGGTCAATATATTCTTGGCCTATCAAGTGGTATCAGAGCAGGCACACTCTGATTAGGTTTTAATCTTTGTTGAGTGATCCGTTGACCCTTGTTTGTCATGGATAGAGGACAATCTCTTATTATACCTTCTTTGTTTGATGGTACAAACTATGCATATTGGAAAGTACACATCAGAGCTTTCTTGCAGTCTTTAGACGAGAAGGTGTGGCAAGTTGTAGAGATTGGTTGGACTAAGCCAAAGGAAGCATTGGCCGATTGGGATGATGCAAAGATCAAGGTAGCAAACTTCAATAGCAGGGCATTGAATGTTTTATTTAGTGCAGTCACAAATGAGGAGTTCAAGAAGATATCCTTCATTGAAACTGCGAAGGAAGCATGGACCATCCTCTAGACAACCTATGAGGGAACTAAGGCTATCAAGTATTCGAAGCTACAGAGGCTTACTACAAGCTTTGAAGAGATCAAGATGGAGGAGGATGAGTCATTTTGATGAGTTCTATGCCAAGCTTAAGGACATAGTGAACTCAGCCTTTAATCTTAAGAAAACCATTCTTGAACCCAAGATTGTTAGAAAGGTGCTTAGATCTCTACTCGAGAGATTTTATGCCAAGATCACCGCGATTGAAAAGTCAAAGGATATTGAAAAAATTATTTTGATAGAGCTAGTTGGCAATATGCAAACCTATAAGTTAGGTTTGTCTAGGATAGGGAAATTTGGCAAGAGCAAGAGCATGGCACTGAAGGCCAAGAGCAGTGACACAAATGAGTATTCAGACGATGAAGATTCTAAAATGAAGTCCTACATCATAAGACAATTTAAGAAGTTTATGAAGAATGCCAATGGGAAGGGCTTCGACAAGGATTGTACGCAATCTGGAACTTCTCAATTTAAGAGCTAAGACAAAGGGAAGAAGGATTTTAGGGATGACGGTTAGTACATTATTCCTTCAGCACCAAAGTGCTTTGGGTGTCAAGGCTTCGGTTATGAAACAAGAGTGCCCTACGTATCTCAAGACCATCGAGAAAAGTAAGGCACTTGCTGTTACCTTGAGCGACACCAAGCTTGAGGATGATTTTGAGAATGAGGATAATGGAATCCTAAATGCCTTCACTGCCACCGTAAATCCTACTGAAGGAATTGTAGAAGATGTGGATGATGAAGAGGACTTGGTGAAGTCTAAATTTGAAAAGATGGATGAGCAAGATTACATCCATACAGCCTATAAAAAGTTGTCTAAAGTTTCTGAGAAGCATGAGAAACTATATAGGCTGGCCACCAAGAAGCTGAGTGATCTAGAGCTTGATCGAGAAGAGCTTTCCACAAAGGTTGATAAAGCAAATCAGACCATTAGAGCACTGCAATTTGAAAACAACTTCTTGGCTGAAAAGACTAAGAAACTTGAGGCAGAGTTGTTCCAAGTCAAAGCTCAGCTAGAAAGGACCTCAAGTGCAAAGCTTGATGAGATGCTCAGTTTACAGAAATCTGTTTCGATAGAATCGGTTTAGGATATGATTTCTCTTCTCCTAGTATTGCTTCTACTAGTACTCCTGTTTTTGTTCCTCCTACTAATAATGTTGTTTCTAAGAACAATAATGTTAAAATTGTTTTAGCTAGTGAGAATATAGACAAGGGTAAATCTATCTTAGGAGCACCTCCTAAACTTATTAAGAAAGAGAATAAAAACCATAAGGCTAAGAAGGGTAATGCTTAAAAGCCTAAACAGAAGAAGCAGCATCTCTGTCATTACTGTGGAGCAACTAGACATACTCGACCAAATTGCTACAAGTGGTTAGCCACTCAACAAAGCAACAGTATGATATCATCAGGAAACCAGAATCAATTTCCATCATCTTTTGCTCCTCTTGGAGATCTACTCAAAACCCTAATGTTCCTTTTGAACTTGAACGATTTCAATTCTTCCCCCTCGCTGCCGGTTCAAGGGTTTGCTCAAAGGAAAGGTTCCTCTAAGGTGTGGAAGGAAAAAGGCTCTAAGTGATTTAGTCACTTTTTTTCTTTTTCCCTTCCTTTTTGATTGCATTACTTGTGTGTTTTGCTTTCTTGTTTTGAGTTAGTCTAGTTTTATGCATTGCTTTGTTTAACATGTTTTTGTTTGCTTATTTTCAGTTTTGCTTTATTTTGTTTTTCAAAAAAAAAAGAAAGAAAAAAAGGAAAAAAATTGAAAAATTGAAAAATACAAAAATAGTGTGTGTTTGTGTACATTGGTATTTGTGTACCTTAGATGACCATTGAAATAAAGTTTTCTAAACTTTGTATCTTTTGTAGCTTAGGTGAGCATCTCTATGCACAACTAAGCAAGTTAGCTTTGTGGCTCGTGTTTGTGATGAGTAAGATTAAGTAATATCTTGTACTTAACACTCGTATCACTCTTTTTGACGGGAAGGACTAGAAAATCTTAAGAGAAAGACATAAATAACCATCTCACCACTGTTGCCTGCCAATCATAAAATGACATCTGTATGCTTCGGCATAGCAAAAATGCAATGTCAAAAGCTTAACATAATTGGGTATTTCTTTTCTCTCTTTTATATGCCCATGCATGATATGCTTAAAAAAAAATATATGCAAAGAGAAATAAAAGCAAAAAAAATAAAAATGCTTCATATATGATTGCAAGTGTGTTTTCTAGGAGATGTGGGAGTTATAAGATGTACCTCGAAGGTGATAATCCCCATCAAACAATTAAGATTGTGTGTGAGTTAAAGTGATTTTCTCTTATCTTAAATTGTCATAACATGTTGACATTCATGCAATCTTGCAATGTTTTTCACACACAACACATAATATTCTTTGCTACTATTGATACATGCACAGGTACAATGTGATTTGGCCATCACAAGAAATACATGTGTTAATGTATGATCACTGAACTGTCTTAACTTGTTTTTGAAATATAAAATTGGTTAGACTTGTTTAGTGTGTGTGTGTGTGTATGTGTGTGTTGGGGATCTAAATGCTAAACATTTTTCTTTTTGAGAGATGATTTTGAGAGCTTAAAATGTTGATTGGATCTTTGGTTGAGTAGCATGCTTGGTTGCATTCATGTCTGTGTTTTTCTTTTCTTTGAAAAACTGTATTTAAGTAATCTAGACAGCTTCTTGATACCTCTTAACAGCTAGGCTATCTATCGAGCCCCTTTAGCTTCTTTTTATCGCATTCTCGATAGCTTCTCGATAGCTACTCAATCCATCGAAAAACCTTCTGGATGCTCGATAACTTCTCGATCCATCGAGAACCATTTGATGTGGACACCTCTAGATAGATCCTCGATAGCTATTCGTTAGCTATTTCTCGCATTTTAAATCTTGATACCTCTTGACACATCTTAATCCATCGAGAATTATGATTTTCTATATATACAGTCAAGGCGAAAAAATCTCTCATTCTCTCCAATCTTTCTCGACAGATCTCGTGTCTTCACCTCCCAAAACCTCTCTCTCTCACTCCAAACTTCATTCCCAAGTTTTCTTTAGCCTAGATCTTGTTCTTCTTCACTGGTAAGGGTTCTGAATCCTTTATTCTTCATGGATTTCACGCATTAGACCTAGGTTTTTGGGTTTTTGAAAAACATTTGGGTTTTTCAAAATTGATGAAGTTTTGTTGAAGTTTTTGGGATGGGTTTTGTGTAAAGGATCCTAAATGTTCATACATTGCATCACATTTTCATTTTAACTATATGTTCATGCATTTTAGATGTGTGATTACTATGTTAAATTGTTGTGTGCTGGTAGGTTTGGAGTGGGCTGAGCCTATGATGTTTTTAAGTTTGCATGTCACATGTTCATGCATTTTCATACATACGTACCTTCAATTCTTTATATTTTTATATTGATTGTTGTTGGTGCTTTTTTGCGTGTCTTTCTTTCTCCCTCTCTCTTTCTTTCGATTAGTTGCTTCATGGTACCTAAACGTCCGAGATTCCTGAACATGGTGATGACATTCGTTCTCCATCTTTTGTCTCACTATAACATTATCACAGAGCCACGTGCTCGATTTTTGTTATCCCTCATTGAGGATCTTTCTATTGACTTCCCTTCTCACTTCATCCTATCCCTTATAGATGTCTATAGGGATACGGCGACTCGTGATAAGCTCATTTTTCCTTCGGCTATCATGAGGATTCTTCGCCATTTTTTTGTCTCCTTTCCTCCATCTGACCTCTTCTTCGTCATGGGTGCCATTGACACAGCTATTGTTCGATGGAGTGATGCTCAGCTTCGCTTGTGGCAGACGCAGACTGAGACGGTAGCTCCTCCGGCTTCTTCAGCTCCATCCACCTCTGCACCTTCTTCTTCCATGGGTGGGGTGACTCTCGAGGCCATCATGGCACAGCTTGTGCGCATGGATGCTCGCCTTGACACTCTCAGTGATGAGTTGTGTCTGGTGAACACTCATGTTAGTCGTATTGCACGATGGCAGGCTGTCATGGGTGGTTTCGTTGCTTATATCTCTCCATCTCCACCGGCTTCTGAGGATAAGAGCGATGATGGCTCCGACAATGATGATGCTGATGAGGACGATGGTGCTAGCTCACCTAGTGATGATGAGATGTCTACTTGATGTACTTACCCTTTGTCACTCGTGACAAAAAGGGGGAGTAGCTTTGATATGAGAGTAGTCATATACATAGGGGGAAAGTTAGCGTAGGAGATTTTTTTTGTTAGGGGAGTGTTCATTTTTTTGAGGGATGTAGTGAGGACTTATGTATTTTTTTTCTTTTCTTCTTTTAGAGATACATTGGTATTACATTGTGATAGCAAACCTTGCATTCATTATTGTTGTTATTTATATGATGAGGTTGTTATTACAATTTTTTCACCTATCTTTACATGTGTTGTTTCTTTTCTCTCTTTATGCACATGCTTCTTATATATTGTATGCAATCTTTTATTTCTGTTTCACACTAAGATGCCTTGATGGGTTTTGTTTAAAGTGTTTTAGAAATACAGGTTGTCAAAGTCTTCTTGCCATAAACTCTCTTATTGCAAAGTTTTTCAAGAGTTTGTGTTAGGATAGATTGTATTGTATTCAACAAGTGAGTATGAGTTGAGTGATTTATGACTCCTCTCATATGTTCATTTATTTGTTATGGTTTTGTCACGGTTGCCAAATGGGGAGATTGTTAGGACATATGTGAATCATGTTAGGAAAATATGTTAATATTTTATGTAATTGGCTAATCTTTTGACAAAATGCATTTTACTTGTAATTGGGTAGATCTAGGATGTGTTTAATGCTTCAAGAAATAAGGTTTCAAGTTCAAGTGTTAAAGCCATGTAAGTCTGTCTAAGAAACAAGTGAAGAAGTGATGTTGATTAAAGCTTGACAGCTAGTATCTATTGAGGATTAAAAAGTTGTATCAGCCCGAGGCTCGATAGATAGGATATTTGTCGAGATTTATGAAAATCAGTTTTTCAGATTTGATTTCATTCCAATCCATGAATAGACGTTTGGGCTTTCTTTTCTCACAACCCTAAACATAAATAAGGATTTTTTAAGGGCTTTCGTAGCTGACGCAATTGAGTGCAAAGGTTTCTCACAAGCATATTATGAACTGGAAACATAGTCCTAGTTCATCTTTCTATTCAAGAAGCTGCTATGTTTGTACACTGTAGAGTTTTGTAACCAAGAAACTTCGTGATCTTCATCGTGTGATGAACTGAAGAACTTTGCAGCCAACATCCTTCTTAAGTTGGTAATTAAGTCGTGTACTGGGATCCGTGCAATTAGTTAGTCACGTATTGAGAGCCGTGCATCAAAAGGAGAGATTGTCAATACAGAACAAGTCCAATTGGGTATTGGGGTAAGGGTTCAATTGTAGGTTGGTATAAGGTACTGGGATTCCTTTATTTGTAACTGCTTGTTATGATAATAGTGGATTCTCAGGAGTGGTGATCTTAAAATCACCTGGTGGGGTTTTTGCTGTGTAGGTTTTCCCTATTCCTAAACAAATCACCGTGTCAATTTATTTTTCGTTGCATATTTAGTTATTTTGTGATTTGTTTGTGCTGCCACGCTTATTGCATGCTAATTTGATTAATTAATCAACTTGACTAATTAATTGGTTAATTCATCAGAAGGGGTCGATACATTCTTGGCCTATCAGAATACATGTGTTAATGTATGCTCACTAAATTGTCTTGACTTGTTTTTGAAATATAAAATTGGTTAGACCTGTTTAGTGTGTGTGTATGTGTTTTGGATCTAAATACTTAATGTTTCTTATTAAGAGATGTTTTTGAGAGCTTAAAATGTTGTTTGGATCTTAGGTTGAGTAGAATGTTCGATTGCATTCATGTTTGTGTTTTTCCTTTCTTGAAAAACTAATTTTAAGTAATCTCGACAACTTCTCAATACCTTTCGATAGCTAGAGTATCTATCGAGCCTCTTGAGCTTCTTTTCTCGATAGCTGTTATCGCAATTTCAATCCATAAGGTTCTTGAAATTTAATCTCGATAGCTGCTCGATAGATGCTCGATCCATCGAGGAAGTTTCTGTATGCTTGATAGATGCTCGATAGCTTCTCGATCCATCGAGCCCCGTTTGTTGTGGACACCTCTTGATAGCTTCTCGATAACTGTATCTATCGAATTTTTATTCTTGACACCTCTCGATACCTCTCGATCTGTCGAGAAACGTGGATCTCCATGTATAACTTCAGCATGATTTCCACTTCACTTTTCTCCGATCTCTCCTTATAGAAACTCCCTTCTCTCTCTCCCAAACACCTCAAACTCAACTTTTGTTTCTCTCTCTCTCTCTCTCTCTCTCTCTCTCTCTCTCTCTCTCTCTCTACGCGTTAGCTTACTCTATGGCACCTAAGTATAAATCTACTTCATCCTGGAACCCTTTTCGTTCCGAGGTATCTTCTTCTGATTCTACTCCATCTCACGTCAACTTCCATGATGATAAAGCCCATAAGGACTTTTTGGAGAACTTCTCTTGATGAGGCATTCATTCGGAACACTAAGCCATCCTTTCGAATTTTTTCGATACTAACCTTCCCACTGTCATCTGCAGTAGGGGTTGGGAGTCACTGTGTGGCGTCCTGGTCACGTGCCCTTCCATGATCATACAAGAGTTTTACTATAACATGCATGAATTTGACTATTCTATACCTCATTTATTCACTCACGTTCGGGGTATGTGCATTGAAGTCACTCCGAATATTATATCCGAGGTGCTGCATGTACCAAGGGTAGCGCATCTTGACTACCTCGGTTGTGATTGTCTTAGGACTGTGTCCAAAGACGAACTCATGTCTCTATTCTGTGAGACACCATTTTCTTGGGCTGATCGTCAAAACACCCGATGCTCGACCTTTGCTAAAGGTTCGAGATTTCTTAACATAGTAATGACATTCGTTCTCCATTCTTTGTCTCACTATAACTTTATCATAGAGCCTCGTGCTCGATTTTTGTTATCCCTCTTAGAAGACATTTCTATTGACTTCCCTTCTCACTTTATCCTATCCCTTATAGATGTCTATAAGGATACGGCGACCCGTGATAAACTCATTTTTCCTTTGGCTATCACATGGATCATTCGGCATTTTTCCATCTCCTATCCCGAGTCTGATCACTTCTTCGTCATAGGTGTCATTGACACTGCTACCGTTAGATGGAGTGATGCCCAGCTTCGCCCGAGGTGGACACAGATCGAGATGGTAGCTCCTTCGGCTTCTCTAGCTCCATCCACATCCTCTCCTTCTTTTTCTGCGGGTGGTGTGACTCTTGATGCAATCATGGCGCAGCTTCAGCGCATGGATGCTCTCCTTCTCCTTTTCCAGAGGCTTTTGAGGATGAGAACGACGATGGTGACTCTGATGAGGATGAGGATGCTAGCTCTTTCATTGATGATGAGATGACTGCTTGAGTTACTTACCCTTTGTCATTCGTGACAAAAAGGGGGAGTAGTTTTGGGATAAGAGTAGTCATAGATTTAGGGGGAGAGTTAGCATAGGACATTTTTGACAGGGGGAGTGTTCATATTTTGAGGGATGTAGTGAGGTTATCATGTATTTTCTTTTTCCTTCTTTTACTTTTTCCTTATGTACATTGGTCTTGTGACCACTTAGTGATAGCAAACCTTGTATTCATATTGATATATATATATATATATTTGATGAGGTTGTTATTGCATTTTCACCTATCTCTTCATGTGTTGTTTCTTTTCTCTCTTTATGCACATGCTTCTTATTACTTGTATGTAATCTTTTTATTTCTATTTCACACTAAGATGCCGTGATGAGTTTTGTTTAAAGTGTTTCAGAAATACAGGTTGTCAAAGTCTTCTTGCCATGAACTCTCTTCTTGCAAAGTTTTTTAAGAGTTTGTGTTATGATAGATTTTATTGTACTCAACAAGTGAGTATGAGTTGAGTGATTTATGACTTCTCTTATATTTCATTTGTTTGTTGTGATTTTGTCACGGATTGACAAAGAAGGAGATTGTTAGGACATATGTGAATCTTGTTAGAAACATATGTCAATATAGAATTGGCTAATCCTTTGACAAAACACACTTTACTTGTAATTGGGTAGATTTAGGATGTGTTTAATGCTTCAAGGAACAAGGTTTCAAGTTCAAGTGTTAAAGCCATGCAAATCTATCCAAGAATCAAGTGAAGAAGTGCTGGATTTTAAAACTCGACAGCTAGCTCAACAGATAAAATCTATCGAGGTTTAAAAGGCAGCTTTTGCTCGAAACTCGACAGCTGCTCGATAGATAAGCTATCTATCGAGATTTATGAAAATCAGATTTTCAGTTTTGATTTCATTCTAATCCATGTGTACATGTTTAGGTTTTCTTTTCTCATAACCCTAAACATATATAAAGATTATTTTAAGAGCTGTCAAAGGTTGCACGAGTGTGAAGCAAAGTTTTGTTCATGCAAATTGTGACCGGAGACAGAATTTGCCCTAGTTCATCTTTCTCTTAAAGAAGCTGCTGCGTTTGTACACCATTGGGTTTTGTGACCAAGAAGTTTCATGACCTTCATCGTGTTGATGAACTAAAGAACTTTGCAATCAACATCTTTCTCAAGTTAGTGAGTAAGTCGCATACTAAAATTTGCGCATTAGATTGGTTAGTCATGTACTAGGAGCCATGCATTGAAAAGGAGAGATTGTCACTACAAAACAAGTCCAATTGGGTATTAGGGTAAGGGTTCAACTGTAGGTTAGTATAAGGTACTAGGATTCCTTTACTTGTAACCGCTTGTTGTGATAATAATGAATTCTCGGGAGTAGTGACTTAAAATCACATGGTGGGGTTTTTGCCTTAGAGGTTTTCTCCATTCGTGAACAAATCACCGTGTCAACTTTATTTTCCGCTACATATTTACTTGGTGATTTGTTTGTGCTACCACGCGTTTTGCATGTTAATTGAATTAATTAATTAACTTGGCTAAATCAATTGGTTAATTTATCACAAGGGGTCAATACATTCTTGGCCTATCAGTTTAACCTCGACCATACGTTCTATTAGCGGCTCCAAATCTGTATCTGACTCAAAGTTCTCATGCCAGTTCCTCTCAAAGTTGAAAGCTTGCTCGTATGCACTTGGGATGTTTCCCAAAAGCGTATCTCCATAGGAAACGAGAGTCCTGGGCTGAGTGAAGTTCCTCGCAACATTACTGTCCTTGAATTTCTTGACACTCCGCTGTAGTTCGTCTACTTCTTTGCTTGTTCGTCGTGTCGGTGTAGAGGGTTCAGTCATAGTTTCTCTTCTGTTGTTGCTTAATAATAACTTTTCCAATAAGTTCCTTGAAGATTGAAAAAGTTGTGGTAGAAAAGTATAGTGTTGGTTCAATGGGGAAAACCATTTTTTTTTTTAAAGAACTTTTTATAATATTATTTAAATAGCGTTTATTTAATTTTTAATTTTAAAATTCAATATTTTTTTAAAGATTTTTTTTTCCAGTCTATAAAAGAAGTATTATTTGAGAAACACTATTTCCAATGTAAAACGATATTATATTACAAGAATAAAATAATTTATTTTTAGAATAATCTATTCATATATTAATAGCCAAAACTGAGAGAAAATCTAATTAAATTCAAAATTGGAGTCTAATTTTGCGCCACGTGTCTCATCTAATTTTTAAATTTGTATGTCAAGTGAATTACTTGGTGCAAAAATCAAAAAGTCTAAATTCAATTAGATTCTAAATTGAATTTGAATTGAAGTTCAATTTTGTGTCGTGTGTCCCATCTAATTTCTTAATTTTTGTGGCAAGTGAATTATTGGATGCAAAAACTGAAGAGTCTAAATCCAATTAGATTCTAAATCACACATATATATATATATATATATATATGCGTTTGTGTGTGTGTGTGTTAATAGCCAAAGCTGAGAGAAAATCCAATTAAATTCTAAATTAGAGTCCAATTTTGCGCCACGTGTCTCATCTAATTTTTAAATTTGTATTTCAAGTGAATTATTAGGTGCAAAAATCAAAGAGTCTAAATTCAATGAGATTTTAAATTGAATTTGAATTGAAGTTCCATTTTGTGCCGTGTGTCCCATCTAATTTTTTAATTTTTGTGGCAAGTGAATTATATTGAGTGCAAAAATCGAAGAGTCTAGATCCAACTATATTCTAAATCATATATATATATATATATATATTGTGGGCACCCGAGGAATGAGAAAGGAGGCCAGGGGGCTGAACTAATGGGTCAAGACCCTAGGAGGAATAGGAAGGGCCCTGCATTGGGCCGAGCGCGGAATTGGCAGGGGCCCAAGGAATAATAGCTCCCGAGGAAAGAGCCAAACCTTGCGGAGCACCATGCCAAGCGCCAAAAGAGAAGCCTCCTCGGCAAGGGAAGGCACAGGTCAGTGGCAGACAGGAAGCCGTCAGGGCAGTAGCCCCCAGTCACATCAGTAATAAATGGCGCACACCAGTTCTGTCAGCCGCATTAAATGAAGAAGTGACCTGAAATGATGCCCGTAACAGCTGCACCAGCTACTGCTGCCGCCTGCTCCTGGGAGAGAAGATAGGTGACAGGTGTCAAAGGAGGAGCAAAGGACAGCTAAAGATGGATGGAGAAGATCAGAAGGCAATGGACTATATAAAGGGGAAGACTGGGGCTTTAGGGGGGATCAGAATGCTTGTTGTTAGAGCCCATCTCTTACAAATTCTATTGTGTTGGATCTAAGGAAGGGGAAGGTTGTCTTATTACTTACAGAAAACTTTGTCTCTCTCTTTTTTTGGTCCTTACATATATAATTATGATTGTTTTTAAATTTACCCGTGTATATGCACGAGATTACACACTAGTATAATCTAATTATCGAAGGCACTATTGCAATGTTACTTACTAATATAATCAGCAACTATACATGCTTTTTGTTTGAACAAAATATTAGTAAATAACGATTTAGTTTTTGTCAATTAATAACATTTTATTTTCAAATAGATGTTTTAACTTTTTATTTAAATATTTATATATAATTTTTTATTTAAAATTCATTATTTTTGCTTAAAAATTTTGTTAGCCTACTATAACAAATGTTATTTGAGAAACAAGAAACTATATCTCCAATGTACAATGTTATAATATCACAAGAATAAAATAAATTTTTATGCTTAGAATAATAAAATCTGATTATCAAAAGCACTATTGTAACATTACTTGGTAATCTTTTCAAATAAAGATAGATTCAATACATGGCTCGAAAAATTAATACTAAGTGAGATAAGATTATTTTCTATATATATGATCTAATATAATAGTTCAAACATTAAATGTAAAAAAAAAATTGAAACAAATTGAAATATAATTTCAAATTTTGATTTTGGTTTGAGAGAGAAATATTGTTTAAAGTGCGGCCATATGAAAAAATTGGGTGGGGTATGTTGATAATCTATTGAAAAGAAGCCTGATTAAAAATTTTGAAGTCTCAATTTGTTATCAAAAAATGATCATAAAAGTGATGACACAATCATAGATAGTAATTTTTTTTACTGAAACATCTTAGGGTTTCACTTGGGTTGGATTTCTAATGACCCATTATTTTGGGATCCTTTCTTTACTTACCATAAAAAAGAGGGTACAAAGTCCACCTACGCTTTTTTTTCCCCAATAAAACTATTTATTGACCCAAACTTTTGTGACCTTTTCTAGTTAGGGCTGGGGTCTTAGGCAAAGGTTTAGGTAACCTAGCCTAAGAGCCAAGTTAGCCAACCCTGTATATGCGCTTTTAGTTTGATAAAAAAGAATTAATAAATAATGATATAGTTTATGGCAAGATTCCACATTAACCTTTCAAAGATGATGAAGTCAAGAATTTCACCAGTGAGCTACACGATACCTGCGCACTCGAACGCGAACCTGCAAAACAAAGGGAAGGAGAAACCTCGCGAAGAGCACTGGTGTGGTGCCGGCCGAATACCCTCTAAAGGTCAAGTCAGAAATATGCTCACAACTCTAGAGTGCTAGAGAGGGTAAAATTAAGCGTACCTTAATTAGTGAGGGTATTGGAGCTTTTATAGTTGTAGTCAGTGGACCTCTTCAACTTGGAGTCGAAGTCTTTCCTTGTAGAAATTCTCCTAAAGAGTCCCAAACATAGTGGACAAGTATTTTTTCCTTATTGAGAAGGTCCTTCATTAACAAACGCGATCATCAGAATCCTATTTGCATTAGGATTCCATTACGTGGTGTGGGCCGCAAGTATTTCCATTTAGGGTTTATTGGAGACAAGGAAACATCAAGATCAGATTTCCCTTGAGCCTTGCACCCCTCCCCATTGAGTCCGTTCAGTACTAAATCATAAGTCCGTCTAGTAGATACCGGGGAGAAGTCCGTTCATATGAGAGAGACTAATTTCTTCCTCTTCAAAAGATTATCAAAAAATCATTTAAGTTTTCAAATAGATGGTTTGTACTTGAAAATGATAAGCACAATTAAAAATATTAATACCCTAATTATTCTAAGATACCATTTTAGAGAGAATACTGTTTTTTCTTTCAAGAACGTTGGTTAAATAAATTCAAAGCGGCTAACTTGACTGCAATATAATAATGTAGTTAAACAAAGAGGATATGGTGTGTCCAAACACCCTTTCGTCTAGAAATTAAATTCTATAATGATGTGGTGTAAAATTCAAGTTTTAAACTATCTAATTTTAGCATGCCACATCATCTTATTACATATTAAATAATAGGCACAATCACACCCAATTAATTCTAATACTCATATGAAAGTCCAATCTAACTAAGAGTTTATTGAGATGTTATTAAATGTAGTAGAATGTATTGAGTTAAAAAAAAAAAAAATTAATGTCACAATCTCTTAATTACCAAATTCAGACTCTTTAGACAGCATGAGAGATATATTACCTAAAATTGAATTTTTTTATGGAACCAAATTATGTAGAGAATTTTTCTTTCCAAGAACCTCGGTTCAAAAAGTTCCACCATGTACAGCTTGACTAGAAATATAATTAGGTAATTTTGAACTTGTATGCAAAATGGTTGACAATAGGATGTGATGTCCAAACCCGTCTTCTCCAGTTTAAGTTGGTCCCATCTTGGAGGTGGGGGCTTCCAGGAAGAGATATATTTCAAATTACAATTCAAGTTGAAAACAACTTTACGTCAGTGGGCTACTTGCATAAGGGCCTAATTAATTTGACTCCATTCAGCCAAAAAAAAAAAAAAAAAATTTGAAGTCACATGAAAAATTATGTGGCTAATATTGACAATTTTCCGCTTAGAAATTTAAGTTATAAAGATTGAAACATCAAGTCATTATCAAAATTGATCATTAATCATAATTCGACACACTTAGAGATAATTCACTTTTCATTTATAAAGTGGTTGATTTTAATTAACTGTAACCATTCTTTTTTTTTTTTTTTTTACAGTTGGCTTGAAATCAGATTTCATTTTTACCTTAGTTGAGTTTGTTCGTAATGTTGTCATTTTTTATCTTAAGGGTTGAATAAATAGATTTTATTTGATGTTTGGGTATGGCCAAGCAACTAGAGAAGAAGCAAAAAACCCATCAGAACCCATTTCTATTGGGTTCGGGTTTGAGCAATGCTTTCGTGTAATTTTTTTAATAGTAAAAAAGTTGTCAAATCAATAAAGAAATGCCACTTTATTTCTCCATTAGACACATGAACAAAAAACACTAATGAAAGTTAACAGAGAGATTAAGCATTTTTTAAACTTTAGGAAATAATATTCATTTGAAACTTCAAAGATTAAGAGTGTTCAACAGGTAAATTTTAAAGACCAATAGTATTGGACATGATCATTAATCATGATTCAACAATTTTTTTAGTGATACAACATTGAATTTTTAAAAATATTTAAATCCTATCATATTTATAAAAAAAAACAACAACAACAATAATAATTAATTAATTTAGTTAATAGTAATTATGTTTTTTTTTTTTTTTTTAAGAATCTTTAAAAAAAAAAAAAAAACATGAGGAAATTCTAAGGCTTAAAAGTTAACACAACTAGGGAACCTGCGAACACAACACGAACCCGACACGGGTTTTTGTAGGTTAGGGTTGTGCCTTAGCGGGTTTAGATTATAAACGGGTCAACTCGAAAGCGACATGATAAGAAACATGTCATAAGCGAGTTGACCCACGTAACCCGTAATAGACACATTTGACACGCCAATTTATTTGTGTCAATCCGAAATGACCCATTTAACACAACCCATTTAACTAGTATAACAAATAAATATTCATTTTATTTAGATTTGTCAAATACCTTTTATATCCTACTTGTATTTTAAATTTAAAAAGAAAGGTGAGTAATTTCAAAAAATTACAAGAGATATAATCGAAAATTGAAACTTTACAAACCCTGAGGATATTATATTTTTGTTGAACTATGTTATTTTGAGTTTGGGTTGAAGAGTATGCACTTCTTTTGGGGTGTAAAGAATTTATTTCTAGATAGATACTATATTTTTGTTGAACTATATTATTTTGAATGTGAGTTGAAAACTTGAAGTGTATGTACTATTTTTGGGATGTAAAATATATATATATATATATATATCTATACTGCTATTTATGGGGCTTCCTCTGTTTGGACCAGATTTTTTTTTGTTCTAAAATACCCCTACACCCTTAGGTTCAAGTAGAGACAAAATTAAAGAATAGTCTGGTAAAAATACATGTCTAACTCCCACTAAAATATTGCCTATAAAATAGGAACACTGTCCCACTAACCTTTTATTTATTTATTTATTTTTTATTTTTATACTCACTAACCCATTTCTTCAAAGTAACTTTACGTTTATTGTTTAAAAAAAAAAAAAAAAGATTATGCATTATCACATCAATTAAATAGGTTTAACTATAAAAATAAGAGAGATGCTACGTCTACAACAATTTTACAACATTTTTACAACAAATCATAGGTGGTTAGTTGTTATTGGTTCAAATTTGAATTAAACACTAAGATTACCTTTTTGCCCTAATAGTAACAACCAGTAATAACCTGCCACTTAGGATTTGTTGTAAAAATGTTGTAGAAATGTTGTAGACATATCATTCCTCTAAAAATAAGAGAGATGCTACGTCTACAACAATTTTACAATATTTTTACAACAAATCATAGGTGGTTAGTTGTTATTGGTTCAAATTTGAATTAAACACTTAGTTACCTTTTTGCCCCAATAGTAACAACCAGTAACAACCTGCCATTTAGGATTTGTTGTAAAAATGTTGTAGAAATGTTGTAGACATATCATTCCTTTAAAAAGAGAAATGCTACGTCTACAACAATTTTACAATATTTTTACAACAAATCATAGGTGGTTAGTTGTTATTGGTTCGAATTTGAATTAAACACAAAGATTACCTTTTTGCCCCAATAGTAACAACCAGTAACAACCTGCCACTTAGGATTTGTTGTAAAAATGTAATAGAAATGTTGTAGACATATCATTCCTCTAAAAATAAGAGAGATGCTACGTCTACAACAATTTTACAACATTTTTACAACAAATCATAAGTAGTTAGTTGTTATTGGTTCAAATTTGAATTAAACACTAAGATTAAAAAAATCCCCATCCGTCCACCTTTTTTTCTTTTTTTTTTTAATTCTCAAAAAAAAAAAAAAAAAAACTCCTAAGTAAAATTAAAATCCCACTTCAAAATTCAAATACACGTCAAATCAGTTACCTAATCTCAAATCTTATCCACTAACCAATTGTTTCACTCCATATTCCAAACTTAAAACCACGATGATTTTGCCTTTAACAATTATTAAATCTGTTTTTGTGGTTCTACGGAATTTCACTACTAGGTAAGAGGGATGCTTTACTTATTTCTCCAATTTCATGTTTTTTTTCTTTTTTCTTTTGGGTATCATTTTTTTATTTAATTATTTTACTTAGTCTCGGGTAATCGGGTTAGATGAATTTTTTTGCCCATGAACTAATACATTTGTTTTCAAGTCTTAGTACTTGGGGTGTGAGGCAATTGTTGCACTTGAAGATGTCATGGTTCTTGGAGAACTTGTGGCTGGACCTATTAGAATTTGGTGAATGTTAATAATATAAAGTGAAACAGAATGACTGAATAATCTGTATACTGATGTGTATAAAACAATGTACAAAAGAGAGCCTTATATAGGCTAGGTATGTGTGCAGTACAAGTAAGGCTAGGTATGTGTGCAGTACAAGTAAGTGTAGTACAAGTAATATACTGGGCTAAGCCCAATGGGCTAATATAGCCTAATCTATACACTAACATCCCCCCTCAAACTCGAGGTGGCAAGGAAGAAGCCAACTGGAGTTTGGATATAAGATCTCGAAGACGACCAGGCGGGTGAGACTTGGTGAAGATATCAGCAGGCTGGTCAGCAGATGAGATGGAGAACAACTTGAGATTGCCTTTCTTGAGATGCTGGCGAGTGATGTGGCAATCGATCTCAATGTGTTTGGTACGTTCGTGGAAGACATTATTATGAGCAATGTAGATAGCACTACGATTGTCACAATAAAGAGGAGTAGCAGTGGGCTGTGGAGCATCCATGTCAGCCAAGAGCCAGCGAAGCCAAACAAGCTCGCAGGTGGTGTCGGCAAGGGCACGATACTCGGGCTCAGTACTGGAACGGGAAACAACATCCTGCTTTTTGCTACGCCATGAGACAAGAGAAGTACCCAACAGGAAACAGAAACCAGTGATAGAGCATCGATCAGTCGGATCACCTGCCCAGTCTGCATCTGAATAAGCATGAAGCTCAAGAGAAGACCGAGAGGAGTAGTGTAGACCATGATAAAGTGTACCCTTGACATACCGAAGAATCCGAAGAACAGCAGCATAGTGGACAGAACGAGGGGCATCCATGAACTTACTAACCATACCCACAGCATGTGAAATATCTGGACGAGTAACAGTGAGATAGATCAGACTACCAACCAACTGACGATAGCGAGTAGCATCAGAGATAGGTTCACCATCCAAGGGTGTGAGCTTTGCATTGTATTCCAAAGGAGTGGAAACAGTCTTGTTGTCAGTGATACCTGCTTTGGAGAGGAGATCAGAAGCATATTTAGCTTGGGAAAGATAATATCCATCAGAGGATGAGGTAACCTCAAGCCCAAGAAAATAGCTGAGAGTGCCCAAATCTTTCATCTCAAAATGCTGACTAAGGAAGTGCTGAAGAGAGCGGATACCTGCAGAATCATCTCCAGTAATAATCATATCATCAACATAGAGAAGAATAAGAGTGATACCAGCAGAAGATCTTCGGACGAAGAGAGCAGTGTCATGAGGACTCGAAGTGAAACCCTGCTGAGCAACAACTGAGCTGAACTTTTCAAACCAAGCTCGAGGAGCCTGCTTGAGGCCATAAAGAGCACGACGAAGGCGACAAACTTGACTGCCTGAGTGTGGATAGCCAGGGGGTGGTTGCATGTACACTTCTTCTTGAAGGTCTCCATTTAGGAAAGCATTCTTCACATCCATCTGATAAAGAGGCCAACGGCGAATAGCAGCCACAGCAATGAGACATCTGACAGATGTAAGGCGAGCAACAGGAGCAAATGTTTCCTCATAGTCAATGCCATACTCTTGGGTAAAGCCCTTGGCAACTAGGCGAGCCTTGTATTGTTCAACAGATCCATCAGCCTTGGTCTTGATCTTGTAGACCCACCTACAACCTACTACAGACTGACCAGGAGGCAAATCAACCATATCCCAAGTGTGATTTTTATGAAGGGCATCTAGTTCATCATTCATAGCTTGCTGCCAAAGAGGGTCAGTATGGGCCTCACGATAGGTATGAGGTTCATAGAGGGTGGCAAGGGCAAAAGAGCAGTGATAATCAGAGAGATAAGGGGGAGGAATGCTTACCCGAGTGGAACGACGAAGTTCAGGACCATCAGGAGACTCAGGAGAGGGTGGTGCCACAGGATCCAAGACAGGCGGGTCATATGCCGGGGACAGAACCGGAGATGAGTCGTCTGGAGAGGCAGCCGATGTTGAAGAATCCTCCACAAGTTCAGGATAGAGAGGGAGGAAAAGATCAGTAAAAATAGGAGACTCAGAGGAAGAGGATGTAGAAAACTGCTGAAGACTCGTGAAAGGACGATGTTCCCAAAACTCAACATGACGGGAGACACGAAGACGATGAGAGATAGGATCATAGCAGCGAAACCCCTTTTGAGATACACCATAACCAAGGAAACAACAGAGACGAGCACGAGGTTGGAGCTTTGTGCGTTCATGAGGAGGAAGAGAAACAAAGCAAGCACAACCAAAAACCCGAAGAGAAGAGTAGTCGGGGGTTTGACCATAGAGAAGCTCAAATGGTGATTTGTTGTGTGTAGTTGGTGAAGGGATACGATTAATGGTGTATACAGCAGTGAGTGCAGCCTCACCCCAAAAGCGCTCAGGAAGAGAGGCAGAAATAAGAAGGGTGCGGACAACATCAAGAATGTGACGATGTTTTCGTTCTGCACGACCATTTTGTTGAGAGGTGTAAGGACAAGACCGCTGAGTAAGGGTACCATGATTATCTAAAAAGGATAGGAAAGTTTTATCATTATATTCTTGAGCATTATCTGATCGAAAAACTTTGACGGTGCGATTGAACTGTGTTTCAATCATTTTATGAAATGTTTGGTAAATAGACACAAGTTCAGACCTATGGTGAAGCAGATAAATCCAAGTATATCGAGAAAAATCATCCACAAATATGACAAAATATCTAGATCCCCCCTCAGTAGGAACAGGTGCAGGACCCCAAATATCAGAATGTATGAGATCAAAAGGTGCAGAAGAAAATGAGTCACTATTATTAAAGGGTAATTTTGTTTGTTTGCCAAAATGACAGGAGGTACAATCAAATTTTTGAAACTGAACTGAACCTAAATGACCTTGAGAAGCTAACAACTGAAGACGAGATAAGGATGGATGACCAAGACGAGCATGCCATAGATCAGGTGAGGAGGTGGCAGTGGTAGCAGCGGCAGAAATAACTTGTGAAGGAATCTTCAAGTCATGAACCTCAAACATACGACCAACCTTACGGCCTGTCCCAAGCACTTGACCCGTCCGGGGATCCTGCACATCCACACCATGATTAGTAAATAGAAGATCTATGCCTAATTCACAAAGTTGACCAACAGAAAGCAAATTGAGCGATAACTTGGGGATATGAAAAGTGTCACTAAGGGATAAACAAGGAGAAGAAATTGTTCCTTTATGACTAACAGGCATAGGAGTTCCATCAGCAGTGTAAATGGTGATTGGATGTTCTAAGGGAGCCTTATCAGAAAATTGGGATTCATCAGGAGTCATATGGTTACAACATGCAGTATCAAAAAACCAAGATTGTTTACCTGAGGTGACAGAAAGGGCAGTAGAAGTGCGGGATAAAACCTGTTGAACAACTGCCTCAATATCAGCCGTAGTAAGTGAGGAAGCCAAAGATGGACCTGTAGGAACTGATGGATCGGAAGGACACACAGCAGCTGCCCGAGGAAGAGTAGCTTTATTCTGCTCTTGCATAAATTTCTGCAGTTTGCGACAAACTGAGATGTCATGGCCTTTAGCACGGCAAAACTCGCAGCGAGTACCTTTGAAAGACTGAGAGGTGGGACGCCCAGAGTTTATTCGTGAAGGAGCAGTGAATGCAGCAATGGGAGGCTGTGGAGATGGTGTAGCCAATACATGATCAGATGATGACATGTGATGAGTAGGCCGACGGTTTTCCTCAGAAATGAGCTCCTTGACTGCAGCATCAAGAGAAGGAGTAGGAAACCGGCTAAGTAGAGAAGCCCTAGTAGGCTCAAAATCCTCACGCAAACCCATCATGAAGTGCATAAATTTACGGCGATCCCGATATTTGACAAAGAGCTCAATATCCTTAGAACACACTAGTGGAGGATCTGCAGCAGAGAGTTGTTCCCACATAGTAGAAGTCTGAGAATAAAAATCAGAAATAGACTGACCTGTTTCTTGTCGCATTTGATAAAGTTTTGATTCAATGTGGAACTCCAAACTTGAATCATTAGTGCAATTATAGCGATCAGCCAAAAATTTCCAAGCAGCCTCAGCAGTCTCAAGACGAGGAAGAAGATTATGAATGGAGGGAATAGAGGTATTGATAAACCAAGACAAGATCTTACTCTGAATACTCTCCCATTCCTCTAAGCGTTCTTCATAATCATCTTCAGCAGCTGTGGCCTCGGACTCAGGGTTTGGTACTGGCTTAGGAATTGAACCAGTCACATATCTCCACAGTTTACGACCCTTGAGAAAGATAGTCATATTCTGAGACCATGCATGATAGCTGGTAGGACCATCCAACATAATGGTGATAGGACGTATGATGTCTCGATCATTTTGTTGAGCCATAATGAAGAAAATGACCAAAAAATGAGATTTAGAGACCTCAAATGCAGAAACGGAGCCCAAAATCGGAATCTACGCGAAAAACTGAGCAAGACAGGTCTGGTTGAAAAATTTTGACTTTGGTCAAAGTCAACGGTCAACGGTCAACAAAGTCAACGGTCAAAGTCTAGGGCTGACGTGGCAATCAGAGGAGCAGGGCGCGTGAGGCGCGTGAGGAGCGCGTGAGAGCACGTGGGAGCACGTGGGAGCGCGTGAGAGCGCGTGGGAGCGCGTGAGAGCGCGTGAGAGCACGTGGGGCTTCGCGGCGGCGCGTGGGAGCGCGTGTAGCGCGTCTTCGACAGGCAGAAACTTTGGGCGGCGCGTGCGGGCGCGTGGGAGATTATTTTGGACAGTTTCTGGCTGGGTTTTGATCGGGGAAGTCTTATCTATCACGTCGTATCTGTGGTTCGACGATTTGATTGATAAATAGACTAGATCCGAGAGAGTGGTTGGGTGTGACGGCGGTGACTCGCTTCTGACGGCGGCTACCGGTGAAGGCGAGGGCAGCGGAAGAACGCCGGAAAATACCACTAGGTCAGAGCAATGGCTCTGATACCATGTTAATAATATAAAGTGAAACAGAATGACTGAATAATCTGTATACTGATGTGTATAAAACAATGTACAAAAGAGAGCCTTATATAGGCTAGGTATGTGTGCAGTACAAGTAAGGCTAGGTATGTGTGCAGTACAAGTAAGTGTAGTACAAGTAATATACTGGGCTAAGCCCAATGGGCTAATATAGCCTAATCTATACACTAACAGTGAAAATTGTGGAAGAGTCAAACACAAAACAGTTACAGATCGCAAGGAAAAATGAGGAAAACCACGTAGAGGAATTGGATAACTATTTATTGGAGAGCGATGATTGAGAGTGAGTTTGATTTCGTTACCCATTATCTTGCACTTCGTATAAACAGCATCAAAAATAACTTTAATGTTTTTTGTTTTATTAACGTTTTTTTTTTGTGTGTATGTGTATGATTGTATTATAAGTTGAGGAACACGAAAAGAAGGCTATCTTAACCGTTTATTAGTCGGATAAAATGTTGTAATTTAAATTTAATCCAACTAATCGAAAAAAGAAAAAAGAAAAAAGAATAGAGAGAGAGGATTATTATTATTTTTCTTTCTTTCTTATATCCATAATTCTGAGGATTTGGATGGTAATAAAGTAAAATACACAATCGAAGAAGGTAGTTTTGTATTTTTGTTTTTTCAAATACCATTAAACCGAAGGATGGTGACTCCAAAAAAGAAAAAGAAAAAGAAAAGTGCTTTTACATATATTTTTTAATCTATCTTTTATCTCAAAATATATATATATATATATATGTATATCTATTTTTAAAGTATAGTTTTCTCCACCCAAAAAAAAAAACTATTTTTAAAGTATAGTTTTCTCCACAAAGAAAAAAAACACCTTACGATGGTGCTTATTTATATCCTGAGCTTTTGACCCACAAATTTATAATACTCATCACACTTCTAGATATTTTATGATTCGAAAATGTAATAATTTAAATTATAATGGATGTAAATTATTAATTTTTTCCTAAAAAAATAGAAGATCATCTGAATGCGCAGGTGAGCGTGTGCTCAGAGGCTAGTTAATATATTAATAATGTGATTTCAAGAAAGTGAGAGCAAAATAATTAATTATAGAAATTAAGATAGCAAACCTCGGTTGACTCCGGTGGATAAGTCACTACCATCAGAAAAATGACCCTGAAGTCAACATTACCGTCTGATTTGTGTCAAAATTAGTTTTCACTGGCCGTGATTAGAACAACTATTTGGTCGAGTTTTTCATTATTGGTTTTCTAGTGGGTTCCGTAAAAATTGTTTGAAGGCTACATTGATAGTGGGGCAGAACCAAACCCATTGCGATCAAAGTCTTGAAGTGTTTAGGTATTTACTGACTCTCCAGTCTCCTCCACTTACATTCCCTTTCTTTTCGTTTTATTGTATATTTATTAATTTTAACTTCGGTATATTATTGCGTTTTATTTGTGTGCGTAAGGGCTTTTTTAAAGTTTTAATTTTTTTTTTCAATTCTACTATTTCAACCATTATCTTGCGTACAACTATTACGAGGATACCACTATGCGGTGTCCAATTCTACAGTTTGCCAACATTAGATATAACACACTGTTTTAAAATTTTTTTTTTTAATTACAAGTGACAAATTGGTAAATAGCTTTTATTTTGAACCAAAGAAATTGTAAAATTGTTTATATATATATATATATATATATCTGTGGGCACCTGAGGAACAAGAAAGGAGGCCAAGGGGCTAAGCTAATGGGCCGAGGCCATAGGAGGAATAGGAAAGGCCTTGCATTGGGCTGAGCGTGGAATTGGTAGGGGCCCAAGGAATAATAGTTCCTGAGGAAAGAGCTAGACCCTACGGAGCACCGCGCCAAGCGCCAAAGGAGAAGCCTCCTCGGTCGAGGGAGGCGTAGGTCAGTGGCAGACAGGCAGCTGTCAGGGCAGTAGCCCCCAGTCACATCAATAATAAATGGTGCACACCAGCTCTGTCAGCCGCATTAAATGAGGAAGTGATCTGAAATGATGCCAGTCACAGCTGCGCCAGCTACCGCTGCCGTCTGCTTCAGGGAGAGAGAATAGGTGACAAGTGTCGAAGGAGGAGCAAAGGACAACTAAAGATGGACGGGGCAGATAAGAAGGCAACAGACTATATAAAGAAGAGGTCTGGGGCTCTTGGGGGGATTCCACGCTTGTTGTTCTATCCCATCTCTTACAAATTCTATTGACTTGGATCAAAGAAAAAGGGAGGTTGTTTCATTACTCATGGCGAGCACTGTATCACTCTCTTTTTGGTTCTTACAATTGGTGCCGTCTGTGGGAAACAACAAGCGCCTGCGGATCTATCTCGTGCAGTGATGGCGAATGAAGGCAGAAGTGAAGAGGGGTCGGTTGGATTGCAGGGCGAGGACCCTTTCCTTGACATGGAGCGCAGAAGGGATAGGCGGCAGGCCCTCAGCGCACTAGGAGGGCCGCATCGCTCAGGGCGAGCAGGGCAGAATTGCCCCTGCCATGAGAGTCAAGCCCGACATAGGCAAGATACGCTAGCGTTACAACAAGAAATTGATCACTTACGCAGGAAGTTGAGACGAAAAGAGCGTGATAGGAGGAGCCCGTCGGTGGCATCGAGCGAGGGTTCACGGGGAAGCCGCCTGGATCCGTTGTACTGGCGCAAGTCCAGGACCTCGCCTAGTGAAACATATTCAGACTCCTCGGACGAGGGCAGCCGCAGGTGCGAAAAGTTACCCTCTCGTCACGATAAGAGAAACGATGCCATGAGTAAGGCCCTGAGGCAAATCTCCAAATCACCTTTCATTAAAAGGATTAACAAGGCCTAGCTCCCTCACCATTTCTCCCAGTCGACGTTCACCATATACAACGGGAGAACGGATCCAGTGGAGCATGTCAGCCACTTCAATCAGAAGATGGCCGTACACACTAGCAATGAGGCGCTCATGTGTAAGGTCTTCCCTTTCAGCCTCGGACCTGTGGCCATGCGCTTGTTCGACGCATTGGGCGAGGGGTCCATAGGATCCTTTCAGGAGTTGGCTAGAGCATTCGGCGCGAGGTTCATCACCTGTAGCAGGACACCTAAACCGTTGGACACCCTGCTATCCATGGCAATAAGGGAAATGTATAATGAAGTCGACGGTGACTTCGAGGACGTCGCAGTAAGGACCTTCAAGGTCGGCCTTCCGACTGAACACGATCTGAGAAAGTCATTAATGATGAAATCCGCCGCCAACATGCACTAACTCATGGGGCGCATAGAAACCTACAAAAGATTGGAAGAAGACCAAATCCAAGGGAAGGGCAAGGCCAAGACGTACCCCGAGAAGAGAGATCCTCGGGGAGGAGGATACCATAACGACTGATCACGAAGGGAATTCCCTGGTCGGCAGACCCCAGAAGGGGTCCACATGGTCAACTCACTGTTTAAAGAACCGATGCACCAGATACTGGAAAAGATAAAGGATGAGCCATTCTTCAGTTGGCCAAATAGGATGGGCGGGGATCCGACCAAGAGAAACCAAAACCTCCATTGCCACTATCACCGAGACAAGGGCCACAAGACAGAAGACTGCAGGACACTGCGAAATCATTTAGGCCAATTGGCGAAGGCGGGGAAACTTGGCCGCTTCTTGCATTAGCCTACGGGGCAGACTGGGCATTCAGGGATGGGGTTGCATGAAAGCGACCATTCACGCCCGGCCTTGGGCACCATTAACGTGATTTTGGCCGGATTAGGAGAGGGCGCCAGGCCGAGCCCCCAAATCCTGTCCGTGGTGGGAGGCTTGAACCCAAGGGAGGAAGAGCGGCACAACAAAAGACCGAGGATGACGTTCCCCGACCCAAGTTTCTCCGAGGAAGATAAAAGGGGAACCCAACAACCGCACGAGGACGCCCTAGTAGTCACTGTTAGAATCGGGGGGTACAACGTCAAAAGGGTACTAATTGACCAGGGAAGCCAAGCTGACGTGATGTACCCCGACCTGTACCGAGGACTGGGTCTTAAGCCTGAGGACCTGGATACGTGTCACTCCTCACTCATGGGTTTCGACGGCAAAATGGTGGTTCCCCAAGGAAGGATTAAGCTTCCCATGCAAATTGACGGTGTGGAAGTCCAGGTTAACTTCATAGCAATAGAGGCTTTTTCCCCCTACACGGCCATCCTTGGCAGACCCTGGCTGTACTTCATTGGGGCTGTCCCTTCGACCTTGCATCTTAAGGTCAAATACCCCATTCACGGGGGAGTAGGAGAACTGGTGGGGGATCAGGCGATGGCCCGACAATGCCTGGTGACTACAGTTACGCAATATTCGCCTGGCCCGACCCCCGGTTACAGAAGTGCGGCCCAATAGCAATCAAAGGGGGCTGCCCCCATGCAGCCAGCTGAGGCGTCACAAGAATCATCTGAGGGATTGATAAAAATATTGATCAGAGCATGCGAAGAGCGGTATTTTCAAATGGGGTCGCAATTGCAGCCTAGGGAAAGATCGGAGTTGGTGGAGTTCTTGAAAACAAACATGGACGTGTTTGCCTGGGATGCAAGCGACATCCCTAGAATCAGCCCCGAGCTGGCGTGCCATCGCTTGAACGTGAGTCCTGAGGTGGCCCCACGAAAACAACCTCCTCGGTGATCATCTGATACTCACGCCGAGGTGGTTAGAGCGGAAGTAAGTAGGTTAAAATAGGTCGGAGCAATCAAGGAAATCTTCTATCCCGAGTGGCTGGCCAACACTGTTGTAGTGTAGAAGAAGAGTGGGAAGTGGCAAGTATGCGTGGATTTTACAGACCTTAATAAAGCCTGCCCAAAGGACCCTTTCCCAATTCCCAGGATAGATCAATTGGTGGACACCACAGTGGGGCATCCTCGGATGAGTTTTCTAGATGCATTCCAGGGCTACCATCAGATACCTCTGTCCTTAGCCGACTAGGAGAAAACTGCTTTCCGATCTCCCATTGGCAACTTCCACAATCGTGTGATGCCCTTCGGCCTCAAAAACGCCGGCTTGACTTATCAGAGAATGATCACTCGCATGTTTGAAAAGCAGCTCGGGAGAAACATGGAAGCATACATAAATGATATGGTGGTCAAAAGTAAAAGGGCCGAGGACCACCTAGCCGATTTAACAGAGATCTTCGAGGTGCTAAGGAGCATAGGTTACGGCTCAACACATCAAAATGCTTTTTCGGGGTAAGCTCGGGCAAATTCCTAGGGTACATGATCACTCATCGGGGGATCGAGGTTAACTTGGAGCAGATTAGGGCTATTAACAGCCTGCATCCCCCCCGAAACCCGAAGGAGGTACAAAAGCTGGCCGGAATGACGGCCGCACTAAGCAGGTTTATCTCTCGGTCCGCGGATAGGTGTTGCCCTTTCTTCCAACTGCTGCACATATGGAAGGACTTCGAGTGGACCAAAGAATGCACCCGAGCGTTCGAGGATCTCAAAGTGTACTTGTCCAACCCACCAATCCTGTCCCGACCTGACAAGGAAGAAGTACTTTACGCCTATTTGGCGGTCATGAGGCACTTCGTTAGCTTTGTATTGATCAGAAACCAGGATGGGGTCCAGAGGTCGGTCTACTATGTCAGCAAGTCCTTGCAAGAGGTGGAAATGTGTTATCTCCCGCTGGAGAAAGCGGTCCTAGCTATTGTGCATGCGACCAAGAAACTCCCACATTATTTCCAAGCCCACACGGTGGTAGTACTAACTCAGTTGCCATTACAGGCCTTGCTGAGAAAGTTCGACTACACGGGTAGGATCGCCAAGTGGGCCACAAAGTTGGGGGCTTATGATGTTAAGTACTTGCCCCGCACGGCAATAAAGAGCCAAGTCTTAGCAGACTTAGTAGCAGAGTTTGCCGAGGGGGCCTATGAAGAAGAGAGCGCAGTCGCGAGCCTGATGGTCTTGTTGACCACCACTGCCCCCGTGTGGAGGGTTTACACGGATGGGGCTTCCAATCGAAAGGGAGCTGGTGTCGGGATAGTATTAATTACGCCCGAGAAACTGATAATCGAAAAATCACTGCGACTAGGCTTCCTGGCCACCAACAACGAGGCCGAATACGAAGCTCTACTGGCAGGGGTAAACCTGGTCAAAATGCTCGGGGGAAGGATGGTGGAGGTGTATTCTGATTCTAGGCTAATTGTTGGCCAGATTAATGGGGAGTTTGGGGCTCGAGATGAAAGGATGCAAAAGTATCTCGCCAAGGTGCGAAGTGTACGGAGTCATTTCGATGATTTCAGGGTGGAGCAGGTCCCGAGGGGGCAGAACTCGCACGGAAACTCCCTAGCCATGCTAGCCACCTCGCTAGAATCAAACCTGTCTCGGGTCGTTCTGGTAGAGGAAGTTAACACGCCCACCCTCACGGAGGCACCCGTAGTAAGGGTGTGCAGCGTCCATGTAGGCCCAAGTTGGATGGATCCTATTGTGACCTTCTTGAAAGGGGGACCATTGCCAAAAAACAAAGGTAAGGCGGAAAAGATACGAAGAACCGCCCCACGCTACTGGTTGTCCGAGCAGCATAAGCTATATAAGCGCTCGTACTCGGGACCGTATCTGCTATGCGTACACCCGGAGGCCGTGGAGCCTCTGCTCGAGGAACTACATGAGGGCATCTGTGGAAGCCACACTGGCGGGAGATCCCTGGCACACCGAGCACTCTCACAGGGATACTGGTGGCCTAACATGCGCCAAACCTCCCAGGACTATGTCAAGCGATGTGATCAGTGCCAGAGATTCGCCCCTAACATACACTAGCCGGAAGGAATCCTGAACCTTTTGTCCAGCCCTTGGCCCTTCGCCCAATGGGGCCTAGACATAGTAGGTCCTTTCCCTCGGGCCTCGGGCAACCGACGGTGGCTCCTTATCGGCATGGATTACTTCACCAAATGGGTTGAAGCCAAGCCCCTTGCCAACATTAGAGACGTCGATGCCAAGAAGTTCATATGGAAAAATATCATCACCAGATTTGGGGTACCGCACACCCTAATTTCGGACAATGGGCTCCAATTTGACAAAAAATCTTTCAGAAGATATTGTGGAGAGTTGGGAATCAGGAATCGGTACTCCACGCCAGTGTACCCTCAGGAAAATGGGTAGGACGAAGCCACCAATAAGACCATAGTTGCCGGGCTTAAAAAGAGGTTGGACGATGCCAAAGGAAGGTGGGTTGACAAGTTGCCCCATGTACTATGGAAATTCTGCACCACGCCTCGGAAGTCCACGGGGGAAACCCCATTTTCATTAACTTACGGTTCGGAGGCAGTGATCCCACTAGAAGCCGGATTTCCTACTTTAAGGACAGACCAGTTCAGCACCGAGGGAAGCCATCAGTTGCTCCTGGACAGCCTAGACCTGACCGAGGAAAGACGAGACGTGGCCATGGTTAAATTGGCCCACTACCAATAGATACTTAAGCAGTAATATGATAAAGGGATCAAGCACAGGCCCTTGTCCCCGAGAGACTTGGTTTTGAGGAAGATAGTGGGGACGGTCAAGCTCCCATCCTAGGGTAAACTGGGTCCTAACTGGGAAGGACCATATAAAGTCACATCTGTCGTAGGAACTGGGGCCTACCGGCTAGAGGACCTAGATGGAAATGTAATCCCCTGCCCATAGAATGTA
Source organism: Quercus gilva (assembly GCA_023621385.1). Classification (NCBI taxonomy): domain Eukaryota; kingdom Viridiplantae; phylum Streptophyta; class Magnoliopsida; order Fagales; family Fagaceae; genus Quercus; species Quercus gilva. The sequence continues at coordinate 65,462,443 of CM042476.1, read as the reverse complement.
AACAATTTGCGACGATATTACTTTTAATAAAAATTTTGTGCCTTTGTATTTTGATTCTGTCTCGCCAAAAAATTCTAAGTGTTAAACAGGACCTAGGACTTGCCTGGCTCCTCAGCCACAAGCTTAGGGAAAACTAACACTGCAAGAAAAATTCTAAGTGTTAAGAAGAACCTAGGACTTGCCTGGCTCTTCGGCCACAAGCTTAGGGGAAACTAACATTGCAAGAAATCTAAGTGTTAAAAGGAACCTAGGACTTGCCTGGCTCCTCGGCCACAAGCTTAAGGAAAATTAACATTGCAAGAAAAATTCTAAGTGTTAAGAAGAACCTAGGACTTGCTTGGCTCCTTGGCCACAAGCATAAGGAAAATTAATATTGCAAGAAAAATTCTAAGTGTTAAGAAGAACCTAGAACTTGCCTGGCTCCTCGGCCACAAGTTTAAGGAAAATCAACATCGCAAAAAAAAAAAAAAAAAAAAAAAAAAAAAAAAAAAAAAAAGGGAAGAGGGGAAGCTACAAATATACGTTAACAAGACTACTATACAAAAAAGAACTTAAGTGTTCATTGCAAAAGCTGATTATAGAGCGGGGAGGGATCAGGCGCTACATGGGTAAAGCCCCAGCCATAATGCCCCGGCTACAAAAAAAGAGAGAGAAGAAAAAATAAAGTACTACATATAGGCTGCCCTACTACAAAAATTCCGCAAGGGAAGGGCATACATAAAAAGGGAAGAAAGCTATCCTTCTTCTTCGTAGGCACCCCCTCGGGCACCCCCTTCTCAGCTTCCAAGTCCACTAAGTCTTCCTGAGGAGGTAACCCCTTGGACGAGACAGGAGAAGAAAGAGGATTCTAGGACTTAGCAGAGACGGGAAGAGCGGAGCTCGGATCCACGGGGGGGCTGGGGGCTGAAGGCAGCAAGTGCAGAGCCGGAGGATAATAAACCTGGTCGGGAGCGCGAAGCTCTGAGTCAAGACTGACCCCTGCTGCATTTAGCGCTTCTGCCCAAACCTCTTGGCTGAAGGCACGAGCAATGTCGCGGAGCTGAGTAGTAAGGGATGCAGCAGTCTTATTCATGCCCGCATCATAGGCCTCCTGCTCGGCCCGTGCTTTCTCGGCGTCCTTGTCCGCCAGTTGCTGGTTCACTTGCTTCAACTTCACCATTGTGAGTGCCAGGGCGCTTTCAGCCTTCTTTTAGGCTTCCAAGGCTTCAGAAGCCTGCTTCTCATAGCCTTTCAGGGCAGATTCAGCGTTGCGGAAGGCTCTGTCCGCCTCAGACAGCTGGGAGAGGGTGTCTTTCAATTTTTTCTCTACCTTGGCTCTGGCCTTCTCAGCAGTTTCATAAGCCTTCTCAAGCTTCCTGGCCGCATCCAGGGAGTGATTGACCCAGTCTTCTGCCATGAAGGCAGCTTGAACGGCCTGCAAGAATGGGAAACAAAAAAGGAGAGTAAGCAATTAAAGTAAAAGTACTTGACAGAAGAAGAAGTTAGTAAAGTCAGTTGAGGTACCTTAGCTAGATCTTGCTTCAGGGAAAGGAAGACCTCCCTTTTCCTGAAGGATTTCAACTCCTCCATGTCCTCGGGAAGGCACAAAGCCCTCTCCAAGCATTCTGCCACTAGGCCTGAGCTGCCCTTGGAGGGGTCTCTCAGATTGGCATCGTCCAGCACAGGAGCTCCCGAGCTGAGAGTGAAGGCGGGCCTCCAGACGGAAGCTTTCTTGGGCTGATCCTCGCCACTCTCCCTCGAGGACACAACGGGGTCGGGCTTCTTCCTTGTCTGACCCTTGCCAGCCCGGGCCTCCTTGACTAGGGGCTCGGATACCTCCCCCTCCGCAAACGTGGCTACCCTTTTTCCACTGGGACCACGTTTCCGTTTTTTGTCAGCTGCATCGGCTGGAGACGTGCGGGTAGTAGCTGGAGTTGGTGGATGAGGTGGCACCACCACCGCTAAGGAGGACCCCCCGGCGTGGGTCGACAATAGCGCTAAGAGGTCGGGTGTCTTTTCTTCGAATCCCATAGCCGATGATGATCGGGCTTGAGATGCACTCGGAGCGTCAGGGTGGTAAAAGACTTTAAAGTCTTTCTCGGTCACTTCTTGGACAGAGGTGGATGTAGATCCCTCCGCCTTTTCGTTTGATGGCAGGGGAGGTTCCTGGGCGTACAAAAGCTGAGCAGCTAGGGGCGCAGGGAGTTGGGTGTCTTGCGTCCCCTCGGGAGGCGGTCATGCTAACAAAAATCTCGGAACGGCAACGTCTATCCTAGCCAATCGCGGATCACGGGCCTTGATGACGTTCTTCGGGCTCTGGAACCGTTTTGTTGAAGGAGTGTAGCTAAGGATGACGTGCGCGGCTCGGAGTTGCCCGTCCCGATGAAGAAAAATCTCGGACTAGAGAATCCGGTTCAAATCGTGAAAATTTACCAAGGGTTTGGTAGGGGCTGTGTGATACTCGTCTGCCATGAAAGAACACGGTTATCGTTAGCAAAGAGATAAAAGAAAACAAGGGTACAATAAAAAATTAAAAAAAAAAAAAAAAAAAAAACTGCTGCCTAGAAAGAAGCTCCTCTAAAAAGCCTAAAACGATAACCTAGGGCCTCGGGAATGCTACCTGGTTCCCCTTCCTGGGTGGGACAGTGCTACCCATCGTGCCACTCGCCTGAGATGAGAAGGAAGTCTTCATCCATGCCCTTGCTTGAATCGGGCAAGCAAGAGATTAACCTAACTGCGGGGACCCTACTCTTCATGTAGTATTTGGTTTTTTCCCCCTTTTGGCAGTTGTACACCCAGTTCATATCATGCCATGTAAGACGGGTCCCCATCCTATGGTTGATGGCCTCTACACACACAAGGATCCTAAAAATATTAGGGGAACACTGGGTCGGGGTTAGCCTAAAGTTTATTTGATAATCCGTGGTCACCGGGCCCATGGGGAGTTCCATCCCACCTTCGATGAAGGCGATCATAGGAATAACTACTGACTCAGGAGGGCGACCCATAACCAGCCATTCACCCTCCTCGTAATGCCTAAATTCCACATTGTCGGGAATCCTGTACTGGGCCCTAAAGGCCATCCTAGCCTCCTCGGTGTCTACCAGCCTAGCGTACCTACCCATGGAGAGAAAAAGGAACAAGACAAAAAGGGAAACCAACACATCTACTGTGAAAAATAAAGGATGCTCCTCGGGAGTAATTCTCTCTTCGCCAAAGTAAAAACGCCAAAAATGCTAGAAATGAGCCACCGCCAGCCTTGATCGCTCCTTTTATAAGAGGCAAAAATGAGCGGTAAAAATCCCGCCCATAAATGAGGATGGACGAGGGCCGCACGATCCCAATTATACCGTAGGACGTGGGGAGACAAGCAGCCGCCTGGCGCCATAAATGAGAGCTCGTGGATTCCGAAGCGTTAGGGGCATGCGAATGACAGTTGAAGAGACGTTGACTCGTGTGAACGCATACGACATGTATGATTAATCCGCGGAGCTAAAACTTTACTTATGCCTCAAGCAAAATAGTGAAAGTTTTAAGGGGCTATTGTGGGCACCCGAGGAACGAGAAAAGAGGCCAGGGGGCTAAGCTAATAAGCCGAGGCCCTAGGAGGAATAGGAAAGGCCCTGCATTAGGCCGAGCGCGGAACTGGCAGGGGCCCAAGGAATAATAGTTCCCGAGGAAAGAGCCAAACCCTACGGAGCACCGTGCCAAGCGCCAAAGGAGAAGCCTCATCGGCTGAGGGAGGCGTAGGTTAGTGGCAGACAGGCAGCTGTTAGGGTAGTAGCCCCCAGTCACATCAATAATAAATGGCGCACACCAGCTTTGTCAGCCGCATTAAATAAGGAAGTGACCTAAAATGATGTCAGTCACAACTGCGCCAGCTACCGCTGCCGCCTGCTTCAGGGAGAGAGAATAGGTGACAGGTGTCGAAGGAGGAGCAAAGGACAACTAAAGATGGATGAGGCAGATAAGAAGGCAACGGACTATATAAAGAAGAGGTCTGGGGCTCTTGGGGGGATTCCACTTTTGTTGTTCTATCCCATCTCTTACAAATTCTATTGACTTGGATCAAAGAAAAAGAGAGGTTGTTTCATTACTCACGACGAGCATTGTATCACTCTTTTTTTGGTCCTTACAATATCTTTTTAACTTGATTAGAAATTATACACAAATAACCCGATCTCCCTTGGGGGCTCAAATTGTTTTTATTTATTATAAGAAAATAGAAAAAAAATTTAAAAATTAAACCAATGAATTAAAGAGTTTTTCTTTTCATTTCAAATTGCTGTTTCAGTTAGTTATGACGTAAAAAATCATTTGCGTACCTTGAAGTGCATTAATGCTATTTGTCAAATGCCTCCAAAAATATAAAATCCGTGGGATCTTTAATTGATAAAATTTTCTATGATTTAGCATTAATAAATTGATAATGTGCTTCCAAAAGCAGTCCTGTCTAAAAAAAAAAAAAAAGTAAAAGCAAACAAATAAAGAAATTACTTTGTTAATGTGCATAGTCTGTTGAGCAGACCCTACCAGAAATTCATAGGAACTGTAAAATGATGAATTCATAGTCTGGTGCAGAGCTACTTTTTATTTCTTATTTTACTTTTTTCCTGACTAATGACCATCATGTAAGCTGTGTTTTTTTTTTTTTTTTTTTTTTTTGAACAGTATATTTTTATTCTTAGTGTTTGGATTGCAAGAAAATAAAAGAAAAATAAATAGGGAATTCTGAGTTTTTTTTTTTTTTTTTAATTCATTTTACTTTTTTTCGTAATTTCATCGGTTCAATATTTTGAAGCATTGATTCTAAAAATAATAAATAAATAAAAATTTGATAGCCTGCATGCTTCCAAGAAAGCCCCACTACCTTGGACAAAGACCCCTGGGTCAATTCAACCGTGTGATTTGTGTCAAAAATAATGATCATCTTTCCTGAAAACAACGGGCTTAAGATTTTTATTGGTGCAGACTGCAGAGCACACGAGTTTGAACTTTGAACAATCTTCGTTCTACACGGCGTGAAGACAAATGTGTGATTTTGGGTCATCTAAATTGAGTTGCAGGAATATTACAACCCAAAGTCCAGAATAGGAGTTCTCTTTAAAACCCTTCCCAAGTGGCCCTATCTTAGAGTTGGAGATGTTGTCAATTTTTGAAAAAGTATGATGCATGAGATACGTTTATTAATAAATTATTAAATATAATTTATATATTTTTATATATTGATAAGTAATTTTTTTTCCATATAATGGTAAATATATACTAATTTAAGAGCAATAGTAGATACAGAACTTTTGGGATCAATTTAATATTTATAGCTGATATTTAGGGGTGTAAATTTTGCAAAATAATATTATTCTTTAATGATAAGTAATTATTTAAATTGATACAATTACCAAATTATTTGGGAACTTTCTAAAAAATAAACAAATAAACAAATAAGACATGGAAAGGGAACAAAAAGGGAAAGAAAACACTAGTCATATGGTGCGTTTTGACGTGGTTTTTATTATTTAAAAAATAAAAACACTTATTTTAGCCCAAATCAGGCCAAATCGAAAATCGTAAAAGGATTCACCACAGACGCACGTGCAGCCACGTCAACGGCCGCATGGCACATCCATCCTTGTTGGACACAGGTGCGCCACCCATGGAGGCGCACCTGTGCTTTCTAGTAGTAAAGTCTAGAATAAGATTCGTATTGTGGTTTTGTCAAGTGTCATATTCTCTCTTGCAAAATTACAAATGTTGAATTATATCAATAAATAAAACATTGTTTATCTCATTTTCCCCGATCAGAATTTGGTTTTATAACTAAACTTTTCGTATTGGAATTAATATGCTTGAATGTAAGAGGCTAACATCTATGATTTTCACACTCACATGTGCGTTTGCTATATTTAACCAAAACACAATTAAAATGGGGCAAATTTCATATTAAACAAAAAGGCCCTAGTTTATTTTAACAATACCTTTTAATATCATTCATTTCATGATTTGTAAGAGTTTTTTTGAAAATACAATTTTATTTTATTTATTCCAGTCAAATATCTTTACATAGAAGCTTAGAATTGTTAGCCAACTAAGTATAGGAGAACAAAAATATCATTTAAGGTATTTGGAGAATGATAAACAATAAATATTATTTAGAGTTTTTTATATTTCCTATAAAAATTGTGTCAAAACTTTCCTATTATAGTTTATTAACAATTACCCTAAAGGCATTTGTTAACATGATTCAAATCTTTATAGATGAGAAATGAACAACCAAGGAATGTGATTTGGGGTTATCTACTTATCTGAACAGGACACGCAAGACTTTTATTTATATAAAATTTATAAATTTAATTTAAAGAAGTCCATAAAAAATCTAATTTAAAGACTATATATAACTTAATTCAGCTTAACAGTATTTATTTAAACTTTTAGATTATAATTACTTTATTTAAAATCCATTATATTTTCTTTTAGATATGCAAAAGTACTAATGATTTTTTTTCTTTTTAGGTTTTCAATTGATAAAATGATTAATGAAGTAAATCTTCATGTAACAATTGATTTGAAGTTTCTCTTTCATTTAGTTTTTATTTTTTAAATAAAAATATTAATATATATGTAGATAATTTCATACTATAGACATGAAAAGGAAAAAAAAAAAAAATAAATAAATAAAATCTCCTTTTGAGATTGTATTGAAACGCGGATGGGTCTGGTTGTTCAGGTCCTTACTTAGCCCTACTTTGAATTTATGCAAACTGGTTACAAGAGGATGTGTTTTTTCCAAACACCTCTTAGGAAATTCAAGGTGGTCCTACATACCTTTTTTTTTTTTTTTGCTAGGTAAATCCAATTTTTTGAAAAAAAAAAAACGACGCATAGTCCGGGAATAATTGAGAGAATTTTCTGAAGAATATTGTGATTTTGATAAAAAAAAATGACTACCAAAACAAGACAAAAAAGCTATCGTTATAAGCATCCCAATCGTTTGGTAATTAAGAAGTACAAAAAGGGATAAAAAGAAAAATTGATTGACAAAACAAAAAAAAAGAGAATCTACAAGATATAATCTCTCTATTGAAAAGAAAAAAAGCATTCATTCTTTTCATTTCAGTTTCAATTCATTTTTTAAAATACTTCAATGCAGGGGCTTGGTCCTACATATCTTTAAGATGGTCGTTTCCAGAATGAGATATATTGCAAGTCAAGTCAAGAGAAAGAGATTCGTGTTGTGGCTTTGTCAAGTCTCTCATCTTTTCTCTTGCAAAATAACAAATGTTGATAACCACTTTACTTCATGGAGTTGATGACTTGACTAATAATTTGACTCCCATTTTATAAGATAGTGTGCACTCATTAGAACTAGATCACTAGGGCCCTGTTTGATTATTATTGGAGGTGGATTCATTTTCTCTTTTAATTTTCTAAACTCTTTTTTTCTTTCTCAAATCTTTTATTCATTTTCTCGACCCAACCCATTTTGTGTTTGGCATTATTTTCTAGTCTAGTTTTTGCTTCTTCTTTTTTTCCACTTTATATATTTCAATTAGAAATTTCTCACAATTGAGAGAGAGAGAGCGTTTTTTTATGGGACAAATCAATGTTAGAGGGACCCACAGATTTGTTTTTTTTTTTTTTTTTTTTTTTTTTATGAAAATGTCACTGTATTCAATTTCAAGAAAATGAAAACACCAAAAAGTTGTATTTAGTTTTTGCGTTCAAATCCTATATTTTTTTTTTTTTGATACTGAAATTGAAAAGTCAAACAAGTTTTTTAGTGGTAGGCCCCACGAAAAACTGAAAATGAATATAGAATACACTCCTTTTTTGCTCAAACCAAACTGACCCTAGATTTGGGTATTTTTGTCATTGTTACTTTTTTTTTTTTTTTTTTTTTCCTTTCTTTGCATGAGAAGTTAAATTATTGAAATAAAGAAAAAAGCACACAGGTTAAACAGAGTCATTACAACAAAACACTGGAGCTAGACTACCAACTACAATAGACTATTTGAATAAAACATACTGAACTTCCAACTACAAACAACTAAACATAAGAAAGATAATTGGAGGTAATTTATTTGTCATTTTAACTTTTAACTTACTTCCCAACGTTTAATTTTTTTTTATTCGTTAATTTTTGTTAGATAATATGCTTGACAAAGATTAATTTAAATTCATTTTACAATTTGCAATCCTTTGTTAGTGCTTATGAATTTCAATGATTTCAAGCAATTCAGATTTTTGAATCCAATGGTTGTAGAGTGGATTCATTAAAATTTACTAAAAAAACTTGAATATTTCAGCATTAAAAGAAAAAAAAAAAAAAAAAACTTGTAAGCACATGAAATTTTACAATTTCTTTTATTGACAAAATGAATGCAAAAAGATACTAATAAGAGATAAAGGGAGAATTAATAAGAATGTTGAAATGAGAGTGATAAGGGAGAAAATAGTATTTGCTTGTGTTAGGGCGCAAGCCGACGGTATAAGTAAAATCGATGGGCAAAAGCTGACGGTTATAGTTTCAATCGTTGGCTTCCATTAATGAATTGGCAAAATAGAGATTTAATTGGTATAGGGAGCCCGCAAAACACACTTGAAGGCTAACGCCATCAATGAGTTGATGGTAATAAGGCTGAAGGGAGTGGGGATAAAGTTGACTGCTCTGATACAAATTTGACTTGGCTTCCACGCTTGAATATATAAGGAAATGTCTTGCATCCCATGCTTGGTATTGATCTCCTACAAGGAAAGGATTCCGTAATATGCTCACAAGGATTTCTATAAGGAAATGACTTCTAGCCCAAGGAAGAAAGGCCGATTCTCTACTACTATAAAAGCCCCAATACCCTTACAAACCAAGGTACGCATGATTCACCCAGCTCTGGCACACTAGAGTTGTAGAAAAATGTTTACTAACTTAACCTTCGGAGGGTATTTGGCCGGTACCACACTGGTATCCTTTTGAGGTTTTTCTCTTTGTATTGTGCAGGGATTGCTTTGAGTATATGAGGACCGTATAGCTTACTAGTGACCTTTTTTTTTGGCATCATCAGTGAGTAATAAAGTTAAAAGAGTCTAATCATGATGAGAGATAGAGAGAGCAGCGGATGATAAGCGAGTCATCAAGGAGAGTAAAGCTTTAGCGATTGCAAAGCTTAAGAGAACTCACTACCACAGTATCTCTCTCTTGGTATCAATTTTTTTTAGGAAAAAAAAATGAAATTATAGATTATTTTAATACAATGGGTTTAATGGATTATTAATTTCAATGATTTTTTTATTTTTATTTTTCAATGAGTTTTATTGAATATTTTTTCATTTGTTCTATTTAGTCTAATTTTGTTGTTGTTGTTTGAACTATTTTTATTATTATTTGGACTAATTTTTAGAGTTATGTCTAGGTGCATTATCAATATATTGATAGTGTTGACTTGGTTGAAGCAGTCACTATCGTCAATAAAGACCTCAGAGTCAACACTTGGTACCATCGCACAGGCAATACCACTTTCAACTTTGATAGTGTTTGTAATTATCATTCATCATTACACACTTGAAGTCTGGTTTTGAACATCAAGAAGGGGCCTAACTCATCAAAGAGGACTAACCTCATGAAAGTTGTGTGGCCAGGGGCGTAGTCAGGAATAAATACATGGGGGGGGGGGGCGGGTTGTAATAATCGCACGCAAAAGACAGTATTTACGTGGTTCGGCAATTTGCCTACGTCCACAGGATTGCAGAGATTTCACTATTATAAAAAAAAAAATACAATGTGCGGCTACAGTGTTTTTGGTTGAAATTGACGATGATGAGTATCATCATTGTATGGATAGTCTATATTTTCAGGTTGATATGGACCTTCTTTGAGATAAGCTCGCCAGATTTCATCTTGTTGGTTGATAGGAAATTCACATATTTGTTTACATGATCCTGGATCACGATCTATCTCTTCAAATTGAAGTTTTGGACATTTGGAGGGGTGTTCATCAGGTATTGAAGTATTAAGATTTGTTTCTACAGCCACAGGTGTCCTAATTGCTGAACTGCTAGCATCTTTTTCTTAAAGAATGCATCAATTTTTTTTTCGTTTGCTCATAATTCTTTTAGCTTTAAGAATATGACTAAAAAATTAACCTGAAAAGAATTAAAAAAAAAAAAATTTAATTAGAAATTTTTACTTAGTTATATGAATGTTATTCATACTCAAGAAAAAAACAAAATTTTCACTATAATTTAAATAGTCAGCCCATTTTTAATACAACTTTAATTAATAATAACCCCTCAAAAAAAATGATTTAATTAATTTGTCTTTTATGAATGATTTAATTAATTTGTCTTTTATAAAATTAATTCTATACATTAATTACACGCTCTTAATCAAACTTATATTCACGGGATAAGAAAATAAAAGAAAATTCTATTATTCTAGCCATACTATTTTTTATTTTTATGGGTTAAAAATTTCATAGTTTATTTTTGTTATAAATAAGTACTTTCTTTTTCTTTTTTCAGAGGACATCTGGGCACTAATATTTTTTCAAAGAATCAATTTAAAATTTTGCAATAAGGTGGCTTTGCGCTTGATCCCTTTCTCTTTTCAATCTATGTACATATTCTTTTGAAACATCTTATTTTATTTGTTGGTGTTTTGGTTACTTTATAAACAAAAATAATAATATTCACCAAATACCAACACTGAGTCACTGACCAACAAAAAAAAAAAAGAAGATAAAGCCACATTTAAAAAGACAAAAACAGGAAAAGAGAGTCACTGACCGGATAAGATAAAGCCACATTTAAAAAGATAAAAAATGTAAAAAAACAAAACTCAGCCAATGAGAGAGTCACAATTCAAAAGAGAGAGAGGGACTTACCGAGATGTGGATCAGGCTATTAAAGACAAAGAATAAAGAGCCTCCTTTAGCCTTCATAAAATTCATTTCATTTTTTTCATTCAGTGAGAGTGAGATAAAGAGAGAGTCAGAGAGAGACTGAGATGAGAGAGAGTCAGAGAGAAACCTTGAGGGTCGGACTGTCGGAGCGAAGGGAGCAACTGCCAACGATGATGACTCGATGACTCGATGAGGCGATTTGCCGGAGCGGAGGGATCTCCGATGACTCGATGAGGCGATCTACGATGAGGCGATCTGCGATCTACGATGAGGGGCGACCGGGCGAACACGACGACGACGATGAGCGAGCCGCGGCGATGTGACCGTGGGTTACTGGGTTACTGGGTTTGGCTTGTTGGGGTTCCGGGTTTGGTTTTGGTTTGTGTATTGGGGTTTTTTTTTTTTTTGATAAACACTATGTGTTTGGTTTGCTAGAGTTTGTGTTTGCTGGAGTTTGTGTGTGGTTTGCTGGAGGTTGATGTGCTTTAGTATTGGGGTTTGATTTCTTTGCCTCTGCCAGACTGCCAACGACGTGATGGGTTTCAACTCTCTGCCAGCGACGTGATGGGTTCATTTATGATTTTCTGTATTTTTTTTTTTTTTGGTTGAGAATCTGTGGGCTTGCCGTGAGTGAGCTTGGGCTCGCCGTGGGCTCTATTACCATTTTTTTTTTTGGCTTGAAAGTAGAACAGATATATATATATATATATATATATATTTTTTAATTTGAGGTGTTCCTAATTTTTGATTGAAGGCTGGGAAAATGGGTGAGAAATGGGTAGGGGGGGCCAGCTGTGATGTTAGGGGGGCCTAGTTATTTTTTCTTCCTAGTCTAATGGGAAAAAAAAATTTTTTGCAGGGGCCATGGCCCCCCCAAGCCACTATGTGGCTCCGCCCCTGTGTGTGACTGTGGGTGTACTTAGATATTTCTTTTTTCCTTTTTCCTTTTTCTAATTCTATTTCGTAATTCCTTGTGTTCGAAATTAGTAATTGTATGGATGAGAAAGAAATCAAAGAATTTTGAAAGTTATAATAGTCATAACTATTTCTTCAAAAAAAAAAAAAAAATTAGTTATAATAACTATGGATAATATATGGGGCTTGAAGTTAGATCTATTTAGAAGTTTTAATTTCATTGGACTACTTTATCCCTTATCTTTTTTAATTTTTTTTATAATTTTTCTTTTAACTATTTGTCAAAATATTATTTTGTCCTTAAATATATATATGTAAGAACTAATTAAAAAGCAAAATAAAATAAAATAAAATGCAATAATGTTTCCCTTTGTCTCTGGGATGCAAAGCTGATAACAAAATCCTTTCATTTCCTCAAATCTAAACAAGTTTGAACTTCTTACCACGAAGTTAGATTTAGAGAGAGCATATTTCGAAAATTTGATAATGTCTTGTACATGTAGTGGAAGGGTGTCAATGACCAATTCAACTGTCCTACAAGGGGCCTTCGTTAGTATAATATTCTATCTCCTTCTCTCATTTCTTTGATGAGATATATTTTGATGATAGCAATAATTAAGATGATCCTAACTAACCAACTTTGGCGGGTCGGTTTCGGTTTCCCTCCCCCAAAACCCAAAAAACCAGAACTAACCAACAAATACCCAAATTTCAGCAAAAAAAAAACCCAAATTCAAGTGAAAAATTTCCAGATTCTGGGGAAAAAACCCAGATTTTGGCGAAAATTTTATAGATCTTGGCAAAAAAAACCTAGATTCCAGCGATATTTCTTGTAGATGTGGTGAGATTTTGACTGGATCTATTGAAATCTCATCGAATCCGATGAGATTTCCGCCGAATCTGGCTAAATCTCATAAAATCCAATGAGATTTTCATTGGATCTGGGTTTTCTCACCATTTTCTCGCCATTTTCTCAGATCTATGATGTCAACCAACCCGTCTGCCACCTGCTGAAGGTCTGATATGCTCAACCCAACTACTTCGGCGATTGGCAGTGGGTGAGATTTTCTACCACACGATTCCGTTGGGTTGGTTTTGGGTTGGGCATAAACTCGACCCGAACAACTCGACCACGTACCATTAAGTCATGAGTCAACTGACACTTTATAGCCACTATATTATTATTATTATTATTAAAAAAAAAAAAAAAAGGAGTCATTAACTTTTGAATAGAATATATATATATATATATATTGTGTAAAGGAGCCATTATTAGCCATCCTTTCTTATTTCATATTGTAGTAAGGACTACATCTCTTTTTCCCTATCAATTCCATATTTCTAGTTTGATTTTTTCTCTCTGAGATTCAATTCTAGTACATTTGTTATAAATCATCATTCTTTCATGAATTTCCCAATCAAACACACATACTCAAAACCTTTCAAATTTAGTGCCCTCAACTCATCCGTGAACCATCACTAGAATTGCAAGTCTTCATTCATCTCTTATCATTCCCATTAATTTCGTCACACCTTTGATCCTTCTTACTTTCTACTCTTCTTTTTACATCTTCTCAATCTTCAGCTAATAGATAATATCAATGGCTTTCTTGACCAACGAAGGAGACTTTTCTTCTTCTTCTACCCACTGATGGAACTATGATGTCTTCTTAAATTTTTGAGGTGAAGATACTCGTTATAATTTTACAGGCCATTTATATAAGGCTTTGTGTGACCAGGGTTTTAATACCTTCATCGATAATGACCTTCAGAGGGGAGAAGAAATTTCAATGGAGCTTCTTAAAGCCATTGAATTGTCTATGATTTCAATTGTTGTATTCTCTAAAAATTTTGCATCTTCTACTTGGTGCTTGAATGAGCTCGTCAAGATTTTTGAGTGTAGGAGTAATGGCCAATTGGTTTTACCAATTTTTTACAAAGTGAGCCCATTAGAAATACGTAATCAAGATGGAGAGTTTGGGATTGCACTACATGAAGAAAAATTCAAAGATAACATAGAAAAGATTCAGAGGTGGAGGACAACTTTAATTGAAGCAGCTAATTTGTCCGGATTTCCTTACAATGATAGGTAAGTATTTAATTAATGACTATTTTGCTGTATTTTTATTAGTCACAAACTTTTAGTGTTTTTCTATTTATAAATTATGTCGTCATTGCTGACATTAAAGGTAGGGATGGTGATGGTGGTGGTGAGGGTGGTAGAGCGAGAGGGTAGAGGCGATAAAGGTGAAATGGAAGGCTTTTCTTTTATAAAAAAGAAAATTTTATTTTTAAAACTGGGTTGATGCCAAGGATCTTAGTCAATAAATTATCACATGGCACAACACTATTAGATGAGAATACCTCTAGGTATTGTTGATGTGTTCTTCTAAGAGGACTGAATAATTTCTTTATATTCTAAAATACTAAGGTACTAGTTAAGCTATAAAGGTCAATAGTAGAATTAGAATAATTTTAACTTGGATAATGTTATCAATTGTGACAACTCTTTGCGTTCTTATATTGGGTATAAGCTTTTAATGGTTTTGTTATGACTGCTAATAAATTACGAAAGTATTGTTTCTATCATATTTTTTACTATTAAACTAAGTATGCCCATGCCTTGCATGAGCTTATTTATTTTATTAGCTTGTAATCTCAGGCATATGCATGAATACACTTAAAGATATACAATAAGATATATAATATAATTCATATATATAATTTAAATACTGTTGATAGTCATTTTTATATTTTGTTAACTCTTTAAAAAATTTTGTAAGAATATTATTAGGTATAAAATGTAAATTGTCCATTTTTTTTTAAATTATTGTGAAGCACTTTTTTTTATGATTCATTATTCTTGACTCTTTGGTTTTTGTACTTAATAACTCACTTGTATGAATATTTATGATGTGGTCTCACATTTGATTCTAAAATTAAGAAATAAAACTCTTTAAGAATAAATAATTTAGGACATATGGTGCAAAATTTGAATTCTAATTTGAAATTCTAATTTGAGTTTCTCTCAGCTTCACTTATTATTATATATATAGATATATAAATTAGTTTTTGAGAAAGTATAATTATTATCACATACACCTTCCGTTCGTGCCGAACTTTGGCATTTGCATTTACCCTTTATACCCCATTAACCCATCACCATGATCACGATGTCTTATAGCTATTGTACCTCAATACCAAAAATACAGCACTAAGTACACTTCCTTTCAGCACCGGAAATTGGTCATCACTTTTATGTTAACATCTTTCACGATTTTTCTATCACACACACACATTTCATCAATATAAGAAAACCATTTTTATTTTTTTTTATTTTTATATTGACAACTGAAAATTAAACAGATAAAATAATCAACAATCATATTATACATACTGAACAAAAATTTCTTCCATCAAACTTCTTTTGTTTAAAATTAATAAATCTACCTTATTGCCACATCTACTCTTATGTCCAATCCTAATTACATCTTCTTTCAAACCATTGCCAAACTCCTTTAGTGCTCTTATGTCCAATCCACTTGCTATTGACAGTTTGACACCTCTGTCACATTGTGGTAGTAACATAGTTCACGAGTAACACACTTAGACTCTGCATTGCATATCTTGCAGAGGGTGTTAGACAAAATATGCGTGTAAGGTCCCAAATAAATTAGAAGATTGAATTGTATGATATTAGATTAGATTCATAGTTATTGTACTTAATAATAGGTAATATTTTATGGACAAAGTTTAGCTATAAAATTGGTTGAAATCTAAGGCTACAACCTTATTTAATAAAAAAAAATTACTACATATTTTGAAAATCTAATCATTGAATTGCATGTTTTTTATGCTCTTAATATACATGTCAAATTTTGCATTAATCGAATAGTATTTATTATATGATCTATAAGCTTATATTTTATGCATAATTTTAAACTAAAAAAATTTGCAATTTAAACAATTTATTGATAACTAAACTATTGATCTTTAATTTTTTAGAAATTTTGCAAGCATGAAGAATATAAGAAGAAGATGTAATTCAATAGTGGATTTGTCAAAATTTACCCCCAATAAAAAGATATTGAGTAAGATTGTAATCTAAGGTTACAATAATTTTTGTATCTAAACTTTGTCCATATTTTATAGTCATCCGGTAACTAAATTGAAAAAAAATCGCTGGGATAAAACCCAAAAGTGCATGTATATGGTCTATAATTACTTGATCATGTAACTCTTTTATAATTTACTATTGGATGCTCAATAAATATTATGCTTAGAAAATATTTTTCATCCTGGGATTTAATAAGAAATAAATAATAATAATGAAGCAAATAAACAAATCAATATGGAGAATTAACTATTAAGGTCTTTTGCTTCTCTTCTAAAGGAAAACGTCTTTTGCCTAAAAAGCTACTCAGGCCTTTTACCAGGTTGCTTGTAATTAAGGGGTGACAGCCATTAATCATTTGAAGAAGCAAATTGGAAAAAGAAACAGTATTTGCGGTACTCAATAAGGGAAAACATAAAATGAGACTTTGCCATGTGTCAAAAAAAAAAAAAACATGCCTTTTAGGTTACTTAAAAAAATCCTGTGAAAAAAAGAAAAGGAAAAAAAATTGATGGACTATTCAAAGGAGCTTATAGTGGTTATATTATAAGTCTTGTTAGCAAATGCCCTAAGGGCATTGGTTAATGAACTATTTTAAGAAAGTTTGGATACCACTTTCATGAGAAATATAAAAAACTGTTAGACAAGTCAATCAGTTTTTTCTTTTTTCATAAAAAGTTTCTGAAAATGGTTAATTAACAAATACCCTTTAGGGCATTTGTTAAAATTTTTCATATTATAATTATGAAATTTATAGTGCGCATTTAAGAACTCGAAAAAGTATTATTTATTGTTGACACATGGCAAAACAATTGACATGTACTAATATTGTAAAAAAAAATTTGATAAATGAAAGTGTTGTAAAATTATTGTCGACATAACATTTCTCTTAATTTTTAAGGAGAGCATATTATTTTCAACAAATTTAAGAGAACAAATTATATTATATCAAAATTATAAAGTAATTATCTATGACTAGTATATTATAAAAATTGGATCCCTACAACTACTGGATGCACAAAATGATGTCGTGTGTCTCTTTGACAATGCATAAAATAATAACACATATCATCTTTCGTAACTTCCTCCATCTATTTGGTATGACATGGAAAAAGAATGTTACTTGGCTTCATGTTGTCAATCTTTTTGCCAAGTATTAATAATAAATGAAAAAAAAAAAAAAAAAAAAAAACCTTAAATGAGCACTATAAATTCCTCCAATTTAACACCCTTCATTTTGAGAGAGAATATAACACACTTCTTCAATTAATTGCTAGTTTTCCCTTTTAATTACTTTTTTATTTTTAAGATGACCT
This sequence comes from Quercus gilva, assembly GCA_023621385.1. Lineage (NCBI taxonomy): Eukaryota > Viridiplantae > Streptophyta > Magnoliopsida > Fagales > Fagaceae > Quercus > Quercus gilva. The sequence continues at coordinate 65,445,227 of CM042476.1, read as the reverse complement.
ATTAATTTCCTTAACGAATACAAAATTTAAAAGGAGAATACTGTTATTTACAAATTATAATTATCTCTCCTATAATATAATTACAGGAAGCCTCATGCATTTGTGGTGAATTGATCGTGAGTTTTCCTGTGCTTTAGTATAGACTATCAGTCTACCTTTTCTTTTATGATTTCGGTTGTGCCTTTACTTTAAATTTGCTTCCATTACAATTCACTTTCTCTTCCTCAACTAAACTATTTTTAACACACACACACACACACACACACACACACACACACACAAAAACACTAAACTGTTGCCCTAAAATCTCCAACCCAAAGATCTATAATGGGGATTTGATAGTCACTGACAAAGGACGTACGGGAGATATACTTAGCATATTCTCCTATAATGGGTATTTGGTAGTCACGGATAAAGTAGTGAGTTTTAGTACAATTGCTTAAATGTCTGCATATCTAAGTATTTTATGATACTCTTTAGTATTATTTTGAGTGTTGTATATCTTTTATGGACTATCTTCTTAAGAGCTTGAACCAAGCAAAAATATGGAAAAAAAATTAGCTTATTTTTGCTGTAAATTCTGCTATTTAAATGTCAATTTAGAATTATAAATATTGGAATTATTTTATTTTCCTTTGGGGTGTATGAGATAGATGTAATCCATGCGGTTATGCATGCAATATTGGAATATAAATCCTCTATCTATCTATCTTTGTTTTTTTCTATATTTTGTTCTATCAATCATAACTTGCCATGTATTCGTCTGACTTTCCTTATAAAATTAAAAAAGTTTAAAATGGAAAAAAAAAAAAAAATCAAACATGTGGAAATTTGAATGGACAGAGGATTTGTATTCATAATATTGAATTTAATTTCATATAACATTTGAATATATAAATTTAAAACTTGAAATTTTTTCCGTGCATCACATTGGTTAATCACTAGTATCATATATAGTAGATGGAGGAAGTTACAAAAGATGATATGTGTCATTGTTTTATGTATTGTTAAAGAGACACATGTCACTATTATGTGTATCCACTAGTTGTAGGGAACCAACTTTTATATTATACTAGTCGTAGACCAGCTTGTTGCGCATGATGATTTTTTAGATAAAATACTATTTTAGTCCCTAGACTTTGTAAAGAATTTAAAAAAAAAAAAAGTTTTGTTATATTTTTTATAATCTTGTTTATAACGTTTCTTTCCATTAACATATATTTATTGGTTGATGATTTGCATAACATAGACATTAAATAACAGGTAGAACTGTTCATTAAATTTTTTTAAGTCATGGTGTATGAAGATTATGATTATATATATATATGTGTGTGTGTGTGTGTGTGTGTGTATATATATATATATATATATAAGGTTAAATGAAATGTCAAGAAATGAGAATATAAAATTTTCCAACTTTATTTCTAATATAATTTCAAAATTACTGAAAAACATCTTATTTTTATTTATGATAGGAAATATAATTTCCCTAGTTAGAGTTTGATTAGTTTTAAGTTTAAATTTTGTATTTTTATATTTAATTGTTGATTATTGATTTAATTAAGTGAATGTAAGGGTTGATTTTATTGCACTATAAAGTTTTCAATGTCCTCTATATAGTCATTTCTATTTTATTTCTTACTCTTTTTGGCCACTTTTTTATTTTCCAAATAACAATTACTAATTGACGTTTGATTTTATTTCTTTTTTTCTTCCATCATTTATTCTTGATTACTTTATATGTCCCCTCACTTGTTGTAGTTTTTATGGTTATCAATAAGAAATAGATGAATATCTAAATTAATTTTTTTAATTTAAATTAATATAGATGAATATGTAAAGGTAAAATTATATGAAATGTTAAAACAATCCAAGATGAATGTTTAACCACTGGTAGGTATGTATTTTTTGAAGATTAAAAGTATGCTTGATTGTTTTAGCTAGAACTATATAACTATGCAAATATTGTTGCGAGTGGTTCCATCATTTGCAAATTATCAAGTTTGATGGCCTTATAAAATAGATATTTCATTTTGCAAAAAACTTTACATGAACTCCTGTTTTGTGACAACCTTTTTTTTTCAACCTTTTTTCTTTTTGCTGAAACAATTTAAGAATATTAAGACTTAAGATATCACATGTGGTAGCTGTAAAACACGTAAGTGATATGAAAAATAGAAATGTTTAAATTTTTCAAGGGCATTTTTAGTAGATTGTAATATAAAACATTTCATTCTCAATATTTTATGTAACTTTTTCCATAAGATCAATATTGTTAGCATCCTTTGAAGATGATACATAATATTTTTGAGAAAAAGAAGAAGAAGCAAAGGCGATGCTAACACATAATATAAAATTATTAAGTTTGCGTGATTTAAATTTGTTGCATAAGAAATTAATATATCTATGATAAAGGTTTTTATCTAAATGATATATAGTAGTCCATATGTTTTTAGTCTTGATTCAAAAAGTCCATTCTCAATAGCCTTTTAAGTCTATAAATTGCTTAATTTATAGGCCTAGACACATTCAAAGAGTTCTAACTAAATTATTAATTATATGACCCTTTATCACATAAATATTTTGATTCCCCTATTGTCTAGTAAAGGAAGGTAGGTATGTGTCTAGCCATTTTCTTGATTTGTGCTGCATAAATATGGAGGATGTGACTGAATTTAAATGTTGAATAAAATAAGATAAAAAGAAAAAATAGTAAAAATAAAATATATAACAATAAACATCAAATTATCCAAGTCATTCTATGTAATATAATAACATTGTATTATTATATCTTATATGTATAATGTAGTAGGATAATATTTAGTAATCAAAGAGAATAGAAAACATAACAACTTAAAACACAAAACTAAATCGCACCAACCTAAGTAGAATTCTAATTAACACAAAAATTCATCAACCTAAGTATGGATGCAATTAAAAAAAAAAAAATCAAGCAAAAGATGAAAAATAGAGAGAGAGAGAGAGAGAGAGAGAGGGGGGGGGGGGGAAGAGAGAAGTGACCTTTTTGTGTGAGAAAACTATGCATAGAATGAAAAAGAAAATGTCACATTTATAGTAATATGTTGAGAATAAGAAGAGTCAAAACAAAGGAAGATAAAAGGGTAGAGAAAGAATGATATTAAGGTAGAAAGTAGAGGGGAGATGAAGAGGTAAAATGGAGAGAGAGTTTTGGAAAATTAATAATAAAAATAATGGTTGAAACATATTTTAATTTTTAAATAATGGAGTTTTTAAGTCACCTTATTAAATGAGAAAATTTTAAAAAAAAAAAATATATATATATATATATATAGGAAAAATTGGAAACAAAAAACGATAATGACGTGACTGCTGATGTGGCTCAACTAGAGCATAGCAACAATAAATGCTACGCTTCAGCTTTTTGATATATATAGATATAGATTATATATATATAATATAGGACAAGTACTATTAAAACAATTAACATGATTTCATATTTTAAAAATCTAATCGTTAGATTGCATGTTACTTATGCTTTTAACATACATGTCAAATTTTGTGCAAATCGGATGTTATTTACTATATTATTCATAAAATTATTTTTTATGTATAATTTTAGACTACAAAAACTTGCAATTTAAACAGTTGATTGATAACATAGCTATTGATTTTTAATTTTCTAGAAACTTTGCAAGTATAGAAGATAGAAAAAGAAACGTAATCCAATTGTGGATTTGTCAAAATTCACATCCAATAAAAATATATTGAATGAAGTTGTAGTCTTAAGCTAAAATTAAGTTTGTAGTCAAACTTTGTCCGATGCTAGAAATAGAATAATTTTAATTCATATGACGTTATATATTCAAACAACCTTTCTCTCAAAGAAAATAATAAAAAATAAAAATAATTCTGACAACTCTTTTTCTTTCATTAGTTAGAAACTTTTAAATGATTTTGTGACCATTAAATGTCCAATTTTTTGAAAGTATACTTTTTTTAAAAAAATAGACTTATTGAATTTAGTTCATCTTCATATTTATATTTACAACTAATCCAACTCATAATGCCTTTCTTATGCTCTATGCTTTGTAGCTGCATTGAATCTGAATTTGAGTTTATCCAAAGAGTTATAAAAGAGATATCAAGTAGTAAATCAAATCGTATGCCATTATTTGTTGCTAAATATCCAGTTGGAATGGAAATTCGAGCGGAGGCCATAGAATTGCTTTTAGATATGGAGTTGAATGATGTTTGCATGGTGCGAATTTATGGTCTTGGGGGAATGGGTAAGACTACGATCTCGAAAGCCATTTACAATAGAATTGCTAACCGTTTTGAAAGAAGTTGTTTTTTAGAGAATGTTAGAGAAAGGTCAAAGATAAATGGTGACATAATCCAACTACAAGAGACACTTCTTTCTAAGATCTTAGATAGATATTTGAAGGTGCACAATGTATTTGAGGGTACCAATTTGATAATGGAAAGACTTCATAGTAAAAAAGTTCTTTTAATTCTTGATGATGTGGGTGAATCAAAAGAGGTAGAAAATTTGCTTGGAGAATGTAATTGGTTTGCTTCTGGAAGTAGAGTAATTATAACAACAAGAGACAAACATGTACTAACCACTTTGGAAAGAGATCATCGAGAATACGAGGTTAAAAAATTGAGTCAAGGTGAAGCTCGTGAACTTTTCAACCATCATGCCTTCCAAAAAAGTAAATACGGGGAAGATTATTCAGAACTTGCAAAACAGATTATACGTTATGCCGATGGCCTTCCATTAGCTTTAAAAATAATTGGTTCTGATTTGTGTGGAAAAAAATATACATGAATGGAAAAGTGCATTAGAAAAGCATAAAAACGTTCCACATGTAAAAATTCAAGAAATACTCAAAATAAGTTATGATGGGTTGGAAAAAATTGGAAAGGATATTTTTCTTGATATTGCATGTTTTTTTAAGGATTACGACAAGGATGATGTTGTATATATATTAGGTTCATGCGATTTATATCCAGATTATGGTATTGGAAAGCTTATTGATAAGTGTCTCGTAACCTTGGAACATGGCCGTTTGTCAATACATGACTTGCTACAACAAATGGGTAGAGAAATCGTTCAACAAGAATCAGAAGAGCTTGAACAACGTATGAGGATATGGCGTTATAAGGATGCTCATAAATTACTAACAAGAAATATGGTACACATTCTTTGCTTCTCCTTTTTTTTTTTTTTTTTTTCCGAGATATTTCTTTATTGGATTTTCCCCCTTTTAATATTGAAAATAATATATTTTCTCAATATATGTTTTGTTTAAAGTTTCAAAATCTTTATTCTTTTGTCGAATCCTATTATAAGGCATGACTAATTCTGTTTCTTAAGTAGGGAACAAATAGAATTCGTGGTATAAAGTTCTGCTCACCTGAATGAATAGAGGTTTCATTGAAAGCTAAAGTTTTCAAAAGGATCAAAAATCTCAAATTTCTTATAGGCAATGTACATATTGGTGAAGAACTTGAATACCTCCCAGATGAGTTAAGGTTTCTTGAATGGCATGTATTTCCTTTGTCCTTATCTTCCAAATGTTGTCCCCTTGAACAACTTGTTGCACTCAAGATGTCTAGCATTTTATTGGAGAAGGTATTCAAGCAAGTAAAAGTATTAGTATTTATAAATTTTAATTTCTTTAAATGTTTTTCAAAAGTTGTTGCAGATAAATTTTGTTTTTGTTTTTGTTTTTGATGTTTTTTAATTTTTTATAGGGGTTCCAGTACAAAAATTTGAAAATTATCGAACTGAGATTTTGTAAATTCATTACAAAATTACCTGACTTGTGCTTCCCAAACTTAGAGAAATTGGACCTTCACAGTTGTGAAAATTTAATTGAGGTTCATGAGTCCATTGGATTTCTTGAGAAGCTTAAAGTATGGAATCTCCATGGCTGTTCACAACTTCAAATTCTTCCAAGTACACTCATGCTGAAATCTCTTGGATATTTTAATCTAAATAACTGCTCAAGGCTTGAGAAGTTCCCTGATATTCACCTTGAAATGAAATGTCTAAAGAAATTGTATATGAAATCTAGTGGTATTAGAGAATTGCCTTCATCACTGTTGTTTTTGACTGGACTTGACACGTTAGGACTAATTTTCTGTGGTAAGCTTACAAATTTTCTAGTTAGGGCCAATAAATCACAAATGCAGGAGGAAGTAGATATTCCTTCTACCAAATTGAGACTAGCATGCAATTCCTTTCACAACTTTTTGGGACCAACTGGGTTTCTAAGCATGACACAACTGAATCTTGGCGCGTGTGTTGGAATTAAAGTCGGATTAGATTCTTGGATGCAGCCCGATTACTTCCCAGTATTGACCAATTTAGATCTAGCTTTTACTGGTATTGTTACCATCCCAAAAGTATTAGCAGATTTGCTAGATTACAATATCTTTACATAAGAAATTGCAAAAAGCTTCGGGAAATTCCAAGACTTCCACAATCTATAAGAACTGTGGATGCACTTAGATGCAATCGGCTGGATCCACAATCATTAAGCAAATTATGGAATCAGGTATCTCTTTCTCTCTCTTTCTCTCTATGAAGTTTAAGTTATAAAGAAACAATTTATGTTATACTTCAATTTCTTGCAGTTTGGAGAAATTTTAGGGATTTTACCAAATACAGTTGCTGAAGCTGAATCTAAAATTTACCATCATTATTATCTTACACTACCAGCAATTGAGATTCCAAAGTGGTTCAACTTCAACCATCATCAGATTATTGGAAATTTTGTATCATTCTTGGTTGGTCCCAAATTTTCAAATTTGGTTGTTTTTGTTGCTTTTCCATCAAAGCTTGTGAACACCAATATGGATAGCCTTTTGTCAGTTAAGATTTCCATCAATGGTGGTAAACAACAAACCATATGTAAGACGTTTTGTTCTTATGGAAATGTATGGTTAGTTTATGGGAAAGTGAAAATATCAAATCCATCCGAAGAGAATCGCATTGAGGTTGCTGTAAGTGAATGGATAAATATTTCTCTAAATAGGATGAGGATTTACGTAGAATGCATCTGTTGTCCTCAGAAACCCAATATATCTCTTGCCTCAACTATGGATCAATGGGCTTTCAACAATGGGGAAGAAGATTCAGGCCATGTTGGAATCCGACACCAATTGCAAAGAAGAAACCATCAACCAACCCATGCAAGGCGTCCCCAAAAACACTACATGTCCCACTTGCATCAATTCCAATTCCAACTCTGGAAACGAAGCTCCAAACCCTGGAGACGGTGATTTACCAATGGGTTTCACGATCAGGTTTCATCTTCAATCCCCAATACGAACCTTTTTCAACTATGATAGCAACACCAATCTGTATCGACCATCATAGAACACAAAAACATCTTGATCCAACTTTGAAGGGAAGGTTTGTCTCTTTCTATTTCTCTAAATTGAATGGCTTATTCATACGATTGTTGCTCAAGTATATATTGTGTTTTAAGTAAATAATAGTGAAATCAAACTGTTGGGCTATGTAATTATTCAAACTGTTGTGTTTTAATTTCTTTATTTCTTTTTCAATGCAGATGATGCCTTGTTGCTATTGAAGTAACTAGAAGGTTGCCCGTGCATTGCGCGGACAATGCTGTAAGCTTTTATGTAAAATAGTTTTTGAAAATTTTGTACATATATTATAGCATAAATGTGGATATTTTCATTACTAAAATCACCTACAATTATAGTAGAAACTTCAGAGAATGTAGGCATATTTTGTTGCCTACCATCAGTTAATTGTAAACCAATTAATTGCAAGCATACATTATGCATACCAAACTCCTTGAACCTATCCCTTGTCGTACGAAATGTCTAACTAAGGCGTTGATCTTATGAAGCATCTTTAGTAATATTTTAACTATAGCAATGCTAAGGTTGCATAGTGATTCATGTCTAGGCAAAGCAACAAACAGACTTTGATACTGTTAAGGCTCTTACGGACTGCCATACATGATACTTGACCAATAAATAAATAAATAAAGCAAGTAATTTCAGTGATGGTTGAGGTTGACATGATTTAACAATTTTTTAACAAAGGTGTACCAGTATAATATATTTAACAATTTTTTGTACCATTTTGAGTTTATATAGATTCTAGGCTAACCTTCAAATAATGGAGACACCACATAATTTTTTCTGCCCACTTAGTTCTTAATTTGTACCTTTGTGATTATATTGTTTCTTTCTTTGTTCTTATTTTTAACAATTGAGTTTCTATCATTTAATAGGACATAGAATATGTGTAGATTATGGTGATTATTTTAAAACTTTGCTACTAGATAATACTTAACCCCTCAATAGGTAAAAGAAAATTATTCACATAAAAATAATAACAACTTTCTTACCCGTAGCTAATTTAATTTGTAAAGTTGAAGCTTCAATCTCCCCGAGTTTGTCTTCCCTCAAACATTGCAAACCGTAAACTCAGTATCCCAAATAAAATTTTGCAAAAAAAATTGAAAGAAAGAAACAAAGAGAGAGAGAGAGTTGGCAATATTTATTTATTTACAGACACTGAGAAAGGAGCTTTTGTCCATGAACTCATAGAGGAATCGTTGATCCATCAATATATAATTTTCAAAAGAAATAGATACAGTAGTGTGCGTTTAATTGAAAGAGGAAGTGAAAGAGTTTTTTTTTTTTTTTGGTTAGAAGAAGTGAAGAGTTAAGAGACAGAGAAAGAACTGAAGAGTTAAGAAAGAGAATGAATGAAATTTAAAAAATTTAAGATGGGTTCGATCTCAACGGAAATTACCTGGAAAGTATAATATTATTGTAAAGGTGTAATGGTGCAAAGCTTGGTCTCACTTTGCCAAGTGCTTATCCATAGTGTGCATTTAAATTTGAACGGGGAAGTGAAAGTTTTTTTTTTTGGTCCAGAAGAAGTGAAGAGTCTTTTTATTCATTTATTTATGGAAAGAAGTGAAGAGTTAGGAGAGAGGAAGAAGTGAATTGATTTTGATGAAGCAATAAGTGCTAAACATAAAAGCTGCATTGTTTTAATTTTTGAGGTTGGAAAACATTGTTTCATAATAAAGAGGATTGCAAAAAACTCATATAGGGCACCACATGGCAGAACCTCATGCATTCTTGCATGAGGTCTCTGCTTTTATATATATATATATTGATGATTGGTAGGCCTAAGAATCATTTTCACCTTGCAATTTGATTTTCATTTATTATAATATATGTCTTTTATTCATCTTATTTGTTTGCTTCTGGTGCATAATTTCTTCTTCTAAAATTCAATTTTACCAAATAACAAGTATGCTTGCTGATTCTTCGAAATTGAAATTCAAGTCAAGCACACAACTTTTCGATGAAATACTTCTTCAGGATATTGAACCTGTTTGCTTTGCTGACCTATGCTACTCATCGAGCCAATTGTTAATGTTTAGTTTTTAATTTCTACAAAAATATTTATGTTTGATTACTTATTTACTTATGCTTTTCCCCTGGGTTTTTAAATTTTAATATTGTTAATTGTCATAGATGTTTCTTTGCTTTTATTGATCTACTGAATAATAGTATTTAGATTGTTCATAAATTTATTGAAAGATAAATGGTATTGGACAAGGATGCATTGAGCTGGCTAGCAAGAGAAATGTATATTAAAATTTGCAATAAGCTATGGCCCCAGAAGCCTTTTCTTTTGGAAAATCTGCCTTGAGAGTGGGGCTCACTTCTTCATATTATTCATATTTGATTGGTTGAGGATGAGGAATTATTTAAGCACATGTTTTTATTTGCATGTTTGTTAATTAGGAATATTTGAATTAATGATGATGTCAACTCCACAACTTGGTCATTGTTGAGATAACAACTGTACCTACTGATAAAACATCTTGATCCCTTAAGTTTTTGTGCTTAAAAATGATTTTCTAAAGCTTAAATTAAATTCTCAAAGTAGTTTTCAGTCATACTTTTGCCATTGGAAAACAAGACAATCAGTAACCAATTTGGAAGTACGGACAATCAGTCATGTCATTAAACAGTCAAGAGTGCCTCGCTTCTCCACAATTAATGCTTAGATGGAAGAGTAGAACTCAGAGATATGGCTCCCATATGTGGGCTGCCCTGTGGAAGCTTGAACTTCCATTTAAATTCCATATTTCCTTTGGAAACTACAAAATGATTGTCTTCCATTGATTAGGGAGTTAGCAAATAGGAATCTCTTCACTGATACTTCTTGCCCTTCATGTGCTATAGAAGAGAAATTCTTGGATCACCTATAACTTAACTTGTGTGATGTGGTTCAGATCACCACTCACCATTAGAAGGTACTTGAGTCAAAGTCAAGTCATAATTGTATTGTTACTTGGCTGAAAAGTGTGTATAAAGCATAGGGCCAGCGCTATCACTTCATTGTATTCTTTCAACAATCTTTTGGCTATTTGGATACATTGCAATAAAATAGCACATGAAAGAATAAGTGTTAATGCTAGATTTTGAAGTCCTAAGTCATAGTGCTTACCTTTATACTATTTGTAGGGATGCAACAAACACATGGGAAGTGGACATTCCTGTTAAACCACATAATGAACCTTTTAGCAGTTTCCTTGGCAGTATAGCACATGATCAGATGTTGAAGGTATGAATTCCTCTCTCTCTCTCTTTTCATGATATGACTATATGATGGTGTGAAACCTGTAGAGAATTTGGTAAATATAATTATTGTTGGATGATTCATACAGTTGTATGTGTAATACATGAGGTGTGATTGAAGATGAAAAAAATAAGAATAAGGGATAATTCCACCAGATTTGTTGTAATTGGAAACTCATGTAGAAGCATACGACTTTAATAAATATATAGATAGTGGGTTCAAGACACATGTTATATATATATATATATATATATTGCATAAATGATCCTCGGGTGTCTTATTTAAAAGTTATTTAATAGGAATGCTTTCAAACCAATTCATTCAAAGATATGTTTAAAACCATTTGTCTGGTTTTGAGAAAAGAAGATTGTCTTGAATAATCATGTTCTTATTTTTATGTAGGGGGTAGGTGTGGGGCTGTAGTTTAAATGCTTTGTCCATCCTAGTATTCTTTTAGCAGTACCTTGTGGTAGAGGGTGGAAAAGTTGAAATGGCAGCTACTTGTGGGATGGTGGCTGGGTATGATGGTTTTAGCCTAGGGGTGGAGATGTTGATTGATGTAGGCATAAAAGCATGGGTATGATGTAGAGTCGTAAATTTTTATTCATGATTTTTAACATCCCTTAATGCTTGTGGAATGGGTATCAAATACTGGAGGAGAAGAAGTTTGATTTTGAATACTGTTATGAGCAGATTAGCTTAGGGTTCTGAAATTTTCCATCTTTATTGCAGAGAAATAGGACATTCATGGAATTCGAATAAGCTCAGAAGAAGATATTGGGCACTCCATCAAATTGTAAGACAAGAGTCAAGACCCGTGTGGTTGCTAGAGGGAGGTTCAAGAACTATTGTTTTTCATAGAGCATTATGTTGTGTGATAAAAGGTTCTTAATTCTTAGTGATATTCGTTGTTTTGGCAGTCAAAAGTTTGCCACAATTTGCTTAGATTCTTGTAACAGTGAGATGGCTGTTTGTTGTGTTCCTTGCCAATCAAAGCACAAAAATTTGGTTGGTCTGTGCTTTTAAATCAAACAAGTCTGTGCTAGTGCCTGCCACCTTATATTTAGTCATGTTTGGTAAGGTCTTTTTAAATAATCTTTCATAAATTGGAAGGTCTTATTTTTTCTTTTTCTTTTTTTAAAGAGTCTCAGATAAAGTTACAGTTAGTACTTAGTGCAGTTAAACAACTTTGTAAACAATGAGATGTACCTATGTCTTGGTTGTCACTTGTTACTGTATAACCACTGTATACCTATGACATTTCAACATTGTTTTTTTTTTTTGAAGTTGAATTTTCAAAGATTTCCTAGCCCTCGAACCTAAAACTTTGGATCATAGAACTAGTACCTTGCCTTTTGATAAAAAATTAAACTACTTGACTTAACTGATAGCTGATGAACTTTGGTGATTGATGTGATCAAGAGGCTTTTCAATCCTGATCTTGAAATTGGAGCTGTTTGCGACCAAGGGGCTTTTCAACCTCGATCTTAAAGAAGGAACTGTCTGCGACCACGATCTTGACAAAGGAACTGTTTGCGACCTCGATCTTGACGAAGGAACTGTCTGTGGCCACAATCAAGGTGAGTTTTTTCTTTGGAAAAATGTTGTTTCATGCTTCATTGAAAGTTTGATGGTGAGACATTGTCATTTTGTTGTGTGTTCTTGTTGGAATTTAGGGCACTATATGGTTGACCATGTTGTAATCTTGGCTTTGGAGCATGTTTGAATTGTTGTATTTTTGGTCATGGTGTAATTTGGACAATGTTGATGGCTTATGGAATTTTTGTTAATGTTGGCAATTTGTGATGTTGTTAGATGAATTTTGTCTTGGATTTTGCAGGGCATTGGCATTATGAAAAATTTGTGTTGTAAGCTTGCATGAACATATTCATGATGCATTTGGGAAATTTTGTTGGCATGTGTAAATTTATTTCATGGACATGTCAAAAATTTTGTGGGTATGAGTATGGATAAACTTGTAGGTATGGAGAAATGTTTGTGGATATGGAATACTTTTAATGGGCATGAAATTTTGGCTATGGAAAAATTTTGTTTGGTAGGTGATGTTGGATCATGGAAAATTTTGTGGTTATGGTTTTGGATATGTGGGAATTTATTTGTGCATGGACATGGACATGTGGGTTTTTTTTTTTTTTGGATGGCTATCTTGGTCATGTAGGAATTATTTCTTGATGGCTATTTTGGACATGTAGGAAATTTTTTGGTTATGTGTGGTTATGGGAAAAAATTTGGTAGTTGTGTATGGACATGTGAAAAAATTTTGATTGCGGTAAAATTTTTGGTGGGGGCATTATTTTTTTATTTTTTTGTGGGAATTTTTAGACATGTGATTTTGGTCATGGAAAATTTTTTTGGACATGTGATTTTAGTCATGGAATAAGGGGCTAAATTTTTATGTTGCAGAGCCTCAAGAGTCGAGGTAGTCTCCAAATGTTGAAAAGCATATGGGAAGCATTGTCTCCTGCCATCAGCAATATCATCAATGATGCAGGCTTTGGTAATTTCTTTGAAGCTTTACTAAATCAAGAGACTCATGAATACAAGGACCTCCAGCTACTCCTTGCTTTGTCAAAACACTTCTGTGAGACCACATGTACTTTCCATTTTCCAAGCATTGGTGAGGTAATGTTGACACCTTATGACTTTCCGTCATCACCGGCTTGAAGTTGGGTGGTGAGAGAATCTGTGTCCATGACTCCCTTTCTTTAAATGAAATCAAGAAACTTCTAGGTGTAATGCCTTCCAAAATTAGGAGTAAAAATGTTCCTTTCTCATGGCTATGTGATACCGTGGCAAAGGGTACCTCCATGTTCATGCTTCTTTTCATTGAGACTTTCTTGTGCCCAGATTTAGGCAGTACAGTGAATCTGCTTTATCTATGGAGCTTAAGAAACATTGATCAAATCAAGAATTATGACTAGGGAGGTATGGCTTATGCTACCCTTTTGCATCTCATGACTCAGCTTTCTAGGTGTAGCCTTTCAAGCCTGGCTGGGGCTCCATTTGTATGGCAGGTGAGGTTTGGAATTTTTGGCTATGTGTAGGTTTTGGAAAGTTATTTTGGCTAGATTGTAATGGTGTTGTGAATTTTTTTTAGGTTTGGATGTATGAATACTTTGGAGTTGGTCCTCAAGTTTGGGAGGAGGTTAATGGCATTTTTCCAAGATTTCTCCATTGGTTGCCCAAACATCGTTTGTCAACGCCCTCTAGACGTTCTTTGGAAATTTGGTGCTTAGTGATTGACAACTTGACTGCTGATGATGTGAGTCATTTCCCTTTTTTTTTGTGGGATCTTTGGTGCTTGGTGGTGGTTTGGTCATTTTCTCATTCTAGGTTCTGTTGTGATTTTTCAGATGTCTTTGAATCCTTGGGTTGGATGTGAGGAGTATGTGAGTGTGAGTGGGCTTTGGAGCTGAATAGCCTTCAGGTACTGTTTGAGTGTGGGCATGGAAGGTATTGGTATCTTGGTAATCGGGTGTTGCCTCAGGTTCAATATGTGTATCCTTCTACACTAATTCCAGTTCCTCCTTATCCCTCCGTCTGGTTGGCTGACCTTCTAACTGATGAAGAGATTGCTCAAGCTCATGCTGGCTTTATGGTTTCAAGAATAGCAGGAATTTATTCTGAATTTATTCGAACTCATCTACAAGGTTGCTTGGCCGGCATATCGGTATTTCTCTTCTCTTCTGAAGTCAAATTTTCATCTTGCATATTCATTTTCCATATTTCTGCTTGGTGATAACATTTGCATGTTGGATTTTCAGACTCCATCTTCTAAAGGAGAGGAAGAGGGAGAGGAGAGGAAGAGATTCCCTCTTCTCACCATGCGGGTAGCTCTTCTAGTTCTTTCATGGAGACTTCTCCCCATTTTTTGGCATGGTAATATGAAGTGATGAATCCTGATGGAACATATAGTTTCATGCCTTTGGATAGGCCAGAGCACACACCAAACATCCCTTGGCCCGATCCAGTGTGTTCATGAATTTTTTAGTTCCTTGTCTTTATCTCTTCTTGGCTTACTAAATGGCTCCTGATCTTGGTAGATTTGTGCTTCAGGTTGATGTCGATCTTGTGGAGGAAAGTATGCAAATGATTGGAGGTTTGCAACTGTTGACTCTTACTCAGTCTTCTCGATATATGATCAATGAGGCAAGCTGGGTATGCAATGATGCTTTCCCAGTGGCTTTTGCTTGGATTTTTCTTGATAAATAACACTTGATTTCAGGTGAGTCGAATGGGAGCAACTGATTCTGCCAGAAGAACTTTAGAGGACAGGATCAGAAACCTTGAACTTGAGAACCATCAGTATGATCCTCAATTCTATGCAAGTCAAGAGGGAAATAAAAAAGGTGGTTCCTCTAGAGGTGGATCAAGGAGGTCTTCTCACAGGCAGACCCAGAGTCCCAAATGATGTTTGATTTTAATTTTTCCTACAAAACAAAAGGAAGTGTTCCTTAGACAATCTTGTATTAACTTGCATGCTTAGCTCTTTGTCCTTGGAATTGCCCTTGATCATGTAGAATCTTTAAATGAGACAAGTTTAGAATTCACCTTATGAGATCTTGTAGTACCAATTTAAACTTATCTTGAATGGCTCTGTTGGAGTCTGCACTTACTTGAATGAGGCGGAGCCAAATGCCCCTAGTTTAAAAATGAATGCATGATCTTTTGGAAATCTTAGAATCTTGATGGTTTGATTTTTTTTTTTTTTTTTTTTTTGAAAAGATGATGATGGTGGTCTTTTTTTTTTTTTTTTTTTTTGAAAATGAATGGGCCATGGGCGAATGCCCCTAGTTTGAGACGTGTTCATGAGTTTGGAAAAATCTTGATTTGGTCAATTTTTGAAAATAATGATGCAAGTGATGATTTTTGAAAACAAATAAGTTAGGCATGTCTGAATGCCCCAGTTTAACCCAAAAAAAAAAAAAAAAAAAATCTTTTTGAGTGTTTAATGATTCTAAAAAAAATGTCTGAGAACGCAAAATTGCATGAAATTGCATAAATGAGTGATGGCAGGGCCGAGTGCCTCTTGGCATTTGAGGAGTGCTGTTTGGCACTTTTAGAGTGCCGAATAGCACTTGGCCACGCCATGACACTTACGCCATGGTGGGCCGACTCCTCACGCTTTTCCAATGCGTGTTTTGCATTTTCGTGTTTTTTGAAAAATATTTTCTTCATTTATGATCATGAAACACTCTCCTATTCAGCTACAAATTCTTTGAAACCTATTTAAAACTTGATTAGGAATCGACGTAGCTTATATTGATGATCTCTCCTGCAACAAATCTCTACATCAAGGTTAGCAAAACACAATAATCTCAAGCAAAAGTCATCCATGACTAATAATAAAAAAATTTCTCATTCAACAATTCATCATATCAATAGATGGGTTTGTAGCTTTGATTTTAGTACCAAGACCAATTTTATAGCCTACAAACTAAAGGGAATTAAGGCTTTGAGGAATGTCAAGATCAAGTGGGATTTCCTTCGTGCTACTGTGAAATTTTTGGATCTTGAAGATCATGTGTTCTGGTTTTAAACTACTGAACTCTGTCCCACAATAGAAGAGTTTTCCGCTATCTTGGGCTATGATCCAAGCAAAAAATTTGTAGCGATTTCTTGTGATCCCAAGTATAGGGAATCTTTGTCTGATGCTCTCGGTCTTCCTACTTCCATCACTAGTAGTATGGTTGAAGGACATATGGTGAATCTTTGTGCAATTGTTTCCAAGCTGATTAACAAACACACCTATATGGTGACCGACAATATGTAGAAAATTTTTTGCTTGGCCCTATGCTTTGTGGGAGAATTTTTGCTTTGCTCTGGAAGGCATGGTTTTGCAGATGCTTGAGCCATAAGTGTTGTGAGTCAAATTAAGGATGGTGATAATCCTGTTTCTTTGACTTGGCAGAAACTCTTCTGGGACTGGACTCTGTATTTCATGGTGGAAAATCTCAAAACTTCCTTGGGAGTCCCTTGACTTTGCAAATATGGCTGATGGAGCGACTGGATATGATTGCCAAGCCTACAACTGGTAATTATGGTCCTAGCAGTTTTCTTAGCAGGATTGTTATCAAAACTGAGTGCCAAACTAAAAGCCACTGGGTGAAATTTTTGAACAAGAAATCCAGTGCCTCAATTCGATGGAACTGTTATGGTGGAAGTGCCTACCCCCTCTACTGTGATCTCCAGGATCAAATCACATCTTCATTGTTGGATTGTGAAAGGAAACTTTCTACAAGACAGATAGACTCTTGAGGCAGTTCCAATATGAGTAAGGAATGCCCGGTGGAAAAAGAATAAGACCTTTCACTCCTGTGGACATAAATCCTACTTCTATAAGGAACATGCTGTTGGGCTTGGAGATGGCTGACCGAGTGGATCAATCTTTTGTCAAGGTTCACTTTCATAGGATGACTATAGAATACTCTAACTGGTTGGTGGACAAGATTGCTAACAAGGAAACTAAGATGGTAGCTATGAGAAAGCAGTTTCTTAGAGATAACCGGGAAAGAGATGATGATGACAACTATGAATTTAAAATAAGGGACAAGGATAACAAAGTACATAGCACAAAGGAAATCAATGATCAACCTAAAGAGAAAAGACTGAAGACAAAGTGATCTTCTTATTTTTGGCTTTGAACATTTTTATTTAAAAGTTGATAAAAAAAAACTCTTATGTTTAGGAATTATTTAGGATTTGCAGGTTAAGGCTTCTGTTTAAGGTGTAGGCTTTTGGGGTTTGGTTTTTTATTTTTTATTTTTTTTATTTTTTTTTTTTATGGTTTCTTTTAGGGTTTGGGTTCTTGAGGTTTGCTTTGGTTTTAGGTTTAGCTTCTTTAGGTTTGGTTTTTTTGGATTTTGTGTAATGACATGGTTTAATGGAATGGTTAAACTTTGGAAAATTTTGTTTAATGGGCAAATGGTGGTTTTGGGAAATTGTGACCGAACCAATGCATGGTTACCTACATACCCCCTTTGTAGAAGGATTAGGTCATCACGTAGTTTATTTATTTTTTATTTGCCTTAATTTTTGCCTAGGCCACCATTTCGAGTTTTCAGCCTAACAGGCTCTCTCACTCTCTTTTTTTTGCTCTCCTTATTTGTAGATCGCCCTTTCGGGTTTTCAACCTACCTTTTTTTCTTCTCTCTCTCTCTCTTTTTTTTTTTTTTTTTTTTTTGTTGCTCTAATTTTTGCCTAGACCGCCCTTTCGGGTTTTCAGCCTAGAGAGCTCCTTTTTTTTTTTTTTTTTTTTTTTTTTTTGTAAAAGCCTAAGAAGGGAAATAACATAATTTACAACCAAGCATGGTGCTTTCAGACTACCACCTTAGACGTGGTATTTCTTCAATTGATCCATGTTGGTTGGCTCAGTAAAAGGGTTTGCCTCTAAATCCATCAACCTTACTGCTCCCCCAGAGTATATCTGCTTGATAATGTATGGACCTGCCCAATTTTGCTTGAACTTCCTGTTTGCATCTTGAATCGAGGCTCAGATCTCTTTCAAAACTAAATCCCCTAACTTCAAATCTCTAGTTCTTACTTTCTTGTCAAAAGCTTTCCTAAGCCTTCTTTGGTAGCCTTGAATATGATACAAGGCCTTAAGTCTCTTTTCATCTAGCGTGCATAAGTGGTCATATCTGTTTTGCAACCAATCTGCTTCATGGATTTTACTTTCCAATATTGTCCTTAGTGAACGGACACCCATTTCAATGGGAAGGACTGCTTCCATCCCATACACCAATGAATAAGGAATGACTCCTGTGGAAGATCGAATTGATGTTCTGTACCCCTAGAGTGCATAGGGCAATTGTAGGTGCCAATCCTGGTAGTTCTTTATGCTCTTCTTCAAGATTCACCCTATATTTTTGCTAGCAGCCTCAATTGCTCCATTGGTCTAAGGATGGTAAGGTGAAGGCTTGTGGTATTGGATGTTGAACTGTCGTATCAGCTTCTCTGTTTCTCCCTTAAAATGCTGCCCATCGTCTGAGATAATTTCATGTGATACCCCATATCTGCAAATGATATTTTTCTGAATAAATTGAGCAACTTTCTTTGAGTTCAATACCTTGTATGAGGCAGTTTCCACCCATTTAGTGAAATAGTCTATAGCAACAAGTATGAATTCATGGCCATTGGATGTTGTTGGGTGAATTTTCCCAATAATGTCTATCTCCCAAATAGAGAATGGCCAGGGTGATGTCATGTTATGTAATGGCATGGGCGGTATGTGCTTCAGATCTTCATGGACTTGGCATTGATGGCATTTTCGAACATGAGCCGCACAGTTAGCTTCCATAGCAGTCTAGTAATAGCCTTGTCTCATGGTATGGGTTCTTGTCATGGTATGTATGCATTCATATGAAGCCCATAGCTTAACTCATGAACCTCTTCAATTATTTGTTGTGCTTCCTTGGCAGTTACACAAAGGAGATGAATTCCATCATATGATCTTTTGTAAAGCCTTTCACCACAAATAATGTAATTAGTAGACAACCTCCGAATGGTTAATTGGTCGTTCTTGTCTGTAGACTTCAGGTATGTCCCATCCTTGAGGTATTGTAGGATGTTTGAATACCATTCACCTTCTCCATTCTTTTCCTCATCCTCTTCTATTGTCATGCAATAGGCTGGCTCTTCTTTCTGTTCCACCACTATCGGTCTGGCTTCATCTTATTTTGGCCCATTCATCATGGATGCCATGGTTACTAAAGCATTGGCAATTTGATTCTGCATCCTTGGCACATATTGATATCGGATTTTGCTGAATTTTGATGCCCACTTCTGAAGACATTCATGATAAGGCATCAACCTTTCTTCTTTAATCTTCCATTTATTATGAATCTGGGAGATTATCAAAGCTGAGTCTCCATACACCTCTAACTCTTTCACCCTTAGGCCTAGGGTTGCTCGTAACCCCATGATACCAGCTTCATATTCAGTGGCATTGTTGGCGGTAGGAAAGTTGAGTTTGCCAGAAAATGGGATGTGTGTCCCTTTTGGAGAAATTAAAAGAACTCCAATGTCACTTCCATTTTAATTTGTTGCTTCGTCAAAGTACATCTTCCATGATTCTACTTCAATCCCCATAATGTCTTCATCCGGAAAGTCTCCTTGAATTTCTTCAGCTTCTTCAAGTGAACAGTGGCCTAAGTGATCATCAATCGCTCTCTTCTTCACAGATTTCTGAGTCACATATTTAATATCGAATTATGATAAAAGCAAAACCCATTTAGCAGTCTTTCCATCTTGCACAGGCTTTTCCATTAAGTATTTCAAAGGGTCCATTCTTGCAATCAACAAGACCTTGTAAGCAAGCATATAATGTCTGAGTTTGCGGGTTGCCCATACAAGTGCTATGTATGTCTTTTCTAATGGTGAATACTTCTCTTCATTAGACAACATATTCTTGCTGATGTAGTAGATTGCATTCTCCTTTCTAGTCTCCTCAAGGTATTGAGCAAGTAAAGCCCTCATTGTTGTATCTATAGTGGTAAGATACAACAACAATGGCTTTTCGGGTACTGGTGGGACGAGTATTGGTGGCTTCATAATATAATTCTTGATCTTTTCAAAGGCTTTTTGGCATTGTTCATTCCATACTGTAGGGGCCTCCTTCTTAAGCAGTCGGAAGATTGGTTCACATGTCATGATGAGCTGAGCTATGAACCTGCTGATGTACTGTATCCTCCCCAGAAATCCTCAAATCTCCTTTTCAGTTCTTGGAGGCTTCATCTCTACAATGGCCTTGATTTTGTTTGGATCAACTTCAATTCCCCTCTGGCTTACAATACCCCAATAGCTTTCCGGATGTGACCTTGAAAGTGCACTTCTTTGGATTCAACTGCAACATATAGAACCAAATTCTTTCAAAGAACTTCCGTAAAGCTGGCATATGTCCTTCATAGTCTTTGGACTTCACTATCATATCATCAACATAAACCTCTACTTTCTTGTGGATTAAGTCATGCAACAAAGTAGTGGCTACACGTTGGTAAGTAGCACCAGCATTTTTAAGGCCAAATATTATGACCTTGTAGCAATATGTACCACATGGAGTAATAAAGGAGGTTTTCTCCATATATTCTGGAGCCATCTTAATCTGATTGTACCCTGAAAATCTGTCCATAAATGATAGCAAAGCATGACCAGCTATGTTGTCAGCGAGGATATCAATGTGAGGCAAAGGAAAGTTATCTTTTGGGCTAGCCTTATTAAAATCTCTAAAATCTACACATATTCTCACTTTCTCATCCTTCTTTGGCACCAAAACCACATTAGCTAACCACTCTAAATAGTTAACCACCCTCAGGAATCCTCCATTGTACTGTGTCTTAACTCCTTCCTTGATCTTGAGAGTCCATTCTGGCTTCATTCTTCTCAACTTCTGCTTGACCAACTTCATGGTTGGATCTGTTGGAATGCAGTGTTGTACTATGTCTGTATCAATCCCAAGCATGTCTTCATATGACCACGCAAAGACCTCTATGAAATCTGTCAGCAATGCCACTAATGCATCTTTCTTTGAAATGGTTAGGGTATTGCCCACTTGTATCACTTTAGGTTCATCATCAGTTCCTAGGTTAATGGGTTGGGTTTCTTCTTTTAAGGGTTCTAGGTGTCCTTGTTTTATTTCCTTATTATTAAGAGTTTATTTACCAATTTCAGGAATAAAAACATTCAAAGCCAACAAATAAGTGAAATCAGAAATCATATTATAAGGAAAAGAGTTCTCAATAGACTCAATAGACTTAACTGAATCAGACTTAACTGGGAAACTATCACAAACAGACTTAACAAGAATAAAAATACTAGCAGAATTAGGCTCAATAGGGATAGAAACAATGTTCTTAGTAGGGGTGACTAGCTTTACGGTCTTGATCTTCTTCCCAGAGTCCTTCATGGGGTGGGCGGCTCCCTCCCATGCCCAGTTCTTCAACTCAATCGTGGCTTTAACGATGGCAGGTGGCTCTTAGTAAGTTCCTTCTTCCCTCAGCATCTGTACTGTGGGATCTTCATCCATATAATCTGTGGCTTCATTTTCAATCTCCATATTTGTGGGCTTATTGGTCACAAAAGCATCTAGGCGCTCTATGCTATCCATCCACTCATCAAACAAATCATGCTTCACTTTGTTGCCAGGTAGGTGTGTTGAGGGAGATGTTTTGACCCGCCTCCTTCCATCCTTTCATTATTACCTCCAACATTCTCAAGTGTTAGGATTCTAAGACTGTAGACCATCAGTTTTTGGTCTAGAGCGGCTAACCTAGCATCTATATCATCCTCTTCTTCAGTATGTGGGGTTAGTGAGCCAAGTTCTAAATCATAATACGACCCTAATTCTTGAATCTCTCTTCCATGCTTGTCATATCGAGGACTAGACCTTAAGCTAACATCAGTGATAAAGCTCCAATCTGAGGGGCACCCATGAGGGTAATCATCATAGTCCACATCATTGGGTTGTCCAACCTCCTCTCTTGCATCTTCTAATACATTTATCAACATGTATTGGTCACTATCAATGTCACTCCACCTATTAGCTTTGGCATCATCTTCAATATCTTCATCATAGTAGTCCACATCATCATCATATTCTTCATAGAAAAGATCTGCATCTTCATCTTCTTTATCATTAGGGGGTTCGACCCTAGTCATTGCCATTGTATTGGCTATCATAGTCTTCACTATTGTTGCTCTCACTGTTGCTGTTGCTGTCATCATCATCATGTCCACTGTCGTTGCTGCTGTTGTCACTACTACTATCACTCTTGTCATCACTTCCATCATCATCGTCATTAGGGGTTGCTCCACTTTCCTCGTCCTCATCATTGGCTCTTAGTTCATATGGGCTCTTCAACGCATGCTGGCAAGCCTCCCAATATTCCTCTTCTTCTACATTGCGAATAACATCTCCAAGGAGTGTAGTCATAGCATCGGGGTCCATGTAATCAACCCAATCAGTAGGGACCCAAATTGCATCTTCCTTCTTCAATTTTGGAACCTTGTTGCTATAATCAAGTAGTATTTTGAACCCAGGCATCATTATCCTTGTCACAGGATCAAATCTCGGTTCAAGGAACCCCTAATAGCGTTGACTTTCCCTAGCTTTGACAAACTTCCCGTTTAAAGTAGGAGTATAGGGCTTTAGGGGTTCCAAGGGACAAGGAAGTCCCTTTGCTTTAGCTTTGGCTCGGGCCATTTTTCTTACTTCCATTTCTAATAAGTCATCATCTGTGGGCTTATAACCTAGCCCAAAAGGTGGTGTGGCAGTTGGAATCATCGAGACCTGAACAGTAGGCTTCTTCACAGTTCTCCCCAAGTTCATCCCCAGGAGGTAATTCATTCTTCTCATCATTGCTACCACATTCTTGTTGCTGTAAGGAGCAAATTCCATTGGGATCTTCTCCACTTCTTCTTCTCTCTTTTCAAAGCTAGGCTTCTCAATCTCAAAGCCATCCAAGGTCAATGTCTCTTTCTCAAAATCAATACCAAAAATGGGCTTAGGCACAGTCAAAGTATCATCATATATGGTCACAATAGCTCCTTCATGTGGAAACCGAACCTTTTGGTATAGGGAGGAAGATACGATCTCTGCGTCATGGATCCATGGTCGCCCCAAGAGCACATTGAAGCAAGAGGCTATGTTAAGGACTTGAAACTCCACCTTCTTGACCATCGGTCCTATAGTGAGTTCTAATGTTATGGTTCCCAAGACCTCTCTTCTGCTGTTGTCGTATGCCCTCACATGCTGATCAGTAGGCATAAAGTCTTCAATGCTTAGACCCAAGCAACTTGCAGTCTTTAAAGGACACACATTCAAAGTACTTCCATCATCCATCAGGACCATTAGTATCCTCTTCCCCTTAGCATCTACAGTGATGTGCAACGGGTTGTTATGGTGCTTCCCCTTCTTAGTCAAATCCTTGTCCGAATAGGAAATAGTGAGTTCCTTATTTATGGACCCAATCAGAGCATTCAGATCTTAGGAAGTTGTGATTGTAGGGACTTGGATTTGGTCGAGAAGGTCTACCAGGTTTTGACGGTGTTTATATGAGGCCATAAGTAAACCCCACAAGGATATGTTGGCTTGTGTCTTCTGTAGTTGCTTGAGGACCTTATCTTCTTTGGCAGGTGTTTGTTGGGTGGATCTATTCAAGGCTTCCACCGGGTTGTCTGTCTCCAAATGTGGGGGTTTGAAGTGTCCCCCCCCCCCCCCCCTTGTGATGTGGGCAATTTTTGTTGGGTCATTAGGATCGGTATCTTGGGGTTTGAAGTGTCTCCTCCTATTTAAGGATGTTTAGTTACTGAATTGGGGTTCGAAGTGTCTCCCCTCATTTATGGGTGTTTGGCTATTTAATTGGGGTTTGAAGTGTCTCCCTCTATTTGTGGATGTTAAGTAATTTTTGGGTTCTAGTACTTCTTCATTCCATATATCATATCCTGTAGTGGTAGCAGATGTCCTATCCTTCAATTCTTCCCATGTCATCATAAAACATTCGGGTAGGTGTGAGAGACTGGGAAAAATAGGCCTCTAAAAAAATAGAGAGATTTTTGTGTGCTTTTTAGGGCACCTCTCTTTTTGGGTAAGTGGTATGGAGTCGCCACTTATTTTTTATAAAAAAAATAAGAAAAACTAAATATAAATACATGACTGAATTGTTTCCTTTCATTGATTGAATAAAAAATACATGTTTGAGAAATTGAAAATTACATGGCTTTGAGTCCTAGTTACAAACTACCAAATAATTACATGGCTTTTTGTCCTAGTTACAATCGACCCAAAATAAAAATAAAGACAAGGTTTTGATCTACTTATCCAAAGACCTAAATTTGGAGGCTAGGTTACGAAATGGGAAGGTGTTAGGCACCCATTTTGCCCAGACAGAGTCTGGTCTTCTAGACTCTTGTGACCAATGTACCCCTTGTATGCATGCTATGAATGATATGTTGTAAATGTGAATAAAACTAAATCACACAAATTTATTTATGAATGCATTATCTTCTTTGTTTTTAAAAAAATTCAAATCTATTGTTGTGAGTAAAAAATTAAATTTTGGTTTATAAAAAAAATCAAATCTGTTTTTGTTGTGTAAGAAAAAGGTGGTCTTTAGGGAGAAAATTCAGATCCTTTTTTAAGAAATTAAAAAAAAAATTTGATTTTGGTTTACAAAAGATCAGATCTATTTTTATATGTTTGAAGAAAATATGAAAAAGATTGCTTGAGAAGTGTATTTCATTCATGGAATAAATTTATGCTACATATATTGAATAAAACAAACACAACAAATGCAACCATTCATGATCTTTTTCTTTATTTCAAAATCTGCTATGTTAAAAAAAATTAGATCTGTATCTAAGGAAGATACAAATCAATTTTTGATTTAAGAAAAATTCAAATCTGCATCTAATGAAGATGCAGATCTGTTTTTGATTTGAAGAAAAATTCAGATCTATGTCTAATGAAGATGTAGATCCATTTTTATTTTAAGAAAAAAAATTCAGATCTACATCTAATGAAGATGTAGATCCATTTTTATTTTAAGAAAAATTCAGATCTACATCTAATGAAGATGTAGATCCATTTTTTATTTAAGAAAAAAATAAAATCTGTAGGAAGATACAAATTAATTTTTGATTTAAGAAAAATTCAGATTTGCACCTAAGGAAGATGCAAATCCTTTTTTATTTGAAGAAAAATTCAGATCTGCATCCAATGAAGATGCAGATCCGTTTTTATTTTGAGAAAAAGAATCGATAACTTGCAGATTTTCGAAACTAAGAAAGAGATCATAACAAAATAAAACTATAATTCATGATATGAATATTTGAAAAAACTAAACTAAAAAATATATAAACATGCATCATCACAACAAGAGAAGCATAAGAAAAAGGGTTAAGAAACAACCTCTTGCATGAAGTGCTCTTCTTCTTGAGAGGATATTTTAGAGTTCAAAGAAATTTATGCAATTATCTTTGAAACCTAAAAACCCTAGCTTAAGAGAATATCAGAGAGGGAGATCAGAAATTTGAGAGTGTCCAAAGGTGTCTCTCCTTGAGTGTAAAAGAATGTCAAGAGGGCCCTGAATGTTGGGAGGCATCCCCTATTTATAGAGGTGTTAGTTTCTTAGAAAACTAGTCACTAACTCGTGCGATGCACGGGAAAACTATTGAGTATATGAAACATTATTTAATTTCAGTTTATTTACAACAATCATCATATCATAAATGCATAGTATACTTAGAAACATGAGGTAACATTAATAATATACAAATTGTAGCAATTAAACCTATATAATAAATTAAGTTCTATCTAGCAAATATTTTAACTCTTTAAGTACTATCCGGCAAATATTGTAACTTTTTTGGGAATGAACATTACATGAGCACAATTTTTAGAAAATTTATTTTTCTAACATGTAAATGAATGTTTTGCAAATGTAACTTACGTTGATTTTTGTAAGAATATTTAAACAATTAATTGTTTCTTCTTCTTTGATTGCAAATTAGGATTTCAATCTCAAAAATTCCTAACCTCAATATAAAAAATTCAATTGCTAAATAAAAATTATCAATTAACAAAAATTACGATTCTAGTCCTTAGTATCCTCAATTATCCAATAGATGTTGCATTGATAAAATAACAATTTGTTTTTTCAACAATTATTGTGATTTTGTTGCATGACATATCTAAACATAAGGCATTAATGATGGAAGATATGTAGCATGCAAGCTATAGAGATATAAAGATTTATTAGAAAGTCTCTTTAGAAGAAGTTTATGTTTTTATTTTTGATTACTTGCCTTCGATAAAGATAAAAATAAAATCAATCACCAAAAAGATTTTTTTTTTTTTTAAAGTGAATAAGAGAGAAATATATAAATACAGAATTTTTAATATAATTACATATTACAAAGTTATAATTTATAATATATATATATACACACATATATTTATATAAAAGCCAAGAAATAGCTAATGAAATAATCTCTAAAATTAATATGAACAAAACCCACCACCATGATCATTTAACAATATGACGCACTAAAGTCACAGAAAACAAAGAATCCTTCGTCAAATGGAGGCATTTTTACATATTTTGCATGAGTTCAATAATAAGAAACATACACAAACACAAACTATTAAAGAAAGAACACAAACAAACACACGAGCTATAAAAGTAAAAATATAAAAGACAAAAGAAAGAAAAGCTACGAAGAGAAATTTACACACCTAGAAGACAAAGAGTTTGTAAAAACAAAAGAAAGGGCATAGAGGGTTTTCATGTGATGCCACCGGGTTCAAACCAATAGTCCGACCAATGATGTCATAAATAATTTAATTAATAATTAAATAATTTAAAAAATAAAACAAGAATAAAATAACTCATAATATTTATTAAAAATTTATCCAAGGCACATAAATAAGTTTAAGTGAGTATTCAAACCTCATAATGCTAAAAAGATTATAAATAATCATATTAACATTACAAAAAAAAAAAAAAATTTATGACAACTTTTGTCTTTATATGTCTTACAACGTACTCAAAAGGAATTAATCGGACTCCAAGATTGAATCAAAGCTTTTTTTATTTTAATAAGAAATTCAAGCTATTTTAATGTTTAGATACAAATTGTTCTATCTTTAGAGTAAATATATATTTAATATAATTGATTGTTTTTTACTAACATCATACAAATTACAAAGTTTTACAAACACAATATTCGAGAGAGAGAGGAAAAGATAAAAAGAAAAACACCAAAACCAAAGTGTGGCAGACAATGTACGTGTGGTACTAATTTTGTTGTTTTTTTTGTATACACCGCCTGTGGTGGCTGACCTCCTCTTTGCTGATAAGGATGCTGTTTTTTGTAATAGACTTGTTCCTGTGTAGTTTTTAATGTTAAGTTCTGGTTTACCAAAAAAAAAAAAAAATTTATTTTATAATATTTTTACCACTCATCAGAGAAAGAGAAAGTGAGAAACCTCTTTGTACATTAAAAAAACAGTAAGAGAAAGAGAAAGTGAGAAACCCATTACAATCGGTGAAGACAACACGGTGTGCATCAATCAGTGAGCTCCAAGTCCAGTTTTTTGTTGTCGTTGTCATTGTAGTTGATGCCGACTTAACGGAAACAAATTTGACTTAAAGACCAAGTGAAGTGTGAAGAAACTTCTTCTTATCGTGTTTCCTGAACTTTGTTTTTTTTGGCGCAATCCTTATGGCTGTCAAAGGTAGAGAAATCAATATCAATATTATATATATAAATTTGTTTTTTTCTCATGTTTTTCACGGGAAAACAATGGAGAGGCTGAGAGAATGGTACTCGGACTACCGAGAGATCTCTCATCTAAGGCAAAGCCGCATTGCTTTATATGTACAAGAGAGAGTTCCAATAATAATGATAATGATAAGTTTTAGTTTAAGTTGAACTTGTTAGAGAGGTAGAGTTTAACTTTTTGTTAAGTTTGGATTAAATAAAAATTATTTTATTTAAATAAAATAATAATTTTATTTAAATATTGTGCTGACGTGAAAAATTGTGAGAACTTCAGAGACTTCGGTTTTATATATTGATACTAGTATTATGCCCGTGCGATGCACGGCTTAATCAAGAATCATGTCTAATCTAAAGAAAATAATAAAAAATTTTTTTAATTTAATTAAATTTAAATAATAACATATATTTAAGTGGTAAACTCAATTTAATAGTTAAGAATTATAAACAACCCAAATTACTAAACAAAATAAATAAATAAATAAAAGTAGTGAGATTTACATAAGAATTAAATTTTTGTATTTGAAATCAAGGGAGGAGGCATCGAATTTCAACCTATCAAAACAAATGTGTAAATATAAACTTCAAGAAATATTTTTGAGAAATACTAAGAGTTAAGACCTTGACATTAAGTTTGCATCGATAATTGAAAATAGCTTCATTAGCATTGAGATGTCATAAGAATTAAAAAGTAATACCTTTTTGTGAGGTCTGCACATCCTTCTAGGCTAATTTTGTGAACAACAATCTATATTATGAGTAAACGAAGATCTATATTGCTAAGCCAACTAATCTATATTGCTAAGCCAACTACACCTTAATTTTTAAGGTTTTTATCTCTCTTGAGAATCCTTTGTTATGATCATATTCCAATAGATTATGGTTGATGAAGATCTAGTTAATTAAGTTCCGACAATTCAAGCTTATTGTAAATAATCACTTTCAAAATTCTAATAACATGAATACTTCCATTTTTTTCTCCTAAGAAAATTTAGGCAAAAGAATAAAGAAAACATACCAGAAGTAATGGGGATTGATCATACTTACCAATTATGGAATAAAAATCTTAATGATCTATGAAAATAGCATCCATGACTCCACAAATGAGTACGTGCCTCCCTCCATGGCCAAATAGAGATGGTCAAAATAACTAAGCTTTTCAAAGTTCCCTTCAAACTCTATAGCTTCAAAGAGTTCCAATAGTGTTAGTTGTAGTATAAATAATATGATGTAATTTATGAACATAATGAAACAAAAAAGGAAAAAAAAAATACAGGATAGAGTTAAATAACCTTGGAGAGGAAATAGAACTTGTAGCTTTCATTATAGGCATCCTTAAAGTATCCACACAATTTGACCTAGTACAATACACTGTGGTACTTTCGTTATAGAACAAAACCATCCAAGTAAAAATATATACAAAAAAAAAAAACTAAGAATACAAAAAATATAACTTTCATGAACAGTCCGAGTGAGAAGTTTAAGGGAGGTGGAGCAAATATATTTATATATTTTTTTTTTCCAATCGATTTTTATTCCCTATGATCTAATCGCAAGTTTTAGATATACTTGAAGGTAAGCAAAAATAGCAGCAATTTTTTTAGATAGACACAAAATCTTAATTGTTCTTATCAACTTTTCCTCTACTAATCTTTGGATAAATACAAAATTTTACTTTTTCTTATCAACTTTCCTCTATTTATTTTTGGATAAACACAAAAGCTTAATGTTGATATCAACATTTTTTTTTCCTTAACTTTATGAATAATTGTAACATGGTGGGAAAGATTAATTATTAAGAGTTTGAGTTTGAGACAAAGAGTTTAATTAGAAATGATTTTACGTTTTTTGATGGCAGAACATCTAGACATGTACACTATACTCACTCCCTAACAGGTTTTTTTGGATAGACCAAGAGAACAATTTTTTTTTAGATAAAAAGAATAGTTGTACATTAAAAGAAAGAATATTTATTCAAAATTACACTCTTATATTATATTAAAGATAATTTTCTTGAAAATAAACTTTATTAGCTATACGTTGTTGTTTTTTTATGTGTAGTAATATAAATTTTAAAAAATATATGGATTAGATGGACCTTTTTTTTTTTTTTTTTTTTTTTTAATCTAGAATTAGATGAAGAGTTTGGATTGTAATCCAATTAAGATTTTTATCAACTTAGAAATTACTATAAGAGAATAAAAATTATATATGTTTAAAAAATTTGAAAAAATTTCTGCAATTTGGTAGAACCACTTGGCACAACCATAGCTTCTAAGCTCAACTTTTATTATATAGTATATTATAAAGATCTTGATTGTCGTAATTAAATTCATAATAGATCTTCGTTTTAATCTTGCAACTCTTGTTATTTCAACATTGTTCAACTATTTAACCAAAAATAAATAAATAAACAACTATAATATACACAACCAAACTAACATTTTGTATATTTGTAAGACAAATCAAGTCAATGTAGACTGTAAAGTGAAAAAAAATACTTGCCTGTAGGTCAGTAGTGGTGGTGATTTCTTCCATGTGAGCAATCTTCTGTTGTAATTTAGAGATAACTCTAATCATCTTTTTCTTTTGAGAAAGAGAGAGAGAGAGAGAGAGAGAGAGAGCAACTTTTTGAGAGATTTTTTTTTTTTTTTTTGATAAACAAAATGAGAGATCTCGTTTGAAGAATACATAGTAGTTGTTTTTTTTTTTTTTTTTTTTTTTTTTTTTTTTTTTTTTTTTTTTTTGATGTATTTGATGCGGCTTATGGTATTCCAACTGTGATCAAATTCTTTTTATTTATTTATTTATCTTAGTATAATCTATTTGAAATTGGTATTTGAGAAACAACACATGACATGCTTAGGAATATGATTATTTCACAAATAGATGGTGACTATGAAAGCAATCAGTAATTTATAGGTCAATTACTATATATTGTATAATATGCATGGTTCGGATATTTGGTTATTAGTAAAACAATTAAAAAAAAAAAAAAAGTTTGCTTGATAAGTGGTAGAATTATATATTTATTTATTTGTCTTAGTATTATCTATTTGCAATTGGTATTTAAGAATCAACGCATGACATTTTTTTTTTTTTTTGGTTATATATATAAACGTGTAGTATAATAATTAAAAAATAAGAAAGTAGTTGCATAATTCTTTACCTCTTGAAACCTTGCTTCTGATAAAGAAACCTCATCAAGAAGTCTGGTTTAGTATTCATCAAAATCCTTCCTTCTTTTTAGCACTATTTGTCTGCTGGTCTCCCAATATTGCTGGGTTTAGTATTCCAATTGTGATCAAATTCTTCTTCTTTTTTATTTATTTATTAATTTATTTATAGGATTATCTATTTAGTTTTATTCAGTTATCTTTAATCTAATTAAGATTTTTATCCACTTAGAAATTATAGTTGAAGAAAAATTATATCCACTTAGAATTTATAGTTGAAGAAAACTTATATATATTTTTTCTTAAAATCTAAAAATCTAAGAAAATTTCTACAATTTGGTGCCGCCACTTGGCGTAACCATGGCGTCTAAGCCCAACTTTTATTATATATAATATGATATGATATGATATGATATTGATAAGCTAGGTTTGCTTAAAAATTAAGTCCAATCAGCTTAAATATTAAGAGAAAAAACGTATGAGGGAAAAATCCTAAAAAAAGGAGATTTGGATAAGAGTAAGCTGATTTTTCAGATTAGAACCAGTTTCAGTATTTTGATCATATCTCTTTACTCAAACTTCAGATTAAGCTTAAATTTTGACAACTGAAGGGAAATTCAATTCTCTACAACTTTTAAAGAAATAGCCTGGTCCTAATTTTGAGTTCTACTAATCTGAAATCTATTACTTAATTAGCACGTTTTTGAAGTGTTTTCCAACCCTAAGACTATATTTGGACGAATTTTAGAGTTATTCTCATGATAAACCTCATTCCAAAGTGATAATTATGACTTTTAAAATAATTATTTTGAATATAATTATCCCAAAAGCCTAATTATCCACAATCTTTAAATATTATCAACTTATTTGTTTTAATCTCATGCAACAAATCTCACTTTAAGAAAAATACTCCACCAATCACATAAATTCATTTAATTAATTTGGGCAAATAACACTCCCCTCCCTTGAGGTTCGGGAAAATGACACTCACCCCCAAACTTAAAAGGAAAAAACATTTTCCCCCCTTTGACATTTATTTATCTAAACTTTGTTAAATTGGCGTAAAAATGTTGTGCATTAACATACCCTTTGGTTAATAATGTATTCCCAAAATTGACTCTGAAAGTTTTTTATATTGATAAGTGACTTTAAAAATTTCAAACTAATTTTTAAACAATAAAAGCTTGAAAGTTTCAGCAAATTGTTTTATTTCATAAATTTTGATCCAAAGTGTTAGAGAGAGGAGTGATTAAAAAATCTAAGAGGATCATCAAACTTTAAAAAATCAATTGGAAAGGTGCTATAAGAGACTAAAAAATCAACATAAGCAACATGTTTTATAATATGCTTTATATTCCATTACTAATATTAACAGAAGGGGGGGGAGTGTTATTTTTTTTAAATCTCAGGGGGGGGAGTGTTTT
This sequence comes from Quercus gilva, assembly GCA_023621385.1. Lineage (NCBI taxonomy): Eukaryota > Viridiplantae > Streptophyta > Magnoliopsida > Fagales > Fagaceae > Quercus > Quercus gilva. Next base: position 65,412,687 of record CM042476.1, on the reverse strand, counting down.
TTCCTTTCAAGTTTGGGGGTGAGTGTCATTTCTCTAAACCTCAAGGGAGGAGAGTGTTACTTGCCCAATTAATTTTAATCATTAACAAATCAAAATTAATTTCAATTAATCACACGTGATCGGCTTCACTTCATACAATGCATGTAAACCATGAAAACTTAATCTCGTGATATCTTTCAATCCGACGGTCCGATTTGAAAACCGGACATATCATCGCAACCATTAGAATCTCAAGATCATTTTTATGATATGCAATAAATGAATTAATGCATGTAATGCAATCATGATTTTTTGGGGTACATGGATGGTCACTCTAGTTGTCTTCCTTGATTAAATCATGGGTGCAAAATCGAGTGTTTACAGTAGGTCATAGATCAGGTCAGATGGGTCTTCCTTACTTTGCTCTTCGGTCACCAAGCAATTAATCCTTGGTCCTTTCCCAAAATTGTGATTGGGCAAGGGATTATTAGTGATGTTAGGCCTTGTAGGCGGCGCAATCACCTTGCTGTCTATTAGGTCTTTAATTGCATGACGAAGGCCAAAACAATTGTCAGTATCATGGCCAGGGCCTTGGTGGTAAGCACATCTTTTATTCACATCAAACTTTGAGGGCAAGGGGTTTGGAATTGGTTTTGGTGCTAAGGGTTTTAGTAACCTTTTGCTTTTAGCTCATCAAACACTTGGCTTTTAGGCATATACAACTCATGAAACTCCCTCCTAGGTCTAGGTCCTTGTGATACTTACACAGGTGTAATGGGTGCAATCAGTTGATAAGGATCATTTTTATGGATATTAGAAATTTCTGCAGCCTTAGAATTAGATCCTACATTCTTTTTAAACCTCGATGGGTCATCATTCTTTATAGTGCCATTGTTTATTGCATCCTTAATTTGGGTTCTAGCAGCAATCAAAGTTTTAAAATTAGGAAAGTATTGTGCAAGCAAGTACTTATGGTATACAAGTAATAAATTCTTTACAACCATAGCTAACTATTCTTCTTCACTTGGCCTATTCATCATCTGTGCTGCCTTGGCTCTCCACTTGGTAATGAAAGTATAGAAGGATTCTTTTGGCTCTTGCTTGGTGGTCTCAAGATCTCTCCTTGTTATATCCATTTTTAAATTGTACTTGTATTTCTTGTGAAACTCTCAGCAGATGTCTTCCCAACTTCTTGTTCTAGCATCATCCAAGTTGAGGAACCACCTAAGAGCGGCTCCAGTCAGAGTGTTTTGGAACATTTGAGCAAGTACTTCTTCAGTCGCACCTAGGGGCTGCATAGCCCTCATATACATCTTCAGATGGGACTTTGGGCAATCGGTCTCATCAAACTTGTCCAAGGTCGGCATCTTGAACTTGGCAGACAATCTCACATTGGGGAAAAGTGAGAGGGAATCATAGTCCATGACGTCTTCCATCTTACGAGCTCTTCTAATCATCTCCTCCATTTTGTTCATTCTTTCGTTAATCTTCTTCTCACTTTCCATGATTGGTGGATCATGGTCATTCTTGTTCTCCTCTTGGTTACTCTTTAGATTTTGAAACTGTTGCACCATACAGTTTATGTCCTCTTTTAGCTGGACTTGACTAACTACCATGGTGTTGAGTAGCTCTTGAGTGCTCATGGGTTCCTCAGTGTTTGGGTGTTCTCCCTCTTCTACCATAGTGTTGGAAGCTTCAGACTTCTTGTTGCTTGAATTGTCTTGTAGGTTGAAGAAGGGGTTGTGATATTGCAGCAGCGGGGTTTCTTCTATGCTTACAGGCTTCAGTACCATGATGGGAGTGATGGGCTTGGAACTGGAGCTACTAGCTTGAGTGTCGGCCTTAGGTTCTCTTTGCAGCCTTCCTTCAGATATTGACCAAATTCTCCCCTAATGAGAGGCTTGGTCGGGTTAATCAAAGCTAAGTCCCCATCCACATCAATCAATCAACCAAACAAACACAACATGCAATGCAATTTTAACAGGAACCAACCTAAGGATAGGTTCTAAGTCATTATGTTGTAGGGTGGGTTTGTTGTTTCATTGTTTCCTATAGCTAGGACATTACACCTCCCAACTTGTAATGTAATGAACATTACGTTGGTCCAAATGGCATGGTTTGTCCTTTACAGTCAACAGGAAATGATCGAGTGACTTTAGGCTATGAGTTGGCGAATTTACCATTGGGTACTCGAATCTAATGAAGACCGATGATCTATGGTTACTACCATCACATGTTGTTGAAAGGGGTGCATACATATTTGTTTTGATGGCACACACTATGATAGTTAGGGAAAGTTTTTAACAAACAATACACACAACAAAATATCATACAACAAAGTATCATACAGCATCTCAACAAACATAAATAAACAAACAAACAACAATATCATGCAAGACCATGCAAAACTAGGGTACACATTTGGTCACTTAAGTCTAATATGAAACTTAGCCCTCGACATCCCCAGCAGAGTTGCCACTATGAGAGACCGCCAAACTTGGGTGCCTCTAAAAAAAGGAGAGAGATTTTTAGAGTGTTTTTTAGGGCACCTCCATTTTTGGGTTAGTGATGTGGAGTTACCACTTATTTTTTTATACAAAAGATAAGAAAAACTAAATACAAAATACATAACTGAATTGTTCCATTTCATTGATTGAGTAAAAATAATACATATTTGAAAAATTGAAAATTACATGATTTTGGGTTCTAGTTACAAACTACCAAAATATATGGCTTTTTGTCCTAGTTACAATCTACCCAAAATAAATAAAGAACAAAGATCAAGCCTAGGTCTACCTATCCAAAGACTCTAAATTCGGAGGCTAGGTTACAGAATGGGAAGGTGTTAGGCACTCATTCTGCCCAGACAAAGTCTGGTCTTCTAGACTCTTGTGACCAATGTACCCCTTTTATGCATGCTATGAATGACATATTGTACATATGAACAAAACTAAATCACACAAATTTATTTATGTATTCATCCTCTTCTTTGTTAAAAAAATTCAGATCTGTGTCGTGAGTAAAAAATTAAATTTGGTTTAGAAAAATCAAATTTGTTTCTGTTGTGTAAAAAAATGTTTTTTGGAAAGAATATTCAGATTTGTTTTTTTTTATTTAATTAAAACAAAGTCTTTTAATTTGAAAAAAAAAATATTAGATCTGTTTTTGAGAACTAAAAAAAAAAAGGTTTTTGATTTGTAAAGGATCGGATCTGTTTTGTGATAATAAAAAAATCAGATTTGTGTATTTAAAAAAAATCAAATATGTTTTTATATGTGTAAAAAAAATGAAAAAAGATTTCTTGAGAAGAGAATTTCATTCATAAAATAAATTCATGCTATGTGTACTAAATAAAACAAACACAACTAACACAACCATTCATGGTCCTTTTTTATTTCAAAATCTGCTAAAAAAATCAAATCTACATCTACTGAAAACGTAGATTAGTATTTAATTTGAAAAAAATGCAGATCTGCATCTAATGAAGAGGCAGATCCATTTTTTATTTAAGAAAAATTCAAATCTGCATCTAAGGAAGATGCATATTTATTTTTTATTTAAGAAAAATTCAGATCTGCATCTAATGAAGAAGCAAATCGATTTTTTATTTAAGAAAAAATCAGATCTGCATCTAAGGAAGATGTAGATCTATTTTTAGTTGAAAAAAGAATTGATAACACGCAAATTTTGAAACTAAGCAAGAGATCATAACAATAATAAAAAGAATCAAGAACATGTTTCAACAAGATAAGTTAACAATTCATGATATGAAATATTTGACATAACTACACTAAAATAAATAAACATATATCATCACAACAAGAGCAATATAAGAAAAAATGGTTAATAAGAAACAACCTCTTGCATGGAGCACTCTTCTTCTTAAGAGGATATTTTAGGGTTCAAAGAAATTTATGCAATTATGTTTGAAACTTAAAAACCCTAGCTTGAGAGAATATCAAAATGGAGATCAAAAATATGAGAAATTTGAGAGTGTGAGAAAGTGTCTCCCCTAGAGCGTAAAACGTGTCCCCCTAGAGTATAAAAGAGTGTCTTGAATTTGGAGATCCAATCTCTATTTATAGAGGCTGGAAGACTCTAAAAAATAGCTCAGACGATTAGAATGCGAATCCGGATGCGTCCTTCTGTGAAAAAGTCAAAAAGGATATGCCTTATCATCACCCAAAGAGAGTTGGGTCTTAGCCCTTAAGTATGCCATTTCACACTTTGAAAGCACCGCTCGACACTCCAAAAGTGCCGAATGGTACTCTTGGGTGCTGATCGCACTTTCGTGTTCGGGTGCGTTTTGGATTCCTTTTTTAGGTTTTCTTGAGCCGAGCCTTGCACTTTGACATGTTTTCAATTCATATTCTTAGATTTCTATCTATTTTCTAGATAATTCGATCTTTTCAATAACAATTATCTTGTAGATAAATACTTTAGAATAAATCTTGATAAAGTTCAGATTATCCACAATTTTATTGTTATCCAATCATCTCATTTATTCCTATGCAAGCAATTATATTTTAAACACTAACTATCAACCAATCACAAAATTATTTAATTAATTTTAATTTTTTAACCAATTAGAATTAATTTAAATTAATCATGCGTGGTCAACTCTACTTAGACACAATGCATGTTGACCGTGCAAATTTGATCATGTGATATCTTTCAATCTGAAGGTCCGATTTGAAAACCGGACATACCGTCGTGACCGTTAGAATCTCAAGATGCATGTGATGCAATCATGATTTTTGGGGTACATGGATGGTCATTCCAGTAATCTTCCTTGATTAAATCATAGGTGCAAAATCGAGTGTCTACAACCAGATGAAGGATCAGTAACGATTGCATCAATGTAATTGTCTAAATACCCTTGTACTTCCACTGAAATGTCTCTCTTCCAAAGTAACGCTATTCCATCACTTCTACCCAAGCTTGGAACAATCAACCCATTAGCAAAGCCTGCTTTCTCCTTTTCATTTTCCATAACTTTCTTCTTTAGTTTTGTCTCCAATAGGAAGACATTTTAGGATCCCACCGTTGCACAAATTCATGCAACACTCTAACTGACTGGGGGTTCCCAAGCCCTTGACTGCTCCACCCAAAGGCTATCATTGTTCTCGGCGGTGCTGCACTGCACTGCACTCCCATCAACACTTCTATCACAAACTCTTTTTTGACCCCTCCCTTCTATTAAAATAAGATTTTCTACATTATCAGGCTTTTTTTTTTTTTACCTATCTTAGGGGATAGGGCATCAGCTGAGCATTCATAGTTTTTTTTTTTTTTTTTCAATGGATAAAAATTATAATTTCCAAATACGAAAGACAGCATATGTGCTTTTGTATAGGTCACCTAGAATGACAACGTGTTAGCATTGCATGCAATAAATTTAATTAATGGAGAAAAAAAAATGAAGGGATTGGCAAAACCCTTCTATTCAGCGGAACACAAAAAGTGAGGCCAAAATAGACAAATGCCCTTTTCTCCCAAACTAAGTAGCGTTTTGCTCCATTTTCCAAACTAATTGGGAAAATACCCATCTTTTGTAACTTGATTTGAGATAAATCGAGTTTAAAAAAAAAAAAAAAAAAATTCTAGAGACCTATAGCAGTGTTTTAAGGAACCTATAGTGACGTTTTGTAACTTGACCTCCATGAAATCGAGTTATAGGCAATTTTTTTTTTTTTTTTTTTTACCTATAACTCGATTTCATAGAGGTCAAGTTACAAAACGTCACTATAAATTTTTAAAACGTCACTATAGACTCCTTAAAAACGCCGCTATATGGCCTAACTCGATTTATCACAAATCGAGTTTCAAAATAGGGGTATTTTTCTAATTAATTTGAGAAATAGGACAAAGAGATGCTATTTTTGCCCGAAAAGGGCATCATGGCAATTTTTTCCCAAAAAGTGAATAAGAGGATTTGTATTCCCTTACTAAAAAAAAAGTAAGAAAAATGCTGCTAGTTGTACATATTTCAAAACAGTAAGAAAAGAAAAATGCTGCTAGTTGTACATATTTCAAAACAGTAACTATCTTTTATTTGACAGAGTTGAAAGAATTCCAAGCAGAAGGCAACAAAAAATAGGACTGTACAAAAACTAGTGCATCTGCTCTGCTCGTAAAAGTTACACATCAAGTTCAATGGCTGATCGATACATATCAACTCTTCTAATAGTTTATCATCGACATATGCAACTACGAAGTGACGCTTCATCTATCTCTTTGATTGGGCAGGCCAAGTCGCATGAGTGCCATGCGAGCTATAATTGTTTCAATTATCCACCAGGAAGAGTGATCCCTTTTTCTTTTTTTGCTGAATTGAGTGATCCCTTTTCTCCATCCAACAACATTGGTCGGGTTAATTTTAGTGGTGGGGGACCATATAAAATATGCGTCTGATTAACCTGTTTACGTCAGAAAAGCATCGCTGCTACACTTATGGCATCAGGGAATTAACAAAAAAAACAAGAGTCTAAGAAAAATTCCATTATAAGACTTCTCAAAAAAAAAAATGCCATTATAAGAAATTTGACCCTCTTATTTAAAATACATTGAGGGTTGGTACTATATATATGGACCACAAACTCCTATAATTGGGGTTGTGGAAACCTTGTGAGTTGTGGCAATTCGCTATTCAACCCTATGGACATTAAGGTAAGGTAGCTAATATAAATTCTCATTTTGGAAAGCTCAGTTAAATCACCAAGAATAGTCTACATTTGTCCTTAACAGAAACTCTTCTTTCATTTGACATACATTTCCTCGTAACAATGTCAAAACTGATTTAAGAAAAAGACAGAATTGGCTTACCATCATTCATGCCACTTGCAGTATCATTAATTGCAGCTCCTCCATTTAAGTGTCCACTGCTAGTCCCAGGCGGTACCATTGTTTGACTCTGTTGATTTGTTGGGGAACCAAATCTCAACATATGCAAGGGCTGCACTACAAACAAAATGATAGTAATGAGAGCACATAGGAGCCAAATGGTTTTCACGTGTATGGAGAAACTAAAACAACAAAATTCATAATAGGTAAGAACAATGAACCTGAGACGCGGTTTGCATATGATGGAATCCCATATAACGTGCATATTTCTCAGAAAAAGAAGGATTATGCATCTGATTTTGATAATTAACATTATTCAAAACTGGAGTTTGACACATTAGAGCATGGTTTGTCGATGGAGCCATGTACATGGATTGATCAACTGGCGGGACCCTTTGTAAATGCATTGGATTGTGACTAGAAGGCATAGGAGGAGGACCAATTCCCATACCCATTAGAGAGATATAGCGCTGGACGCCTGGAAACATCATTGGAGCCATCCCGCTTCCCATCCACATTACCTAAAACATGAAGTCAGTGGCTTGAGTAACAAGAACAGTTTTGCTTTTATGAGTTTTTTTTATATAATACCTGAAGTTGTAACTGAAGTGACTTCAAGTATTCAATTGCCTCATCTAGCATTGATGCTTTATCAGTCTGCAATATGCGGACAAATTTGATTATAAAAACAATTTGATTAGGATTTCTTGAAAATCAGAAGAAACTTTAGTAAATTATATAAATTTTCTGACCTGAGTTTTTTATTTATACTTTATTGTGGAACCAAAGACAGAATTAAACCTTTATGCTAAGAGTCAACGAATGGCTGAAAGAATCTTTGTTGCCATTTTGCTTTGTTTAGAGTAATATTTTCTCAAAGATCGGTCATGATGACAGTACAACCCTTTTTTTGTTGATAATTCAATAGTTGGGGGTGGGGAGATTTGAACTTTAAATGTCTCTATGGGAAACAACAGATGGTACCAATTGAGATACAAGGCTCTTGGAAACATTTAGTAAAGCCTCGAGTGAAGACATTTCTTCATTTTCATTATCAGAACAGTGGATTTTACCTTCTCTTGTTCTAAATTTACACTTCAAGAATCAGCCTCTTCAAACACCCCCCCCCCCCCCCCCCCCCCAACCCCCACACACAAAAAAAAAAAAGGCAGGACCTTTGTACACTGGGCGACCTTTTTGTTCTCAATTAACGCTATCTTCCAATGCACCAACAGTCTCATAATCTATTTCTTTTTAATATCCTGCCACTTCACAACATTCTCAACATAGTACACACTCATCTTAAAAAGTTTATTTGACCGTGGAAACATTTATGAGAGAGCAAGGGGAAATAGTCATTAACTATTTTGCCAAAAAGGAAAAGAAAGTAGAGCATAGATTGATGAATCTGTATCATGGAAATTCAACAGTTGTTCACATTTAGTGGCGGGCAACCATAATGTATTTCCCTTGAGACAATAACAAATGAACAAAAGACAGCAAGAAAAGCAGACCTTGTTACAGTGTGGTATGAGCTCTTGCAATGCCTTCATTTTCTCATTGATCCGATCTCTCCGTCTCTGTATCAGTGAATGAGTAGGGTAATAGTTACAATGTACAAACTCCAATAATTTCACAAGCTAGGAAATTCCCAAAGTCTTACCCTTTCTGAAAGGTTATGAACTTCAGCAGAGCGGCTCCTGCGGGAAGATGCTGATCGTTGCGCTGGCTTGTTTCCAGCCGCTGATTCAAGTTCAGCGGCCTAATATATATTCAGACTTATGCTCAGAAAAAAATTAAAATTAAATGATGTCAAAAGCAAGAGAGAGAATTGTCACCTCACTTTGGCACTCTAATTCCTCAGCATCCCTGACCTTTCTCTTCATGCTATTGACACCAATAGATTGTGTGCATCTTCTTCCAAAACTACCACCTGAGCCACCAGACGACGAAGCAACAGTAGGCTCGAGGGTGTCCATTTTTCGTCTTTCACTCTGAGGCGTTATCTTGTGAACATCTTGTTTTACAGGTCCAGCAACTAAAGCAGAAGTCCCAACACCATTGCTAAAATCAGGGTCATTTGGTACTTGATTGCTGCCACTGTGGCTGGATCCAATCGTCATTACTGAACACTCTCCTCTAACCTCTCCTTGCATCAATTGACCTGATCCTTCCCCTCCGTGTTGCCCATTTGAAGATCCTGTAAAATTCAAGACTTTTCCTGACCCTCCTAAATCATGATTTTTCTGGGCTGCTGATTCAGGAAAAGGAAATCTAGAAGGAGGATGCCCCAAGTTGCCAGGGAATTCAGGTACAACAGAATTACTAATACTAATACTAGTTGGTTGATGTGAGTTTGCAATGACATGAGTAGTATCAACATCAGTATCAGAAGCACCAAACTTATTAAGAAGCTTGTCTTGTTCAATTTCTTTAGGATCAGATGGTGGCAATTCAGAAAAAAGGTTGTAACAGAACTCTTTTTCAAAGGGATCAACTTCGAGAGGATATTGTACCCACGACACAGTCTCATCACCGTCATCATCATTTTGAATTAAATTGCTTGAGTTCCCATATGAGGCACTACCTCTTAACTTTGGTTTCTGAACTACTTGTCTTGAATCATTATGATTGAAACTTGGTTTTCGCGTTTGACTGTGCAAAACTACCTGACCATTTCTCCATAACAGCTCTACTATGTCATTGTCTTGCCTGTAAAAATGTTTTGAATTTCTATCACAAGATTAGAGATTGCCAAGAGCAACTTATATCGATAATAATTTTGAGAGAGACAGAGTACAGACCCCAAGGATTTCTTCTGATTGGTCACAGGAAGATCACTCTCAAAACTCCAACCAGCTGGAAGCCAATTATTATTCATGTTACAGTTACACTTACCAAACCCAACTTTACAGTGAAACAGGAAATTAAGATGAGAGCTTCAGTTTCATGCTTCAGACTCTTTGTCTCTGTATCAAAAACCGAGTTATTCTTTGCATCACTTTTAGGAAACCACTAAACAAACCCACTTAACAACAAAAGGTAATTCATTATTTTATTAATCAGCTAAGGTATTAATTAATTTTTTATTATTATTTAGAGCTATTAATTAATAGCAAACAACAACAACAACAATAATAATAATAATGATAAAATTCTTCCTTAAAGGAGAAACAAAGTAATGGAACCCCGATTTAGCTATAACATAATAAAATATTTTAGTATTTCATAAACAACTAAACAGCCGCAATCTTTAGACTTTTTTTTTTTTTTTTTGGTTACTAAATATTGGAAGAAAAGGAAAGCATGTTTTAAATAAAGCATAAAGCTCAAAGACCATAATCACTAAAACAAGAAAGAAAGAAAATTGGAACCTTAGCGCATGACTGATAACCAGTCACAAACATTTTATATATATATATATATACATACATATACATGTTGAGAAAAGAAAAGGCAAACAAAAGCAGAGAATAGAAAGAAAAGAAAACAGGTTACTACCTTTACTGCAAAAGAAAAAGTACAAATAAAACAACACCCAGAAGTAGAAGTAGAAGTAGAATTAGTGAAGCAGAAAACTAACAGAGAGAAAAGAATTCAAACCCAATTTCTTAAACAAGAAAGCCTCACCTTCCAGTCCAGACACTCTCTCTCTGAGTGTGTTAGTGATAATGAGAGAAACTGGGAATGGACCAAAGAGAAGAGAAAGACTTTTAATTAGCACAACCAGTTACAATGACAGGGATCCCGTCATGCTCACACACAAACATACAAAAGGTCAGACAGACAGAAAGCATAGATTCGGTAGTGTCACAGTGATTTTTGGTTTGAGTACAGTAATGCACACGGACTGTCCACGTGGCACTTGATCAATGGAATTGATGTGAAGTGGGGCCCTCTCTGGATGGATTGGATGGTCTTTCTTTCTTAATTAATTCTCGACTTTTTCCTTCTTTTCTTTTAGGGGAAAATCCAAAATCAACAACCCTTTTTTTTTTTTTTTTTTTTTTTTAAGAATGAAGACTACTATTTTATTTAGAAATCAGTTGGATCAGCAAATAGTACATCATAGAGGTGTGGTGGAATATCCTCCATCCACACCGACAAATCTCTAACATGTCTAGCATGTTTAGCTAGGTTGTGAACTACTCTATTACCAATTCTACAAACATGGGTGAATGCAATACATTTACTAGTAGCTAGAGTGAATTTAGCAGATTCAAGAAGATGGCCATAAGTTTTTAGGGAGGCTTCTGTGCTTCGGAGAGTGTTTATTACTGCTTCCAAATCTCCTTCAAGCATAAACTCATTAATACCAAGTTCCTGTGTGAAGGTCATCGCTCTTGCAGCAGCCATGGCTTCCACAATTACTGGTGAAAAAGATAAAGGGGCTTGTTCTAACAGTGAAGCTATGGCATTTCCATGACAGTCGTGGACAACCACACCCAGACCAGCCTTGCCCAACTCCAAAAAAACGACCCCATCAAAATTCAACTTGATATAATAATTTGTCGAAGGAGGACGCCATTGAACACGGTGCTGAGGTCGCGTGGCTGCTGCGTGATTGATGAGTGATTATTGGCTTTGTTGGAAAGTTGTAAAGGCCTGCAAAGCTTGTTGAAGGACCTGGGCTTTGGGAAAAACGTTTGTGCTAACTCGGAGTTGATTGCGCCAGTGCCATATCGCCCACATTACCATAGCCATGAGGTCCACGTTCTTCTTTCTCTCGTAAGTTAGGTTGATCAAGTCCCTGATGTTTGAAGCACCAAGTTGACGACGATCTTTAAAGCCTGGAATACTTTCCCATATCTCGTCCAATGAGGAACATTCCCAAAGTGCATGGGCTGTTGTTTCGGACTCCACACAACCCTGTTCACATCTATCCTCGTTTAGAATCTTCCTCTTCAACAAGTTGTGCTTGGCTGGTATGGCTTCTTTGCAAACTCGCCACATGAAATTCCTCACTTTGTTAGGAACATTGAGCCCCCAAATCAGCTTCCAAACCTCATTTGGCTACTGCAAATTACCTGCAGGAACACACACAGAAGTTAGTTTGGCAAGGAACTTGGAAACCGAGTTTACCGTATAGTTACCTGAGGGGGTGAAGGGCCAAATGATTTTGTCCTCCACAGGGGTACGGCACGGCTCAATAGGATGCTGAGAACCAATGCAACTTCTTCCGGTGACAGCAAATCATGCATTAAATTTGCATCCCATGTTCTTGTACTCGGATTAATAAGGTCAGAAACTCTACCCTGTTCAAAGCCTAGTACAATATCTGAAAGAACCCGTGGATGCTCTTGTGATGGTAGCCATGCGTCATTCCAAATACTAATAGCCTCTCCACACCCAACCCTCCATTTGGCACTCTTTAGTAGGACATCTCTTCCTTTTGAGATGCTATGCCAAGCATGTGAACCAGAGCTAGAGTTTTGAGCCTCCCATATACTACAGTTTGGAAAGAACTTCATTTTAAAAACTCTGTAAAATAGGGAGTCCTTATTATGAAGTAATCTCCATGCTTGCTTAGCCAAGAGAGCATCATTGAAATTGGCTAGGTCCTTGAAATCCATTCCGCCTTCCTTTTTTGGAAGACAAAGTGTGTCCCATTTCACCCAATGAACTTTCCTCCATTCTCCTTTCTGTCCCCACCAAAACCTTCTTATTATGCACTCAATTTTTGAACAAAGCCCTACTGGGAGTTTGAAGCAACTCATGGTGTAGGTTGGAGTAGCCTAAACAACTGCTTTAATTAAAATCTCCCTTCCAGCTTGTGATAGGAGTTTCTCCTTCCAACCCTGCAATTTTTTCCAAACTCGTTCCTTTATATAATTAAAGCTTGCTTTTTTGTTTCTACCCACCAACGAAGGTAATCCCAAGTATCTTTCATACTGAATAATTTCTGGAACTCCTAATGCCAACTTAATTTGATTTCTAAAATCATCTTTGGTAGATTTACTAAAGAAGATTGTCATCTTGCTATGGTTAATCTGTTGACCTGAGCATTTCCCATACACATCTAGAATGTCCAAAACTTATTGGCACTCTCAATGGTGGCCTTGCAAAATAGCAAGCTATCATCTGCAAACAAAAGGTGGGTTAGACGTGGGCTATTTCTACAAAAAGAGTAACCCTTTATATGTCCTTGGTGCGCTGCTTTATTGAGAAGCCCATTAAGACCTTCAGTACAAAGTAAGAATAGAAAAGGAGAGAGGGGGTTGCCTTGATTGATGCCTCTTGTTAGTGTGATCATGCCTTTGAGTTCCCCATTCACCAATATTGAATAGGTCATCGTCTTGACACATAATATCATAAGACTGGTCCAGTGTTCTGTGAACCCCATTTTTTTCATGATTGATTGTAAATATGCCCACTCTACTTTGTCATACGCTTTGCTCATATCTAGCTTAATGGCCATATAACCTTCCTTTCCTATGTGTCTTTGCATACTATGTAAAGACTCAAAAGCTACCAGAATATTGTCAGAAATAAGGCGGCTTTTTGTAAAAGCACTATGATTCTCAGTGATAATATTAGGCAAAATTTTCTTAAGTCTATTTGCTAGAACTTTTGAGAAAATTTTATATAGCACATTACACAAATTCTCAATGAATAGAAAAGGAAGGTGCGATCTGAAAATGAGTAAGGGTGATTCCACGTGTACAGTGGTAGGGGATGTTTTATTAGGGATATTGAGGACGAGGTCGTCAGGGGCAATTTTTTTTTTTTTTTTTTAATTTTACCACTCATGCAGATCAAAAGATTGCCAATTAGGGGTGTGAGGACCAATTTTCATTTTGGTAATTACATTTTAGTCAACAAAAAATTATGTCCATTTTGGTTTTTGTCATCAACCCAATAATAGAAAATTCATATGTAGCTAAAGGTGTGCATAGGTGGCATGTTAGATGTTGACGTGGTTAATAAAATAAGAATAATAAATTTATTTGATTTTTAAAAAAATACTACATCAGCATTTAAATAAATAAATAAAATTAAAATTAAAAACAAAATTCTAAAATTATAATTTTTTAAAATTTAATTAAATTAATTTTTTTAATCTTAAATCAAAATTTTTTTTCAACTTTTAACTTTAAAACTATGTTTAATTTAAATGATTTTTTTTTTAAAAAATTTTATCATTAGACCATTTTATGTATCAACCATGATCTAGGTTGAGAGAGAATGGTTTGGGTTTAGAGTGAGAGAGATATCGTTTTAGAAAATGTAAACAAAAAATATAATAATTTTTAAAAAAAAAAATATAATCTAAATAAAGTAACCTTTTTTCAAAAAAAAAAAATTCTTTTCTTATTCTTTTCATCTGATTCGCCCCTCTAGGAACTCTTTTTTTTTTTGGTTCATCTGCCCACATTCTCTCTCTCTCTCTCTCTCTCTCTCTCTCTCTTTCTCACTCTCTCTCTCTCTCTCTCCATAAACAATCTATTCAAGCTACGTAAAACCACCACAAAGTCACAATTCATCAAGGAGCACCTTCGTTAATGGGTTTTGGTTTTTAGGGTTTGATTTTTGGTGGGTGTGTTTGGGGCTTCTAGACATGTGATTTTGGTTTGTAGAGTTTAATTGATAATGGAGTTTTGTGGATCACAGAAGGTGTTAAGACTAGTGACTGGATTCACGGGTTATGGATCGGTTAGGGTGGTGGGTTAGATTTGGGTTTCTAGTAATTTTTTGTTGGTGGATCGGAGTTTGAAAAATTTTAGGGGGCTTAGTTTTTGTTGACAATGGTAGAATGAGTGAATGAAGAAGATGATGGTGGTGGATGGGTTGATGAGGGAGATGGTGGGTTTTGAGTTTGTGATGAAGAGCCTTTAATAGGCGGTCGTTTGGGTGATTTGGGTTGTGGGTCTTCAAAATTATTTGGATGATAATGCCATCGACCCCACCGCAACACCGCCACCATTGCAAAGCCACATCTCTACGTCTCCTTCATTCTGCTATCTCGAGAATTTTGATGGGTATATGGGAAAGAGATGGTTTGGATATGCTCTCACTCACTTTGATCTAAGTTCTTTTAGATTCGAATTGTGAGTTTTGTGTTGATGATGCTATTGGTAGGTTTGTGGGTGTAACGGGAAGGGGAATACGCCTCGGTCGAATGGACCGGGGCAAAGAAGGAAAATGGAGTTGCTACCTAGATTAGGTCTTGAAACCATAAATATAGCACCCTTCGTAGAAGGACTGATCTACTACCAGAGCATGTATCCAAATTTTAGGTATGGGGACAGGAAGGTGTTAGACATCCAACCCCACCCAACCTTTGGGTCAGCTTTCACTTATTGTGTCTTACATCTTAATCTCATTAAAGGCATATTCAAAACTTGTATTCTAGACTCACACACACACTAGCATACATTTAGCAAACAACATGGCATTTTTCATCCTAAACCCTATCATGCATTTATCATGCATCTTATCATATCATATCCAAGGCAACAAACAAACAAACATATATCATATCCAAGGCGAAAACATAGGCATGTTAGGATCAAATAAACATGCTATCATATCCAAGGCAAAGCATTGCAAACATACATTCATATTCATCAAAACAAGATCAAAATCAAATCTCCAAATAGATGATGTTCATGTCAATGTATGCCTTACCTTTCTACATCATAGCACCTATACATCAATGCATGGACATGTTATATGCATGTTCATTACAAAACAAAAAGATAAAAACCCTAAGCTAGCAATCAAAGGACAAACAAAATAAACAAACATGGAGGCAGAGACTCAAAAGCATAAAACAAGATAAGGCAGGGACATATTATATATGTAAAATAAATAAAAAGAAGCAAAAAGGATCAAATTAAGGTTTCTATGCATGAGTATGTGTGCGCATACATAGGGCCTGAGTACGCAGCCCAGTTGTATAAGTACGCATACTTCTAGTATGTGTGTGAATGTAGAAAGCATGCGTATGCATACACTCCCTAAATTCTAACCCAAAAACACAAGAACACAGCGGAACATAAACTTAAAACTAACAACCTAACATGCTTAAAACGACAAAGCCAGAAAAACCTAAACTAGGAAGGTATATTATAACATAAACAAACTAGAACAACAACAAGGAAAAGAAGATCAAAACAAAGAAAAGAAAAAGAAAAAGAACTAGAGCATTATACCTTAAAACATAAAGCTCCTTAGCTTGATTTTGACCATTTCCCTCAATCAATCTATTTATAATCAAACAAAGAAGTGATTAGTAAACTTGAAACTTAAAGATCAAGGCCAGACAAGGCCTCAATCAGAAAAATATTGACTTGGGGATGTTTTGTGAAAAAACTCTCTCTTTGATTCACTATTTCTAATGAATCTTATGTTTTTCCTTAGGATTTTCTGTGTCTTTTGAAAAGGTACCTTGTATGGCTTTTTATAGTAAAAAAATGGGGTTTTGGAATGGCTCTCAGATGATGTGGGATTCGTTCCAAAACTAAACTTTAATGCAGAAAAACTTGTCTTTCATAGTTTCTAGAACCCTAGTATGTGCACGCGTGCCCATGTATGCATACGAATGCATGAAGCATGCGCATGCAAGTCTTAAGCATGCATGCGCATACATGCCCTAGGGTTTCCGTGGCCTTTCTTTTCCAAAAATAGCTTATTTAATTCATAAAAGACTTATATTTTTCCAAAAACACTTTCCTCAAGACCATTTCAATCTAATCGAGTCCAAAACCAACGTTGAGTTTTAGAATTCCAACATCATTGAGGAACAGGAGCCCGGTTCATAAGGGGTACAAAATGCGGTGTCTACAGATGCCCCTCTTTTGATTCGTGAGCTTTGCTCACAGAATCAAAAGAATAAGAGAAAAAACATTTTGTTTCGACATACGGCTCGGGCTCAACCTATGCACACTACAAACAACACACACACTACAAACGAGGTGCAACTCTACAAAGTTGCGTAGGATTTGTATGTCCAAAGTCCCACCTTTATTACTAGGGAAATGAGCAAGGATAGGTTCACTATCCCAAAACTAGTTTTGCCAATTGCAAGCAAAAGGCGAGTGACTCACTATCCTAGAGTCACTAAAAAAGAAAAACAAGCATGGCTAACGGCCTCAACCATCAACCAAACAAACAAGGTGCTCTTACGAGCTTAAAAGGATATATATCTATGGTGTCCATTTGGGGCTTTTGCCTCAAACTTCTCTGAGTGGCTTGTGCCTCTGGGTAATACTTATCTTCTATCTCCATCTCTATCGCTTCTATTCTAGTGAGGCTCTTGCCTCTGGGTGACTTTTGTTTCTATTTGTATCTATATCTCTTATATTGAGCCTGCATATTCAATTCCCTCAGGATATGTACACAAGTTCTATACTCTTTTTTCTGACTTATATAGGGTCTATGTCTGCATATTCAATTCCTTCAGGATATGTGCACAAATTATGTATTCTTCTTTTCTAACTTGTATAGGGCATGTACCTATATATTCAATTCCCTCGAGATGTGTGCAAATTTTGTATTCTTCTCTTCTGAATTGTATAGGGCTTGTGCCTGCATATTCAATTCCCGCGGGATATGTGAACAAGTGGCCTTGGTAGTTTGACTCACGAGGAAGTCCTTGGTGTAAGATACATTGGGGAGAATAACTCGTTAAGGAGTGTGTTGGTGGCTTACAAGGAATTCTTCTTGATAATTTTGACCTACGAGGAAGTCTCTGATGGTATGTAGTCCATTGGGAAAAATTATCTTCTTCTCTTTCATGACTTACTGGGGAATTAGGGAAGCTTGTGTTGATTCTGCTTACCAGGGGAGTTTCCTCAACTCTCTAGGGAAATTCTTTTCTTCACAACCCTCGAGGGAGTTTTCCTTGTGCCTTGGACCCATGAGGGAGTCCTCCATGATACTTGGGAGAAACTTGTTTATTCTGTAACTTACTAGGGATTTGGTTAATGATCTTGACTCACAAGGGAGTTTCCTTAGTGATTTCCAATCCGCTAAAGGATGTTCTTGATCCTTTCAATCCACTAGAAATGCTTTGAGAGTTCTTGTGTCTTCTATCTTACTAAGGGTATTTCTGTCATTTTTGGATGCCTTCTTGAATTTTTCTTTGTACTTCCCACCTTCTGGTAGTCCATTGGGGATACTCTGAAAGTTTTTTTTACTAAACTACTCGTACTTTAGTGGGAGGTCTAAACTACATGTAGTTTAGTCAACAGACCTTCTCGCCTCTTTATTTTTCTCCAACGGTTACCAACCATTTCTTTTTCTTCTTATTCTTTTCCATCTTCTTGAACTCTTCATATTCTCTCTATCTCTCCAACTTCCATCTTCCCTCTACAAAAACCTCTGCCTCTCTCATTTCTTTATTCCACACAATCTGATCTCCTTTTCTCTACCAAACTCTCTCATTGTCTCCAATGGCACCTAATTCCAAAACCAAGAAAACCTCCTACTTCATTTCCGGTGATGTCTTTAATCTCACACATTGGAATAAGGCTGCAAGGTTAAATAAGTCTGCTCCACTGACATACAGGCCACAAAATTATCTCTCAGACGATGCAAGGGGGTTTGAAACGGCTCCCAGACGATGTAGGATTCATTTCAAATCTCAGCTTTAATGTAAAAAACTTGCCTTTCATAGCTCTCTAGAATCCTAGTTGCATATGTAGGTCCGTGCGTGCGTATGCATGCATCAGACCTGCGTATGCATACTCATGTATGTGTGTGCAGGATGAGGGTTTCCTTGGCCTTTATTTTCCAAAATAGATTTATTTGCTCAAAAAAAGTTATATTTTCCATTTTAACATTTCTCAAGTCAATTTAGAATTTGATTAGGCCCTAAACCAACCTTGGGCCTTAGAATTTCAGCATCATTAGGGAACAGGGGTTCGAGTTGTAAAGGATACAAAATGTGGGGTCTACATGGTCCTCTACTTGGCTGAGAGGGTTAGTTGCCAGCTAGTGGGTGCAAACACACCACAGGTTCCGATGGATCCTCCATAGTTCATGCTTACCCCACTTTCCATGACTGATGCCAAGTACTAGTTGTAGAGGAATGGCATTCCTTATACTGAGTGGCTTGTGGATGATTTGGACTATGCCGAGTTCAGCGAGACTTGTCTCATGCCCTCCTTATCTACGGAAGTATGTATTCTTTCTTTTTCACTTTCCTTTCTCTTCTCTCACACTTTCTTGCACATGGTGATACTCAACTGTGATGATTATGTTAGGGTGTGGCTAGTTTTGCTATCGGCAGTCCTATTGCCCCTCCCTGTTTGCCTTGGTCGGTCTATGCTTATGGCCCTGATGGCTTTGCTCAGGAGCAACCTTGAGACGTAACCTAAATGTCATGGGTTATCCCTTTCTAAAGGGTACACAAGTGGTGAGCTCTCTTTTATTCTTGTCTTGTCTTCTCTTTTCTTGCATCTCTCAAAATTTACTTTAACACTGTTCTTTTCAAATTCAACCCACTGTGGAAGAGCATAAGGAGCTGGTTTGGCTTGCTAGAAACCTTAAGCTGGAGGTGACCAAGTATTCCAAGCAGATCTATGGTCCTATAGGATTTGCCCATCTGAGGGATGATGACGATGATGATGACGATGGTGATGATCTAGAGGCCACCCCCAGCTATCAGTCGAGGAAGAGGCATTATCGGTGATGATCTTGTAGTTCAGACAGACAGACACAGGCACATACACATAGCGTATTTCCAATTTATATCTTTATTTCTTCTTTTTTATTAGCATGTATTTCTGCACTTTTATTTGAGACATTGGGTTGTATTTAATAACATCTTTTACATTTCTGCTTTTATTTAGGACATGTACTTATTTTATAACTCATGAGAACTTTTTTTTATTGTCTTGTTTTTCTCTTTTCATTGATGCTTGAAAATCTGAGCTTGAGTATGTCTTAAGTAGTCCTCTAGGTTGTAGGAATCATGAAGGAAGCCTTGATGGAGGAACCGTATTCCAAATAGGAAAAGGAATTCGAATCTGTGTGCATGCTTGCGTGGGCATATGCACACATGTGTATGCACGTGTTGACCATGCATACGCACCTTTGACCATGCGTGCGTATGCTGCTAGACAGAAAAACCCTAGCTAATTCTCCTTAGTATAAAATTGTTGTAAGAGGCCTCCAAACCTTTACAAAACGTGTTCTAAGCTCAAGAAACCCCTTATAAGGTCCCCAAATGGTAGAATTCACTCATTTAGAAGTTTCGGCATGGATTAAGAAGCTTAGCCCCAATTTCAAGCAGGCTCTCACTCCTCTTGGTCTCTCTTGCATTCTTTTCTATCATCAAATTAGGGTGAACGAGCATCTTCTCTGTGCTACTGCTGAATTTTGGATCCCTACTCGACACATCTTCCAATTCAATGGCGTGGAATTATGCCTTACTCTTGAAGAATGTGGTGCAATCATGGGTGAACCCGACCTTGGTTCTATTATTCTTCCCACTCTTGAGGAAGATCTCTCTGACTTGGCTTGTCAACTCTTGGGGTTTCCTCTATCTATGGCCAAAAGATGGTGCCCACTTAATAAGTTGAATGTTCACATGGTTTTCAAGTATTTTTCTCAACAGGATGTTCCTTTGGTCAGGGTGAAGAGCTCTCAATATCTCAATGCTTTTTGTCTTTGCATTCTCACGAGGTACTTCTTGGTACATAAGACACCTTGCAGGGAACCAAGAATTCTTTTGATTGTCAACAATCTAGGGAAAGGAAGTCCAATTATCATCATCTTGGTTGAAACTCTCAATGGCCTGGATGCAGTTCATAGGGAGGAAGCAACATTCTTTGCGGGGAGCCCCCTTCTTCTTCAGGCATGATCCTTAATTTTTGCTTAGGTTCTTAACCTAGTGGGATTCCTTTAATTTTTGCATGGATTAACTTTCGATTTTCAACTCATCAAGGCTCCTTATATCATCTTTGTATATATATATATATATTCTCTCTCTCTCTCTCTTTTATTTTTATCTCTCATTTTTTCACTCAAAACTCATGCTTTCTTCTCTTTTCTCCTTCAGATATGGCTATATGAAAGGCTCCAATTGCTTCATCCTCTCACTATTTCTCCTAGTCAATATCAACCAAAGCATCCTTGTGACTGTAAGCTTAAAAATAAGAAGATGGATCCTACTAAGTTTTGTGAGAGACCGCGCCTTTGACCCCTTTTTTTGGGTGTTAGGCCAAACCCACGTAAATGAGTGTAGTCGTGTTATTATCTCTCAAAATAGAGATTCGACTAATTATATTTTCCTCTTTAGATTAAGGATTTTACAATGGAGTCGCCACTTATTTAATTATTGGAATAAATCAGAAAACCAGAATTGAAAAACTCCTCATTTTATTAATTTGCAATTGAATTTACATTGATCATAGGAAATTACATGACTTTGGTCCTAAATACAATCTAAGATAAAGTAAATAACTTTGTTTCCTAGTTACAATCTAGAAATTGAAAATTATAAGGATAAGCATTGGTCTATCAACCCTTGATCTAAGCTTGGAGGCTATGTTACAAGGTGGAAAGGTGTTAGGCACCCACCTTGCCCGGTGAAACCGATCTTCTAGATTATGATGGCCAACATTTATATCATATCATCCAATATGTTATCAAACAATTTGTATATTGAATTTAATGTGTGTGCATCTGATAAATTCTAATTCAATTTACTAAGCATTGCATTTGGATTGAAAAATAAATTCTAGTGAATGTGTGTGGATGGTGATATCCTAGATTCAAGGATTTGAAAGAATTATGAAACAAACATCTTTTTTATGTTTTTTATGTGGATTTAAGATCAAAACTAGTGTTATGCATGAATATGTGATGAACAACCAAGAACATGTGAAGAACACATAAGAACATTTAAGAAAATTCAAACATATTTAAATAATTACCATCATACTTTAATCTTAAATTCTCATCATGAAAACATAAAAAAAAAAAAAAAAAAAAAAAAAAAAAAAAAAAAAAAACAGTTAGGGAAAGGGATTATATCTTCATGCAAGATCCATACGGTGGAGGAAGAGACTCTTGGTGGAGGCCCTAAGGGTGGAGGAAAAGAAGAGTTAAGAGAGAGAGGATGAGTCTTACTCAATACCTTGAGTCTCAAGAAGACCAAAATATGACAAGACTATTCAACTTTACTAGAACTCAATAGAGGAGAAGAGAGGGGGTTTTCTATGTCTTGGAATGGAGGAGGGGGGTTTATATAGTAGTGGTGGAGAAAATATGAATAGAATGTCATTTAATGAAGGTTGACAAAGAATCATGAACCTATACCTTATTTTAGCCTTTGGGGAAATCGGGTCCATTAAATGTAGAGATTGGTGGGAGTGAAGAGCAAGAAAATTTTGGTTTTCCCGCAGCTACTATAACAGCTTGTAAAACCAATTTCAAAAAATCATATCTTACTCAATTCTGATAGGAATTGTCTTGTTCTTGTGCTCAAATTGAAGCCCTGGATGTCTAGTTTTTGGGAAAATTAACCTCATTCACAAATTCAGAATATTCTGAGAGATATCAAGGAAATGGTGAAAAGAAGTCATTTATTAGAAAATAATTTCCGCACAATTAATATTAATAGGTCCCAAATTAATTCCCAATTAACATTAATAGGCTCCAATCACTCCCATTTCAAACTTAATTAGTTCCAAATATACCCTAATTAAAAGACAATTGCACAAATTACTCATTGAGTAATTAATTTTAAACTATCTAATTAATTAGGTGTGTGCAACCTTACCATAAAATGTAGTCATAACCAATCAAATTATGACACATCATTAATCTCAAATTGATTATAATTATAACCAATTGGAATCAATTATTCATAATCATATATAATTGGACTCAATTTGTGATACTGCATCTCGGTCGTTAAAACTTGATTTAATAATAACTTTCAATCTGATGGTCTAATTAGGGCTTATGACCAATCGATTTGATCATTACAACATCAAGATCATTTTGGTGAAATGAGATTAAGGATTTAGTAACCAGAATGAAGATGCATATTTTCAAGGCGAAATTACCCTTTTACCCTCTATGTGAGGATTTTTTTTTCAAAATAACCAAATCCCTTAAAAAATTTCATTACTTAGCAAGGTTTTGAAACTATTTAGCAATCTAACAAATCGAGTGCAGAGAACTCGATTTTGTTGTGCTAGTTTTTGCTATGGAACTCAAGTGTGAGACACTCGAGTATGAAACTCAAGTGTGAGACACTTGATTTCCAAGTGTGATTTCAAGGAGCAAAATTGAGTCTAAAACGCTCAATTTGTTAGATTGCTAAATAGTTTCAAAACCTTGCTAACTAATGAATTTATTTGAGGGATTTGATTATTTTGAAAAAAAAAAAAAAATCCTCCATGTGAGGTTAAATGTGGGTTGCAAAGTGGAGTGTCAACAAGTTCACTGAATCCCTGAAGCATCTCTCCCCTTTAGGTGTCCAATGGGTGGTGGAATGATGGCGTATCACGGACATGGTCAATTATGGCTTCAAGGATAACTATGTTCCTTTGGTTGGGCTTCTCCATTATTCTTACTACTCTACATGTCGCATTGCGAGACAATTTGGTGACTGTCAGGAAGCCCTTAGTGACGATGGTTCCTTCCATACCTTGGCATTTACTGAGAGCGTCTTGGGCAGAATTTGTGAGACTTGGTCATAGAGGATGATAACTAAGGACATCCATTTTCCTCAATTCCTCCATCTAACTTCGAGGTACAAGGATTGGCTATCTGCTAACATGAGGTGGGTTCATAGGGAAGAAAAGGTTTAAAAAAAGTCCAACAAAAGGAAGAGGACCGACTGACCACCTTAATATGCCCCAAATTTTACTTTTTTGCACTTTATGATTCTCATGTCTTTTCTTTTGAGTTTAATAAATGATTGGAATGTTCCAAATCCCCTATGAAAACAATTTGTTATCTTTTAATTTGAGCAATAAGAGAATCCACCATTTTATTATCTTTACTTATTGTCTTTATTTTTCTTTTCTTTTTCCTATGCCATGTAATTTTTGCCCATGACATCCTTGCGGAAATTTTCGCCATACCCATGGTCTTTTCCCTATCTTTTGCCTAGATCACCCTTTTGGGTTTTCAACCTAGCGGGGTTTCTTTGCCTTAACTTTTGCCTAGGCCGCCCTATTGTTAAACTACATCACGTTTGGATTTTTTAGGAGAAAAATGGTTGTTTAACCTTAATTTTTGAACTATGTTACGAAACAACCCCATTTTTGAAATATGTAGCAAAATACTCCTATTTTGGAACTCAACATTGATGATGTTGAGTTATGCCTAGAATTCAATATTAGCCATGTCAAGTTTTATGTGTATTTTGCCACCTTTTTTTTTTTTTTTTTTTTTTTTTTTTTTTTTTTTTTTTTGCAGAACTCAACATTAGGAATATTGAGATTCACTTAACAATATTATAGAATTCACTTAAAAGTTTTTATTTTTTTTTTTTTATAGTCAACCTAGTCAACGACATGTATATATGTTAAAGGTGTAATTCTTAGGAACTCTCAGAGCACGGTGAATAGTGCTTTCTCCTCTTACATTCATGGTGGGGTTAACTCATTAAATTAATGGTGGAGTCCACTATAAATGTGAGAGGAGAAAATACCATTTCACTATACTCCGAGAGTACCTAAGTATTTTCCATGTTGGAGAGGGATTTTTCACATGGAAGGGAAGTCCTAATTTAGAGGGATTTGTTTCCTTTAACAAAGAACTTAATAAGGGATTTTTTTTTTAGCAAATTTTTTTTGGTTATTAAGTTGATTTGGGAATATCCCATATACAAATTCTTCTGTGAGTTTTTTTGTATTTATATTTTTATGTTTTGTTGTTGTGATAGGTTTTTTTTTTTTTTTTTTTTTTTTTTTTTTTTTTTTTTTATCTTTTTGTTATTTGAGTCAAAATGAAATTTGAAATGGCTATATATTTTTCTCAAAATTTTAGGGGGGAGGGGGGCAGTCAGTCAAATTTATTAATTTCTCAACACTATTTCAATTTTTCAACTCAATTAATGAAATTTTGATAAAGCTAGGGGGGCCTAGCCCCAATGTGGCTCTGCCAGACAAATATGATGAGAGAAGTTTAGCATTACAACTTGCGGACCAAATAAGAGAGAGGACATGCATTTCAGCACTATAAAGGGAAGGAGACCATCCGTAGATAAAATGATATCTTTACGGAAACTTCTCTCTTGGTATTCTTTGAAGTTTGTGTAAGATAAATTTAAAGTTGCAGTGGAAAATAAATATACCTTTAGCAATAGTTGTTTAGTGTTTAGAGAAAAAGAAGACTTACTATATGATAATGTATATATAAAAAATGGTCTTCTAGTCTATGGCCTTTACCTCACATATTTCCTTTTGATGGAGACATGTTTTATATATATATATATATATATATAGAGAGAGAGAGAGAGAGAGAGAGAGAGAGAGAGAGAGAGAGAGAGGTTAGACTAGGGACCCTTTAAAATTAAGATTTGTTCCATAACCCTCTTTTCATCAAGGGGTTTAAAACTTGTAATTTCAAGGTGTTTATTAATCAAATGGGTTATACCAATTGAGAGTTACCTAGAAACTGTTATTCACCATAGCTTTTTTCACAAATAAAATCCTTAAGACATTAGTTTTTATTTATCACTTAAATGTGAGCCATATAAATTCTTTTTAAAATCTTACATTCTCCCACTTGGCCCACATGACATTTAAATAACTTGATAAGTGATATTCACTTTACTATGACCATGATATTACCCATGTCAACTAGTTGTGAAATGCTCCCACTTAAATAAAGAATCCAATACATGAATCATGGTGGTAATACCCTTAATTATAATGAGTACTTCCTTCCATGTATTATGATGTATGGTAATCCTTACATGAGTACTTTATGAGCCATTAATTCTTTATGAATGGACTACATATTTGTCATTTGGGTCTTCTTTTATACATCCCCACGAATATATCATCTTTATATATCTCCACAGATATATCTAACATAATACATATACTTTATGTGCACAAAATAAAATCATATTTTTTTCTTCTCCAAGACTAACCAAATATGTGTCCAGAACATAGAATAATTAGAGTGAAATTAAACACCAAATGAGCTAACAAGTTCCATTTGCCCAAAAGAATTTTATATTGTTTTGCCGGCAAATCTTTAGTTATGAAATTAACATATATTAACTCAATAAATTTTAACTCAACGACACTATTAGTTTCTTAAAATTCTCTCCAAGACTAAGTTAATTTTTGTCGATATGTTTATTTCAACTTTCACAATCATTATCCTTAGAGAAGAAAATTATAACCGAGTTATCTTTAAAAAATCTTTAAAGGTTTCATTATATAATCGACAACCTTAAGACCTATCCATAATATTTGTGTTATAGCTTCATAGCATATAGGATGTCTTACATGACAAAACCAAATCACTACTTCCAAGTAGTATGCCATTCATATTTAGGTGTAAAAAAAAAAAAAAAAATACATTTACTCCCATTGACCTTAAGGTATATACACTAATCAACAATGTGCCCAGTAAAACCAAATGAGGCAATAACAATGGTGAACCTTTATATACCATTAGTGGAATATCTATATGCTTAACTTTTGCAAAGTATAACTTTTATTGGGAGTTAAACCTTCATGGATCTTGTAAATTAATATTAATAGCATTTAGTGATGTGTGAAAATCAATAGGCTAAATGTTCCTGGCTTTAACGTGTTGGAAAAGTAAATGTGCGTAGCGGAAAAATTAACGAATCTACTTCATTCATAATTGATAACATGCACTATGTAAGTTTCAAAATATAAAACAAGAGAGTGTACCTTAGTGCGGTGAATTTCAAAACCAAAGATCAGAAGTACTCAGGAACACTTTCAATCTTCACCCCAATTCCATTAACACCCAAGATGTGTGGTCTCTCAATCAGTTATATGTGTATGTTCTAGAGAGAATGAGAGAGTGTCCAACACTCACATACAAAATGTTTCATGCACTTATGATTGTTACAAAATTTTGTATGTTTCTTTCTTAATAACTGATTATCTAATTGGGCGAGCCTTTTGGGCCTCTCTAATTAGGCTTTAATATATGGCTTGGAGTAGGACCAAAAGGGAACAAATAAGACACTAGCTCCAATGGGCCTTAGACTTTTTTGTCAACTCTTGACAAGTCCAAATTTACCATCAATTATATTTAATACTACTATATAAATATAATTGCACTCTAAGCCTTATTAATAAATTATATCCCAAGACTTTATTGTACATGCAACCTCTTCATAAAATATTCGTAGTAACACAAAGTCATTAATATAGACTGCCACTTTGTAGATTACTACATCTTAATCCTTGAGTACCCGGTTTAATCCTTTTAAGTTATTCATTATATATTTATGAAATCCAATTTCATAAATATATACTTTAGTAATTTCTTACCAAAGTAGTTAGGCCTAACTCTCTGAATAACTTAAACTTATCTCAAGGGAATATTTTATATCTCCATTAAGAGGCTATGAATTCCATCTTGAGAATATATGTTCCATCAACACTAAATGTGACTGCCCAACATACTGAGGTTTTGACTGTTACTTTAGATCTCACTCTTGATATATCAAAGCAACTTACATTTCATGATCAGGTCCATTATTCTCTCAGGATTAAGAGTTCATGAAAATAGAAGTCGTGAGATTTATTATTCAATTGACAATCGTTAGGAGAATAATAAATCTCACAGCGGTTCAGTTCAATATGTCTTAACTCTTAAAACATATCAACTAGAAGTTACCCTTCCATGATCAAGACAAATCATCTTAGTTAATATGTTATAGTCTTCGCAGATGAAATGCCCAATTTCATTACCGACTACGAACTAAAATTCTGAGTTTACAAAGAACTTGTGACTTATATCTTCTGTGACTAAATCACATAAATCACATACAATGCATCTCATGGACTATATGATAATGTCCAAATATTCATGTTACCATTATTTCAGATAATAATAAAACAACTTTATTAATTACAATATTAAGTCATACATCATGTCATACATAAATGTCATATATAATATAATATATAACATAATACAATAAGATTCTAGGGCACTAATCCTAACATAACAGCGGTTGGATGACTTGAAAAGAAAGGAAGAATCTCTCGAGGTGACTGGGGTGAACCAATCAAGGACCCTTTAACAGTTAAGTTAGTTTTCTTTCTAGAACTCAAGTGTAATGAGTGAATAAATAGTAGAACCTACCTTGGTTGGATGAAGCTTGGTCCTTTTATAGAGAGTTTTGGAGTGGGTCTACTTGTTAGGTTCCACTAACATCATGGGAGATGTGTGGGTTTGGTGAGGAGAGTGCAGCGAATTTCAGGTAATTCACCCCACATCTCGTAATAGTTGATCATGGTTTGATCGTTTTGTGTTTGTAGAAAATATTCTGAAATTCACTAAGTGTTAGTTGGTGGTCTACACCTTCCTGTGGTATGGACGACCTATATCTCTTTTAGACAACTAATCATTTCCTTGGACGATCTATTTTCATGTTTATGATACATTTGTCTGTTTTCTCCCTTTTGAAGATTATCTTGGACATTGTTGGGCTTGGACAACCATTATGGATGAATGATACTATTACAAATCACTATCAGCTTTCACAAAACCTTTAACTTTATAGGAATACATTCCCAAGCTCTTAATCTTGAGCAATTAGATCACTCTTGCCCTCAGTACTCAGTTTCTCATTTTACATATATTTTATTGAATGAGATGGGTGGATCATAAACATAAGTACCAAAACATAGATCCACAGACTCCCAAAAAAAAAAAAAAAAAAAAACTTTGATGCTATAAAACTTAAACTTTAATTCTAAACTAACCAATGTCAATTTAGTAGTAAATTCCGACCTTCCTATGGGCAAAGGTGCATCACACATGAATTTACCGAAATACTTTATTAATAAGATTAATAAATATAAACAATAAGAATAAAATTTTCCATACCTATGGGCCTAAGAAAATTATGTTCTCAATGCCTAATTCACCATCTTATTCCAATTAATTCATAAAAATAATAACCTCCCTATGGGGCCAAGTCATTATCTTCATGAATTAATTGCCATTTAGATGCCTTTATTCCTAATGAAGTCTTGTAAAAATTGCTTGATGTGATTATCATCATGGCTTAAGATGCTATAGCCACTCCCAAGTCATTTTGATATTCACTACTTCATATGGCATCATAAAGATCAACTAATCCTAATATTGATCAATATGCACTCAAAAATGACATGACATAATTTTTTAATACATGATAAGTGCAAAGAAACCTATAATGCACTTAAATAAATTACACACATAAATGATCCAAATCTCATATGTAACAATAAACTTTATGAAATAATTTCAAACTTACATGCAACACATTTATCCCCATAATTTATTGTAAAAACGTTATGGTCTCCAAAACATAAGGATCATTTGTGTTATCATGCCAAATATATTGATCCATAAAAAATGGTCCCTAAAGCAATTCACTATTGAAAATTGTACAAATATCAAGATGGGGCATGTTTGTCATATGAGTCACCACACAGTCTCGAATTACTTTCCAAATAATTAAGATTATTTATCCAAGAAACAAGCATAAATATTTGGATGTGCACTTGATGAATATCAAAATCAAAATCAAATTTACGAACACTTTAAGTGCCTTGACATGTATTTTAGTTGAATAACCCACTGGTCCACATTAGTATATTTTCAAATAGTATGTGTGGACAATTTAAGATTAGAGAAAACAAAGTCCTTGAATCGCACATATACTGAAAAAAAAAAATAGATACAATATATCTACCTTTGAACCTATCCAATTCTATATAGATAATAATCATGTGGATTTCAAATTGATACTTCCAATCTCAAAACTCAATGGTAATTTGTCACAAAAAATTTGTGTAACGAATTTGTTCTCTTGGACAACTTAAATTTCATCCCAAAATTTGCATACAAACTTTTACTATACAAATATATGGTAATTGGAACTAATAGAAATTTCTCTAACTAAAATCATTGAACAACATTTCATGAAGGATGACTTTGATACCAAATGTAAGATAAATTTAGAGTTGCAATGGAAAATAAATATACCTTCAACCATAGTTGTATAAGTGTTTAGAGAAAATAAGACTTACTATGTAATAGTGTATATATAAAAAAGGTCTTCCAGTCTATGACATTTACCGCACATATTTCGTTTTGATGGAGACTAGTTATATATATAGGCTAAACTAGGGACCCTTTTAAATTAAGATTTGTTCCATAACCCTCTTTCCATCAAGAGTTTAAAACTTGTAACTTCAAGGTATTTATTAACTAAAGGGATTATACCAATTGAGGGTTACCTAGAATTTATTTTTATTTTTTTTACAAAATATAAATCTACTCTAGCCTAATCTAAGTGTATATGTGTGTGAAGTTCCCTCTTGGAGACTTGAACCTTGGCCCTTACCCTCCACATCCCACAAGCACTTAATACTTGTGGAGTGACATGAGTTTTCATTTATCACTTAAATGTGGGCCATATAAAGTCCTTTTAAAATCTTGTAGTTTTTTTTGAAAGCCCAATCAAAACTCATTCATCTAAAAAAGAGGAGTCAAAATACAAAGCATCACGGGCTGGTGGAGGTGAATCTTCCAACCACACAACTTCCCCCATCTAGAACATTAGCATAACGAGCTAGGGAATGGGCTATCGAATTGCCACTACGCCGAATACAATTAAAAGACACATAACGAAGACCTGCTGCTAAACAACCAATATCATCATAAATCACCCCCAGGCGAGACCAGTTTGGAGTAGTGGAGGAAACAGTTGACAGAACCACTGAATTATCCCCTTCAATAATCAACTCCGAGAACCCCACATCAATAGCAAACTCCATAGCTTTCCGACATGCCAAAGCTGCTGCCTCCTCATCGTCAGCCACGGCTTTACCTCGCGTCGATAAGGCTGCCATAACCTCCCCAGCTGCATTGCGAATCACCACACCAACCCCTGATCCATTAGCAAACGTAGCCGCATCAAAATTCAACTTATAAAGCTGACTTGTTGGAGGCTTCCAATTCTGTAGAAAACTAGAAGAGGCCGAACCAACTATAAGTGAACTCTGAGCTTCTCTGTACTCCTTTAAAAAATCTGTGGCTCTCTTGTTTAACTGACCTGGATGTTGCATACTGCTACCATATAATAGTGAGTTCCGTCAATGCCAAATGAGCCAACTTTGGACCAAAAATGTCTTAAGCTCCTCAACTGACAGTTTGGCCATCATGAATTGAAAAAGCTGCATAAAATCATCATTCTCTCCACCCCACTTCTGTTTCCAAGTACTAGACCCAGCCCAAACATCTTGAACAGTGCTACATTCCCAGATTGCGTGGATTACCGTCTCTGGGCACCGTTGACATATTTCACACCTATCTTCTTGCAGCACTTGTCTTCGAACTAGGTTCACCTTTGATGGTAGAATATTAAGGCAAGCCCGCTAGCTAAAAACTTTGATTTTGCTAGGTACATGGAGTTGCCAAAGCTGATTCCAGACTCAGTGATCTCCCCTCTAAATAGAACTCTCCTCCCTCCCATTGGTGTCTCCATCTAACATGCGAGCAACATGATAACTCGATTTAACAGCATACTTTCCATTGTGACAAAACTTCCACACCAATTTGTCTTGTACCTAACTCCTACTCAACGGAATTCTAAGGATTGCCTCGGCATCAAACTGATTGAATAACATGTAAATCCTCTCCCTATCCTGTTGGTGCACACTTCAATCAATTAAATACGAGACTCTCCATTCCTATTCATCATATTCAGTTGGAAACAGAATCTTATTCTCAGGATGATTCGCTATCCACTTGTCTTCCATCACTCATATTGAAGAACCCATGCCCACCCTCCAATAGCAACATGATTTTAGAATATTTTGAGCAGCCAGCACACTCTTCCAAACTTAGGAACTGTTAGGACAATCAGCCGCCTCCATGAAGCTACATCTTGGAAAGTACTTGGCCTTGAAACACCGTGATAAGAGTGAGTTTTGGTCTTGGACCAGCCTCCAACCTTGCTTTGCTAGCATTGCTAGATTAAAGCTCCCAATATCCCGAAATCCCATACCACCTTCCTTCTTAGGTTTCGTAAAAAAATTCCAACTCTTCCAATGAATTTTCCGTTCATCACCAATCTGCCCCTACCAAAATCGTGCACACAGGGCATCTAACTCATTGTAAAGCTTTATCGACAACAAGAACACTCCCATAGTATACGATGGAATTGATTGGGCCATTGCTTTGATAAGTACTTCTTTTCCAACACGAGATAGCATTCTGCCTTTCCACCCCTGAAGTTTTTTCCACTCCCGCTCCTTAAGATATGCAAAAGTTTGGTACTTAGCCCTCCCAACCAAAGTCAACAAACCTAAGTAAGAATCAAATCTATCCACTTCCCTTACTCCCAAAGCTTGCTTGATCCATTACCTCTGTCTCTCAGATGTATTATTACTAAAATATGCAAAGGACTTCTCAAAATTAATGCATTATCCATAAGCTTTTGCATACTATTGCAATGTATTAGAAATCACCTGCACTTCCTCCACAGAAAATTAAAGAATCGCCTGCAAAAAGCAAGTTAGAAATACTAGGCGCCCTTCTACAAATTTGGACACCATGAAGCCGCCCCTCATATTCTGCTTTGGAAAGCAAAGAAGTAAACCCTTCTGCACACAAAAGAAACAAATAAGGTGATAGAGGGTCCCCTTAGTAGAGCCCTCTCAAAGGGATAATATTTTCATATGCTTTACCATTAATCCAAACCAAGAACGAAGGGGTGATGACACAACTCATTACCCTGTTAATCCATTCCTCCAGGAATCCCAGTCTAACCATCATACCCCTCAAGAAAGCCTACTTCACTCGATCATAAGCCTTACTGACATCTAATTTCAAGGCTAGGGCTCCTTTCTTCCCCTTTTTTCTCTTGTGCATGGCATGTAAAGTTTCATAAGCTAGCAACACATTATCAGTGATGAGTCTACCTAGCACAAAAGCACTTTGGGTAGAGGAGATCAACTGGGGTAATATAGTCTTCAGTCTATTAGCTAGCACTTTAGAAATTATTTTGTAAATAACAATGCACAAGCTAATGAGTCTGAAATTTGTCATCTTCTCTGGTGACTTAACTTTTGGAATAAGAACAATATGAGTATAATTTATTTCAGATGTCATATTTCCAAAAGTTAGAAAATCCAACATAGCAGAACTAACATCATTACCAACTATATGCCAAAACTTTTGATAAAAAAGAGCATTCATACCATCGGGTCCTGAAGCTTTGGTAGGTCCCATTTGAAATAATGTTGTTTTTACTTATTCCACACTATACGGCCTAGACAACTCTTCCTTCATATCTGTAGTCATCCTTTGGGGAATTGTGTTTAGACATTCTTCCATCCTTTCACATGTACCTGAGTGAAAAATTGTGTCAAAATAATTAATAACCACCTCTACCACCTCTCCAATGTCCTCCACCCAATTTCCATGTTGGTTTTTAATACCATGAATGAAATTCCTCTTGCAACTTTAGGAAGCTTTTGAATGGAAAAACTTTGTATTCCTATCTCCATGCTTCAACCAGGATACTTGGGATCGTTGTGCCCAAAAAATTTCCTGCTTAAGAAGAAGATCATCCAATTTTTTGCTTACTGCTAAGACTTCCACTCTACTCTTCTCCATCAACTCTTCTTCATTCATCTTTTCAATCTTTTTAGTTAAGAGTTTTATCTCATTTGTAGCATGAGCTGTTTTGGCCGAACCCTAAGCCAACAAATCTGCCCTACACCCTTTAATCTTGTCCACTTTGCACGTAGCCCACTCCACCTGAATTGGCCCAAGAGACCATAACCACTCCTTTACAATCATCCCACATCAGCCAAGATTCTTCAAATCTAAAACCACGAGGCCCTCCTCCCCTGAAATCACGGTCTATTCTAGTCTGAAGAAAAATCAGAACATGGTCAGATGCATGGCTAAACCTATGGCTGAGAGTACTTGCTAAACACTTTTCCTTCCATTCACGGTTTGCAATGGCTCTATCCAATCTTTCTCTAGTATTAGCTACCCCAGGTCTTTTGTTATTCCACGTAAATTTGTACCCTTGAAAACCCAAATCAAATAAATTACATAACTCCAGTGCTACCTGAAACTCTTCCATCTGTTTATGCTGAGGTGGATATCTACTTTGCCTTTCTGACTGATGCAGAATTGCATTGAAATCTCCTATACAACACCATGGCCCATCCACAAACGAGGAAATATGTGATAATAGTTCCCAGGATTTCTTTTTCTCACTTGCTTCTGGCCACCCATAAAAGCCTGTCAAAAACTAAGTAAAACCATCATCCTTGACCACCTTCGCTAATATGTGATTCTCTGTAAAATTAATGACATCTAACTGAACCTCATATTTCCATAACAATGCTAAACCTCCCCCAGAATAAGGCTTCTTTACAATGAACTTATTCAGAAAAGGCAACTTTCTACCATGATTAGCAAAACCTTCTTTATCCAGTCTTGTCTCCATTAAGAAACAGACTGTGGGCGCTTGATCCCTCACTAACTTGTGAAGGCTTCGAACTGTCCAAGAGTTCCTAAGCCCTTAGCAATTCCAACTGAGAAGTTTCATTGTGATCGGCAAGGGTGCATAGGCACCCCCGCCGCTTCCTCTGAATTAGACTCAACACTGCTTTTTCCCTGCTTCACTACTTTAATTTGCTCATCCTCAACTTGGTTACTGCCTTCTCTGCTTTTACTTCTTTCCCCAAAACTAACTTAGCCCCTTCCTTGATAAGTTCCACAGGTTCGATTTCCATGCGCCTTAGCCTAGTCCATGTAGCCTTTGTTTTTGGGCTTTGAGGCCCACTTCCAGAATCCACACTCACCACATGCATGGGATCCTCCACTTCAGCGCCATCCTCAGCTTTTGAATTTAAACCCATGCCTTTAGTATCAGTTACACTAAATCCCATCCTTTCCTTATTTGTAGCTCTAATCCCATTAATCTCGGGTGCCACGTAGTGTAATTCCCCATTAGCTCCTTGTTTTCCATTATGTGTTTCCTTACATAACGTATCTTGTTCCCTAGGGCTCAGTACAGTATCCCCACCGTCCCCCGCCTATGTTACGTGACTGGCCTGAGCAATCTAAGTCTTCCCTCGTTGAACCTCCCCACCTACTTCTTCTCTGGTAACATTCTTGCGAGAAGGTGAACAATTCTGGCCACCCGTAGCCTTCAATCAATCCCCGTATTGACAGCTTACCTCCCCCTCATTCTTAGTTGCTGCAAAATATGAGGCACAATGCTTTAAGTCATGCTCCAATAAACCACAATGATGGCAAAACAAGGAAAGTCGTACATACTTAAAAGTAACCCAATGCCTAAGGAAAAACTAATATTTATTTAATGTATTAGTTTTAAACGCCTTCAAATAACTTTTAAAATCCATTTTTAAATCTTACCAATATATGTTCCATTTCTTAAAAGACCGCAAAGTTGCACCAACTAATGGTTACTAAAAAAAACCCTAGTGGAGTTCATCATCTATCTATTAATTAGAAAGATAATTGATATTAGCCCATAAATGCATAATTATTTTTGTTATTTTTTTTTTTTATGAATCAATAAAGATTTTTTTTTTTAATAATTCAAGAATTTTATTCAAAATAAAATGAGCATACAATAGGAGCCCCAAAAACTCTAAACCAACAACTGACAGAGTGGGACTCTGCATTACATACCACAATAATAACATGCAGACACTCCAGTCAAAGTAGGCAAATCAACACTCCTAGGCATGATTATCATCCTAAGAGAAAAGAATGACATTACATAATGTTTAATCATGCATGAAAAAGAGTTTCAAATTGTGAATATTTATGTATGCTTAATCATACATAATGTTAATTTTAAGTAGATTTTGGCGGACATCTAGTTTTGACTTATAATTTCAGTGCTTGGATCTTTGTCCTCAAATCATCACATGGAACTAGCAAACATATAAGTTATAACCCAAAATACCCAAACAAATTAACCCAAAATCAAGAAGAAGAAGGAAAAAAAAAAAAAAAAAAAAAAACCGATTCTTACACAAGACCTACCTTGTCAATACTAAAATACCTTCTATCCAAAGAATAAAAATAAAAATAAAAAAAAGGGTCAGGATTGAAACAATTAAAGTAATATACGGCTAAGATTTTTGGGTGGGTACCAATGCCATACCCAATAGTCTCCATTTCCCGATAGTTGGGTTGGGTAGCGTAAAAAGAGAGAGAAAATTGAGAGAGAAGGGTATTGTAAATTGTGATGGTGATGAATGAAAGAAAGTAACAGTATAGATATAAAAAAGGAAAGAATTAGGCTCAGTCGGATTGGTGTCTTAAACTCTCATTTGTCTTCAAATTCAATGGCTTCAGAGAAAGAAGCCGCTCTTGCAGCTGTTCCTTCTGATTCTCCTACCATGTATTGTATATTTTTTAGTTTTGTTATTATTATTTTCCTGCCGTGAACATAATACAAATACAATATTATTCAGATATTTTTTTTTTTCTTACGTTTTTGTTTAGATTCTGGTGTAAGGGGATTGATCTATTATTATTAGGGTTTGCTCCAAATTAAATAAAAAAATTTCTTGTTTCTATTGTTGTTCTTGATTACTGCTATTTGTAGTGGGTTTGGGACTCAATATTGTTTGATCTGAATTTTATTTTTATTTTATAACATAATATTGATATGGGGATATTTAATTTGCAGATTTGACAAAATCATTAGTAAGGAAATTCCATCTAAGGTGGTTTATGAGGATGATGAGGTACTACTAAACTAATTCTAAGTCTAAGTCTTTCTTTCATTCATACACATTCGATTCTTCACATTCTACATAACTAGTCTAGAACAAATTATAACCAAAAAAAAAAAAAAAAAATTGCTTCTGAATTAAAGAAATTTGTTTCAAAACCTGTCAAGGTGCCTTCTACTCCTAGCGGTCCTGGGTTCAATCCCCACTACTAGATTACCTGATACACTGCCCTGGCCTTGGTCAGGTTCTATGTCATCACCGGCATTCAACAGATTTCAGATCTTTTGATTTGAAGATTACTTTTCGTCTTATTATTGCTTAAAGGATGGGTTAATGAAACATGCTTACACCTAGATTTTAAACAGCTATCTCTCTCTTTATGAGATATATATATATATATATATATATTTACATATATTTCTTGGCATTATGGCACTGGCAGTATGGAAATATCAATTAATCTTTCCCATATTCTCTCTATTCCCGGCAGGTCCTGGCTTTTAGAGACATATCTCCCCAAGCTCCCACACACATATTAATTATTCCTAAAGTTAAGGATGGGTTGAGCGGACTATCTAAGGTACTTTCTCCATCTCTCTATATCTCTCTCTCACACACATACATTTGTAGTCAATGTTTCCATTTTGGTTGTAGTTTGGTTCAAACGTCAAAAAGAAAAAAGAAAAGAAAAAAAAAACTTGTCACTTTACCAATAAATCCTTTTTAAAACTGGCAATTACAAAATTCTGGGAATGATGCAATTGATGATCCCTCAACTGCATTGGCTCCCATCCCTTAACTTCCATCACCTCCTCCTATTGACCTACATCAGAATCCACCCCCACCCCTCCCTAACCAACCGATATATCCCAAGCTCCCTCCACCCTCTCCCGAAATCGGCGTATTTTTGATGATGTGGAGTGCACATCTTCTCAAATACAAGCATTCTTCATTAGTTCTCTTTATGAGTGCTCTTTTGTATCAAGTCTTATTGATAGTAACTCTATTCACTCCTTCATATAGTCAACTCATATGTAGATATTATCCCATTGTAATTCTTTAGGCTACTTCATGTTTATTTTCACGACGTAGTCTCTTTTCAATAATATTAGAAACCTCCTTGTAATACCAAGGGAGTTCGTGTGTTACTAAGAATCTGATCCAAAACATTTGGATTCCGTTGTGAAGGTAGGGGAATGGACCACTTTAATATATGTGAGGTATATTCAAACCAGGTTATAGGGTAGTAGGGACAGGCTTGGAGGGTGCAAAGTGGATGTGACTCGGATTAATAAAGTGAAGAAGCATCTTACAAATGAATTGTTCTTTAGACATTTTTAGGATGGGTATAGTTTGTCAATGGAAAAAAAAATTTCGGGACGGGTATTGGGCTATTTAGTCGTCCTGCTGTGGGAATAAGAATGGCATGTATATAGAACTAGGGGAGTTTCACAGTGTCTCTCAAAGGCCTGTGGTGTGCATGTTGGAAGGGAGGGACAGAAAAGGATGGGAAGATTTGGTTTCTGTGGTTTGAATCCATTTTCTTCATGAGAATTGGTGCTCAATTTCCAATGGAGGCCTCTTTGGTGGCAACGAGGTGGGTCACATTAGAGGTGGAAGCAGTTGATTCACTTGATTGGGTTTAGCAGTGAAAGTTTTTACATATAAGCAAAGGACTTCATTTAAAATATTGAGGAGTTTTTCATGAGCCAAATTATGAGGTGGGGAAATCACAATGGAAAAAAAATCCCCCTTTCTGTGTTCCATTTATCTCACAACTAAATAACCGATTAAGAAAAAAAAAAAAAAAAAAACTCATATGTAAATGATCTGGATTATGGTTGAAAGTTTAATTGGGGGAAAGTCGGGCCTCCAGAAAATGAAGCAAATAAAGGGCAAGGTGCAATGAATTATTTGGTCATGTGATGACCCAAGATTAGACTTGAAGGGCAAAAGTTCCATTTTGGAAAATAACGAGATGGATGACCTTCTGTGGGTGTGGTTTTGAAGTCCATTTTTTATACTTCTAGATCTAGGGGGTTGAGGCAAGATAATTCTTTATCTTATTACTTAATTTATTTATTTTTACTTGTAAGTTACACACAAACGCACTTGGTGGGTCTTGAACCCATGACCTCACCTAGCACTTGCAAGGGGAGGAAGTGACAGTTGTGCTAGAGCTTATTGGCAGAAAAGACAATCCTTTGTCTCCTTTGATGTTCATTTTTGTTATGGACATACTTAGCAGTATGCTTCAAGAGTTGTGGAGCGTAGTTATTTGGAGGGGTTCAGAGTAGATAGAGGATAATTTGATGCTTTGTCAGTGTCTCACCCATTTTTTGCACATGACACCAATTTTTTTTGTGATTTTTTTTTGACCTCTTATAAATTCTATGATTACATTTCTGTTTTGGAGCTATCACGGGGTTGAGGGTTAAGCTGAGCAAAAGTGCTTTGGTTCTAGTAGGGGGGTGGTTGATAATATGGGAGATTTGGCTGCATTGCTATGTTGTAATGTGGGTTCCTTACTGATCACTTATTTGGCATGCCCTTGGGTTCTTTGTATGAAGTGAATTTGGCATGGAATGTAGTTGAAAGGATGGAGAAACACTGGCTGGGTGGAAAATGATATATTTTTCTAATGGGGGTCACATTGCACAACTCAAGAGCATGCTATTTAGTCTTCCTATCAAAGATATTTAGTCTTCCTATTATTTTTCTCTCTGTTGATTATCCTTACCCATATTACTAATAGAATGGAAAAGTTTCAATTGAACTTTTAGTGGGGTGGGGGAGGCAGGGAATTTAAATTTCATCTGGTAGATTGGGATACAATATGTTCTCCGCTTAAATATGGGGGGCTAAGAAAGAGGAAGATTATCACGTTTAACAAAACCTTGTTGGGTAAGTGGTTACAGTGGGTTCATGAGGAGTGTGAACACTTTTGGTGACTACTTTTTCATGCAAACTATAATTTGGCCTCTATTAATAAAATTCTTTATTACTTAAAGCAATTATAAACTATTGAAAATTTGATATTGTAAGGCTATGTTGGTTTCAGATGTTGGGGGAATTTACTTCAACCAGCTAGTTCTTTTGTTTTTTCACCCTTCTATAAATTGCTTAAAGCAGGACTGAAAGAGCAAAATAATAGCTCGGAAGATGAAATTATTTTACTGTTTAAAGTTGCACCATTTATTGGTACTGGACCTACTGGTTAATTTCCATGCAATCCAAAATTGGTCATTGGAGGCACTGACTAATATGGGACTTTTGTAATCATCTATAGTTCCTAGGCCATTTTCCTACTTAAAACTGGTATAATTAGGAGTTATTGTTCTTCTGAATGTAAATCACTGCTTAATAATGGATATTTTTATATGATCAATATCATTATTGTAAATGACACGTTTTTTTTTAATAAGTAATAAAAATGTATATATCTAAAATTGCATAAATCTAATAAATCAACAATAGAAAAGAAAGAAAGATTCCTAAAAGCAGTCATCCAATCCAATAAAGTTTGGAAAAAGAATAACTTGAGATTAGACATAGAATCCTTGGTATCTTCAAAACTTCTGCTATTCCTTTTCCTCAAAATGCAACATATCAAACAATGTGGGATAATCGTCCAAATGTGACCATTTCGATGATGACCAAAGTGACCTTGCCTGAAAGCTAGAAGCTCAACTACAGATTTTGGCATCATTTTGAAAACTCCAAACAAACCAAAAATCTGAAACGCTGGGCAATGTAGCAAAAGGTGGTCAATAGATTCACCATTACATTTGTACATATTTGGTTCTAGGCTATTTAATGTGGACTGAATCAAATCAGCGTTCTTTTGGAGATACTAGGAAATCTCTGGCTTAGTTGTTAGATTTATGCTAACGGACCCTCTTTGATTGGTCTCAGTGTTGGGGTCTCTCAAATTGTTCTGCACTTATGATTTTCTTTTGTTTCTTAGAATAGCTTAGTGACTGTTTGTTACTTTTTGCTTTCTTTTTACTCTTTGTTCACTATCATGAACCCTATGTATTTTTCTTGCTACTCCATTTTCAATAATATTTTTTCTTACCTATAAAAAAAAATGATCTTTAATTTTCTCTTCCTTAAGTTGTCAATAGTCAAAATATTACCCATACAAAGAAAGCTACTCTCACAAGGATCTTTCAAATTATTTTCCAAGGGAAAACATGATTAGTAGTAGCAGTATCAGTATCAGAGTCCAAAAGTTGGTAATGAACAACTACTTTGAAGCCCTTTTTCTTATCTGGTTTCCAGAACATCTTATCCTCTCCAATCTCCCTAATTTCTGAATCATAAATGGTAGCCATGAAAGTCATCAAGGACTCCAATTCCCAATAAATGACACATAAATGGCCATAAACCAATATCCTAGGATTTTTTTAGTTTTGATTTTTTATGTCTGCAAAAGTTGTATTATTATAAAGTGTCAAAATCAGGTAGATAAACAAGTTGTGGAATTTGAATAGATTGGTAAATTTTTTATCATTTGTAGAAGAAAAATTCTATTAGAAGACGGGTAGAGTTGTAGAAATGGATGCCTTTAGAATTTTAGAAATTTGCCTGAATTCACTATTTGTCAACCTTTAGCTTCTGCTTGCTAGCACCTTTCCATTTTAATAAGTAGGCTCAAAAATATCCATTAAAGCCTTTTTTCCACTTGGAATTTATATAATTGGAATTTTGCAGCATTCCAGGTAGGGATATGCCATGGATATAATGAAAACTGGAGTCTTACCTTTAACTAGTATGGTTTTGGTTGAGCATTTGGTATTTCCTTGCCCATTAAGGTGATCTTGATTGCTCTATGGTCTATATATAGGACTTGGCTCAAATCTAGTGCTCCTATGCATTAGACTTGTTAGGATGTGACACTCGTCCATGTTTGGCGATTTGTCATCATCCTGAATGGTCCAGTGCACTGGTGGACCTGATCTTTGCCCCTGTATATATTCAGGTAGTATTTGAGAAATATATAGGTAGGTCTTACTAATGCTTATCTTGCTTATTTTGACATTGTTCTATTTTTGTGAATGGGCCTTTGTTTACCAGGCTGAGGAGAGGCACTGTGAGATTCTTGGCCGCCTTCTCTATACTGCCAAGGTTGTTGCCAAGCAGGAGGGTCTGGATGATGGCTTCAGGATTGTGATTAATGATGGGCCAAGTGGATGTTGGTGTTCTTTCACCATTGTCATTGCTTGAAATTAATCAAAACATTTTATTTATATATTTATTGATTTCTAATTTTCCAAGAATTCAGTTAATTATTTTCTCAAAAATAAATTGCAGGTCAATCGGTTTATCACATTCACATCCACCTCCTTGGGGGACGACAAATGAATTGGCCACCTGGCTAAGATGGAGTTATTTGGGCCATGATGGTCAATAAGTTGTAATCGGTGGTAATGATGGGCCTTGTATCCTCTCATTGGTACCTATCAATAAGCAAGAAAGATATTGTGAGCTTTATTATCTGGTATCTAACTTAAAACAATGCATGTACGGATTACAGCAATCAGCTGGTTTGTAGCTACTCAGACTTTTGCTGTGTTATTCCATGTGTCTTTTTGGAGCAGTACTTAACATTTTGGGATGAGTTCTAAATAATTAGATCAGTGTGGTATGTTTTGTGAATTTCTGCTTGCTAGTTTTGGCCTAATTTAGATTTCCTCCATATGCATGCACCTAACATATGTGCAATATGATGATGTGCAATCTGACATCTTGGTCCAACCAGCTACTCATTAACTTTTGCTGTTATGTCGTGTTGGAATAGTACCTAACAGTTGGTGATGTGTTCTAAATATTCAGAGATCAGTGCAAGTATGCTGGGAAATACTTTGTGAATTTCAGCATTTGGGCCTAACCTAGGTGTGCTCCGTATGCACTCACCTTCCCCAACATACGTGTAATATGATGTGCAATATGATGTCTTGATAGAAATCTTGATCCAAGCCATGTCTTTACCAACTTAGTAATATGATGAAAGCCCTTTCAATGACTGGCTAGTGTCTACTTGCAGAATGAGATAAGGAATTGAGACTGAAAGGAGATATTTCAAATTGACTGAACTCCTTGAAGTTTAACCCGTTTGTAAAAGTCTTACTGAAAATTGGCGTGCACATAATAAACTTTTTGTTGGATTTAAACTCCAACATGATGTCTAATAACTTGAATGTGGTAGTATTCGGAAGAAATTATTGGTCTAGGTTTTAGCAAATGATGAAACATGCTTATATGGACGTCCAGGTAGAGTTACAAATATAGCAAATGATAATGGGATTACATATGATTCAGAGTCGCTGATATAGGAATTTCATTCCAAAGACTTAAAAGGCATAATCTTCACAATATTCGGGATGCAATTTCGTTCCTAAACCAAGACTTATTGTCCATGTGAAATATATGGCTGACAAGGGAAAGTTAAGGGCTTGTTTGGATGCTTTTTTTTCATCACTCAATTTTTGTCACTCGTCACTCATCACTTAAAATATCTTACCTGTTTGGTACCATCACTCACTTGTCATCACTCAATATTTTTCACACTGTTTATAGGCTCCATACTTGTCACTTGGTGCAGCATTTTTTTTTTTCTTTTTCCCAATACCCAGAAACCCGAACCTAGTGAAAAAAAAAAAAAAAAAAAAACCTAGAAACCCGAACCAAGTGAAAGAAGAAAGGAAAAAA
This sequence comes from Quercus gilva, assembly GCA_023621385.1. Lineage (NCBI taxonomy): Eukaryota > Viridiplantae > Streptophyta > Magnoliopsida > Fagales > Fagaceae > Quercus > Quercus gilva. The sequence continues at coordinate 65,369,221 of CM042476.1, read as the reverse complement.
GAAAAAAGAAAAAAAGAAACTCAGAAACCCGAACCTAGTGAAAAAAAGGAAGAACTAAAGACCGAACCTAGAAGAAAAAAAAAAAAAAAAAAAAAAAGAAAGAAAGAAAGAAAGAAAGAACTGAAAACCGAACCCAAGAGAAGAAAGGAAAAAAAAAAATCAAATGGTCAAAAGGTGCGGCTGACCTGACTAGTGGGTCCCTCCACGTGTATTTAATTACAAAAATGCCATGGAAAACAGAGTTATGGATATTGAAAATAGCTAAAATGTGTTTTTAGTTTCCATAACTCATAACTCAAAAATCAGAGAATTGAGTGATGAAAACAAAAAACTAGAAATAGAGTTATGAGTGTCAAATGGACTTCTCAGCTATGGGTCCCACCATTTTTGAGTTATGAGTTATGAAAACAGAGTTATGAGTTATGGAAATGGATGATCCAAACAGCCTCTAAGAGCTTTCCTTGTAACTTCCCCTCAAGCTAAAGGGAAGTGAAGGTAGGAGTAGGACTCAAGCTTGACCTATAATGCATGAAAGAAGTCTTTGGAGAATACACTGTTGAAATTGTTTGCAACTTGAGAGTGAGAAGCACCATAGGAGGTTGTATGGGCACCAACAACAAATATTTTACGAGCAAATGAAAGTCTAACTTGATGTGCTTGGTGTAGGCATGGAACATTGGATTCACGGTAGTTACCTTAACTTGATCCGAACACTTTACGTTAAATTGGTTAGAGCATGTGAAGCTTATGACCCACTGTTAGAGCAACCGCATCAGAGGGTGCAAAATTGTGTAAAATACAAAAAGTGGTTAATTTTACACATTTTACTCAAAAAAACACTCACATCAGTGTTTGCAAAATTGTGCATATATATAAAAGTGCTACAGTAACCATGCATATATGCATGGTTACTGTAGCTTTGCATTTGATATTTTAGTATTTTTTCTCTCCTTATCTTTAGTGCCTCTCACTCTCACCTCACTCTCTTTTTCTCATTTGATCAAATCAAAACACCAAAACCATTAACCCTCTCAGTTTTCTCTTTCTCTCATCTCATAATCTTCCTTTATCTTCCATCGATCACTAATCGCCACCGCCACTGATCTCTAGCCGCCATTTAATATATCCACTACCACTAATCGCTGATCTCTGATCACTCCAATCTCTCGTCGAAGCCTCTCCGATCGCTGATTGCTTTCCTTTGTTTCTCATTGTTTGATCAGTGGGGTTTGGGTTGAATGGGGTTGATTTGGCTTTCCTTTGGGTTGAATGGGGTTTCAGGTATTTGGGTTGATCTTGTCGAATTGAATGGGTTTTCAGGTATTTGGCTTTTTTTTATGATGGTGGTTGGGTGGGTGATGATGGTGGCTGGGTGGGTTGATGATGGTGGAGGCTGGTTGCTTGATGATGGTGGTTAGGTGGGTTGATAATGGAGGCTGGTTGCTTGATGATGGTGGCTAGGTGGGTTGATGGTGGGTGTGGACTGATCATTGGGTAGTGTTGGGTGTGTAAGAGAGAGAGGTAGTGAGGAAATAATAAAAAATTGTAAAAGAATGAAAATTCTATTGCGTAAATATGTAGAATAGATAAACTTATATAGGTGTTTTGTAAAAATGGGTGTGTAAAATAGAAGAAGTAGTTTTTTTTTTTTTTTGCAAAATAGACAGAAATTTTGCATTGACTGATGCAGTTGCTAAGGAGTCTATAAAACTTGTAAACTAGAAAGTTCTAACCTCAACTTTGATACATGAGCTGATTGAAAACCTTCAAAGGTTAAGAGTTAGGGTTATGATAACCTAATACAAAACCAATGGTTGGTAATGACTTATAAAAAGAAAAAAAAAATGAGACTCACACACACCTCACCTTAGAAACACATACTGATGATGCGAAGAAAAATTAGTAGGCTGAATGCTCCAGACGTCAATGGTTTAGTAATTACTTGAAAGGCTTGAAAAGAAAACACACGATCAAAGGTGATCGGGATTGACCAACCAAGAACCCTTCGATGCTTAAGTTAGTTTCTCTCCCGAATTCTGGAATTCCAACTTTTTAGGAGTTGTCTAAAACTTACCTTCATTTGATGTGGATGAGTGTTTATATGGTGTGCACTTGGAGCGGTTACTTGTCTTTTAACTTCCTCTATTTTTTAGGAAGTCAGAAGGCTCAGGGTTAAATTAACAACTGCTATTGGAGTTGGAATATTCAATCTTATCTTCCATAACAGTGGTTGGAAGTTAAGTACTTAGTAAGAAGTTGTAGCAATGAACCTGGATCTTTCTTATGTCTCAGACTAGTAACACGTGGTTCAATTCACTAACTCTTGTAGACAAACTTTTCTAGAATATTCCCAAGTGTTTGGGGTCATCCATGCGTTTTCCTTATGGACGACCTATGTGCTTATGGACGACTGCCATACCAGGTAGAGCCATTCCTGCTTTCCTAACTTGGATGACTCTCATGGATGAATTGGAGTTGGTTCAATTTTCAGTTCACCATCAGTTGTCCCCATGTCCAAGGGTCGTCCAAAGCATTGTAAGACTTGTTGTTGTTCTTTGGACGTGTCCTTGTGTTAGTTATTAGATGTCGTGCCACGTGTCATGACCTCATTGGTGATTAGAAGCGTTGATTTACCTTTTCGAGGAATGTGCCATGTGTCGTTATCTAGTTGGTCACGTCGTTTTAGATGCCAAATTTCACTGCCTATAAATAGTGGAATTCCTTTCCTACCCTTCGCATTTCCTAAATTTTCTCCCTTGACATTCGTCATCCAGTGCCTCGTCTAGAAGTATTCCTACGTCCTTAGTCCTCCTTCGTCTAGAGCCAGGTACACTCTCCATCCTTTTCCTTAGTTTTTCCTTCAAATTTCAAAATGTTTGAGATTGTCCTTTCTTCGTCTAGTAATAATGTTGACAAGGCTATAGACGAGTACCATGATACTACTAGTTTTAGTGGCTCTAGTAGCGATAGCAGTAGTGGCAGTAACAGTAATAGTGGGGGGAACACTACAGACGAGGAATACACGTTTGGTGTTCTTGGGATTCCCTTAGAGGTTTTTTAGGAGCAGCTTAGGACAAGGAATACAATACCTCAAGTGCTCATTTGTCCACTCTTCAAGACGAGGTTGAGACAGTATATATTTGTGCTGTAGGGGTCCATTCTAAGACGGATGAAAAGAGGTTAACATCCTTTAGGAGTTGGTACCAAATTCTAGATGACCTAAACCCTAGGTTAGCTGTTCGTAGGGAGTGGTATTGTCAACCCCGTTTTGGCGTAAGTATTTATGAGGCTTACCTTTTAGGGGGTTTGAGGTTGCCCCTTAATGCCTTTGCTAGGGAGTTACTCACCAGGTTAGGCTTAGGAATATGTCAGTTTAATCCTAACGCATGGAGACTAGCCGTCTCTATGCAAGTTTTGTGGAGGGAGGTATTTGAAGGGGATCGTCCTCTTACTATGGACGAGTTCCTCTTACTATGGACGAGTTCCTCTACTGCTACAAGCCTTCAGAAATTAACCAATCCCTTGGCTTTTACCAATTCACAGCCAGAGGTAAAGATTGTAGACTAATAAAATCCCTTGTCACCTCAGATAGGAACTGGAAGACGAAGTTTTTCTTTGTCTCTAGTTTTTGGGTTGGACACATTGTTGTGGTTGGCAGGGATCCATTTGCCCCCTATACTGGAGATTTAGGGAACTTTCATCCTGAAGGTATGTTTATTATTACTATCATTTTATTATTTTCATTATATATTTTATTTTTGTTTGTAATCGTCTAACAAATTTTTTTTTTTTTTGTAGGTGTTAGACGACCATCTTTGAGCAGGTTCTATCTTGAATGCGTTCAAAAGGCTCGTTTATTCACTAATAGGGCTATTCATTCTTTAGTAAGCCTTCAGCGTCTTGCCATCTGGGGACTTGGTCTTGAGCTGTCTACAAAAGCTCTAGCTCACGAGCTTATTGTCCGTAGATGTGAGTCTCCTTTTCCCTCTCTTTCTATTTTTTTTATTTTTTTAAATAGTTTATTTTAATATCACCTCTTGAGTGACTAACGTTTTTCTTTTCAAGGATGGCAACCATGAAAGAAAACAAAGGCAAGGAGGTGGTGGACGAGGCAATCAGGCAGGAGGTCCAATCTCAGCCTCGTCTAACCGTTGGTGATAAAAGAAAAAATTTATCAAAAACAATTGACTTGGAAAATCTTCCAAGCTATCGTAAGGAGAAGAGGGCTAAGCATAGGTCGTCCAAGCCCGGGGTCATCAAGCCTGGCCTTCCTACTCTTCCTACTTCTCAGTAGCCGTCTATTCAAATCCAGGATATAGATTCGTCTGAGCTTGCTAAAGTTCCTTCGTCCAAAAGTACTGTGCCTGCCTTATCTTAGCCTTCTCAGAGGGTTCCTATGAACCTTCTTAAAAATGAGGATTTGGCTTGGGAGAGGTTTGAGAAGGCTGTGGCAAGGACGTGGCCATGTGCTATGACATATCCTTGAAAGAATTTGAGCACTCTGCTATTCATGATCTTTTCAAGGTGTGTAATTACTTTTACCTTGTCCTGTCATAGCAATATATGTATGTATATACGTTTTCTAACAAAATTTTTAATCACTTGTGTAGGCAATGTCAAAGTTCATCGCTGCATCCAGGCAGGCCATAGAGATGGACAAGACGAGGATCTTACTTGAAAGGAGGATCTAGGAGGTCAAGAATGACTGCAAGGGGTGGGCTGAGGTGGCAGCCAAGGCTAAAAATGAGGCCAAGGAGCTGCAGAACCTAGTTGAAGAGCTTAGAGCTAATATTGTAGAGAAGGATACTCGTCTTGACCACCTTCAAAATAGGAATAATGAATTGAGTATTCTTCTTAACAAGGCAAAAGAAGACGTGGTAGTGCAGTTCAGAGCCTCTAAACAATTCACTGATTTGTTGGACACCAACTACGTAGTAGGCTTTGAAGATTTTCGCATGGATGCTATGGAAAACTTCCCTGAAGTTGACTTTAGCTCCATTGAGATCAACCTTGGTGCTGCTACAAGCTCTCTCCTCTAGACTAGCTCTGAAGATATTAACATTGAAGATGATGCCACCAATCAGCCTGCCCAAGACGACCTAAACGTTGGAGATAACCCCCCTTAATGAAAATGTCAAATTTTAGCATCTTAGTTTCCTTTTCTCCGTTTTTTTTATTTTTTTTTATTTTTTTTTTATTTTTTTTATTTTTATAAGGTTCGTTGTTTTGGACCATTTGAAATTTATCTAAGTACATTTTACTCATCCATAATATTTAGGACGAGCTTCCAAAAGTTGCCTTTTAGGCTTTACTTTATAAGGGTTTTTGGACGATGATCGTCTACCCTTTTTTAAACTTTTATGATTGAATGTTCATTTCCATCACTTTTTTATTTACTATTGAACATGTTATTGTATGGACGAATATTTCTTTATTTACATCATCCAATATTGGTTTTAAGTGTGGTCTGTCCACTCATGAAGGCACTTGGCTCGTCCATGTTAAGAATTTCCTTATATCCAACATTTTTCACCATCCTTTAAATTTTACAAGTATAACTCGTCTTGTGAATGGCATTTCTTCTTCCAATTTTCCTCGTCTAGAGACTTAGCTTGTTCTGCTTTTCATCCATAATTTGGACAATTTGCGTCTTTAGGTGAGACGTTTCCAGCATTTACTCGTCCACAAGGTGGATTGTTTTAGTTGGTTTGAATTTTGATTGTTTTTAATTGCACACAATTCTTGTCCATCATCTGGATACGCTTTAGGTTTTACCTCGTCTGTTAGTCAAACGAATATACCTTAGGTTTACATTTCTTTGCTTTGTCCTTTTTTTAGGGGAAGCTTATAGACGTTACATCTCTGCATCTGGAGATTTTATTTGTCTTGGGCCTTCGCCTCCTTATGGATCAATGTACAAAAATTAGATTCATACATCCATACTCACATCATATATATATATATATATATATTGGGGAACCCAAACTGCATACATGTAATACAAACATCGTCTAAAAGCACGGCACATGCTTTGAAAGCTAATGCCTTTTAGGGAATTTAAAACAGAATAGACCAAGTCCATGACTTCGTCCTTAGTTCATAGTTTAAAAACTAATACACCTTGAGGGAATTAAAATACAACACACAGTGCTAATAAAAAACACATGTAACAGAAAGCAACAAACTTTATTTCGTTTAGAGTGACAACGTCTAGGATGATTTTGTCCATGATGCTCGTCCAGGTTGACCCCTTACTAATAATATCTCCTTAAATGCTCGACATTCCAGGGGTGCTCTAGCTTTCTCCCGTCCAGGGCTTCAAAGTAATATGATCCTTACCATTTGCAATTAATAACCTTGTAGGGTCCTTCCCAATTAGGTCCTAGTTTCCCATGGGCTGGATTTCTAGTTGTCAAAGAAACCCTTTTTAGGACTAGGTCTCCAATGTTGAAGCGTTTGGGTTTGACCATTGCATCATATTTTCAAGCCGTGAGGTTTTTATACCTTGTTGTCCTTTGCTCTGCATTCATCCTTACCTCGTCTATCAGATCAAGGTTGAGGCGAAGCTGCTCCTCATTATCCTTGTCCTGATACTTCATCACCCTGTGGTTCGCCATATGCACTTTTGCAAGTATCACTACTTCACTTCTATAGGCTAGTTTGAAAAGGGAGTTTCCCCTGTGGGGGTCCTCACAGTCATCCTGTAAGCCCATAAAACTCCTGGTAGCTTGTCTGGCCATACTCCCTTTGCTCCCTCAAGCTTAATCTTGATGATTTTCAACAAGGATTGGTTTGTCACTTTTGCTTGACCATTTGCTTATGGGTGGGAGGGTGAGGAATAATTATTCTTGATTTCAAAGTGCTCGCAGAAGTCTTTGAACAAGCATGTTGTCAAATTGCCGTCCATTGTCTGATATCAATACCCTAGGTACCCAAAACTTGCATACAATGTTCTTCCAGACGAAATTTTTGACATTTTGCTGTGTGATTTTTGCTAAGGGTTTTGCTTTCACCCACTTAGTGAAGTAATCAATCCCTACTACTAAAAACTTCATCTGCTTAGTTCCAAGTGGAAAGGGACCCAAGATATCCAATCCCCATTTTGCAGAGGACCATAGGGCCATCATCAAGGTGAGATACTCCAATGGCTGCTTGAGGACGTTGCTGAAGTGTTGACATTGGTCACACACCTTGATGTAAGCCTTTGCATTTGCTTGAATAGTTAACCAGTAGTAACCTGCACGGACGACTTTATGGACCAGTGCTTTTGCTCTTAAGTCGTTTCCACATGCTCCTTCATGAACTTCCCTCAACACATAGTTTGATTCTTCTGGAGCTAACCACCTTAAGTAAGGCTGAGAAAAGCCCCTTTTATATAGTACCTCGTCTATAAGGACATACTCGATAGCTTTGATCCTTAATCTTCTGGCCTTATCCTTGTCCTCCGGAAGTCTACCATCTTTAAGATAAATTACTATTGGAGTCATCCAATTTTCCTCACTTTCAACTTGTTGTATCTTTGGAAGATCTATGCTCAGCATGTATTGGACTTTATCATACTCGTCCATAGCTTCCCCTACTGAAGTCGCTTTTGCCAAAGCGTCTACTTCCATGTTTTCCTCCTTCGGAAGCTGAACAAAACTGGCTTCTTTAAATTTTTTGATAGGTTGCTTTACCCCGCTTAAATACTTCTTTATCTGATCTTTCTTATCTTCACCATTCCATTCACTTGATTGATAATCAACTATGAATCCCCTTGGACGACTATTGACTCCGCCCCTAAGGATTTAGCCAATTCCAATCCTTTAAGGAGAGCTTCATATTATGCTTCATTATTAGTGGTTTGGTATTGTAGACGGGCTGCATATTTAAACTTATCTCCTCCTGGGGACTTGAGTATAATTCCAATTCCTCCAACGTATAATGTGGACGAGCCATCCACATTGACGACCCACCTCTGAGCTTTGTCCACCCCATCTTACTCACCTTGGTTGGGAGTGAACTTTGCAATGAAATTTGCCAATACCTGAGCTTTTATCGCGTTTCTTGGTTGGTACTTGACATCAAACTCGCTGAGTTAGCCCATTGGATTAGTCGTCCTGCGGCTTCCAATTTGTTCATTAGGTATCATCCAATTTGTTCATTGGGTATCATCAAATGCTAGCTTTTCCATCATTGGGTATCATCCTTCTGCCCCTCTTAGCGCTCGGCTTGTGTAATAAACCGGCTTCTGTATCTTCCCTTCTTCTCTAATCAACACTGAGCTAACTGTATGTGGGGACACCATTAAATACAAATATAATTCTTCACCTGGTATAGACGGGCTCAGTAGAGGAGCTGCTGTGAGGTAGGCCTTGAGGTCTTGAAAGGCCTTTTGACACTCAACCGTCCATCAAATGCCTTCTTAAGAACCTTAAAAAATGGCAAGCACTTGTTAATAGCTTTAAAGACGATGTTAAGGGCAACAACTCGCCCAGTGAGGGATTGGACTTCTTTGATGTTCCTTGGGGGCGCCATATTCAGTATTGCCTGGATTTTATCAGGGTTCGCCTTAATTCCCCTATGAGAAACCATGAACCCGAGAAACTTACTAGATGAGACTCCAAAAGTACACTTGCTCAGATTCAACTTTATGTTATACCGTCTAAGAGTATCAAAAGTCTCTTGAAGGTCGTCCAGATGCTTTTCCTCGTCCAAACTCTTTACCAACATATCATCTACATAAACTTCCACATTTTGTCCAATCTATAGACGAAACATATGGTTAACCAATCTTTGATAAGTTGTTCCCGCGTTCTTCAAACCGAAAGGCATCACCTTATAGCAAAACAAACCTTGGCTGGTAATGAAAAATGTTTTTTCCTAGTCTGCCTCGTCCATCCTTATTTGATTATAGCCCGAGAAGGCGTCCATGAAACTTAGCAATTTATGACCCGCAATTGAGTCCACTAGCTGGTCAATGCGTGGCAACAGATATCTATCATTTGGACAAGCTTTGTTCAAATCGGTGAAGTTCACGCACATCCTCTACTTACCATTAGCTTTTTTGACTATCACCACATTGGCCAACCAGTCCGAGTAGTAAACTTCTTCGGATAAATTTTGCCATGGTCAACTTTTGGACTACCTCTTTAAGCAAAAACCTCTTCTTTTGACACATAGGCTTGGAGGAAGGATACACGTTCAGACGGTGGGTGATTACACTTGGGTCAATACCTGGCATGTCTTTGTGGCTCCATGCAAACACCTCCATGCTCTTTTTTAAAAAATGGACAAGGTCTTGCTTTGTCTTCATTTCCATGCTTGTTCCAATCCTTGTGAACTTCTCGGGGTTTCTTTTGTCCAAAAGAACATCTTCCAATGCTTCTGTGGGCTCCATGGTAACCCTTCTCTCGTCTATGCTCATCGTCTGCACGTGCTCATCCATGGCCAACATGGCTAGATAGCATTCTCTGGCGGCTAATTGGTCTCCTTGCACTTGACCTACTCTGTAATCTGTTGGGAACTTAACAAACAAATGGTAAGTAGATGTTACTGCCTTCCAATTATTTAAAGTCGATCTTCCAATGATAGCATTGTATGACGATGAACAGTCCACAACAAAAAAGTTTACTTCTTTTAGTCCCTATATTTTTGACTTTTTTCCATTTTAGTCCCTACATTTTATTTTTACCACTTTTAGTTCCTAAACTAATTAACGCCCTTCATTTAAGTCCTTGAAGCACCATTCCGTCACCAAACTAATGGGGAAACTGAAGGATTAATAAAATAATAATAATGTTTTACACATTGGTCAATAAAATAACAGGAAGAAATCAGACTCACCAAGCAATAACTCACGTGAAGCACTTACCTACCTCTCTGGCACGCAAGTAAAGACCTTTCCCAAATCAAACTTAATCCCTAGTAAAGCTCTCTGCCTCTACCGAACAGCCATCATCATTAACCATAAAGAAAAATCTCACTTCTCTCTCAAACCACCATCATCATCAACCATTTCTCAAAACCCATCTCTGAAAGACACTAACTTGAAGCACCATCATCATCAACCATCTCTCAAAACTACCATCTCTGTCAATCTCTGTCACTTTATACCCACACTTTTCCTAGAGTGGAGAAAATGAAAGCTGGAAGACCTCTGTCTTTGTGAAAAGGTCTTCTCTCTCTTCTCTCTGTCCTTTTTTATAGCTTTACAATAAGCTTGTTGGCTTTTTCCTAGTAGAGGCCACAATTTTTTTGTATATTTTGGCTTTTTGACTGTTTCTTAGCTCTTATCTGCATGTGTTTGTTTGTGGTTTACATTGTGGTCTATGTGTTCCTTATGTATGACAAAAGTACTATTCTCTGTTTCTTTTAGTATGACAAAACTATTGAAGTAAGTGTTGTATTGTTACTTAAATATTTGATTAAGTGTTTTGATCACCTAATACTTTATTAAGTGTTGCGTTGTCTGCAAGCTTAATGGAATATTTTATTAGGTATGAGTGTTGTTTTGTTAAATATAATATATATTTTGTTCTAAATAATATATATTTTGTTCTATGACTAGCATTGTTTTATTGGTTTTGGTGTTATGTTGCACGCAGAATGGATGAGCTATTTAGTATATTTGTGCATCATGGTGGCCATTTTACTGAGAATGGCCGAAAATATGTAGGAGGTGCAGTAGATGTAGTTGATAATTGTGACCCTGACAGGTGGCCCAAGGTTGAGATAAAGAGTATATGTAGGGACTTTGGGTACACATCTGTTAGCAGGCTGTGGTATAAAATGCCTGGAGTGGACCAAGAACTGGCAGACTTCCATTTGATTGTTGATGATAGTGATGCCATGTACCTGACAAAATTAGTGAGGGGTCATCACGATATTCGTGTGTATGTAGAGCACCCAATACATGACCCTATATTAGTTGATGAAGGACAGGATGCTGGTGAGGGTGTGCAACCATTGGCATTGGAGCAAGACTTTACATTTTATTATGACAATGACGATGGCAGTGAACATGATGACCGTGATGGGGATGATTTTTACAGTTTTTATGATAGTGATGGCATATATGCTAATGATCAAACTTTTAACAATAAGGATGAACTTGAGGTTAATGCTAATGTCTATGAGGTGGTTGCTTCTCAAGTGGGTTCAAGGAGAGTAGGTAAAGAACCTATCATTGAGCACCCACTTGAGGTCTTTCATATAAGTGATAGCAGTGATAGTGTGGGAAGTGATGGTGGGGCAAGTGGCCTAGAAGATGATGTAGAGTTGAACCATGGTGTTAAGGACTTTGTTGAAGATAGTAGTGACAATTGGGATGGTAAGGATGATGCTGATGTTAATGAACCAGGCCAAATGGGTGCTGATGTAATGAACTCTGATTATAAGAGTGAGGAATTGCACAATCTTGTGGAACCATCATCTGATGATGAGCTTGGGTGTGATAGTGATGATAAACCTGAGGATGATAACAAGACACATGTGGGAGATGAAAGGGAACAAAAAAAAGAGAAACTGAGGAAGTTCCCTGTGTTTAAGCCAGTGGCTAAGGTTGAGCATATTTATTTTGAGAAAGATATGTTGTTTACTACACCTAAGTAATTCAAGGAAGCTATAACAGATTATGCAGTTCATGGTGGATAGGGGATCAAATTTGTTAAAAATGATCTACAAAGGGTAAAAGCTGCCTGCCAAGAAGGGTGCAAGTTTGTTGCCTATCTAACAAAAGTGCCCAGGGAGAGAAGCTACCAACTAAGGACATTGACATTGGCACACACCTGCTCTAGAAGTTATAAGAATCCTAGGTGTAGTTCACCATACATTGGGAAGAAGTTGATGAAAAAGGTGAAAAGACAGCCTTATATCAAGCTAAAAGACATCCAAGAGGCTGTCCATGACAAGTATACCCTAAACATAAGTGTAGGAAAAGCAAGTAGGGCTAGGGATAAGGCTCGAGAATATGTTGATGGGGCTTATACACAGTAGTACAACCAGCTGTGGGAATACTGTGAGGAATTAAACAGGGCTAATCCTGGTAGTACCATACTTATGAAGGTACATACCTTCCATGATGGTGATCTAGCAACTGAGATGGATTTGGTGTGTGGGGTGCCTTATTTTGAGAGGCTATACATATGTTTGGAGGGTTGCAAGAAGGGGTTTTTGGCTGGATGTAGGCCATTCATTGGTTTAGATGCTTGCCATTTGAAGAACAAGTCAGGGGGCAATTGATTACTGCAGTATGCTGAGATCCTAATGAGGAGTATTTCCCACTTGCATATGTAGTGGAAGAGGCTGAAACCAAGGACTCTTAGACTTGGTTCATCAATCTGTTACTTGCAAACATAGGTTAGAATAGGAGGTGGGTGTTTATGACAGACCAGCAGAAGGTGTGTAGTTTATTTTTTATTTGGTTGTTTTTTTCTTCATTTACTCATTGTATCTATCTCTAAGACATATTTTCCTTTGATATTATTTGTGACAGGGGTTGGTGCAAACTTTCATTGATAACTGGCCATAGTATGAACATAGGATTTGCTGCAGGCACCTCTACAACAACTTCAGGAAAACCATCCTGGTGTTCTGATCAAAGAATTGTTTTGGAGGGCAGCCAAGACAACTTATAAAAAAGAGTTTGATAGAGTGATGGATGAGCTGAAGGGCATTGATGATGATGCACATAGTTGGTTGGATGCTCATTCAACAACAAAATGGGCCAAACACATGTTTAGTGAGGATGCCTCGATTGACACTATAGTAAACAATATGTGTGAGAGTTTCAATAGTAAGATTCTTAAATTCAGGTCTAAGCCTATAATTAGCATGGTATGAGTTTTTGTGATCACCTACAGTTAATTAGGTTCATTGTTTGGTACTATTTTTAGCAGGTGTTGCAATTAAAATCTAATGTATCATTGTACTTGTATGTGCTTGCAGCTTGAGTGTATTAGGCTATATCTAATGACTAGGTTTCAAGACAATAGAGAGAAGATTCTGAGAGTAGAGTCAAATATTTGTGCCAAGGTTCTGAAGAGGTTGCATAAGGAAAAAGTGGCAACTAGTAGGTGGTTAGCTTGTTGGGCAAGGCAGACCCAGTTTGAAGTAAAAAATGGTCTATAAAGTTTTACTGTTGACTTAGCCACAGCACACTGCAGTTGTAGGAAGTGGGATATAAGTGGCATACCCTGTGCTTATGCAATCACCTGCATATTTTTCAACAAACAAGATGCTGAGCAATATGTTCACCCTTGTTACCATGTCTCTACATACAAGGCTTGCTATGAACCAATCATAGCAACAATCAATGGACAGAATATGTGGAGACCTAGTGTTTTGACCCCAATTCAGCCTCCCATCAAAAGAAGACCACCTGGCAGACCTAAGAAGAAGAGAGCAAAGGAACCTAATGAGCCAACAAGTAGGAGAGCTGGCATCTCTAAGCAATGCAAGGCCTGTGGTAAGTTAGGGCATAATAGAAGAAGTTACAAGGGTGAGATTGAAGGAAACTCCTCACTGCCAAGCATCACAAACAAAACTAGTACATCTAATAAGGTAATATATAGACATGTGTGTGAAATACTTGCTTTTCAATATTCCATATTAATGTGTGTGAATTTCTTGTTTGTAGGCCAGCATGCATAGCTTCAACTCCACTCCAAGTGCACCACCTCAGTCTAGCATACATAGCCCATCCACTCCAAGTGCATCATACCAGTCTAGCAAGCCCAGCTTCAGGCCAGGTGCACCATCTCAGGCCAAGACAAGCTCATCCAATCCATTTCAGGCTAGCAAAAGCACATTCATCCACTCATATACACAGCAGCATAGCTCCACTCCAACTGCACCACACTAGTCAGGCAGCACCACACAAAATCTAGGTGCACATCAGAACTCCAGCAGTAGCAACCCAAATCCAAGGCAGAAAAAGACAAGGGTGGTCACATCAGAGACTCTAAAGGCTTCTAAGAATGCATCTAGATACGTGAAAGCAATCAGACATGGTGAGAGTCAATCATCTGTGCATGGTCCAAGGAAATGAAGAGAGCACAAGTTCATTTTTCCTTTGCTTGTTTTGTGTATTTATGATGATAGGGTTAACAATGGAACAATGTCCTTTGTTTTGTAGAAAGTGATAACATTATATATGTTTAATCAATGCAGTAGAATTTTTATTTGAAGAAATTTACAGTATAAATTTAATTTGATGCAGCAGAATTTGCTAAGTTTGTATTTATTGAGTTTTGTTTGAGGCAACAGAAATTTGTAGCCTTTTGTTTTGTATTTACTGAGTTTTGTTTGATGCAATAGAAATTGCAACCCTTTGTTTTGTATTTACTGAGTTTTATTTAATGCAGCAGAATTTTTTCAATGCAGCATATTTTATTTGCAGTAGAAATTTGTATTGCAGAAATTTTCAATGCAGCAGAAATTTGTATTGCAGAAATTTTCAATGTAGAAGAAATTTGTATTGTAGAAATTTTCAATGCAACAGAAATTTTAGCATGCAGAAATTTGTACTGCAGAATTTTTTTTGTATGCTAAATGTATTGCAGATTTTGTATTGCAGCAAAAATTTGTATGCTGAATGTATGTTGAAATTTTTATGCAGATTCTGTATTTTTTGTATGCTGAATGTATGCTGAATTTTTTTTTGCAGCAGAAATTTGTATTGCAGATTCTGTATTGCAGCAGGTTATTGTATTGCAGATTCTATATTGCAGATTTTGTATTGCAGTAGAAATTTTTTTGAATGTATTTTTGGATGCTAAATGTATGCAGAAATTTGTATTTTTGTGTGTGTTTGATTAAATTTCTAATTTTGGATGTGCCTTTGTCAATCTGTATTATTACTAAGCAGATATGGAATCAAGCTCAAAAAGTTTGGTTCAAAATTGGTTTTTTGTTGACTAGGATTTTTCCATGAGCAATATTCAATAATGGGTTTACGTACTTACAGATGATAGTGTTTGTAAACAATATGCTGTAGATTGGCTGGTGGGTGTTGGTGCTTGTGTTTTGATGTGTAATCATGTGTTTTAGGATGGATAATCTCTTTTGGTATTTACTTGGTTTCTTCTATGGTGGTAACTGGTAAATGTTTGGGATTCACTTCAAAGGATTCAGTGAGATCCCTTTTGATCTGAGTCATGACAAATGTGTGGGGTAATATTATATGGGAATTAATGGAGTTAGCTTTCTTGGACCTTTTTTAGTAAATAAAATAATTTTAGTCAAAATAACTCACGTGAAGCACTTACGTACCCAACTAATCAAAAAACCTTACCATCTATTCTTCTTCGAATGCCCAGTCAAAACCGTGTTTTGTCAGGTTGTTTTAGCGTCCTGAAAGATATGAGATTTTAGAAATAAAAATACTCGCTAAAAGCAAAAAGATTCATGATGTATTCTACATGACTAAGTAATGCAGGAACTTAATGCCGTGTTGCTTCCTTCAGACTTTTGCTAGTTCTCTTGACTTTGTTTTGGTCTCATACAGTATAATTAACACTGATAAAAAAAAAAAAAAAGTATAATTAACAGGAAATAAAAACCTTTAGAAAAATAGTTCTATTATGTAATTTTTTTTATAGATACATAGAATTTTTTGATGAATTATAGACACATTGATTTTTTGTGTAAACGAGATTTGAATTGCAAATCTTTTTTTTTTTAATAATTATAAATTTTATTAATTGAGCCCCTGGAACTCATTAATTTAGAAAATTAAAAATATGAAAAAGTGTACATAATTTAGTGATATCCACATATCTCTTTTTTCAACTAATTATAAAATTTATCAATTAGTTGAAATAACTAAAATCCGTAAATTAATCAGGCTAAAAATAATTAAAAGTATTTTTTTCTCCTAATGGGGAACAAGACGCAAAAGATTATATAATTTTTTTCTCAGCATGTTTATAGGCACAAGTGTGGTCAATGTGTGGTCATGAATGATTATAAATTTTATATGTTGGACTAACTGAATCCTCGTGATGAATAATAGAATACAAAAGTATACATAATTTAGGGATATCCATAGATTTTTTTTTTTCAACAATTATAACATTTATTAGTTGAGATAACTGAAATTCGTAAATAAATCAGATTAAAAATAATTAAAAGTATTTTTCTCTTAACGGGAAACAAGAAGTTTATATAATTTGTTATCAGCGTGTTTATAGGCACAAGTGTGGGTAATGTGTGGCCAGAAGCGTTAGCTGGGCCAAACACGTAGGCTCATGTAAAATTATGGGGTTAGAAATTTAGAATGGTTTTAGAGGCCTGCTTCGCGTCAATCTTAGATTAGAATTTAGGAAGAACTTATTATTTACCATTTAAGTTAAAAGTTGACATTTTAAACATAAAAGCTTTCTAGTGATTTTAATAATGAGAAATGTTACGTCTACAACAATTTTACAATAATTTTACAACAAATTACAGGTGATTAGTTGTTATTAGTTCAAATTTGAAACTAAAACTAAGATTACTTTTTTGCCCCACCAACAACAACTAGTAACAACCTGTCACTTAGAATTTGTTGTAAAAATGTTGTAGACATATCATTTCTCTTTAAGAATAGATGACTTTCTAGTGTTTCAAATATAGAGACATTTGAGATGTGAAATATTCTTTTTTATTTATTTGTTATTATAATTATTTTATTCTATAAGAAAAAAAAAAAAAAAAAAAAAAACTAAATGTCTTTAATTATTTGGTTAATCCCATCATGTTGTTTTTCCTTAAAATAACAAAAATCATGTCATTTTTCGGTTCTTAACAACCTGCTAGTTTTGTAGAAATCCTTATTCAAAACAACTAAAAAAAAGAGAAGGCGTATTAAAGTAGTAATTTGCAGTTAAATAGGAGTGAATACTAATATGAAACTTTGAAGTCTTCAACCATAAAAAGAAGATTTCTACTTTCTTTTTTGTTAAAGACAAAAAAAAGAAAAAGAAAAAGAAAAAACAGATAACCATTCCTTTTCAGTCAAGATAGATAGATAAAATAGTAGATAAAAATACAAGATATTTCTGTTTTTGCTTTACCTCACTAAATTGAAATCCAAGTATAATACATATTTATATACATACATACATACATACTTATACACGCTAACCCCTTTCCTTTCTGAACGGAACGTAACTTAACTAAACTTACCACTAGTTCTCAAAAAAATAAAAATAAAAACACGAGAGTCATCCAGTCTCTTCATTACTAACAAAACAACACGCTCTCTTTTTCTCTATTTTCTCTTTGTTGTTTGTTCTTGGTCAGAGAGAGAGAGAGAGGGGGGATGAGGAACTTGGATCCGGGTACGGATCTGTTTGACCCGAGAACGGGGATGGAATCGGAGTTCACCATAGGTAGTGTATCGGCTTCTACAGATGCTGATTTCGCGTTCGCTTTCAACGATAGTAACTTCTCGGACCGGCAGCTCCGGATCGAGATTATGGGCGACCCGCTCGAGAAAGATACTGGTAACAGTTTTGTTTTGTTTTTTTATTTTTTTATTTATTTTTTTTAATTTTAACTTTTCATTTTTTCGAGTTTTTATGTTTGGTTGCCGAGAAAGTTTTGAGAAAATTAGGGAGAAACTGTATTTCAGAGTTTAGACTAAAGTTCAAGTTAGTTCTATGAGTATTTGTTTGTTTGCTTAAAAGATTGTTTGATTAGCTAGGTATCGGTCTGGGTGAGGAGAAGTTCTGTTTGGTTTGTGAGAAAGTTTGGGAAAATAAATGAAAATGAAGTGTTTGATGTTGTTATGAAGCTAAAAGATTTTAATCCGATTTTCAAGGGTCCTGTTTGGTTTATGAAAAATTTTGTAGTTGCTAACTTAATGGGAAAATCTAGTAACAAGTTAATTTTTTTTTTTAAAGGATAAAGGTGCAAGATCTTGTTTTAAAGTTTATATGATGTTATAAAAGTAAAAAAGTCGTCATTTGATTGAGTAGTTCTCGTGGTGTTGGAGAAAGTTGAGCATTAGAAAAAATCTTAGATATCAAGTTGGTCGGTCAGTCCATAGGTCAATGTTGTTTTGGTTCTTAGAAACGGAGAACGTGTTTTGGTGGAGATGAAAAAAAACTCAACTCAGGTGGTGAATGTAGTCTTATAATGCTAAAGATAATGAGAAATTGAAGAGAAATTTAATGTGTGTTTTTACCATCACTTTCAATACAACCCATATGGATTGTCTCTGGTTAAGATTAACATTTGAGGAGTAGACGGTTAAGAGTAACTCATCAAGTTTCTGTTTGGTTTCTGAGAAGATATTTCAGAGTTTAATGCTTGGTGTTTTTGGGAGGAAATCGGGAAATTAGAATTTGGATTAGGTTAAAATTTGAGTTAGTTCTATGAGTCTGTTTGTTTGCTTAAAAGGTTGTTTTATTACCTAGGTGTTTATCTGCTTGATGAGAAGTTCTGTTTGGTTTGTGAGGAAGTTGGGGAAAATAAATGAAAATGAAGTCTTAGATATTGTTTTGAAGCTAAGAGATTTTAATTCAATTTTCCAAGGTTCTGTTTAGTTCATGGGAAATGGAGGGAAAAAATGAACTCGCAGTCATGAAGCTTAAGTTTTTCTTTTTTATTTTCTTGTGATATACGTACGTTATGAGAAAATCGAGGAAAAGGTAAAGAAGAAAAAAAAAAAGAGAGCGTAAAATGTTGTTTTAAAGCTTCGATGAAGTTATAAAATAAAATCTTCATTTGCTTGACTAGGTCTCTTGGCGTGGGATAAAGTTGAGCATAAGAAAAGATGTTTAGATAGCGAGTTGGTCGGTCAGTCATTGTTGTGTTGTTTATTGGAAATGAAGACCATGTTTAATTAGGGATGAAGAAAAACTCAACTCAACAGATAAGAAATCAAAGAAAAATTAATGCTTTTCTTTCCCCATCACTTTCAATGCAACCATGTGGGCCATTTTTTGTTGAAATTAATATTTGAGGAGTAGATGGATAACAGTGACTCAACCAAGTCTTAACCCCAACTGTTGGGGTTTTTTGATGTCAACTCTTTTGTTTCTTAGGGAATTGCAGTAATGAGGGGTCAAAAAGGAACGAGATAATTGTTTCCCTATATCTGTTGTTGTAGGATTCCTGGGAAGATGAGAAAGTTGGCTTTTTGAGCCATATGATTGTGCTGGAAATACTTCAGTGTTGACTTCTCATTATCTAGGAACCATGGTTATGTTCTTTTAGTGTCATTCAGTTTCTCTGCAACTAAAAAGTGCTATTGCTGTATATTTGTTTTAGTGACATATACGTTTAATTTTATTGTGCTGGAACTTATCAAAAGAAAAACTTGAGATGTATTTACGATTGAAGTTCATTATATGTATAAAAACTATACTTAGAATGCGGTGCTTTGTTTCCCTTGTGTGTGCACCTTTTTGACGTCTCATGCCTTGAGCAATACAAGGTCTTGGCACCTTAAAGTTGCCTTTTGCCTTTGACTACATTGGTAGTAATAACTGCTTCATAACAGTTTTCTGTCATTGGTAGTCTGGAATCCTGAATTTTGATTGGTGGGTCTGTCTATTAGCATGCATGCTTGTACTTTTTGTTTATTTCATTGTGATTGGCGTCTATGTTTATGTTTGTGATGTGATGTCTTGCCCTATTCATGTTAATTAATATTTAACGTTTTTTTGCAGTTGTGGATCTCACTTCGTGTGCTGAGGAGCAAATTTTGAATGGTAACCAGCCCGATATGGACGATTGTGTGGGCTGTGAAAATCCTGATGACGAAGCAGTTGCAATGATTGAAGAATTGCCTTCAGGTATGAAACAATTTTATCTGGTCCTTCCATCTTAATCTTGTGTTTTTTTAAATTTAAAATATATTTTATCTGAATACATTAAAATGTTTTGCTTGATCTTAGTCCTTCAAAATTTAGGCCAATGAGCTGTATGTCAACTCGCACCTCCTCCCCTTATAAGTTCTAGGTAGAGAGGGAAGTAGTGGGTTCAAGACCCATAAGGTGCACGTGTAACTTACCACTAAAAAAGAGTGTAGTAGTTTTCTTATAAAGAAAGTAACTTACCACTAAAAAAAAAGTGTGACCTATCTAATTAGAACTTCAGCAACTCAGCAAATTTAATATCATCTGAACATTAAATAGAAGGAAGAGGCAAAGAGGACTGACATGTATAAAATGTTGTTCTTCTTGCAGCTATAGAATATTGTTCTTCCACTAAGTTCATTTTTTTAACTTTTTTGTGGTGGTGTATAGGTGATGAGGCTGCAAATTGCAATGATTCAAACTGGAGCATGGATTGCTCTACAGTTGTGAGAGTTAAAACATTGCATATCAGCTCTCCTATTTTGGCAGCCAAGAGTCCATTCTTCTCTAAGGTAGAGGTTATATTACTGTAAGGTGTTTTACATATGTTTACCTGTGATAGTTGTTAGATGGTCTTTTAATTTCCTTCTTATTTATTGTAGTTATTCTCAAATGGGATGAGGGAGTCAGAGCAGCAACATGTAACCCTACGCATCAATGCCTCTGGTATTAAAAAAAAAAAAAAAAAAAACCAATACCATAAGCTTCCCATTTTTTACTATTATCCTTTACCTTTGTGAAAACTATTAACTTATTTTTGTGCATGTCAAAGTCAAATTACAATCATGCTTCTTTTCCCATTGCACAGAGGAAGCTGCTCTCATGGAGCTCCTGAATTTTATGTACAGTAATACTGTGTCTGTTACTACTGCTCCTGCTTTGCTGGATGTTCTGGTGGCTGCTGACAAGTTTGAGGTTGCTTCATGCATGAGGTACTGTAGCCGACTGTTGCGCACTATGCCCATGATGCCTGAGTCTGCTTTGCTCTATCTGGAGCTTCCTTCAAGTGTCTTAATGGCTGATGCTGTCCAGCCACTGACTGCTGCAGCGAAGCAGTACCTTGCTAGCCGCTATCAGGACATCACTAAGTAAGTTCCAATTTACTTGCACTATATGACTGGATCTTCATTAGTTTTCCATGTCTTCTCTTTCTTATATTGCCCCTTTTTTTTTTTGGGGGGGGGGGGGGGGGTGTGTGGGGGCCGGGGTGGTTTGGTTGATATGAACAATTAAAACTGGATCATACTTTACCCTTGCATATATTTGCCTTTTGTGCTTAGCTATTATTTTCTTTGGTGTTGGCGTAAGATTTGTATTTTATTTTATTTTTTGTCTTCAGAATATGATATTGCTGTCACGATAGTAAATTTGTATTATTTTTTGTCTTACTTCAGAATATGATACTGCTGTCACGTTGGTCATTTTCTTCTTCACCTTTATCATTGAATTATTTATTATGATTATGGTGAATGAATTTTATCAAATGAAGAGTAATGTTAGTAAGACCTATTAAAGAAGTTCCAAACATCCTTTTCATCTGTTTTTCTTTTATTAACCCATCACGCGATTTCACTCTTATTTTCTTGTTAGTCAGTTAGTGTCATTACACTTCAACTTTCCATGAACAAAATTCCAAGATTTGTTGTTTGTGGCTATCCCATAAAAGGCATAAACTTCTCCAAGCATTTTATATGTTGACCTAGCAATTTATTTACGCCTATATTTTTGACCTTGGTAAAACAGGCATGAACAATGTGTCAATGGCATCGTGATTAAATGAGCACAAACCAATTTTTTTGTTATTTCTTAATGAATTACTGCTATTGTTCTTGTCGTTGTTTTCTTAATCTTTGTTTTAAATAATATGCAATTTGCCTTCTGGGAGGCAACTCATGTTTGGGTTTGGGCACTTTTACCAGGTTCCAAGAAGAGGTGATGGCCTTGCCTCTTGCTGGAGTAGAGGTGATATTGTCCAGTGACGATCTCCAGGTGCCATCCGAGGATGCTGTATATGACTTTGTGTTGAAATGGGCTAGGGCTCGGTACTCAAAACTGGAGGAGCGGCGGGAAGTCCTAGGTGCATGCCTTGCAGGCTTCATTCGGTTCCCTTACATGACCTGCCGGAAGCTTAAGAAGGTCTTAACCTGTACTGACTTTGATCATGAGATTGCATCCAAACTTGTGCTTGAGGCACTCTTTTTCAAGGCTAAGGACGCACACCGGCAACGTGTTTTAGCTGCAGAGGAGTCCGCCACCTTGAATCGTCGCTTTGTGGAGCGGGCCTACAAATATCTCCCTGTTAAGGTGGTAGTATATGAACCTGAACTTTCCCGGCAGCAGTGTGCGGCGTACCTGGACCTAAAGCGTAAGGAGTGTGCAAATTTGTTCCCCTCTAGACGTGTGTATTCTCAGGGATTCCATTTGGGTGGCCAAGGATTCTTCCTGTTAGTACGTTGCAATAAGGACCAGCAGAGCTCATTCCACTGTTTTGGGCTGTATTTGGGGATGCAGGAGAAGGGATCAGTGTCTTTTGCAGTGGACTATGAATTTGCAGCAAGATCGAAGCCTGCGGAGGAGTTTGTTAGCATATACAAAGGCAACTACACATTCACTGGAGGCAAGGCAGTTGGCTACCCAAACTTATTTGCTATACCATGGACTTCCTTCATGGCTGAGGATGGTCTTTACTTCATAAAAGACGTCCTCCATCTCAGAGTTGAGCTTACCATCAGGCACTGACTCCTCTTCCATTCCATTTTTCCTGAACATTACTGTGTTGCTTCCTTCAGACTTTTGCTAGATCTCTTGACTTTGTTTTGGTCTCATACAGTATAATTAACACTGATAAAAAAAAAAAAAAAAAAAAAAAAAAAGTATAATCAACAGGAAAGAAAAACCTTTAGAAAAATAGTTCTATTATGTAATTTTTTTTATAGATACATAGAATTTTTTGATGAATGATAGACACATAGAATTATACTTATGACATTTGTTTTATAATGATTATTCTTTATTATTAGATTAAGGTACCAATTGATTTTTTTGTGTAAATGAGATTTGAATTGCAAATCTTTTTTTTTTAATGATTATAAATTTTATTAATTGAGCTCACTGGATCTCATTAATTTAGAAAATTAAAAATATTAAAAGTATTTTAGAATACAGAAGTGTACATAATTTAGTGATATCCGCATATCTCTTTTTTCAACTAATTATAAAATTTATCAATCAGTTGAAATAACCGAAATCCGTAAATTAATAAGTGACTATGAATTTGCAGCAAGAAGGGGAAAGTATTATAATTATTAAAAAAAAAAAAAACTGAAATCCGTAAATTTATCTCTCTCTCTTTTGCTATTATAATTATTTTATTCTACAAGGGAAAAAAAAAAAAAACTTATTGTCTTTAATTATTTGGTTAATACCATCATGTTTTTTCCCCTTAAAATAACAAAAATCAAGTCATTTTTCAGTTGTTAACAACCCGCTAGTTTTGTAGAAATCCTTATTCAAAACAACTAAAAAAGAAAAGAAAGCGTATTAAAGTAGTAATTTGCCGTTAAATAGGAGTGAATACTAATATGAAACTTGAAGGGTATGTTTGGTAACTGTTTTTTTTCTCAGTTTTTTGTTTTCAAAAACAATTTCCTGTTTCCTAAGGCAAAAAACTTGTTTGGTAACTATTTTTAGGCAAAAATAAAAAACTATTTTCAATTTTCATATTGTGAAGGAAACTGAAAACAGGTCTTGAGGTGTTTTTATTTTTCAGTTTTCCCTCACTTTAGAAAACACGGAGAAAACACGTTGAAACAGTGCCAATTAATGAACCAGCGCACTGGTTCGACCCACAAGACTCACAAAATGTTTTTCCCGCGCTTCTTTTTTTTTTCACTCAATATTTTAGCGCTATCTAATACCCTTATATATCTTTTCCTCTGCGCCTCCCCTGCCTCCATCTCAGAGAAGAGAAAACCTTGATTGAGAGAACCAAGGTCGGTGCAATCCCAGGTCGTTGCAATCACTCAAAGGTACGGTCTTTTCCTTTTTTCTTTGGTTTTTATTCTTCAATCCATGCCTCTATATTCCTTTGTTAGATTCTCTATCCTTGCTTGGAGGCTTTTCACTCTAGCCGTTGTTATTCCAGGCCTTACCGGTTTAAAGCTTTTTTGATCCCCTCTTTTTTCTTTTCTAGTTAGGGAGGCCGTAGATGAAAGCCTCCTCAGTAATTTCTTTCGCATTGAATCTGGGTTTATTTAGAATGGGTATTTTTTGTGTGTGTTTGATTTAGGATTTTCGGGTTTGGGGTTTGCTTTGGCTGTGTATGCTTGTGGGCTCTATGGTACAATAAGTCATTCATGATAAAGAGTTTACACAATGCATTTTCGTTTAATATGATTCAGTTGCAGAATTGGATTCCAACGTTTTGATTTAACAGAACAAAATTTTCTTAGATCAATGTTTCTTCTTCCGTTTCCTTTACCCTTATTTTTCTTGGATAGCAAATAAATTTCAGATAGATTGATGATGATGTTCAATTTAATACATTACCGCAACATTGCTGTGAGCCTGTGACTGATGGTTCTACCTAAATTAAGTATTATGTCAAGTTTATATATCCAATTAAATCTATTTTTTCTGTACAGCTTCCAACCTTATCATCTTTTATTAATTTTTTTGCTGTCATATGCCATATCATGTATGCTTGTGGGTATTTTCTGTGCTCTGTTGATAGCTGAAAAGGAACAAACTTTTGGGTTTTGTTTCTAGAGTTTTGGAGAAAGAAAAATAGAAGGAGAATGTATTGTGTTTGTGTAAATGAATTAGACGAATTCTTTGGCTCTTTATTCTTTCATTGGACATAGCTTGTTAAAGTCTTTTTAGCACCACTTGTTACACGTTTTCTAGTCATATGATGGCAATTGGTGAGTGGTTGCAGGATACAAATGATAGATCCAAAAAATGTTTTAATAGGAAGAGAAAATTTTAAATTGTGGATGTTAGACATATAGCCGATATCATATGGACAGATGATCAATATAGTAATTCAATCCACTATTCATGTAGATCAAACATGAATTCATTATATATGTGGAGATCTAATGCTGTGTTGAATTTACTAAACATATCCTCTGCATATGGGAGCCAATTCCCCCCTCTTCACATAGTTTTTTTTTTTTTTTGCGTGTAAAAATTTTTATGGAAGACAAACTTCTAGCCAGACAAATGAAGACATGTAAAAGTTCTACAGATTAATTATATTTAATGTTTAAAATGCACTATTAGTCATTTTGGGTAGGTTGGGTTTCATGGTGATCAAAATGCACTATTAATTATATTTAATGTTTGTTTGAAGCTTGGAAGCTATTTCTTAGTTGTATTTGATGGTTGTGTTTATAAAAGTTGATCCTTAGTTGTTTTCATGTTTCATTGTATTATAATAGATGAAAGGAAACAGTTCAACTGATGAAGATAGCCTTTGGACACCACAATTTGAGAAACTATTTATTGACATAATGTTGAAAGAGATCAATAAGGGAAATATGGCAGATGGTCAATTCAGTTCCGATACTTGGAAGAAAATGTTAGCTACATTGAATGAATTAAGTAAACGGAGTTTTACAATGACTCAATTCAAAGGGAAGTTTAATAGGATGCGTTTATTACATCGTGAGTTTTCTACCCTCATAAATCAAACTGGTTTTGGTTGGGATGCTGAAACCAACACTGTTCATGCACTTGAGGAGTCATGGCAAAATTACTGTCGGGTAAATATCGTTGAATACAATACAGTGTTTTATTTTGAAACATTATCCCCCATCATTTTTTTTTTCTTACTAGATGTCTTTTCTATTTTTAGGCACATCCCAAGGCAAAGATGTTTCGAACCAAAGGACTTTCAAATTATAATTTGCTTGGACTTATATTTAATAAGTCTACAGCTACTGGGGTCCTACACTGTGCATCCACCCAAGACCCTCCTAATTCAGATGAAGAGAATGCATTGGAAGAACGACTCATTCATGGGGGAGTTCATGTTAATTTAGAAAGTCCTACCCAAGACCCTATCATGGCAATTCTTGAGTCTGACAGTACAACCCGATCTTCCAAGCGCCCTAGTGATAGTTGTGATGAGCGTCCTAGTAAAAGTAAGCGAGAGTTAATGAGCTCCCAAATGAATGATGCCTTACAATCAATGGCTGAGGCCGCTAAGGCTAGGATAGAGGCATCTAAAGCAAAGGCCGAGAGGTATAAGAGGTATACCATTGATGAAGTTAGTAGCAGTATTGCGCCTACAAATGACTTCTCCTTAGGCAAGTGCATTAATATCCTTGAGACCATGGAAGAAGTCAATGATGAAATATTTATGAAGGCTGTTGAGAAGTTCAAGCAGGATCCTAATGATAGAGAGATCTTTGTTAACATGAGTTTCGCCAGGAGGATGGTTTGGTTGGGTAGGCTGTAGGGGATTATGTCAAAACAATAATTTCCTATTAGATTATGTTTATTTCAATGTTTTTGAACTATGATTTGGTACTATTCTATTGTTATTTAATGTTGTTAAATGATGGTTTATTATTATTTTATGGTAATCTTTTTTTTATTTATGTTGGTAATGTTTTATTTATGTTAATGAAAAGCATTATTTGAGAACAAATTTGATGTTTAATTCTCCAGGATGAATGTTGAACCAAATTATTATAGCAGTTCATCCTCTTCAGATGAGGAAGAGGACGATGATATGTTCTTTCTACTAATGTTTGTTGAGAATAAAAATAATTATATACCTAAGGAGCCGCAACGTATCTCTATGTTGACTGGTGATGCATTTATAAAAGAGATATTGAATGGCAATCCTCGAACATGTTATGAGTTATTCCGCATGGATAGGCCAACATTTACAAGTCTCTGTAACTATTTGAGAACACATAAGTTCTTAGCAAACTCACGTTGGATCACAGTGGAGGAGGCAGTTGGTATGTTCTTATTAATAGTGGGACATAATGTGAGAATAAGGGTAATAGCAGATCGTTTTCAACACTCAACTGAGACAGTAGACAGGCAATTTAAGGAAACTGTAAGAGCAATATGTCGCCTAGGAAAATTCATTATACGTCCTTCTCAAAGCAATGAAGTGCATCCACGTATTGCTAACAGTACCAAGTTCTTTCCATATTTCAAGGTAATCCCAAGTTACTGTTCATTTTAACATACAAATATTATTTGCTCGCATATGTTAATACTTGTGTTTATATTTTTTCTAGAAATGTATAGGTGCAATTGATGGAACATATATCAGTGCATGGGCTCCAGCATCAAAGCTTGTCAGCTATAGGAATAGAAAGGCCACAATCACCCATAATATAATGTGTGCATGTGATTTTGATATGAAGTTTACATTTGTTTACACGGGTTGGGAGGGTACCGCCAATGACTCACGAGTATTCTTAGATGCACTTCAAAGGCCAGAAAATAATTTCCCATGGCCTCCATCTGGTAAGATATATTGTTGCCTCACTTATATATTTACAATTTTCAAGTTGAATCCATTCACCATGTCATACTTATCTCTATCTTATTATTATTTTTGTTAGGTTGCTATTATTTAGTGGATTCTGGTTATCCATGCACCTTAGGGTTTTTACCTCCGTACCGTACTGAGAGATACCATCTACGAGACTTTCGAGGTGGGGATCGTCCTGAAGGTGCTAAAGAGCTTTTCAATTATAGACATTCATCTCTTCGTAATGTAATTGAAAGATGTTTTGGCGTTTTAAAGGCACGATTTCCAATCTTAAAAATGATGCCCCGTTATAAACAATGTCGACAAGGGAATGTGATGAGAGCCTGTTGCACAATTCATAACTTCATTCGAATGGCAACAGGAAATGATCGCTTGTTTACTCAATTCAATATTGATAACCTTACTGTTGAAGGTGAAGGTGGGGATAATTCGGGCCAGCCATTGCACACTATTGACTTAACTGATCAAGCCGCTGAAGCTATGGCAGCTTATAGGGATCAGATCGCAGGATTGATGTTGGCAAATAATAGGCATCATTGATGCCACGTTATTTATTTATTTTTTTTTTCTTTTGGATGAAATTGATTCCCTTGCATTGATGCCATGTAGTAAACTTTTTAGTTATTGATTTATCTTTTATAACACTTGATAATTGTTATAGTTTCAATCTTATATGATTAAAGTTTTAGGCTTGAATGTTATATACAAAACAATTGATTTATAATTTCTTTAGGTGTAAGGATTTTAAAATACTTTGGAGCAAACGTGTTTTTGAATTAGAATAAATTTAATTTAAAAAAAATTAACCAAAGAAAACAAAATTAAACTTTTTCAAAAACAACTACCAAACAAATTTCCTGAATTTTGTTTTTGAAAAATCTGTTTTTCAAAACAACTAACCAAACGTGTTTTTCATTTTGAAAACAGAAAAAAATTGTTTTTTTCTTTTTTTCTTAAAAACAAGAAAACGAAAATAGAAAACGAAAACAGTTACCAAACATGCCCGAAGTCTTCAACCATAAAAAGAAGATTTCTACTTTCTTTTTTGTTAAAGACAAAAAAAGAAAAAGAAAAAGAAAAAACAGATAACCATTCCTTTTCAGTCAAGATAGATAGATAAAATAGTAGATAAAAATACAAGATATTTTTGTTTTTGGTTACCTCACTAAATTGAAATCCAAGTACAATACATAGTTATATACATACATACATACATACATACATACGTACTCTTCCAGTCTCTTCATTACTAACAAAACAACACAACGCAACACGCTCTCTTTTTCTCTATTTTCTCTTTGTTGTTTGTTCTTGGTCACAGAGAGAGAGAGAGAGAGAGAGAGGGGGGATGAGGAACTTGGATCCGGGTACGGATCTGTTTGACCCGAGAACGGGAATGGAATCGGAGTTCACCAGAGGTAGTGTATCGGCTTCTACAGATGCTGATTTCGCGTTCGCTTTCAACGATAGTAACTTCTCGGACCGGCAGCTCCGGATCGAGATTATGGGCGACCCGCTCGAGAACCGCCCCGATAATGAAGGTTGTACAAGTATCTGTAACAGTATCGCCGATTGGGCTCGCCATCGGAAGCGGAGGCGTGAGGATATCAAGAAAGATACTGGTAACAGTTTTTTTTTTTTTTTTAACTTTTCATTTTTCGAGTTTTTCTGTTTGGTTTCCGAGAAAGTTTTGAGAAAATTAGGGAAAAACTGTGTTTTAGAGTTTAGACTAAAGTTCAAGTTAGTTCTATGAGTTTTTGTTTGTTTGCTTAAAAGATGTTTTGATTAGCTAGGTATTGGTCTGGGTGAGGAGAAGTTCTGTTTGGTTTGTGAGAAAGTTTGGGAAAATAAATGAAAATGAAGTGTTTGATGTTGTTATGAAGCTAAAAGATTTTAATCAGATTTTCAAGGGTCCTGTTTGGTTTATGAGAAGTTTTGTAGTTGCTAACTTAATGGGAAAATCTAGTAACAAGTTAATTTTTTTTTTAAAGGATAAAGGTGCAAGATCTTGTTTTAAAGCTTATATGATGTTATAAAAGTAAAAAAGTCTTCATTTGATTGAGTAGTTCTCGTGGTGTGGGAGAAAGTTGAGCATTAGAAAAAATCTTAGATATCAAGTTGGTCGGTCAGTCCATAGGTCAATGTTGTTTTGGTTCTTAGAAACGAAGAACGTGTTTTGGTGGAGATGAAAAAAAAAAAAAAAACTCAACTCAGGTGGTGAATGTAGTCTTATAATGCTAAAGATAATAAGAAATTGAAGAGAAATTTAATGTGTGTTTTTACCATCACTTTCAATACAACCCATATGGACTCTCTCTGGTTGAGATTAATATTTGAGGAGTAGACGGCCAAGAGTAACTCATCAAGTTTCTGTTTGGTTTCCGAGAAGATATTTCAGAGTTTAATGCTTGGTGTTTTTGGGAGAAAATCAGGAAATTAGAATTTGGATTAGGTTAAACTTTGAGATAGTTCTACGTGTCTGTTTGTTTGCTTAAAAGGTTGTTTGATTACCTAGGTGTTTATCTGCTTGATGAGAAGTTCTGTTTGGTTTGTGAGGAAGTTGGGGAAAATAAATGAAAATGAAGTCTTAGATATTGTTATGAAGCTAAGAGATTTTAATTCAATTTTCCAAGGTTCTGTTTAGTGTTTAGTGTTTAGTTCATGGGAAAGGGAGGGAAAAAATGAACTCTTAGTTATTGGAGTCATGAAGCTTAAGTTTTTCTTTTTTATTTTCTTGTGATATATGTACATTATGAGAAAATCAAGGAAAAGGTAAAGAAAAAAAAAAAAGAGTGTGAAATATTGTTTTAAAGCTTTGATGAGGTTATAAAATAAAATCTTCATTTGATTGACTAGGTCTCTTGGCGTGGGATAAAGTTGAGCATAAGAAAAGATGTGTAGATAACGAGTCGGTTGGTTGGTCATTGTTGTGTTGTTTCTTGGAAATGAAGACCATGTTTTATTAGAGATGAAGAAAAACTCAACTCATCTGATAAGAAATCAAAGAAAAATTAATGCTTTTCTTTTCCCATCACTTTCAATGCAACCATGTGGGCCATTTTTTGTTGAAATTAATATTTGAGGAGAAGATGGGTAACAGTGACTCAACCAAGTCTTAATCCCAACTGTTGGGGTTTTTTGATTTCAACTCTTTTGTTTCTTAGGGAATTGCAGTAATGAGGGGTCAAAAAGGTATGAGATAATTGTTTCCCTATATCTTTTGTTGTAGGATTCCTGCGAAGATGAGAAAGTTGGCTTTTTGAGCCATATGATTGTGCTGGAAATATTTGAGAGTTGACTTCTCATTATCTAGGAACCATGGTTATGTTCTTTGGGTGTCATTCAGTTTCTCTGCAACTAAAAAGTGCTATTGCTGTATATTTGTTTTAGTGACATATACGTTTAATTTTATTGTGCTGGAACTTATCAAAAGAAAAACTTTAGATGTTTTTACGATTGAAGTTCATTACATGTATAAAAACTATACTTAGAATGTGGCGCTTTGTTTCCCTTTTGTGTGCACCTTTTTGACGTCTCATGCCTTGAGCAATACAAGGTCTTGGCATCTTAAAGTTGCCTTTTGCCTTTGACTACATTGGTAGTAATAGCCGCTTCTTAACAGTTTTCTGTTATTGGTAGTCTGGAATCCTGAATTTTGATTGGTGGGTCTGTCTATTAGCATGCATGCTTGTACTTTTTGTTTATTTCATTGTGATTGGCATCTATGTTTATGTTTGTGATGTGATGTCTTGCCCTATTCATGTTACTTAATATTTAACGTTTTTTTGCAGTTGTGGATCTCACTTCGTGTGCTGAGGAGCAAATTTTGAATGGTAACCAGCCCGATATGGATGATTGTGTGGGCTGTGAAAATCCTGATGAGGAAGCAGTTGCAATGATTGAAGAATCACCTTCAG
This sequence comes from Quercus gilva, assembly GCA_023621385.1. Taxonomy (NCBI): domain Eukaryota; kingdom Viridiplantae; phylum Streptophyta; class Magnoliopsida; order Fagales; family Fagaceae; genus Quercus; species Quercus gilva. The sequence continues at coordinate 65,337,953 of CM042476.1, read as the reverse complement.
GTATGAAACAATTTTATATGGTCCTTCAATCTTAATCTTGTGTTTTTTTTTTTAATTTAAAATATATTTTATATGAATTCACTAAAATGTTTTGCTTGATCTTAGTCCTTCAAAATTTAGGCCAATGAGCTGTATGTCAACTTGCACCTCCTCCCCTTATAAGTTCTAGGTTGAGAGGGAAGTAGTGGGTTCAAGACCCATAAGGTGCACGTGTAACTTACCACTAAAAAAGAGTGTAGTAGTTTTCTTATAAAAAAAGTAACTTACCACTAAAAAAAAAGTGTAACCTATCTAATTAGAACTTCAGCAACTCAGCAAATTTAATATCATCTGAACATTAACTAGAAGGAAGAGGCAAAGAGGACTGACATGTATAAAACGTTGTTCTTCTTGCAGCTATAGAATATTGTTCTTCCACTAAGTTCATTTTTTAAACTTTTTTGTGGTGGTGTATGTGTTTAATTGGGCTTTTTATTTTTGTAGGTGATGAAGCTGCAAATAGCAATGATTCAAACTGGAGCATGGATTGTTCTACAGTTGTGAGAGTTAAAACATTGCATATCAGCTCTCCTATTTTGGCAGCCAAAAGTCCATTCTTCTATAAGGTAGAGGTTATATTACTGTAAGGTGTTTTACATATGTTTACCTGTGATAGTTGTTAGATGGTCTTTTAATTTCCTTCTTATTTATTGTAGTTATTCTCAAATGGGATGAGGGAGTCAGAGCAGCGACATGTAACCCTACGCATCAATGCCGCTGGTATTTAAAAAAAAAAAAAAAACCAATATCATAAGCTTCCCAATTTTTACTATTATCCTTTACCTTTGTGAAAACTATTAACTTATTGTTGTGCATGTCAAAGTCAAATTACAATCATGCTTCTTTTCCCATTGCACAGAGGAAGCTGCTCTCATGGAGCTCCTGAATTTTATGTACAGTAATACTTTGTCTGTTACTACTGCTCCTGCTTTGCTGGATGTTCTGATGGCTGCTGACAAGTTTGAGGTTGCTTCATGCATGAGGTACTGTAGCCGACTGTTGCGCACTATGTCCATGACACCTGAGTCTGCTTTGCTCTATCTGGAGCTTCCTTCAAGTGTCTTAATGGCTGATGCTGTCCAGCCATTGACTGACACAGCGAAGCAGTACCTTGCTAGCCGCTATAAGGACATCACTAAGTAAGTTCCAATTTACTTGCACTATATGACTGGATATTCATTACTTTTCCATGTCTTCTCTTTCTTACATTGCCCTTTTTTGTTTTGTTTTTGGGGATGGGGGGTTTGGTTTATATGAACAATTAAAACTGGATCATACTTTACCCTTGCATATATATATATGCCTTTTGTGCTCAGCTATTTTCTTTGGTGTTGGCATAAGATTTGTATTTTTTTAGTCTTACTTCAGAATATGATATTGCTGTCGCGTTAGTAAATTTGTATTATTTTTTGTCTTACTTCAGAATATGATACTGACGTCACGTTAGTCGTTTTCTTCTTCACCTTTATCACTGAATTATTTATTATGATTATGGTGAATGAGTTTTATCAAATGAAGAGTAATGTTAGTAAGACCTATTAAAGATGTTCCAAACCTATTAAAGAAGTTCCAAATATCCTTTTCATCTGTTTTTCTTTTATTAACCCATCACGCAATTTCACTCTTATTTTCTTGTTAGTCAGTTAGTGTCATTACACTTCAACTTTCCATGAACAAAATTCCAAGATTTGTTGTTTGTGGCTATCCCATAAAGGCATAAACTTCTCCAAGCATTTTATATGTTGACCTAGCAATTTCTTTACACCTATATTTTTGAGCTTGGTAAAACAGGCATGAAAAATGTGTCAATGGCAGCATGATTAAATGAGCACAATTGTTGTCAAACCAATTTTTTTGTTATTTCTTAATGAATTACTGCTATTGTTCTTGTCGTTGTTTTCTTTATCATTGTTTTAAATAAAATGCGATTTGCCTTCTGGGAGGCAACTCATGTTTGGGTTTGGGCACTTTTACCAGGTTCCAAGAAGAGGTGATGGCCTTGCCTCTTGCTGGAGTAGAGGCAATATTGTCCAGTGACGATCTCCAGGTGCCATCTGAGGATGCTGTATATGACTTTGTGTTGAAATGGGCTAGGGCTCAGTACTCAAAACTGGAGGAGCGGCGGGAAGTCCTAGGTGCACGCCTTGCTCGCTTCATTCGGTTCCCTTACATGACCTGCCGGAAGCTTAAGAAGGTCTTAACTTGTAATGACTTTGATCATGAGATTGCATCCAAACTTGTGCTTGAGGCCCTCTTTTTCAAGGCTGAGGCCCCACACCGGCAACGCGTTTTAGCTGCAGAGGAGTCTGCCACCTTGAATCGTCGCTTTGTGGAGCGGGCCTACAAATATCGCCCTGTTAAGGTGGTAGAATTTGAACTTCCCCGGCAGCAGTGTGTGGTGTACTTGGACCTAAAGCGCGATGAGTGTGCAAATTTGTTTCCCTCTGGACGTGTGTATTCTCAGGCATTCCATTTGGGTGGCCAAGGATTCTTCCTGTCAGCACATTGCAATATGGACCAGCAGAGCTCATTCCACTGTTTTGGGCTGTTTTTGGGGATGCAGGAGAAGGGATCAGTGACTTTTGCAGTGGACTATGAATTTGCAGCAAGATCAAAGCCAACGGAGGAGTTTGTTAGCAAGTACAAAGGCAACTACACATTCACTGGAGGTAAGGCAGTTGGCTACCGAAACTTATTTGCTATACCATGGACTTCCTTCATGGCTGACGATAGTCTTTACTTCATAAACGGCGTCCTCCATCTCAGAGCTGAGCTTACCATCAGGCACTGACTCCTCTTCCATTCCATTTTTCCAGAACATTGCTAATTTGCTGCTCTAGTTGGTGGCTCTAACCTTTGTTTTGTTTCTCCCTCGCCCTTTTTCTCTTATCTTCAAAGGGACAAAACTTGTAATATCCAGGCACAATGCACTGGATACTTTGGTTAGCACTGAGGTTGAATGATGATTAGTAATATTCCTTTTGTTCAGGACCTACTTGTGCTCAGAAGGGGAAAAAATGTAAATGGGTTTGAGTAGGTAGCAGCATCAATGTTTCTTTCATTGTAGAACTGTTTGAGATAATGTGATAGTTTCACCTCAATTTATGTCTTCTATCTAGATTGAAGAGCAAGCAATAGTGAATATCTCTGTCGATTTTTGAGGTACCAGAATCAATGCAAGTGAGGAGGAGTTCAGAAATAGGATGAGGATCTTTTTTGTCGATGGAGAAATATTAAATGAAAGGAAAGAATATTTGATAAAAGTGTAGTGGGAGGGTAAAGTGTAGCGTTGTGCTTGCAACTTGCAACTTCTCTTTATTCATTAGAGGGAATAATTTTTATTGAGATTTCGTGACGTAAATTTGGAAATCAATTGTCAATTTCTGGGAGAGTTGGAAATAGGAACCCAAATTCTCGTATACATTAGGGAAAGGCAAAATAGGATAAAACTGAACGTTAGCTTCTGGAAGTTTTTTTGTTTTTATTTTTTGGATATGATAATCTTTGTTAGAAATTAGGAATACATATTTCACATAAGCAATATTAGTCTATACTCTAATAGATCACAACTTTTTTTACTCTTATAATTTTCGTCAATTTTAAAGAAATACAAGATGTTACAATCAATTTCTTTAAAAAGAAAAAAAGAAGAAGAAAAAATAATCAATTTTAAAAGTTAAAAACACCTAAGCAAGATATGAATTTGTGTCTCTAAAACGAGTTTGATCACTGGTAGGTGCTGATACACCCAGCGATCAATATCCTGACGCCAGTGCTTAAAAGCTTTTGACAAGTCAAGGAAAGACCATTTTTCATTTTTGTCCAACTACTAGCGTTCTTGATTGTTTGGCAACCTTTTTGAACCCTACACCTGTACATCATCGCCAATAGCCCGTAACCTTCCAGCAAAGTCTAGGAAAATTAAAAAAATAAAAAGAAGAAAGGAAAACTTCGTTTTAAATTCTCTCACTTTTGTATCTAACCATCCAAGTTGGCTCTAGGAAAAAACTGATATACTCTTATTTTAATAAATAAATCCCGTCTTTTAACCCCCCAAAAAAATTTATCACTAAACAAATAAACTTTAAAATCTAAAAAAAAAAAAAAAAAAAAAAACCAAATTCGATATTTTCAAGAATAACAAATTAAATCTTAAGATTCTACAAAATTAAAAATCAAACTATAAACCTATATTAAACTTTAAAATCAACCCTTTTTAAATGGAATGATTAAAAGAGAGAGAGAGAGAGAGAGAGACTAATAAGAGAAAATATTTGTAACTTTTTTGAAAGTCATAGTTTATTTATTTATTTTTAATTCAATAATTATATATATATATATATATATATATATTAAAAGTCAAAGTTTAGAAAAAAAAAATCAAATTAAAATCTAAATTGAGATGATTTCAAAAAATTTTAAAAATACCCTTAATCTAATTAGATAATCCTTATTTTAAAAAAAATAAAAAATTGGGTTAAAATTATAATTCAACAAAATTAAAAACAAAAAAAAAATGTTAGAGAAACTTTTTTCCTTAAAAATTAGCATGCACTCTCTAAATAAATATATCTTATACTCTCTAATTAAACATGTGGGGTCTAAATTTGTTGGGCCAGGCACCAACACTCTATATGATGAGCCCACCAAATTTCCCACAATAAATTTGTAGAGAATGGGTTAAACAACTGGGCTAATGGTGGATTTAGCAACGGTCCAGATGAACAAAACCAATAATGAAAGAAAAAAGGATTGAGTCAGGCCTTCAACAAGATAAATCCCTGTAGTCCGAAGAGGTTTACTATTTAAAGGCTTAGTGAATACAAATTTTTTCCTCTCTCTCCCTGTGAGACTTGTTTCCCTTATATATACACCATTTTCCCATCTTCACCGCACACTTGTCCTTCATCTAGGCACCCACTTGAGTACTAGTCACATCAGCCGTTTGCTTTAACTTGCAGTGAGTGGTGGTGGGTGAAGACGCACTGTTCAGGTGTCTTCTCCACATAAATGCGGTCAGGAAAGTTGCTGCAGTGCATTAAATGTGGCGGTGGCAGCTTTATTGGCAAGATATTTCGTGATAGCTACGCAGTTAGGCATGCCTGAAGTTTTGCCCTGGCAGGGAGATCTTTAGCACGTCTACTCGATCAAGTTCTGGGCTGCTCCGTTGGGTAGGGTCTCTTCGGCCCGTCCAGGTTGTCTTCGGACGGAGCGTTTGTCCCTTATGGATTGCACATCCACCAAGATGCCAGAGCATTGATACTTTTAACCTCTTCGGACAGGGAGTCGTATCTGAACTGGGCCACAGGCCCAACCTGTGGCGTTGGGCTTTCTCACCCACAATAGCCCCTCAAAATTTCACTTTTTACCTCGCATCCGAAGAGAAAAAGTGGGGTTTTGATTTTTTGACAAATGAGGGCACTGAGTTTTGACTCCACACATGTGTGCGCATGAATTTATGCGCCTTCTTTATAACCGCTGCTGTCGTGCCGTTCCCGAGGCATCATTAATTGCTCCAGGCGGCGTCTTGTCTAAAATCTGATGGCATGTTGCAAATCCAACGGGCGAGATTGCCTTTTAAAAGTTTTGGGCGGGATAAGTCCCACCATTTTGCCCACCTCTATATAAAGTCTTAGAAGGGGTTGTTTTCCCATTTAACAAGTTTCAGACTCTCCAGCGAAACCAGGCGTTCAGACTTCCAGAGCCTTTCCTGTCATCCACTTCAACCCGTCTAAGAATCCACTACAATCCTCCCGCGAGGCTGAAGAACACCTCCCAATTTGATTCTGCGTAAGTTTTTTGCCTGAGATTTTCGAAATCTGTCCAGATTGTCTCTTCGGCCATTTGGTAGACTTTCTTCAGTTGTCATTTCACGTTCCCCTTCCTCTAACATGGGTAGATTTAAATACCTAGTGGACAGCCCATCTCAGATAGAGAAGTTTAGGGCGACATATCGCATTCCTCAGAATGTGGGCCTGAAGTATTGCCCCACAGAGGGTTTACTAACGGACCGAGAAGTGGGTGAAGTTATAATCCCCATTATCGCTTTCCTGGAAGGGGGGATGACCATCCCCATGGGTCCAGTTACCAGAACTTACCTCACCGCCCATAGGCTTAGCCCTGACCAGTGCGCACCTAACACGTTTAGGATTTTAGAGGCAGTTGACGACCTAAACCGTCACCTAGGATTGGGCCTAACCTGGCACGATGTGGTACATATGTATGAGTGTCGTACCAAAGAGGGGGCGGGATACTACCTAAGGTCCCGATCCGATGTCGTCAGGCTTCTATCCTGTCTCCCCAAGTCTAACAAAGGGATGATGGACGATTATCTGGTCGTCTCGGGCGCATGGCATGAAGGAATTCATTGCCCAACCCAGCCAGGAGAGCCAGGTAGGACCTCCCCCATTGAGATTCTCTAACATTGTTTACTTTTACCTATTCGGCATTCTCTTCGTCACATTGCGATCTTTTCTGACATTTCCGTTGCAATGTTTACAGATAGACGTCATGTGGCTCCGCGGCTAAGCCTCACGAACACTGCGGCTCTGAACTACCTTCTTCGGTCAGAGATTTTCGTAAGTGAAGACGGACAGCTCCGGTCCGTTCCCCTTATCCTCGGTTATACTCCGAAGTTCGAATTTCAGCCGATTGGTAACGCAATAACACTTGGGGACCGCCGCATCAATCGTATTGACGTGGCTCGGAAGACCTTCTTAGCCCCCTTCGACCTTGCTCCGGTGCCTCATCCAAATCCACAGGATATACCGCTACTTGTTCAGCCTGTTGCACAAGTTCCCCTTGAACCAGTAGCCGAGGAGGAAAGAGTTGCATCTTCTACACCCTCACTTGACGAGCAGATCGATCAGTTTAGATTTGAGGGTGAGGCCTCGGAAGAGATTCAAATTATTGACGTCGAGGAGGAAACGGACAGGCAATCGGCTGTTAATCCGGAGAGACTAATCGTGTCTGCCTATTTTTCAGACGAAGACATGCAGAGCTTATCGGAGCTGATGAAGAATAGGAAACTGAAAACCGTCTCCAAGGGCACTGGTCAATCTCAACCGGACGTGGGTCTCCCTCCTCTTCCCCCCTAAGCCCCGTCAGATCCCAGTTTAAAGCCACTGCCGGATCTAAAGAAGAAAAGGGTCGCGACGGAGGCTGAAGACACTGAGATTGTGCCCAAAAAGGGGTCCTAGCAGCAGAAGGTGGCTCAAGATACCAGGGGAAAAAGGGCTTCCTCTACTGAAAGCAGGGAAGACCCTCCAGCCGCCGATGTGCGCCGGGGTTCTCGGACGTGGCCCCCAAAGATAATGCTCAATGGTGCGGACATCCCCTACGATGCCTCCATTAGAAATTATGGTGGAGGCAAGGCTGGTTACATTGCGGATGCTTTGGAGCAGCCCCTGCTCTTGCCGAGGGACATGGATTCCTACAGGCGCTTCAGCCAGCAGGAATTTTTCTTATCCCTAAAGAGGGATCTAGGCATGGTAAGGGAATTTACTTTATTACCTTCTTCTTGCAACGTCCAAAAAATAACAATAAAGAATGTTTGACTTGCGCAGATCGCCCAGCAGATATTTGTGGCGGAGGAGTGGAATAAGAAGAAAGATATTGAAGTGCAGGCTGAGGCCCAATCAAAGGAGGAGGCTGAGAAAGCCCTGGGTGTTGCAAAAAGCGAGTGCGCTCGCATCTCCGAGCAGCTGAAAGAGGAGACGAGGGCCAAGAAAAGTGCGGAGGCAGGCCTAAGGACTGTTGAAAAGCAAGCTGAAGACCAACGCCAGAAGCTGTATACCACCGAGATTAATCTGGAAACAGAGAGGGTGTTGGTGAGAGAGCTTCGGGCTGAGCTAGACAAGGCCAAGGATGCTGCTACCAGGGCCAAGGAAGACGCCCAGTTAGCCAAAGAAGCGGCTGAGGCCGAAAAGCAGGCTGCCTACCTGTTGGGGGTGCAAGAGACCCAGACCAGGCTGACTGAGGAGTTTGCCAAGGTCTGCAGGGGATACTGCGAGATAACGTGGGGCAAATGCCTTGACGCGGCAGGAGTTCCCCCAGAATCTACGTTGAGGCAGCCTGGGAGTGTCTACTACGACCCTGATCTTTGCAACCTCCCAGACACCTTAGAAGCTACCTCGGCCGGTCAAAACCTTGCAGCCCTAGCCGAGACGAGTGAAGCTCCTCTTCAGACCGGAGATGCGGGTGATCTGCCGAAGCTTGATTCAGCGCCCCATAACAAGGCTTAGGACGTTAAAATTATGTAATAGTTAGGGTCCTTTATCACCTGCTTTGTAATGATATTGCCCTTTCAGTGAATGAAGTATATTTTTTGTTCAGTGTTACTTTCACGGATTATGTTAGATTGTGTCATCATGGTTAACAATGATGGTTTAATAATTAAGAGATAGTCAAAAACAGCGGCAACCTTTTGTACACGCTTGAACAAGGCCTCATGATAATAGTTGACGTAATTTTGGCTTTAAATTTGCATATTCCGCTAAGCACTAGATTAGATTAATAACGTAAAAAAAAGGGGGTGTTTAAACTAATCCAAATCAGCTGGTCCGAAGAGCGCAGGCATGACTGGACTTAAGTTTAAACACTTAGGAATCGTAAACGGGAGTGTTAACTAACCAAAATCATCTGGTCCGAGGACTACAGGCATGATTGGATTTAAGTTTAAACACTTAGGAATCGTAAACGGGAGTGTTAACTAACCCAAATCATCTGGTCCGAGGACTACAGGCATGATTGGATTTAAGTTTAAACACTTAGGAATCGTAAACGGGAGTGTTAACTAACCCAAATCATCTGGTCCGAGGACTACAGGCATGATTGGATTTAAGTTTAAACACTTAGGAATCGTAAACGGGAGTGTTAACTAACCCAAATCATCTGGTCCGAGGACTACAGGCATGATTGGATTTAAATTTAAACACTTAGGAGGAAGACTATCATAACAAAATGCAATCATGGCTGAGAGAAGAATTCATTTAATAGTAGTACCTTTTGAGGTTATTTACATTCCACGGCCTGGGCACTACATGATTATCCAGGTCTTCTAGAAAGTATGCTCCAATGCCGGCCTTTGAGGTGATGCGATATGGACCCTCCCAATTCGACCACAGTTTTCCCCATGCTGGATTCTTTGCGTTACCTACCACCTTCCTTAGGACCAGATCACCAGGCTCAAGGGGTCTCAACCTCACATTGGCGTCATATTCCTGTTTGAGTTTCTGCTGGTAATGCGCCAATCGGACCATTGCGTTTTCTCTTCGTTCTTCAATCAGATCCAAACTCTTTTCCAGCTGCCCATCGTTGTTGGCTGGGTCAAAATAGCTAGTCCTGTAGGTAGGGAATCCAGTCTCGAGAGGTATAACAGCTTCGGCCCCATAGGTCATTGAGAAGGGGGTCTCCCCAGTGGACCTACGAGGTGTAGTCCTATATGCCCACAATACGTGGGGTAGTTCTTCTACCCATCTACCCTTCGCATCATCCAACCTCTTCTTTAGCCCGTTAACAATGACTTTATTAACAGCTTCGGCCTGCCCATTTCCCTGGGGGTAGGCGGGGGTGGAGTATCTATTTGTGATTCCCAGCTCGTTGCAATAACTTCTAAAAGCTTTGCTATCGAACTGAAGCCCGTTGTCCGAGATGAGGGTATGTGGGACTCCGAATCTGGTGACTATGTTTTTCCAAATGAACTTCTTCACGTCTACGTCCCTGATATTTGCAAGAGGTTCGGCTTCTACCCACTTGGTGAAATAGTCCGTCCCGACCAGCAAGTACTTCCTGTTTCCTGCTGCCTTTGGGAAAGGGCCTACGATGTCCAGACCCCATTGAGCAAAAGGCCATGGGCTGGATAGTGGATTGAGGTTACCGCCTGGCTGATGTATGTTCGGCGCGAACCGTTGACATTGGTCGCACTTTTTTACGTATTCGTGGGCCTCTCTCTGCATATATGGCCACCAATAACCCTGCATGATGGCCCGGTGGGCCAAGGACCTACCTCCCGTATGGCTCCCACATATCCCTTCATGCAATTCTTCCAGTAGTGACTCAGCCGCTTCAGGGCGCATGCACAGTAAGTACGGACCCGAATAGGAACGTTTATAAAGTTTCCGTTCCTCGGACAGCCAGAACCTTGTAGCCTTTCTTCGTATTTTGTCCGCTTCCTCTTTTTCTTCGGGCAACACATCATCCTTCAAGAACTTGATGATGGGATCCATCCAGCACGGGTCGGCTCTAACGCAATGGACTTGGAGTGACTCTTTTCTTATTTCCGTAGGCTCCTGCATGTCCTCAATGAGGATAACCCTCGGCAATGCCTGTGCCGAAGAGGTGGCGAGGGTGGCCAATGAGTCTGCATGTGTGTTGCCACTTCTGGGGATGTGCTGCAGGTTAAAATATTCAAACTCTGATTGCAGGGACTTAACTAGGCTCAAGTACCCCTGCATCCTTTCGTCCTTCGCCTCAAATTCTCCCTGTACTTGGCCGACGATTAATCTCGAGTCCGAGAATACTTCAACCGACTTTCCCCCTAACCTTCGTACCATCCTCATCCCCATCAGTAGAGCCTCATATTCTGCCTCATTATTCGTTGCTGAGAAACTCAACCTTAAAGCCTTTTCGATGGTAATTCTTTCTGGGGTTAACAGCACAAGCCCCACTCCAGAGCCCCTTTGATTTGATGCGCCATCAACGTACACCTCCCAGGGCGAGGGGTTCCGTGAGGAGATCATGCCAACGGTCCTATTCTCAGCGGCCAGTGTTGGGGGTACTTCGTCTAAAGGGGGCTCTGTGAATTCTGCGACCAAGTCTACAAGGACCTGGCCCTTCACCGACGTGCGGGGCATGTACTTAATATCAAAAGCCCCCAGCATCGTCCCCCACTTGGCAATTCTCCCTGTGTAGTCCGCACTTCGAAGTATTGTTCTAAGTGGGAGCTGGGTAAGGACTATGACGGTGTGAGCTTGAAAATAGTGGGGCAGTTTCTTAGTACCCAGCACAACAGCCAGAATGGCCTTCTCTAGGGGCAAATAACGAGTTTCAGCTTCCTGCAGCGATTTGCTCACATAATAGACTGGTTTTTGCACGCCACAGTCTGTCCGGATCAGCACCAAGCTTACAGCACTAGGAGCCACAGCAATGTAGGCAAACAGGACTTCATCTGGCTCGGGACTGGACATGATGGGAGGTCTAGCCAGGTAGTCCTTAAGTTGCTGGAAAGCAACAGCACATTCCTCCGTCCATTTGAAATCCTTCCACTTATTGATTAACGAGAAAAAAGGCCTACACCTGTCGGCTGATCTGGAAATGAATCTGTTAAGGGCAGCGGTCATCCCAGTCAGCTTCTGGATTTCCTTGGGGTTCTGAGGAGCTCGCAAGTCTTTGATGGCCTTTATCTGGTCGGGGTTAACTTCGATTCCCCTATGAGTGACCATATACCCCAGGAACTTGCCCGATCCAACACCGAACGAACATTTGGAGGCATTCAAGCATAGTCTGTGTCTCCTCAGAATTTCAAAGATGTCCCGAAGGTCCCCAATATGTTCCGTGATAACCTTGCTTTTAACCACCATGTCATCGATATAAACCTCCATGCTTTTGCCCAGCTGTGGCTCAAACATCCTGGTCATCATTCTCTGATAGGTAGCCCCAGCATTCTTCAGGCCAAACGGCATTACCTTGCAGTGGTAATTTCCTACAGGGGTTACAAAAGCCGTTTTGTTCTGATCGGCGAGTGCCAGTGGTATCTGATGATAGCCTTGAAAGGCGTCCAAGAAACTCATCCGAGGGTGCCCAACGGTAGCGTCATCTAGTTGATCTATCTTTGGCATGGGAAATGGATCCTTCGGACAAGCTCTATTGAGATCAGTGAAGTCCACGCACACCCGCCATTTCCCACTTTTCTTTTTTACCACCACTGTGTTGGCCAGCCATTCGGGGTAAAAAATTTCCTTAATGGCCCCTGCCCGCTTGAGCCTCGTTACCTCTTCCCTGACTGCATCTGCGTGTTCCTTCGATGGTCGCCGGAGCGGTTGTTTCTTGGGGACTATGGTGGGATCTACGTTTAGATGGTGACAAATGAAATCTGGGCTTACCCCCGGGGCTTCCGCAGGGTCCCATGCAAATACATCGACGTTTCCTCTGAGGAATTCCATCAACTCCCCCTTCTCCTGAGGAGGCAGCATAGATCCGACCTGAAAGAACTTCTCTGGATCGTTATCAACAACTATTCTTGTTAAGCTTTCGCACTCTGCTTCTCCGGCCGAGGTTCCGGTGTCCGGCGCCGAAGACTTTAATTGCTATAAACTCTCCTTGTCACAGTTTGAGGGCTCGGCATGCCGCTCGTGGATGGCTGCCACTAGACATTGCCTGGACATAGCCTGATCCCCTCGAATTTCTTCAACTACCCCCCTCAGAGGGATACTTAACCTTCTGGTGTAGTGTGGAGGACACAGCCCCAAGGGTATGAAGCCAAGGTCTGCCTACAATAGCGGTGTAGGGTGAGTAGGCATCCACCACTATGAAATCTACCTCCACAATCTCAGCACCGGTTTGCACAGGCAGTCTGATCTGCCCCCTCGGAATGATCACGTTTCCATCAAAACTGACTAAAGGGGAACTGTACGGAGTCAGGTCTTCGGGGGACAAGTTTAGCCCCTTATATAGATCTGGGTACATTATTTCTGCAGCGCTGCCCTCATCCACCATCACCCTTCTGACGTCGTATCCGCCTATTCTTAGGGTGACTACCAGGGCATCATCATGCGGCTGTACAGTTCCTATTTTGTCCTCTTCCGAAAAACCCAAAACAGGAACGTCTGTCCTAGGCCTCTTCGGCTCTCTGTTAACCTTATTCGAGGGTACCCGAGCAACTGACAATATCCTGGATGGGCAAGACCCTGTCCTCCCTGGTGCAGCAAAAATGACATTGATCGTTCCCAAGGGAGGTTTTACAAAATCACCCCTCCTGGGCCTCGTGCTGGTTTGATTTCCCTGACCATATGAGTGGTGCAGGAGGTGCTTTAACCTGCTTTCGCCAACCAGCTGATCCAAATGATCCCACAAGCTCCTGCAGTCTTCAGTAGTATGGCCATGGTCTAGGTGATACTGGCAGTAAATATTGTGGTTGCGCCTTTCAGGGTTTCCCACCATCTTGTTCGGCCTTTTGAAGAATGGTTCGTTTTTTATCTTATCCAAGACTTGGTGCACTGGTTCGCGAAAAACTGCATTGATCGTCTGGAAGTTCGCTGTGCTTTGTCCGGTCCAGTCCTTCCTCGGCCTGTTGTGATTCTGCCTGTCCGACCTGAAATCCCTCCCCTCCTGAGGGATAACCTTCTCCTTTCCCTTACTCTGCTGCTGATCTTCCTCAACTCTTTTGTATTTATCGATTCTGTCCATCAACTGGCGTATACTGGTGGCAGGCTTGCGCGTCAAAGACGTTCTCAAGGGGTGTTCGGTGGGGAGGCCCAGTTTAAAAGAGCTAACAGCCATCGATTCACAATCTTCCTCTACCTCATTGTATGTTTCCCAAAATCTATTCGAATATGACTTCAGAGTCTCGTTCCCTTTCATGCTGACGGACAACAGCGAGGCCACGGACTGTGGAACCTTTCGGCAAGTGACGAAACGGGATCTAAAAGCCTGGGTTAGCTCTTGGAAAGAGCTAATAGCGTTTGCCTTCAGACTATCGAACCATCTCATGGCTATTGGTCCCAAACTGAAGGGAAAAACTTTGCACATCAGGGCTTCGTCCCTGGAGTGAACCGCCATTCGCTGGTTGAAATGACTCACGTGTTCCACTGGGTCGGTCCGGCCATTGTAGATGGTGAACGTAGGTTGGTGGAAACGCCTGGGAAGTCTGGCACCCTCGATATTACGTGTAAAAGGAGACCGGGAGATCTGATCCAGAGCTTTGCTCATAGCATCGTTCCCTGCGCCTCTCGGTAAGGGATTCTGAAAGTTCCTCTCGTCATGACGCATTTCTTCACAGGTAAAGGATTCCCTGACCGGCGTTCGATGTTTCCGTTTGTAGCCAACATCCTGTTCGTTCTCCAAATCTTCGTCAGAATATGAGGGGCTGCGCTTCCTCTTCGCATGGCGCAACTCCCTTTTGAGCCTGTCTATTTCCCCCTGCATGTCTTTGTTTTTCTCTGCATGGGACATGTAGCTCTCCCCATGCGACTGGTTTTGATCGTCACGTGCGGTGTGTACACTTCCTTCACGACCCTGCCTTCGCTCCAGATGAAGAAAAGGATCGGTGTGCTTAGACGACCTGGATTCAACTGGTTGTTGCCTTGGTTCAGCCATCTTTTGAGGTGTTGCTCCCACCTTTGCTCAAGCTGGATCCCCACGGACGGCGCCAATTGTGGGGTCTAAATTTGTTGGGCCAGGCACCAACACTCTATATGATGAGCCCACCAAATTTCCCACAATAAATTTGTAGAGAATGGGTTAAACAACTGGGCTAATGGTGGATTTAGCAACGGTCCAGATGAACAAAACCAATAATGAAAGAAAAAAGGATTGTGTCAGGCCTTCAACAAGATAAATCCCTGTAGTCCGAAGAGGTTTACTATTTAAAGGCTTAGTGAATACAAATTTTTTCCTCTCTCTCCCTGTGAGACTTGTTTCCCTTATATATACACCATTTTCCCATCTTCACCGCACACTTGTCCTTCATCTAGGCACCCACTTAAATACTAGTCACATCAGCCGTTTGCTTTAACTTGCAGTGAGTGGTGGTGGGTGAAGACGCACTGTTCAGGTGTCTTCTCCACATAAATGCGGCTAGGAAAGTTGCTGCAGTGCATTAAATGTGGCGGTGGTAGTTTTATTGGCAAGATATTTCGTGATAGCTACGCAGTTAGGCATGCCTGAAGTTTTGCCCTGGCAGGGAGATCTTTAGCACATCTACTCGATCAAGTTCTGGGCTGCTCCGTTGGGTAGGGTCCCTTCGGCCCGTCCAGGTTGTCTTCGGACGGAGTGTTTGTCCCTTATGGATTGCACTTCCACCAAGATGGCAGAGCATTGATACTTTTAACCTCTTCGGACAGGGAGTCGTATCTGAACTGAGCCACAGGCCCAACCTGTGGCGTTGGGCTTTCTCACCCACAAAACATATCTCACAAACATTTGATTTTTTTTTCCTAAAAATTAACACAATAATTACTTTTGAAATTATAGAATTTTATTTCTTATATTCTAAAAGAAAAATGTTTATATATATATATATATATAACATTTTTATAACATTTTCAAAACAAATTATAAGTGATAGGTTATAATTAGCTGCTTTGGGTGGACAAAAAAGTCATTTAAGTAGTAAATTCAATAACTTAAAAAAAAAAAAAAAAACAAATAACAACTTAATATTTATAATTTGTTATAAAAATATTATAAAACTTATGAATTGTGATTTTAGAATTTCAGAATTTAATCTACTAAAAAGTAACAAATTAAAAAATATAAATTTGGGCGAGATTTTATAAATAAAACGGTAGTCGTAGTAGAAGACAGGCAGGCAGGCAGAGAAGCAAGGGTAAAACCGGCAGTGGACAAAAGGAAGCAACCTCAAATTCCATGACCTCGCACAACACAACGCAACACAACTAGTAGAATCAACTTCATTCCAACGCAACAACACCAAGAAGAAGAAGAAGAGGTATGCCGAAGAACAAGGGAAAGGGAGGAAAGAACAGGAAGAGAGGAAAGAACGAGGCAGACGACGAGAAACGCGAGCTGGTGTTCAAGGAAGACGGACAGGAATACGCCCAAGTGCTCCGCATGTTAGGTAACGGTCGATGTGAGGCGATGTGCATCGACGGTTCCAAGCGCCTCTGCCACATCCGAGGAAAGATGCACAAGAAGGTTTGGATCGCTGCTGGGGACATCATCCTCGTTGGTCTCAGGGATTACCAGGATGACAAGGCCGATGTTATCCTCAAGTACATGCCTGATGAGGCCAGGCTCTTGAAAGCCTATGGTGAATTGCCTGAGACCACTAGGTTGAACGAAGGTATTGCTGGCGGCTTGGATGAGGAAGACGAAGCTGCTGGCGATGATTATATTGAGTTTGAGGATGAAGATATTGACAAGATCTGAGATTTTTATTATCATCTGCCTTTCTCTTTATTTTTTGGTTTTGATCATCATTTCTGCTGCTACTGCTGCTGTTGTTTGATCATATCATCATCATCATCATCATCATATGTTGTAACCTTTTTATGTGTCATGTTATAGACCCTAATAATAATATGGAGCCTGTGCTGTTTGGTTCTATTTTTAATTACTTGTTTTTTTATTTATAAAAGAAATCGTTTCGATTCATTGTTTGTTGATTTTATATTTTATATTTTTGGTTGATTATTTGATAATTGGGGAAGGGGGGATTTGAATCCTGGACGATTAGGTTGGAAATACTAGGAAGTGCCAGTTGAGTTGAGCTACAAGGCTCTTGGCTGCTGTTTTGGTTTTGATAGTCAATGAAGCTCGTTTAAGTATTGAAGGCAGTAAGGTTATTTATTCAGTTATTTACCCTTGCAATTTAGCGAATAGGAAGTGCTAGTTGAGCTACAACGCTTTTGGCTGTTGTTTTGATTTCTGATAATACTCAAATTGCAATTGCTAATTGGTTGTTAGTAGTGGCAGTCAATGAAACTCATTTATTCAGTTATTTGCTCTTGCAATTTAGCCATAATTAGTGGAATTTGAATGGCTAGGTTAAAAGGCTGAAGTCTTGGCAACTAACTGATAACTTGTTTGTGTTATTAACTATTTGTGGTAGCCCTTCCTGGTTGGTTTACAGGTGAGTATGTTTGTTTATAAATGTTTCTGCCATTGGAGTAGAATGCATATCACATTTTGTTCTTCTTATCTTATTGTGCATCATGTGATCAGCCACTGCCATTGACTTAACTTGCAAGATTTTCACATTTTGATTCTGTGATGTCTTGAGTATTGTTTGTTTCACTCCTTCTTAAGCAACATGCCTCAGAGTTACAATTTTCCAAATAAATTTAGAATTCCAAGCCACTCTCTTGAGATATGGTCATATAGAGCTTAGAAGTTAGAATAAGTTACTTGTTCATTAGGATGGCATCTACGCTGTTGGAAGTACTATGTATGTTTTCTACATATAGGAAAAAAAAAGGTACAATGCGCGTTTTCTTCTGATATTCACTCTTTAACAATCTTGTAGAAAAATTTAGCCTTCGTCACTCTAAAGTGGGAGGTTCTCTTTTCGTGTTCTCCAAGTATTTTCTGCTCTTAAAGAAGGAAAAGCAAAAAATCTGACTTCAAACTATACCCTAGGGAATATCCATTCCCATGCACCAGTTCAATATAAAAGACAGACTCCATTTCATCTATCACTACCGAAAAATTAGAAAGGTTTTTGTGGACTATGGCCATAGCACTTCCTAGGAGAAACATGTTGTTTAAAGTTCGAAGAATGTTGACTACTTTCTGATAAGAACGTGTAAGATTATAAAGCAAAGCAGTGGTGGTTTTTTTGCAGAGAGAGATGAGCTGAATCAGAGTCTGTTTAGGTGGTGCCCTTTGATTCTTTGAATGATAGATCTGGTAGAGGAATTCCATGAATTCTTGGCAATTTCAACTCTTTAGGGAATGATGGAACCTGTGGTTTAATAGAGTTCTGTAGCACATATGCTGCTTGTTTTGCTGTGTTTTTTGTGTTGTGGAACTGAATGTATAAAAATTGTTTTAAAGAATTATGAGAGAATGAATAATGGTGTAATTGGGTAGAGGAGATTTGTAAGAAGAATTTGGATACCGGACAGAATTTAAATTCGTATCAAATAAAATTCCTTGTTTGGGTGAATTATGAAAGGAAATTTCAAAACTCATGGGGCAGTTTTGGACAGAATTTGAGACAGGTAAGTTCCACATAAAAATTCCTGGTTTCTCCCTCTTTCTTCTGTCAAAGTTCAAACCCTCAACCAAATTAAGTTTTGTCCCTTTCTCCATTTCATTCACCTCCACCTCTCTCAAACTTTATCTAAAATTTCCTCATCCCTGCCCCAATTTAAAATCCATTACAAAATCCATTTCTACTAATCCGCCCTTGTCAGATTCTACAGCTTTCCCACCTTGTCCTCTTCTGCAACACAACCATCACAAGCACAGCTTGACTTTGGTTTCAGCTGATGGAGGTGGAGGTGGAGGTCTAGTCCTTCGAAATTTTCCTCATTCAAGTTGGGTTGCCAGCAGTACATCGGAGGAGGTTCATGGGTTCTAGATTGGATGCTAAGTTGAGGAAGCTAAGGCTGAGTCTGAAGCAAGAAGTAGTGACTCATATATCAAAAATAAGATTATATATATTAATTTTGCATTGTTTGTCTAATGAGAAATAGTTTGATAATTAATTCATCGCGACGTCGCACCTGAGGTTTGCTATTTAGATCTCAACCAATTTTTGCTGGGATGTTACCCCATTCTTGTGATAGATCGTAAGCTTTTTCAAGAAATTCTTGGACCTAGCCTAGTTTGATGTCTCCACGACTTGGGTTGAAGAGTATGTATATATTTTCAACAAGTAATCTTTGACTTTGGGTGGGTGCAGACATGGATGTTTGGGACCTTTGGATATATATTTGGACGCTGGTTGATTTTGGATCATAGTTTGTCTTCCATGATAGTAGATGGGATAAGTGTTTTTCATTTCTCAGTTTTCAGTGATGGATAATAAAATTTATTTGTATATATATTGACAAAGAAACAAGATTCAATTATATAACGAGGCAACATCACATTCAGTAGCATCCTTCCTGATCACATGCAGAAACTGATCAGGTAAAGACAGAATATCAACAAAACCATTCTAGTTATTAACCAAACCCCGGTTTGCTAAAACATGGGCAGCTTCATTAGCCTCTCTTCTTGCCCATTTGAATTTTACTTGGTCCATCTCTTTTGCCATTTTCAGAACATCCTCTAGCACAATTCTCAGTTCCCATGGTTCTATATGATCATATTCCCTGGTTGTGGCTTTGCAGAGTGCATCAAAGCATATCTTTGAGTCTCTCTCCCCTTTTAGCTTTCTTAACTTCAGCAATTGAGCCATTGACATTGCCCATCTTGTGGTCTTTGCCTCAGCTAAATTTACTGAGGTTTTGACTTCCAGTTTAGTGCCAGCAGCAACTACATATCCCCCACAATCTCTTCTTACTACAGCATCATAATTAATTGTGAAAGAGCCAAGGGAGGTGCTTGCCACCGAGTTATTTACCCGTCTTCTGTTGATCTGAAATTCCAATATGCTCCTGAAATTTCTTGTCTATCACAGCTAGCGTGACATTGATATTGACTTCAGCCTGCTGAAACATTACTTTGTTACTGATGCTCCAAATTTGTTCCCAAATAATTGCTTTCATGGTCTGGAACTGAACTGCAGGGATCTCATTAGGAATCAGAGCAGTAGATGGCTCGACAATCCCATGCACTAGTTGCAAGATTGACACCATAGGCCAGTAGCCGATTTATAAGCTCCTTCTTCCCCCAAACCACAAAGCTTTCACCACTACGCATTCTTATGCAAACAAGATTCCTCCCCACATTTGCATAAAGGGCATTTGGCATCAAGTTATTGTCCCAACTCTGGTAACCTACATTTAGTAGGCAGAATGTTTTGAGCTATTCTCTATAGTAGCGTTTTGTTACCTTTCATGTATTTTCGAACTCCATAGCTTTCTCCACACTGATCTTTCTGTACTGCACAACACACCTTGTTGCAAAAAAAAAAATTTGCTGGAACTCTTTATGAACTTCCTTTGTGCATTTGCTATCCACAGCAATTTATCTGGTTTGTTTTTCATTGAGAGGGGAACCTTCCTAATGGCACAGATTGATGCATCATTAAATAGTTTCTTGTAACTTCACCAAGTCCCACTCTCCTTTCATGGAATCAATTAGTTGACTCTGATTGACTACTAAGGGCTGTTGAGCCACTGAGTTGTGTCTCTAGGAGTGGGTTTGAAATTATCCAACCATGGCACCTAGGTCATGGTGTCTTCCCAAATTGACCTTTTGCCCATTGCCAATCACATAGCCCGCTTCTTTATTTAGAACTTACCTAGACTTTTCAATTCCCCGAAAAATAGTGGGATTTCTTTGTCTATGTAATATTCAATCCATATAATGAAATTAGTATTTGATGGGACTTTAAATGATGGGATCCCATTATTTTATAATTTCTATGTAAAAATCAAACTTCCCATCCAATCAGAACATGATAGCATTGAACAAAGTGAAAATCATATATAATATAATAAAAGTTGAACTTAGAAGTTATAATTGCGACAAGTAGTTGCATTATATTGCAATTTTCTTTTTAGATTTTTAGATTATTTTAAAAAAATATATAATTTTTTTCTTCTCTTATAATTTCTAAGTTTATAAAAATATTAATTTGATTATAATCCAAATTCTTCATCTTATTAATGTAATCCTTATTTTGTACATGTAGTATATTATAAAAAATGCAACAACTTTCTTATTTTTTAATTACTACACTACACGTACAAAGAAAACATTTATATATGAAAAAAAGTCTAATGCATCTTAAATTGTAGCAACGTATACTACACTAAAAAAAAGAGATCTAATACGTCTTAAATTGCAGAAACGTAAAGATATAGTGTAATCTAATTCTTCTTATTTTTTAATTACTACACTAAAAAAAGGTCTAATCCATATTGCATAATTTTTTTTAGACTTTTTTTTAGGAAGATTTTTTTTTAGATATAATAAAATGATAAGACACATAAAAAAAAAAAAAAAAAAAAAAAAAAAAAAAACTTGGAAACATGGATAAGATAAGTAATTTACTTAGATTAGGATTGTGTAACCATTAGTATTTTATTTAAAATTTAAAATTTAAAATTATAGATAAAAAATAATTTTAGAAAAAAATACACATTGTTGATTAGAATTTCACATAGAATTGGTGTTTCTTTAATTCCAAACCATCTAATAATTTCTCTTATAATTTAACTTCAATATAATTTGAAATTCTATGTCTAATTGAACTCTCCCAAGTCCTAACTTCCAAGTTTTTTTGGATAAAAATGCATCCTAATAATTGTGATTTTTTAAAAAAACTTTAATTATGATAATTTTTTTAATACATATCTTATTCCTAATAATTCTATTTCTCTTATAATTCCTAAATTGATTAGAAATCTAGCATCTTCACAATTGAAAATTCTCTATATATATAGTTTTTTTTAGTGTATTCTTATATATTTATATGCACAACTTCTTCATTTACGGCTTCTCTCGGCTTCTCTCTCTCTCTCTCTCTCTCTCTCTCTCTCTCTCTCTCTCTCTCTCTCAATTTTTTGGAGATAGAAATACTACTTATTGTTCTAATCAATTTTTTCTCTCCCCATTATTAATAATAAGTTTGTATCTCTCTTTTTGTTTGCAGTAGAATGCTTTATTAAAACCACACTATTACAAGTATGTTTCCATTTTTGCTTTTGTTTTTATGTTTCGTTTATGAGTCATAAATGCAATTATAAATCCATGAAATCAATTATATGAACCTCTATATATATATATATATATTTCACCTTTATGATTTGTCAGGCATCAATTATTATTTGAGTTTGTTTTGTTTGTAGTAGAATGTTTTATCAAAGCCACCATCCATATTATTATAGGTATGTTTCTCTTCTTTGTTATTTTTGTGTTTGTGTTTTTTTAATTTATGGTTTTTCTTATGAGTCATTAAAAGCATGAAATATATTATATAAACCTCTATAAATATTTCACCTTCATGATTTGTCTGCATCAATTATTATTTGAGTTAAACTTAAATGTATGGAGATTTATCCTTTTATCACTATACTATTCTTCCTTTTTATCCTACAAAAATATGTTTAGTTTTTTTCTTCTTCTTTTGTTTGGTTTTGCATTTATGAATTATTTGTACTCATCTTTTTTTTTTTTTTTTTCCTCTTAGGCTTTATCTATTAATTATTTAAGAACTATCAAATTTTGTATTTCCTCCTACAACAAGGGTTTCATCTTTTTTATTTCTAGGTTGTATTTGAGTTATGCTTATCCATGCATTATTAGATTAAATTAATTTTCTTGAATAGCAAAATTTTTATGTTACTATTTCTCATTTTTATTCTTGTTGTTAGTAATATTATATGTGTGTGCTACAGAAATGTCATTATAAGACAACTGATAAGTTAGAAGAGAATTATGTTTATTTTTTTGGAAAATGAAATGCCTTTGGTTAAGTTTCCATAGGTTTTTAATTATTAAATTTAGGAATTTTTTCATATAAATATGTTGTGTGATTTCTTGATAATTTTAAGAACAATAATTTATATAATCTAGATTCAAGAAATTAATAATTTATTATTTCTCAATAAAATTATACTAAAAGTTTATAACTAAAAACGTGCAACATTCATAATACTAATGTTTAATATTTTCTAACTATCTAGTACATGTGCATTCCACTAGTTTTTTTTTTTTTTTTTTTTTTTTTGAGAATGCTAAGTATTTTTAACACACATACACACAAGGAGATGGGAGATGGTTTTTTAAAGAAACTTACAGTGATGTATATCCAAAAGGGTCTAACTCTTGAATACACAGCACATGCTTTAAATCTCTTTAACTCACACTCATTTTCTAATGTGGGATTAATCCACTGTTTTTTCTTTTGAGAATGTTAAGTATTTTTAACACATACACACGAGGAGAGTAGAGAAGATTTTTTTAAGAAATTTACAGTAGTGTATATTCAAAAGGTTAATTCACACTCATTTTTTAATATGGGATTAACCCACTGTTTTCTTTTTTGAGAATGCTAAGTATTTTTAACACACACACATAGGGAGAGGAGAGAATGTTTTTTAAAGAAATTTACAATGGTGCATATTCAAAAGGGTTTAACTCTTGGATATACAGTATAAACTTTAAATATTTTTAACTCACACTTATTTTTCAACGTGCATTCCACTAGTTAACGACCAGTTATTTTACCATCTAATACATGACTTATGGGTCACATAATATTAAATTAATTTTAAAGGAGAAAGGCCCATCACAATTGCTTGCAATTGGGGCCTCTACATGTCATTGATGCATTGCAACCCATCCAAGTCAATTGGGCTTCTTTTTTTTCTTTTTCTTTTTTTAATTTCCTTTTTCTGTTTGCAAAGTTAATTCGGCTTTGGAATTTTAAAGGCCTACTTTGCTACATAATATTAAATTAATTTTAAAGGAGTAAGGACCATCACAATAGTTTGCAATTGGGGCCTCTACATGTCATTGATGCGTTGCAACCCATCCAAGTCAATTGGGCTTTTTTTCTTTTTTCTTTTTAATTTCCTTTTTTATTTGCAAAGTCAATTTGGCTTTGGAATTTTAAAGTGCCTACTTTGCTACTTCTGAGGTAGGATTTAAATACATATTCCAACTTCATGGGTAGTAGGTACAATTTAAATAAATTTTGGCATAAATTACATTCTAAATCCTATATTTTAGGGTGATTTCAAATTAAATGTTACTATATAATTAACAATTTCAAATTATTCTGTAAAGTTTACAACTATTAGAAATTAAACAATATAGTTTCACTAATTTCAAATGGTTCACAAATTTCAAAAAAAATTATCTACCTTAAAATCATATAAAATTAAACTCTAAATTCTAAAATTTTAGGGCTAGATTCAAAGGCTAAATTTTTCAGTTTGATTTAGGGATTTAATTTGACACAATTTTGAAAATACGAAGTTCAATTTGAAACTTACTGAACTATAGAATTTAATTTATAACAATCTTAAGATTTATCTTCTAATTTTAAATTTTGAAAACTTTATATTTTTTTACTTTAAAACCCTCTAATAAATTATAGAGTTTAAACTTTAAAATATAATTTACCTTCAATTTTTATGCATCCTTCATATTTGCATCAATTTTTTTAATCGTATATATATTTATTTTTAAAAATATCGAAAGTTTGTGCCAATCGTGGGCCACTACACTTAGATTATTGATTATTCAAACCTACAAAAAGTGTGGCAGCTGCCAGCTAATTATCTGTGACTGGAATGATATGCAAACTAGAAGTCTAAAATGACTATACTACAAGCTATTTCATTACATTTCAATCCATTACAGTATAAGCAAAGTTTAGCTATAAACCAAATTGGAACTAACTCTTCTAACCTACTACTTGGTGAATTATTATAAGATTATTCAAGTGTATTATTTAAACAATTCACATTACTCATTAAAGAAGTCATGTAACTAAATTACACATGGACGCATAGTTGGTTGGAGGAAAATTACTCCAATTGGTTTGAAGCTACTTTTTCCTAACCATATTGTTCAAGCTGTTTGCAATATTGGATTGAATCAAAATAAATCATGATGGATTTGAACATGTAAAATCCACTAATTGGGCAAAAAAAGACACTAGTTATCAGAAACCATACATATGCTTTGACCATCAAAAGCCACCCAAACAAACAGGCTATAATTGCCAGAACATGTAGTCCTAAATTCAGCAAGATTATTGCACCAGTCAATTTGGTGCTTGGTCTCCCACCTGAACCCAAAAATATAGGTCCATGACTTCCAGTTGCCGCTTGTGAAACAGTTGAAGTTCTTCAGGCTTAAAAACATAGCTCCATCTGCAGCACAAGGGATAGCATAAGAAATTTTATCAAACAAATTACAATTATGAGACAGGAAATAAAACATCAGCAAGTGCCCTTGCACCCACCCCCCTCCCCCCCTAAAAAATAATAAATATTCAATCTTGGTCTAGTACCATTGTCATAGCATCATCACATCGGGAGGCAGGCACGCATGCGAGGAGGGTGGGATTAGAAAGAACACAAAAGCCAAAGCAGATGCATAACAGACACAGATCATACGTGTATTAAGCAACAAAAGTAGAATCTAGCATCTCCTTTGGTGCTTCTCAAAGATTTTACTTACCCTTAAGAGTCCAAAAAGATTTAACACAATCACAACCGAAAAACTGAAAGGTACTTAAAAATAAATAAATAAAATAAAGAGAGAGAGAGAGAGGAGATCAATTTGTTTCAAGCAAAACAGTTAGTTTTATCGTACAATTTCAAAGAAAACTAGCTTGATCCCTAATTTCAATAGTTTCTGCTAAATTCAACTGAGTTTAATACCTAGTTTCAATGCTTTTAGTAATTAAAATCTATAAATATTAGCACTGTCCTATCCCTCTTTAGCTCGATAACAACTCAAATTGCAAGCCAATACACAATGGAGAAGCAAGTGATCAACCAATTTCCCATCCCAATGGCACATGTAACAACGCATTACAGAGAAAACTACGTTTTATTTACTTTCTTAAAATCTAAATTGACCATAACAAGTTCTAGTCAAAAAGCAATTATCACAAAACAATACCAAAACGACTAGAACTATCACCCCCCAAAAAAAAAGAAAAGAGAAGAAGTTAAATTCATTTCAGAGAGTATAATCTGTTAGCTTTCCAAAGCACAACTAGGTTTTAAAAATATTTAAACTATAGCTTCACTTGGTTTCTAAGATAATAATATAGGAAGAAAGAAAACAGCTATAAATGTACAAAATCCAATGCTCAATTTTGAGCAATACAACTATTTATTAGTTTAATTTAACTATTCTTCCAATTTTACTCTCATTCTGTTCCCTCAGCTCCCCACCCCTCCCCCACATCCCCCCTCCCCTGCCCAAAAAAAAAAAAAAACAAAACAAAACAAACACAAATGTTTAGCCACTAACATCTAAGACTTTCTCATCAATAAAACAAATCAATTACGAACATAACAAACCAGTATCTTAAAGCACAAAAAAAGGGAATTCTATAAGTGAATATTTTTTTATTAAAAAATAAATTAGTTTTCCCCAAAATTTTGAGTGCCCAAATTGCAAAAATAGATAAATAAATAAAAATAAAAAACTTTGAAAAATATAAGTTCCAAAACTTTGGCCCCATCCAAGCACGTGGCTATGCCACTGATTACAAATCAATAAAACAAATGTAGCAGCAATCACATTTCACCAAAACATGTTATTGCCTTCCTCTGCAAACCTCCATAAACACTTAAACCAATATGGCTTGGTTGAAAGTGTTTAGTTTCCTCCAACCCTCCATATTTTATCAGGGAGAAACCCCTATTCCAATCCACCACCAAATGTTATTTAAATTTGCCATCCCCTCACCCCTTTGCATGTACCCTCATATATATATATATATATATTGTAGAAAAAAAGGGGGGGGGGGGGGGGGTGGGTGTTGTATGTGGTGTGTGGTGTGTAAAAAGTAAATTTATCAAGCAACGTGTTATGCCCGAGAAGCAATTTCACATGAATTTTCATTATGTTAAGAGATAAGTATCCAATACCCATACATACAATAGAATCACAATTACATGGGATTAGACAACTGACCAAAGGACCATCTCAGTTAAAAAGCCTTACACTAAAAGTATTAGAGAACTAAGCCATGAGAGAGAGAGAGAGAGAGAGAGAGAGAGAAGAACCAAAAGCCTTCATCTCACAGCATGTCAGGCAATTCCATTCCCCCAACCCCTCCTTCCCTTCCAAAAAAAAATACTATGCATTATGTTTCTGTCCTTAGGGAAAATGATCCCCAGCTGGCTAATTCATTTGGATATTTACATAAAATATATTGCATTACAGTCAGATAACAACTGACATGCTTCATTGTTGTTGTAGACTACAGTTCTACATGGGAGCGTTCTTTTGAAATATAAGTTAAGGTAAAAAGGAACTTCAACAAGCAGCACACCATGCCCAAGAAGCAATTCCAGGTGAATTTTCATTCTATGAGGTAGTATTACAGTGTTGTAGCAATTTGGTAGCAACTGACTTGATCCATTATTGTAGAACTACAGTTCCGGTTGTGAGCTTCTCTTTGAATATAGATTAACTCAAGGCAGTGCTAATTTTCTCTTTTCTTTTTTTCTTTTGGGGGGGGGGGGGGGGGGGGGGGGGGGGGGGGACTTCAACAAGCAAGATAGCATGCCCAAGAAGCAATTTCACATGAATTTTCATTTTATAAAGAGCTCGAGTATCAAATAATTATACAGACAATAGAATCACAATTTAATGAATCTTTTGGGTTCTCAACTGACCAAAGCACCATCTCAGTTGAACAGCCTCACTGAAAAAATTCAACAAATAGCCAACAAGAACTGTTTACAAACACACACAATTAAAGGATATTCTTAGTTGGACAATTACATGAAGCTTTTTGGTTCTCAAATAATTAAAGAAGAATTCTTAGTTGAACAGCCTCACTGAAAATACTGGACAACTAATCCAAAAGAATTGTTTACAAGGATACACACACTGACAGGAAGCGCGCGCGCGCGCGCTGCGCGCGGGGTGGGGGGGGTGGGTGACAAATAAAATCTTTTATTTCACATGTTATAAGAAACAAGGGCAATTCTATTCAGAAATAATTATAGCAAGAACCACTGTACTAATCATGTCGTCATGATTCTGTCCTCGGTGAAATTATTTCAAGCTGATCACTGATTTCTTTGGATAACATAAAATGTATTGCAGTATAGTCATATAACAATTCACATGCTCTATTTATGTATATCTACAGTTTGACTTTTGAGCTTCTCTTTGAAAATAATAGATTAACTCAAGGCAATGTTAATTTTCTTTTCCTTTCTCTCTTTTCTTTGTTGTGGGAGGGAAGGGGGGGGGGGGGGGGGGGTGGCGGCGCGTGTGGGAATGAAAGCTAAACACTTGGGCTTGGAATTACCAAACTTTCCAGTCTATATGAATGCTAAACCAACCTGGGGTTTCCCATAACTTATGTCCTATTTCCATCCCTAAGTTGGGTAAACAAAGGGTCCTAAGCAAAGTATCAAAAACATGTTTCCATTGGAGGCAGCATTGGAGAGAAGCTTTGATACTTAGTGGGTAAACAAGGGGTCCTAATCAGAGTATCAAATCCTGTCTCCATTGGAGGCTGCAATGTATTTACTGTAACTTTTCTATTCTATTTGGTTGCAAAATCCTTAAGACCTTTCAAAGCATTTAAACTCAGGATGTGAATTACGTGCCTGCCAAGATTTATGTACAAATTCCTGCTCCTATAATAATGGGATGGAGAGTGAGATTGTGGGTTCAAGACTACTGGGTGTGTGTAGAAAAATGCTTAGTTGTGTGCTAAATCCTGCATACCTAACCACTTGGTAACATTATTAACACTCAAACAACTTTGAAATTGTACCAAATTTAACAGGGTGATTATTTTATGAGTGGACTATAATATACAACCCTAAAATTTCAGCTCAAACATTCCCATCAAGACTTTCTTGAATTTCGGTTATTTCATTTGTCTATCAATCAAACCTTAAAATTCCCAGTATAATTCACACATACCCTTGAAAAACCCACCAATGCCATAAAACTTAAATAAATATTAAAAAACAAAAACATAATAAATAAATAAATAAATAAAACCTGGGAATTGAGATAATCTCATCTCATCTCATCTTCTCCTTGCTACTGCTCTTCTTGGCGGCTTCCATGACCTTATCAATGTACCCTTCAATCGGTGGAGTCAATGTGGCCATGAACCGATTGGCAGGGAACGGAGTAAGGTCCGGTACCAATGCAGCAGCTCTAAGCTCCTCCGGCAGCGCCTGAATGGCCTCTTTCTTCAACCTGAGAAGGGTAGACTCAGCGGCCTGCCTGGCGCGATGCCTCCTCATCAAAACCCGACTATACTCCTTGGCCAACCGCTTGCCATCCTCAGCAGTGAGCTCATATTTGGGAACCAAATCAGCATCCACAATCCCAAGCGAAATGAGATCCAAGCCGGGTGTCCCCATGATCTCCTGAAACACTTCCTTATCCTTCTTGGAAGCCTTCTTGCTGTTCTGCTTCTTCAAGATATCGAGCTCGCGCTGGCGCTCTTTGCTGATGAGTCCCAATTTCTCTCTCTGAGCTTCGCGTGCTCTTTCTCTGGGGTTTAAGTAGCGAATAGGAGTGGGAGCGTTGAGGCATAGTTGCTCCAATCGGTCTTGTCTCTCAAAACCTTTTCCGGGTTTGGGTGATTCAGTAGCGATGGTGCCTTTTTTGGTGTTGGTTCTTGTTCGCTTCAACAGTTGGCCTGATTTCATTTTGTCCTTTCCCTTTGCGGTTTTGCTGACGCCGCATTTTTGGAGGAATTGGTGGCTCGATGATGATGTTAGGGAGAGGGAGTTGGGTTTTAGGATTCGAAACATGATCACGAGAGGAGAGAGCAAGGAATTGTTTTTGGTTTTGGTGGTACTGAGTTTCTCTCATGAGCCTTGAGACTTTAGTGGGAAGAAGGAAAAGGGTTTAAGCCATAGGCCTGCCCCACAAAATTCCCAATTTAACCCCGCATCAGTTTAAATAAGTCCAATTTCAGGGGAATCTGGGTTACTAACCATAAATATCAAACTTTATAGTTAGTTAGCCCGGTTGGGAAAGTATTAAACATAGTAGCATCTCGAGCCTAATAGGCTCGATTTTGGACCTATAAATCGAGTTTTTGGGACTCGATTTTTATGGGTTGATCTGGCCTTTTTTCCACGTGGCAACCACGTGGAAATCAAGTTTCAAAGACTCGATTTCTAAACCAGAAAATTTCAAAAAATTTTAAGTCTCAGACGCGCCTCAACTCACCAGATCAGAGAAGAGAGAGAGAAAGACCAGATCTGCGAGAGAGAAAGATCAGTTCAGATCAGATCAAAGAGAGAGAAAGATCAGATCAAAGAGAGAGAAAGAGGCCGCGCGGCCTGGGCTCGCGCACGGCCTGGGTCGCTCGCGGCCTGGGGCTCGCGCGTGACCTAGGTCGTGCCGGCCTGGGTCACCGCTACCTGGCCTTGGGTCGCGCCGGCCTGGGTCGCCGCTGCCTGGGGCTTTCTTTTCTTCTTCAGCTTTCTTTTTTTTTTTTTTTTGCTCTGATTTCTGATTTCTTTCTTTGCTGTGTTGCGGCGATACTATATATGGGCTTGTAAATTGAGATAAGAGACTCGATTTCCACGTGGACACACGTGGAAAAAATGCCAACTCAGACCCGATCAAAATATGAAAATCGACCATCAAACACTCGATTTATAGCCCCTAAATCGAGCCTCTTAGACTCAAGATGCTAGAAAAAAAAATAGTTTGAAACTAATGACTACTAACTACATAGTTTGAATTTTATGGCTATTTTCCCATTTCGTCCCCAATTTCACACTCAACACAATTGTCACAACACAACACAAAACAAAACAAAGTTACGAGTGTGTTTGTTTGGAAGTGAATCAAGATTGATGGGAAACTTTAAAGAAAAAATGAAAAGGAAAATAAATGGTGAAGTCTTGGGTTTGTTTGGTGAGTGAGTTCAAACTCACATTTTCACATTTTAAACAACATTACACATATTTTTACACACTTTTTCATCTACACATATTTTAAAAAACTACAAACAATAATTCTCAAATTACTCTACCAAACATCCTGGTGTTTTTGCCTCTACTCATTCTTTTTTTTTTTTTTTTTTTTGTTTCTCTAGGCAGTACCGTTGCCCTTTTTTGTTTTCCTATCCTTTTTGTTTCTTTTGATTTTCTAGGGCCGGGCAAGTGTCTTTTTTTTTTTTCTTGGGCAGTAATGTTGCCTCTCTTTTATTTTGGGGGACATGATTTTTATTTTTTAATAAATTTAAGTGATTCCTCTTTTTTGTGGTTATTTATCACTTTTTTGTTTTAATTGAGCATCATTCTTTAACAAAAGTGTTTATCAAAATAAAAAAAATCTTTAACAAGGGCATATGAGTAAATTTATTTAAACTCATTTTTTCCATCTTTCCACTTTTGCACTCCCAACTAAACAAAAATGAGAGAAAATAAAATCTTTTCTATCCTCTCACTATTTTCTATTCTCCTACTTTTCCACTCCTCCAACCAAATAGACCCTAAAAGTTAAAAACTACAAGAAGCTTGGATTAAGCAGAGTATGATGCGATTTTAAGCGTTGGGGTTGATGCTTTAAGCCCGCCAGCGATGAGTTTGCGAGCCCGCTAGCAATGAGTTTGTGCCGGCGGGGGCTAGGTAAACAGCCAAGAGTTGGGTTTTTTTGGTGTGGGATTTGGGTATAACATGATGTTTTGACTGAAGTTTGAAACTTTGAAACGAAGGTTGTGTGGAGTTATATTAGTTAAGTGAAGTTCCGTTGGGAGCCTTCATTCTGTTCCCACACTAAAAATTAAGGACTTCGGGTGAGGTTCCCTTGCTTGAGGATTCTTCCTAGGGTTTGACCTCATTTATCTTAATGGCATTTCAGTGGATTGAATGTTCAAAGCCAAATACGAAGAAAAGCCAACAGATGACCATGGAGGAGAGATCACCGGCGGAAGGAAGTAGAGAACCATGAAACATTGGCACCTAAGAGGGGGGCATAAAATACATATGGTAAGCTACAACAATGGTTAAAGATCCTAACATGTTTTGTTGAGAGTGGTCGTAAGAGTGTTCACAATGATGGTTGTAAATTTAAAAAAAAAAAAAAAAAAACATTGGATACGTTAAATTTACAAAATTGTTTGAATTTGACAAAAAATTATGTACTTTAGATGTACAGATAGTTTGAATTGGTAGAAAAATTTAATTACGTTTGATACATTGAATGTACAGAATTGTGTAAATTCAACAGAAAATTAAGTACGTAAGATGTACAGATTGCCTGAATTTGTAGAAAAATTTGAATATGTTGAATGTACAGAATTATGTAAATTCAACAGAAGATTGTGTACATTAGATGTATAGATTTTCTGGATTTGTACAAAAATTTATATACATTGGATACGTTGAATTTACGGAATTGTGTAAATTCGACTGAAAATTGTATACATTAGATGTCCATTTTGTATGATTTGTAGAAAATTTAAATACGTTGGACACGTTGAATTTACAGAATTGTGTAAATTCAATGGAAAATTGTGTACATGAGATGTACAGATTGTCTAAATTTGTAGAAAATTTGAATACATTCAATACATTGAACATACAGAATCATGTAAATTCAATGGAAAATTGTGTACATTAGATATACAAATTATCTGGATTTGTAGAAAAATTTGAATTCGTTGGATACATTAAGTGTAAAGAATTATGTAAATTCAAAGAAAAATTGTGCACATTAGGTGTACAGATTGTCTAGATTTGTTGAAAATTTTGAATATCTTAAATGTACAGAATTGTGTAAATTGAATGGAAAATTATGTACATTAGATATACAGATAGTCTAGATTTGTAGAAAAATTTAAATACGCTAGATACATTGAATGTACAGAATTGTGTAAATTCAACAGAAAATTGTATACATTAGATGTACAAATTGTCTGGATTTATAGAAAAATTGAATACCTTGAATATGTTGAATATACAAAATTGTGTAAATTCAACAAAAAATTGTATATATTGCATATATAGATAGTTTGGATTTGTAGAAAAATCTAAATATGTTGTATATGTTGAATAAAAAAATTGTATAAATTCAACAGAAAATTGTGTACATTAGATGTACAGATTGACTAGATTTGTAGAAAAACTTAAATACGTTGGATATGTTGAATTTACAAAATTGTATAAATTCAAAGGAAAATTGTGTACATCGGATGTACAAATTTTTTGGATTTGTGGAAAATTTTTAAATACGTTGGATACATTGAATTTAACTCTTGCGTACATAGCCATGAGCTTGCTTACGCAAGTAGGGTTCCAGATTCTCTCTAAGGCAAGTTTTTATAAAAATCTTAGCAAAAGAAATCTCACATTGCTTGGACTTGCCTCCACCTCTTCTCTTTGAACACTATAAAAAATCCCCACAGCCCTTTTTCCAAAAAAGAGAGAGAATCTACTCCAAAAAAAGTGATTCAAGAGAAGCATTTTACTTTGAAGAGCATCCTAAACTAAAATTTCTTGGCTAGGACTTATTTTAGTCCAAAGCCTTCTAGTTAAACTTACTAACCCTCTGGTTTATTTATTTATTTATTTATTTATTTTATAGATTGACAAAGGGGAATGGTCAAAATCAAACTCTAAAATCTTTTTGTATAAGGTACTTGTTCTTGCTCTTATCCTTTGTTTATTTGTTTTTATCTCTATTTTCTTACTTTAAGATCTTCCTGTGTAGTTTAGGTTTGTTGTTTGATTGTTTAGAAAGCATACTAGGCTGTTTAGACTAGGTTTTGATTGGTGTGTGCTTACTGCGTTTCTGAGTAGGGTTGTGTATGCAGGCTTGTGCCCACATATGCAGCTTTATGTCCTTGTGTATGCAGGCTCAGGCTAGAAACCTAGATTTATTTGTTCTTGTTGTTGTTTCATTTAAATCCATGTTTTGACTTCTGTTTAGTTTATTTTTTTTCACATGTTTAGGTTCTAGGTTAGTATTATAACATGTTTTCAAGTCTTTTGCTTAGACTATATGATTAGGGTTTCATGCTTGATGAACAATATGAACATGCACATGAACATGAACATGCATTGATACACAGGTGCTGTGATGCAGTGAGGTAAGTCATGCATAATCACATGTACACGCATTTGACTTGGTTGTTTTGACTTGGTCGTTTAAAGTGAGTTAATTGATATGATGAACATGCTTGTTTAGTGCCATGATGCCATGCTTTGAATCGTTTAATACCATGTGAGGATGTTCCTGCCTTGATATACTTGCTACCTTTGGATAACATGATTGAATTCCATGATAGATGAATGCTAGGGTTTGAGATGATATGCCATGTTGACACGTGCTTTGATAAAGATCAATCCTTCCATGAGGTCACTATATATATATATATATATATAATTATTAGACCTAATCTTGGTGAAGACTCCATTTTCACCCTCTGCCTAATCCATCCTAGGCCAAGGCGTACTTCCCATGAGAAGACCCAACTCGTCGCGAGCGCTTGCACCCACAGTCCCTAACTGACGACCCTTCATACTTAGCTCCACACCAATTGCGTGTTCTCTACTTAATTAGTCACGCCACGCCCAAAGATCCTTCTCCATATTCGTATCCTCCAAATATAGGAAGTTACGCCAAAGGATCTCAGAGCATTAACTCCATACTCTTCCTACAAGGAAAGATCCTACATTCATAGGATCTTGGTCAACTCTATACCACTATATAAGCACCAAGTCTCCTTTTCTCCAAGATACGTGAATTTCCTAACTCTCATACTTTTAGAGTTATTGGAGGTCCTTCATCACCGACTTAACTTTCAGAGGGTCTTTGGCCGGCATCCCACCGATGCTCTCTATAAATTCTTCACTTTTTGTTCTTCAAATACCTCCATTCATTGCGCGTGTAGACGATTGACTTACTGACGATTTTTCATCATCACAATCCATCTCCACACCTTTATACAATTCATGAACACAACTAACTAACTAACACTAATTGCTAGCTAGCTACACTGAGATAAAGACTATATCTAGATTTGTGTATGTCTAAATAGAATATAAAAAAGAGAGTGAACCAACGAAATATTTGTAAAATAAGTACATTCTAGCAAACAATCTTACTGGCACTACCAACTTTTCTCATCATCAACACCAACAAATTGGAAGGTTGGCAAATGATTTTGCCTTATTTGTGTTACAGAAATTTTAAAAAAAAATTATATTCTAAAAGAAAACTCTGATGGCAAACAAGCACTTCATCAATCAACACAATCCAAGAGAAAGCAATATAAAGCAAGCATATAATTTAGAAAATTATATCATTAGAGAGAGAAAATAAATGTCGTGTGAATCAAAAGAAAATACCAAAGCCACAAACCAGCCTTCTCTGTCTTTTTATTTCCTTCAAGAAAACCCAAAAAAAAAAAAAAGATTCTCAATTAATTTTCAAGAATGGAATACAACATGCAAACCCCAAAAAAACCAAACATAGTAAACACTGAAACCAACACTTAGGAATCTTTTATAAAATAAATCTAAGAGACTATACTTTCAAATTTCAAAAAAAAAAAAAAAAAAAACACGCAAAACCCAAAAAAAAAAAAAAAAAATCCAACATTAAAAAAATAACAAAATCATTACATTCAAATTTCAAAATCCGTCAATTTCAAGACAAATAACAGAACATGTAAAAGGGAAAACAAAACCCTAAAAATTAGATTAGACACAGAAAGATTAGGGTTCTTCTCTGCATAATAACTCCCATTCCAAGAGTAACAACATATTTAATCATGCAATAAAGATGATTCTTACAAGTAATATATAGAGACATGAAGAAACTAAATCTAAATCACCAAAAAAAAAAAAAACTAAATTGGAGTAATGGATGAACCTGAATATTGAATTTTCTTTCTCCTACTTTCTTAAAAGCCTCCATTGCCAATACCTCTCTCTCTCTCTCACTATTAAGCCTCCATTGCTCGGGGATTCCAATAGCCTCCATTGCTCAATGGTACCTGTAGGGGGTTGGGCCTGGAAAGCATATGCTAGCCTATCCTATTAGAGCCCAAAGTAAAGCCCAAGGCCCATTAGAGAAGCTAAGCATGGTCCGTGTGGAGGAGGTTAGCTTTGGGCCCTATCACAGCAAGCCCAGCCCAGAAGTTAAGATGATGGGTCAAAGAAACGATCACCCGAGGAAGTCTTTAGGTGGTCAGCTTAACACCGACTAGTGACGAGGGAAATTAGAATAAGGTGCGAACATAGTGGGGTCTAGTGCCTTTGGGGAATTCGCCGCTGAACACTATTTGACATTTGGAACAAGTTCCAAGCGAATCCTCTGAAATTGTGAGGATTCCTTGGGATTCTGATGGATGTGGGAATACGTGTAAGATGGGAAAATAATGATGATAACCCCACTAATGCGAGACTATAAAAAGGGGAAGGAGGTTAACACAAATGAGGTTGGAAAGTTTGGGGAGTGAGAGATTGAGAGGGAAACACTGGGAAACACAGATATAGGGAAACAAGGAGAGAGTGTTGGTAGAAAGATTTAGCTAAGGTGATCTAGGCGAAGTTTGAGACCCAACTTGTAGGATTGTGATATAGCCCACATATAAATTAATTGGGGCCTAAATACTATTACTGAAAGAGTTTTTAGCTGCCACAATTGGCGCTGTCTAAGGGGATCCTACTCATTTTGGGGCTTTGAACTAATCAGATACTGTCCGACTATAGAGGGCCCACCTGTCGAAGAAGGTTCTGTTGGAGGGAATCACTCAATGGCCTCATCAAGGGGTCGTAAGAGGCTAGAAAGGGAACGTAGAAGGAAGTAGCAGCACATGCAAGATGGGCACGAGACAAGGGTAAACTCTGACGAAGGATCTTTATAGGGTGAAAGAACTGTATCTTATATCCCCGAGCAGTCTCATTGCAGTGGTCAAGTGCGAAAATTGGAGAATCTACGGAAGTAGGTTAATGATTTGGAAATTAAGTGAGAGGCTGACACCATAGAAGAGATCGGGAGGATTCATCTGATAATCCTGACTACATTGCCGGTGAGTCATCTTGGGGTAGTGTCTTGCGTTGGTTGAGAGATAGATCCCATGAAACTATGGGCCGTTATCGCAAGTCTCCCCATCGTGAAAGGCATGGACACCGTAATGCTACTATGGGTGCAATAAGCCGAGCATTAAGGAGAGTTACTCGATCACCGTTCTCCAATGAGATTGAGTGTACAGTAATGCCGAGATGGTTCAAGTGGACTCCGTTTACCATCTATAATGGAAAAACCAATCCGGTGGAGCATGTGAGTCACTACATATAAATGATGTCACTCTATTCTCATAATGATGGGTTGATGTGTAAGGTGTTCCCGTCCAACCTCGGGCCGACAACAATAAGGTGGTTTAACAATTTGAGAAAGGGGTCTATTTGATACTTCGGGGAGTTAATGCGAGCGTTCGAAGCCTGGTTATAACGTGCAGTAAAGTTCCTCAACCAATAGGTTCTTTGTTATCCATAAGGATGAGAAGTGGTGAAACCATCCAATCTTATACGAATAGATATTGGGAGCTATATAATGAGATAGGAGAGGGGAAATGAGCAAGTAACAGCCAGCACTTTCCGACTGGGTCTCCTCGAGGAGTTAGAGTTGAGAGATTTTCTGACCATGCAACCTCCCGAAGACATGCATTAGCTGATGAGAAGGATTGAAGAATATAAAAGACTAGAAGATGATCGGTTGCAGGGCAAAGGCAAAGCCCCAGCTCCTTTATGGTATCATAAAGAGTACCATCCCGAGTAGTTTCAGTAGAGGACTAAAAGGAAGCCAAAAGCCCCAGGGGAGGGTTTAGCGCAACAGGCCGAGGGGGTTAATGTGACATTCAAAGAGCCTATCTATAAGATCCTTGAACGCATTAAGAATGAGCCTTATTTCCAATGGCTGGGCAAGATGGGTAAGGAAACAATAAGGAGGAATTAGAGCTTATATTGCACATATCATAGAGAAAAAGGTCACATCATCGAGCAATGATGTGTGTTGAAAGATCACTTGAAGCAGCTGGTGAAGGCAGGGCATCTCAAAGAATTGCTAGTTGGTCAAGAAGGGGTGAATACTAGCCAAAGCTCAGGGAGTCAGGCTAACAACATGCTTCCACCACCCCTTAAAGTTATCAAGGTCATTCATGCGGTCTCTAGAGGAGTTAGTATGAGTCATCGGAAGGGTATGCTAAATGTTATGACCCCTCTGGAGGTAGACGTTATGGACCTACCACAGAAAAGGCTCAGAAAAACCTTGGCCTCAATCATATTCAGCGAAGAAGACTTAGAGGGAACATCTCAGCCAAATGACGATGCTTTGGTGGTAACATCAAGGATCGAGGGATTCCTAGTCAAGAGAGTGTTAGTGGACCAAGGCAATGGGGTAGAAATCATGTACTTTGACCTATATAAGGGGTTGGGGTTAAGACCGAATGATTTAAGCAAGTATGATACACCTTTGGTTGGGTTTGACGGGAAAATGGTAATACCCAAAGGACAGATAAAACTCCCAATAGTGACCGAAGGGAAGGAAGTTGGAGTAAATTTTATTGTAGTTAATGCCTTTTCGCCGTATATCGCAGTCCTGGGATAGCCTTGGATTCATGTTATGGGAGTAGTACCTTCTACTTTGTACCAGAAAATCAAATTCCCCTTTGAGAACGAGGTGGTAATGGTGTGCACCGACCAGAAGGCAACAAGACAGTGCCTCGTAGCTACCATAAACCATGAGATCAAACAAAAGGATCAGGTTAAAACCGAACATTTATAGCAATTACAGGATGCTGAGAACCAATCGGGGGTAGATAGTGCGGAGGAATTAATTCGGGTACAAATTTTACCATACATTGATAGGTGCTTTCGGATAGGAAAAAGTATGCAATTGGAGGATCAAGTAGAAACCCTCTTAGCGTTGGTGCGGAATTTGGATGTGTTTGCCTAGAGCCTATACGAAGTGCCCCGGGTGGAGCTGACTTTTATTATGCATTAGTTGAATGTTAATCCTTCAGTCACTCCAAAGAAGCAAAAACCTAGAAGATCGAAAAAACCTTATATGGAGGCAGTAAGGGAGGAAGTAAAGAAATTAAAGCAAGTAGGGGGTATCAAAGAGGTGTTTTTTCCTGAGTAGTTGTCCAATACAGTTGTAGTAAAAAAGAAGAACAGGAAGTAGAGGGTTTGTGTTGATTTTACTGACCTTAACTGAGCATGCCCAAAGGACCCATTCCCTTTATCGAAAATAGATCAGCTGGTGGATGCCACAATTAGACACCAGAGAATAAGTTTCCTAGATGCATTCCAGGGCTATCATCAGATTGCTTTGGCACTTGAGGATTAAGAAAAAACGTCATTCATATCTCCCGAGGGTAACTATCATTATACAGTAATACCTTTCAAGTTAAAGAATGCAGGGGCAACATACCAACGAATGATGACTAGGATGTTTCAAGATCGGATCGGTGAAACAGTGGAAATTATGATAACTATGCGAGGAATAGAAGTTAACCCCGATTAGATTAAGGCCATTCAACAGCTTAAACCCCCCCACTAACTCCAAGGAAGTGCAGAAGCTCACGGGGATGGTTGCTGCTTTGAACAGATTCGTTTCAAGATTGACAGACAGGTGCAGATCTTTCTTTCAGCTATTGAAGAAGTGGAAGGGCTTTTAGTAGACGAAGGAATGTGATGCAGTGTTTAAGGACTTGAAGTCTTATTTGACGAGTCCTCCTGTCTTGTCTTGACCAGACCTTGAAGAAGATTTGTACATGTACCTGGCAGTTTCCAACCATGCCATGAGCTTGGTTTTGTTAAGACATTAGGAGGGGGTTCAAAGGCCAGTATATTACCTTAGCAAAACATTGGTAGATGCTAAAACCAGGTATTTGCTGCCAAAAAAAGTGACATTAGCTTTTGTGCATGCTACGAAAAAGCTGCCGCATTATTTCCAAGCCCATACGATATAAGTGCTTACCAAGCACCTCCTCCAGTCTCTTTTAAGGAGATCAGATTTCACTAGAAGGATAGCTAAGTAGAGAACTAGGCTTGGAATGTTTGACACAAACCTTGGAGTGCTATAAAGGGTCAGGTGCTGGCAGATTTCGTTGTTGAGTTCACCCTTGAGCCAAAGGTCCCTATTGAGGTATGCCAAGTCATGGCCAGAAGGTGGCACGTATATGTGGATGGGGCATTTAATACAAAAGGATCGGGGGTTGGGATTGTAATGATATCCCGAAGGAGTCCGATTGGAAAAATCACTAAGGTTGGGTTTCTCTGCCTCTAATAACGAGGCTGAGTATGAAGCCCTTATTTTCAGCCTTAGGGCGGCTTAACAGTTGTGGGCAGAAGAGGTGGAGATATTCTTGGACTTAAATTTGGTGGTGAGTCAAGTAAAGGGAAGTTTTGAGGTAAGGGACTCCCGTATGTAGTAGTACTTAAAATTGTTTAAAGCTTTGCATGCAATTTTTTAGAAAGTAAGTGTGGTCAGGATACCGAGGAGTTAGAACAGTCATGCTGATTCATTGGTAACTTTAGCGTCATCATCAAACGAAGGTGTGCCCTGGATGATCTCTGCAGAATTACTAGAATAGTTGAGCATAGAACAGCCCATAATGGTTGCATCGACCTCAGTTCCAAGCCCCGAGCTAGATGGATCCCTACATTTCCTTTTTGTCCAATGGATCCTTACCAAATGATTCAAAAGAGTCAAAGAAGATAAGGAGAACTTCTTCTCGTTTCTAGTTGTCTGAAGGTAATAAGTTGTATCGGCGCTCATTCGGAGGACCTTATTTGCTTTGTCTTCTTCTAGACAAAGTTACCGAGCTTTTAGCTGAGTTGTATGAAGGGATATGTGGAGGGCATTCAAGAGGGAGGTCTTTAGCTTACCGAGCTATGACATAAGGTTTTTGGTGGCCGAGCATGCAAAAAGACGCGGTCGATTATGTCAAAAGGTGTGATTGATGTTAGAGACACGGTTCAATCATTCACTGGCTGGGTGAAAATTTGAATTCAATCTCTAGTCCTTGGCCTTTTGCATAGTAGGCCTAGACATAATAGGACTATTCCCTCGAGCTACCAGGAATAGGAGGTTTATATTAGTTGCCACCAATTATTTCACTAAGTGGGTGGAGACAGAAGCTTTAGCAAATATCCGAGATGTAGATGTGAAGAAATTTGTTTGGAAGAACATTGTTACAAGGTTCGAGGTGCCTCGGGTACTTATTTCAGATAATGGATTACAATTTGGCAGTAAAGTCTTTAGGGAGTATTGCAGCAATTTAGGGATAGTTAACAGATATTCTTCACCAGTTTATCCCTAGAGCAATGGACAGGCAGAAGCAACAAACAAGTTAATAGTAAATGGTCTAAAAAAAGGCTAGAATGAGCAAAGGGAAACTGGGTTGATGAGTTACTAAACGTTCTGTGGGTGAACCGAACTACACCAAGAAGGTCGACGAATGAAACTCCGTTCTTTATGACATACAGAGCAGAGACTATTATACCGATTGAGATTAGCTTATTGAGCATGAGAGTTGATAACTACAATCAAAGTAATAATGATGCTTGATTGGTCAGGATGCTAGATTCATTGGAGGAAAAGCGAGACATGGTAATTGTTCTGCTTGCTGATTATTAATAGAAGCTGGCTAAGGGATATAACAGGGGAGTGAAGCCTAAAGAGTTTGTGCCGGGTGACTTAGTTTTGCGGAAGGCCGAGAGGAGCATGAAGGACTGGAATGCAGGAAAGCTCACCCTAAATTAGGAGGGACCTTATCGGGTGACAGCCACAACCGAGATAGGGGCTTATTACTTGGAGGATATGGAAGAACGACCTCTACCTCGACCGTGGAACGTGTATAATCTCAAAAAGTATTACCCTTAAGCAAAGAAAGGGAAGGGAAAAGGAGTTGTAAGATGTGCTTCAATTTGTAAACAAATCCTAAATGAAGAGCTTAGGACCAAAGTTGTTTTGCAAATTATTACTTATCACTTAACAGATTTTTTCTAAGGGCAGAAACATGGCCTCAGCCCGACCCCAGTCACCAACCATGTGGAAACCTTAATAGATCCCTTTTAAGGACAGAAGCATGGCCTCGGCTTGACCCCGATCACCGATCATGTGTAAACTTTAGTAAAACTTTTCTAAATCTTCAATTTGAATGAGGCCACCAATCATATATAAACCACAATTAACCTTTAGGAAGCAGGTCATCTCTGTGAGAAGCCCCTCAATGTAAAGGGCTCCTTATTCTAATTCGTGGTTTACAGGGATATGGACAATGACCCCTAGGGAATGGGTGGTAAGGAATCTTGCAAGTGATTTACTGATTGTTGGTGCTTAAAATTTCTTTTGAGACAGGATAACACCACCTCACTTTGAATTATTGGATCATACATACGAAAAGGGTTCGGTCGCACAACTGTTCATTAATTAAAATTCAACTATAGCAAGAAGATTGTACTAAGTGTTGCAAAAAATGAAATGGAAATATAAATAAATGATTTAATTAGGAAAACGCAAGTGTTCAACATGGAGAGAACCAGATACGATTTAATACATAATGCTCAAAACACCGAGCTAAGTACTAATTATTTAAACAATAAAGGTAAACAAAGACGGGCAGATTAACTGGACGGATCTCGGGGTTCAGCAGTGGAAGTCTTAGGAGCAGTAGTAGTGTCCAAGGGAACAGAACTTGGATTTGATGGTAGAGCGCTTTGGGCCTCAATAGGAGTAGCATTACTCAGGTTCTTTTCATCAAGTACCACAACATAGGCATCAATCTACTCAGATAGTTCCCTTATGCCTGGGCTGTCTTCCTTATGTCTTTAGAATCTTCCTCCCGATCATCTGCTGGGGTGTCCACAAGGGGATCTTCAAGCAAGGGAACTCGGTTGGCATCTTTAAAAGGGGAGTTGTCTAGTAAACCGATGGCATTCACTACAACCATCCAGCCTTCCATGAACCCAAACTTCCAAGATTTAAAGATCACTGGCCCAGTCGAGTTCTCAGCACCCTTGAAACCCATATTGTAAAAACTTGCTCGTAATTCTTCATTGTTTCCTTCAAGTTAGCAAGTTCCTTGTCCCGAGCCAAGACAATGCTGGAAGCCTCCGCTAGCTTAACCTCGGTCTCATCAAGCTTTGTCTATAGCTACTCGGCTGTCTTCTCGGCTATCTTTCGAGCATTATCCGCCGTGGTTACTCTGCATTACACCGAGCTCAGCTCCAGGGTCTTTTCATTCAAGCTAGCTTTAGCCACCTGCTTCAAGGATTTTTCTTTATCTGTTTCCTCCATCACCCCTTTAAACTGACCTTCCACCACATGGGTCAATTGGGCAGCCTGAAGCAATAAAAATTGCATGGTGGGGTCAGTATAAACCGATAGTTAATACTTAGAAAAATTGAAGCTAATCCAAGTGAAGTTGGAACTAAATAATAAAGAAAAGTTCGGGGAATAGGAGTACTTACAGCTGTAGTATGCCACTTCAACTTGGAGATGATGTCCTCATCCCGACAGTCAGCATAATGGTTTATGTCGTTGGGAAGCAGCAGAGCTTGCTAAGGCTGTTAGAAATTTGTCCACTGAGACCATTCCAACAGGTCCAAATGAACGAATCAGTGGGAAAAGCTTTGTCTTCCAATTGGAAGAAGCATTCCCATCCAACAATAGAAGAGGTGGAAACCATGTGAGATCCTATCACCGTTTGCTGCTCAGCAGAACCCACCCTTCGGGAAGCTTCCTTAGGCTGGGGAGTCAGGGTGGTAGTCACAGTAGTGGTAGGGGGCTAATCAGTTGGAGGGGTGCTGGATTGAAAACGATGGCCCTCAACAACCCTCTTCCTCTTCCTACGTTGCTATGGTGCAGCAGGGGGAGTGGCTCGTTGGGGAGGTGCTTGGGGCATAACCTGTCCTTTGACCGGTTGTGCTACCAGAAACCAACGTTTAAAAGCTATACCATTGCTATGGGAGGATTTTAAGGGATCAACTCATCTACGATTGGGGCGTCTACGTGAACGTGCACAGCCTGACCATGAAACACCATGTTGCTTGAACCGTCCTAAACCGGTTCAAGGGATCCTTCCCCGACGATTATAGGTCTTTGGTGTCTAGCCTCTCCACTAGTAAGGTCGTGCAACAAGAACCCTGGTAGCCGTACGACTAGATACGATAAGGGGGAGCGTCTGACTATAAGAGCTTAAGTCTTGATAACACGTATAGGAAGGAACGCACCCAAGAATCAAATGGGAGGCCCTCAATTGTTCGTCGTAAAGCACAAAAATCTCTGAACGAAGGATGAAGTTTAACTCCCAAACACGTACGATGCTAAGGTCAGGCTGGAACCTTTTGGAATCTACAATAAAAAGAGATGAGTGAGGTCGGTTAGGGATACATAAAGTGTCAATTAAAAAAAAAGAGGGGGGGGGGGGGGCTTCAAACAAGTTCATGCTTCATAAAGTACCTACCTATTTGGCAGGAAGAAGTTAGGAAGTTAGTTCGCCGTTGAGCTAGTTCCTACTCACTCTCATGAACTCCCCCACGAAGTTCTTGTTAGAGTTAGGAAGACAGGACATCAGTCTAACCATGGTATTTTGGGTCTGGAGGTAATAACCATGTTTTAGACTCCCCCAAATGGTGTAAAGAAAGTTAATGTCGTGATGAATCAGACTAAGGCCAT
The DNA here is from genome assembly GCA_023621385.1 of Quercus gilva. Lineage (NCBI taxonomy): Eukaryota > Viridiplantae > Streptophyta > Magnoliopsida > Fagales > Fagaceae > Quercus > Quercus gilva. Next base: position 65,293,721 of record CM042476.1, on the reverse strand, counting down.
ACAATCGATTGAGACGCCCAACTCAGTTTACTACCCAGTAAAAGTTAGGCAGACACTAGTCGAGGCTAAGCCCGTAATAGCCTAATGTTCTAAGTAAGAGGGGATCTACAGGAAATCTAACCCCACCTTCTAATATTGACATTAGAGGAAAAAAGACTACATGAGGCAGCCTTTGATCCCCTATATCTCCTTCGTGATAGTATGAAATGTTCACATCACGAGGGATATTGAACCTAGTTTTGAACAACATTTGCGTTTGTGTTTAAGAGATGTGAAAAACCTATATTTTCCTACTAAGGTAACTATGGAAGACTGAGAATGAGAGAGATGAGGAAAGGAAGACTTACAGAGTAACTTCTTGGTAAGAGGGACAGTCTTAGGAGAATCCTAAGGGCTCGGGTAAAGAGAGCGAAGAGAGTTATGAATTTGAAAAGAAATAAAGAAAGTTGTAAAAGGAGCAATGACAATATATATAGGGAGAGGGATCATTTAATGCAACTACAAAGCAATTAATTAATACGTACTACTGTCTCAATGCACGCGTGCCTCCATAATCGAAGCGCCAACTAATCAGGACCGTTCGATGTGCCAGACAATGCCACGTGTTTGAAAAATGCAAACTATTATGTCTGCTGTAATTATGGAGTGACGTTTGATCTTCCCAAGGTATAACTGTTGTTTCATTCAAAGGCCCTGCCAAGCACTGAGTTAAAAATCCCCGATCCTATTTTCACGAAATGATAGTAGGATCGGGGGGGGGGGGGGGGGGGAGGGGGAGGGGGGCGCTATTGTGGGGGGTTGGGCTCAAAAAGCATGTGCTAATCCTACTAGAGCCCAAAGTAAGGCCCAAGGCCTATTAGAGAAGCTAAGTATGGTTTGTGTGAAGGAGGTTAGCTTTCGGCCCTATCATAGCAGGCCTAGCCTAAAAGTTAGGATGACGGGTTAAAGGAACGATCACCCGAGGAAGTCTTTAGGTGGTTAGCTTAACACTGACCAATGATGAGGGAAATTAGAATAAGGAGTGAACATAGTGGTGTCGGTAACCGAGGATTGATAATGCCTTTGAGGAATTCGCCGCTGAACACTGTTTGACGTTTGAAACAAGTTCCAAAAGAATCCTCTGAAATTGTGACGATTCCTTGGGATTCTGATGGACGTGGGAATACTTGTGAGGTGGGAAAATAACGATGATAACTCCACTAATGAGAGACTATAAAAAGGGGAAAGAGGTTTACACAAAGGAGGTTTGAAAATTTGGGGAGTGAGAGATCGAAAGGGAAACACTGGGAAACACAAGGGAATAGAGGGAAACAAGGAGAAAGTATTGGTAAAAAGATTTAGCTGAGACAATCCAAGCGAAGTTTGAGGCCCAATCTATAGGATCATGATATAGCCCATGTATAAATTAATTGGGCCCAAATACTACAACTAAAAGAGAATTCGGCTGCTACAGTAACATTTATTTTAATTCAAAAGAATTTTGTCAAACTCTAAACTTATAGGGATTGGTTGATTCATACTTTACAGCCCATTTTGTCAAACTCCATTGTTTGGCTTTATGTGAGGTTGGTTGGTTCGTATTAAGTTTATGGGTTTTAATTGATTGATCTATACTTTCTTCCATTAGTTGGATCAAACTCTATGGCCCATTCTATAAAATAAATAAATATATATATATATATATAAAAACTCTATGACGCATTATTAAAATTGATATTAATCACACATGGGAACTATTTTCTAACCAAAAAAAAAAAGGATTACCTAATTTTATTAGTATATATAAATAAATAAAAATCAATACAGTATATGAAGTGAAATCAAAATTGATTTTTGTAACCAAAGTTCGTTTATCTAGTCTCTTTTCATCTCCATATTTTAATGATATTTAGTGATTCACTCTGTAAACAACTAAATTTCAAGTTTGACAAAATCAAACAAGTAAAAGGGAAAGAAAGAGAGATTGTTTTTGTTGTATTAAAATGGTTTCATAAGCTAGTTCTCTCTATTTCACCACCATACCAGAGATCTTGAAGTAAGTCTAAACACAGTAAAGTTGAAGATTGGTCATCATGACCAAAGCCACAAAATCCTCCATAGTCAATTTTTGTGAAGACATCTTCAAGGTGGATCTTGAAATCACGAATAGAGTACACGTGGAGAATTTCATGATAGAAGAGTTCAAAGCGTTTGGAGCAATTTGTGGGGTCACGATTGTAAGTTCTACTGTAACTAGTTTTAGAAGTAAGGGCTTATTTCAATTGTAAACTTCTATTTTAATTTTTAAATAGTAAAATTTTTCTTGGAGTTGGTGATAACCGTCGATGTGTTTTTTTTTTTCCTTTGAATGCGACAATTTATTTTTTTCACTTCATTACCAAATTGCTTGTCAGTTAACTATTGATTTATTGCTTATTTGGTAAAAGAGTCTTTGAACATGTGAAGTACATTTAAAGATTATTATTGTCATTATTATTAATATGAGTTGTAATATTATGTAGACACTTTTTTTCACAAGGTGCACACGAATTCAAAGTGGGTTATGAATCCAAAAATCACCTTCATGTTATTCTCTGTGGGGGAAAGAAAATGTGATTTTAGAATTAATTCGGACATGTTTGGTTAGAAGATTTAAATACAATATTTTGTTTTGGAGACCATAAATGGTGGGTCCCACACTAAAATGTATTGTTTGACTAATGTTTTCTAAATACATTATTCAGAAAATTATATCCTATTTTCCCTGTTAAAAATGGGATTTTGAAAACAATTAAAATAATATTAGCAAAAAAAAATTTGTTTTAATGGCATAATTGTAAATAAATTGAAAACAATGGACTACACCAATTTGCCTAAACTCTTTTATTTCTTAAATTAATGAGCTTATTTTTATCCCAAGAAAAAATCTCGCGTTTCAAATTCTCACTTATCATTATCCAAAAATAAAAAATAAAAAGAAAGAAGGGTACATTAGTTCTATTCATACACTTCAATTTTGAAAATTATCATTATCCAAATAAATAATAATAATAATAATAATAATCTACACATTACTTCTGTAAAATAAATTTTTTTTTTTTCATCTTAAAATTGAAATGGTCTTCAAAATATCATTTTTTTTTTAATACTTTAAACATTGTTCTTAAAATTGGGAGCCAGAGATGTATAATGTAAAAATTATATAAGTGATTTGATATAATTGTTAGCCAAAATATATATATATATATATATATATATACACACACACTTTTTCCACACCTAGGTGGAGTGGAATATCATAAGGCCAAATTGTGTAATGAAGAGGACTTGTGCAAATGAATAATCAAGTTTCTGCCCCATAACTCTCATTCATGTCACTTTCTTCCTTTCTATATGGTTTTGGTTGCTTTTTCTGAGTCAATGTGGATTCCAAATTACTTGCCTAAAAACAAGCATCTCTTTTTTGGAGATGCACGGCATCCGTTCTCTCCTGTGGGACTATGCATGCCACCTGAAGTCCTCGTTGTCGTTGGCATGGTATGTCCTAACCAAAACTCTCTCTCTCTCTCTCTCTCTCTCTCTCTCTCTTTCTGACTAACTAACCCAACTTACTAGGAAGAAGAAAAAGTATACTAAGAATATAAAATAGACAACAAAATAGGAAGATTCCAAAGAAACAAATCAAGCCTTGTTTTTTGGGTGCCAGTTTAAAATGGCTTCCCATACTCATAGAATACAACAACTACCGAACCCCTCCCACGACCCACATTTTCCATCTCAGGCTTATCCAACCCAACCCATTATCCTCTATTCCTAGGAAATTCCAAGAAGATCGCGACAAAACAATAAAGATTTGAAGATTTCAAATTTGGAGCACATTTATTTGTTGAGGTGATTTTGGTTCACCTTCTCAAACAAAGCCTCATAGCATTATATTAGTATTTGTTGGAGTTCAAGATATATTTCTTAAAGAGTTTGTTATGTAATAGCTACAAGTTTTAATGGGATTGCCTTTTCAATGGCTATCCCCGTCTGCGATTCAAGAATTCCACATGAAAGACGGGAAAAGGCTTTCCGGGATATGTTGATGGCCGACTTCTGCAAAAGATTGTGCATCATATGGATGGTATTTTCGTTATCATTATCATCATTTGCTCAAGGATCAAATCACTATGACCTTAGGGCTCTAAATGCTTTTATTCATCGTCATGCAAATAACATTCTAGTACAGCCTCGTACAGGCATTCTTTACAATATTCCTCTCCCTGCTAACTTCTCGGGCATGGAGGTTTCAGTTATTAGACTCAGAAGAGGGCAATTTTGGGCTAAAGGAGCTAATATTAGTTTCTTTCATATCCCATCAAGAATTCGGCCAATGCCTTACGTTGAAAGGCTAGCCATACTTTATCAGAACTTTGGCAATTGGTCTTCTTATTACTATAATGTGCCTGGTTATAGGTTGGTTGCGCCTGTTCTCGGATTCCTGGCTTATGATTCTATGCATTCAGGAATGATAGGCATACATAAGCTCAAGTTCTACGGCCTGAAGGACCCCATTGAAGTTCAGTTTTCTCATCATGTACTAGAAGGAAAAAATGTGACACCAAAATGTGTCATATTTAGTGCTGATGGGTCATTTAAATTGCAGAACATGAGTAAGTCTTATGTTTGTCATTCACTAGGTCCAGGTCATTTTTCTGTTGTTGTTCCAAATGAAGAAAAGAATAGATTGAAATTTTGGGTGCTGGGATTAGGGCTGGGATGTGTTGGATTGGTTTTATTGGGTGTAGTTGTGGTGGTCATTTTCAGAGTGGTAAAAAAGAAGAAGATCAGGAAAATGGAGAAGCAATCTGAGAAAGGGGTGGCTGTTGATACATTCTGGATAGGAGGAACAAAAATGCCTTCTGCATCAATGATTAGAACTCAGCCAGCCCTTGAAAATGAATATGTTCCCTGATTCACAATATAATTTCTTTGTACCTTTTTTGTTTCCCCATTTTTACAAGTGAAGATACCTTAATTTGTACGTCCTTTAAATTTTAGACAGACAAAGAAACAAAGTATGCTTGTGATATATTCTCATTATTTTTGCATCTCTGATAGCACCCTTATACATTTTTTTTACTCTTCTTCTGTTTGCATTTTTTTTTTCTTTTGTAGTACTTGGATGGAGAAAATTGGTTGTTAAATTTGATTACAGATTACTGCCTCCTACAAATTGTCTATGTCTCCTCTGCCATGATCTATCTTTTAAGCTCAGCAAGTTCATATGTGCTAATAATTATCTCAGGTATCAAATATATACATTTTTATATTAACTCAATAACACTGTGTGAGCCTCGTAGTTATACCAGACTTAACACACTTTGGGAGGGATGATACATATATTTGATGATGAATGCTATACCTTTCCACATATGCATGTTTGGTAATTAGGGCATATATTATTCACGTTAGGTGGAGTTTAATGTACTGCAAATCAAAGGCGGCAACTTAACCCATCTTCCTGAAACATTCATCCAATAATGAATGTAAAAGACAAATTTAAGGTCGTTAGAACAGAATATTAATCGTAGCTTAATTTTAGTAATTTAGCAAAGCAGAAGCATAGATCCCACGAACAATTTCTAAGGATACCATAATTTAACTTATTATATTCTGCATATAGGCCAACAAAGAAGTCCATCCCAAGCTTGGCAAATGATTTCTCTTTACACGCAAGTAAGATTCAGATTCTACCATCATAACTGAATAATCAATATTGGCTTACAATTTTTAATAGTTCTCAAGATTCCATTTACACCACTCAAGTATGAACTCTTTGAGGTATTGGCAAATGGAAACCCATAAGATCTTTCTATATTTATATACTTTCCAGTTCCTATTAATATGTTTGGCTCAACCTTTAAATTGAACCTTACAATCCACAATGGCTGGTGTATTTTATATAACACAACTGCTGCAATAATGGCCTTACTGATGCATGAAAAATTCAGCATGACAATGAGCATAGCAGTATCCAATTGGCTGTGCCTTAGTTGATTAAGAGATTAGTTGAGTTCTTAATTTCAACTCGCAGTAGATTTATTCATAACGATCATAGCAGATGACATTAATCTGGCTTGAATGTTGTTTAATAAAAAGTAGTGTAGTGGATCAGCCTATAGAGTGGATGTCACAGAGTTGGTGCAATGGAAAAGGAGGATCAAAATAAGAGCCATTTAGAATTGCCTGTGAAATAATCTTGTTCGCTGATTCTGTGGTATGTATTCCATCCCAGCTAACATAGTTCTTTGGGTCACTACAAGCTGTTGCGGTCACAGTGCTCCCATTAATCACCTTGGAGTTCCCACAGTATAAATTAGGGTCAAAATTGTAGGTGCCACCTCCATGTCCACAACATGCTTTAGTACCATATCGAAGCCCTGCTCCAAAACAAATGAAAATTAATGCAAATCATTTTACAAAGCAAAATTAGCAATCTGATTGCCACCTTATGTATGACGGAATTAAAGTCTAATACCTAACAAAAAAGAAGTATTTTATCAAACACCTATTGCAATCGTGCTTATTTTACTATATAAACACCATCCAATGGTGCATTTATAACTCCATCTATTGCAATAGACACGTGTTCCTTGTGCATGTGATCAAGATCAGAAAATAATTTTTATTCTATTAAGATAAGATGAGACGAACTAGACTAAAACAAGAAGAAGTTATTTTATAATAGAAAAACAACTGCTTTTTTGAAATTATTTTCAAAAGGTTATGAATTATTCTAAAAATTCATATTATTCAGAAAATGTGACAATTTAAATGAAGAGTCAAAACTCTTCAGTGTATAAATTAAGAGCATGAATCATAGTCATATACATAATCTCATTAAAAAAAAAAAATTCTCTTAAAAGGAAATTTCATATTTGTTGTTTGCTATTAATGACTTTGTTGTATTCTAAAGGTGAATTGTTCTTAATCTGGTAGCAATCTCTTTCGAGTGGGGCAATTATCACCAAAAAAAAATGTTGTTTCAACTCCTCTCAAATTAGTCGCATTGTGTCTTAATCATTTTCGATTTCCTCATTATTGAATTCCAAAAATTTTAGTAGACAGATCTAATTTTTACTATGCTGGAATTGTTGTTGCCGGATTGAGAGAACAAAGAAAGAAGAAAGAGAGGGAAAAAAAACATAAGAAATAAGTAACATAGTTTAGCCTGGCTTATATCCACAACAGAATATCTTAAACAACAACATCTTTAATATAAGAATTATGTGTTATCATGGACCCCCAGAGTAGAATATTTATAAGAGTTAACCCTAGACAAACCATAAGGTTGTAGAATTTTCAATATTAGTAGGACTAGGGTTTTTTTGCTTGATTTTCCTGATCATGATTTTCCTACCCCCAAAAATAATGAACCTATTACGAGTTTAAGTATCTTAGGCCATAATATCTCTCAATGAAAACTTTGTATCATTTGGTTGAGTGATGTTAGAACATTCACATCAGTTTATCTAAATTTTTCTGTCTATTTTAGCATGAAACCCTACTTTTTTCTATTTTACAAGATTATTTTTACAAAACACCCACATCAAATAATCTATTACCTTTTATTTTATTTAAATACTTAGATATATTATTTTTTAAAAATATTTTAACTCTCAGCTCTCTTTCTCCTCTCAGATCTCTCTTATCTTAGCTTTCTCTATGGCAAACCTAAAGAAATCTCTCTCTCTCTCTCTCTTTGTGTGTTGAAGCTCTAGATTTGGGTTTTTATCAAGTTTGATTTTCCATTGTATTTTGGGTTGATTTTCTATTGTTGTAATGGTTTTAAGTCGTAGTGGTTGGATGATGGTAGTGGATGGGATTTGCGTTTGGATTTAGGTGGTGTTGGGTTGCAGGTTATGTGAGACTAAGAAAACAAGAGGGAGAGAGAGTTAGAGGTGAGAGAAATTAATAAAATATCAAATACAAAACTACAATGATTATATATATTTACGTAATTACTGTAGTAATTGTGTAAATTTACACAATTTTTAGCCCAACTGATGTGGCAAAATTTTGGGGTTAGATTTGCAAAATTTGTCACTTTTTCTATTTTATATTCACTGATGTGAATGCTCTTATGAATTTTACAAATACATAAGTCTTATAAACTATATATTAATTTTTGAACACATGACAAAAAAGTAATTAAAAAATTATTTATTATATTATTGATGTGGACTAATTACATTCATTGTGATGTCAATTTATAAGGTTTCTACAGTAGAAGTGTTAGTACTTTAGCATTTTTCCTTGAGTTGAGCTAGAGTCTTTTTTTTCTTTTCTTTTTTTTCCAATTGCATAAATAGATTGTTTTGATTTATTTATTTATTGATAATTTGATAGATGGGGAAAGAGGTATTTAATCCCTAGATGTCTCATTTAAAAATGCTAAGAAATGCCAACAAGTTAAACTATAAGGCTTTTGGCATAGTTTGTTGTGATTAGAACAAAATCACTTGCATCGCGGCCCTCCACTAAATACACTTGTGGAGGGCAGCAATTTTTTTTTTATGTGATGCAAGTAATGTTTTGTCTTTCAATTGGCTAGTGTGTATATAAAGTGATAAAAGAGGTAAAAAAAGGTACCATAAGAAGTAGGATGCCGGAAGAGCTGTAGCAACACAGAATGAGTGTCCACATATATGAGGGAAGCATTTGAGAGAGCTTCCCCAGTTTGTGTTAGTGTCTCCTTCAACATGTTGTTATAGTCCACCACTGCATTGTTGTAAGAGATAACGCATCCAAACTCATCAACGTCTGAACTGTTGTTAGGACGCTCCACCAATAATGCTGGATAGCAACCCACTGGTGCAAGATTGAGCACTAGAAATGCACGCCCGCCTAACCCATATACATCCTACAAATTTGACAATTAATTGGTCATTTATTCTCTCTCTCTCTCTCATACATGCTAGCAAATTAGGAATGCAATTCTCCCTTTGGGGACACCGGGCCATGGGTTCAATAAATTTGAAGGACATGCTCTAAATCTTGAGATCTCAAGGCTCATCCACAATACTGTTGGCCCAAGGGTTTTAGGCTATCAGAATCGATCTTATAGGCAAGAAGTGAAATGGTCTCACACATGTGGCAATACTTCCTTATATAAAAATGTAGATTGGACTGGCTTTAAATGGGCCAACTAAGAAAGGCATTGGTTTAGTACAAAACAATGGCCAATGGGCTTCCTTTCCAACCAATAAGATAACAGGAAAGGAATTGGGCTGGACCATTTTTGTTGGTTTGCATGATATATGTGTAGAAAGTCACAGTACATGTTGCATGATAAGTAAGTAGTTTACCTTGATGGTGCCAGCAATTTGGGAGACCACTTGAGGGAGATACTGTTTCACTCCACCTATTCCTATAGCAGCTAAGTTGGAAGTGAAATCATTTTGACCAATGTAAAATGTGTAGAGAGATTTTCCGACAATGTCTTGTGAAGGAAGTTTCGTCGATTCTAAAGGCAACAACATTCTTCAAGTCATTTGCATTAAAAAAGACGGGGCAATATTCAATTTCCATTTGGGAAAATACTATACAAATAAAATTTCACGGGCCAAAACCATTTTACACACACATATATATTTGAGAACAAACTGAATGAAAGTAGAGGTGAAATCATGGTTTACCTGTTCCATGATACGAGGACGAGGAGCGATGGAATTCATCAACTTTGGTCTTGAATTCCTTCATTTGGTTGAGCTGTATGGCCAGGGAAAAGGGGCTAATACCGGTAACAAATAATGAAGTGTTTGGAAGGAGGACTGTTGAAGCCAATGTTGCATAGTTGGCCCCGTGTCTATAATTTGATCCAATTGATTGCAAATACGGGCTTAAAAATGGCAATCCTAGACCTTGTGCTGCCACGCGCAAAAATATTGGAGAATTAAAGAATACAATTGAAATGTTATTTTCTTCAAATTGACACAACAATACATTAGAGTATTTTTATATATAAAAACAAAAAATATATCTAAAATTTGGTTAATTTTCTTCATTAAATAAAATAAAATCAGGTGTATATCTTATTTAGAACAGAAAATGTAATTTACCTGATCAACAGATAATTATCATAAATTTATAATTCAAAGGACAATCTTTCTTTGTTGAATTCCATATTGAAGTCAAAGACTCACAGCAAAGCCTTTTTCACAACATTTATTTTTTATGGTGTCTAAGTGTCTTCTTTGGAATGTACTGACGTTGCTAAATTATAAACATAAAAAATATTAGCATTGTTACAGTAGGAAGGAAGTTCTTTCATCCGATGCACTTTATAACCTAACAATTTCAAGGGGACAATTCTACTCCTATAGTCCCATATTGAGTTGTCTTTCAGAGAGTCAGAAAGTAGATGGTGAGTTTATGATTTTGATCTATATATTTTATGGAGAATGTTAACCAGCACCGCCTGGTGCTGGTTAAGTGCAGAAAAGACAGAAAATAATTGTTAGGAAAAGTAAAAAAAATTTTGAATAATATTTGTAAAACCGAAAAAAAATGACATAAATAGTAAAAAATGACAAAAAAGTGACAGAAAAAATAAAAAAAAATTGTGCTTAACGGGCACCGCACGGTGCCCGTTAACACAACCCATATTTTATTGTGTGTAGCTTTCAGATGAAATTGTTCTAAAATATTTCTCCTCAGTCCTTACTATTTGACAGGGCTCGTCAGCATGGAGGACTAGGGGGCAAGGCCCCCCAATTCGTTTTAAAAAAAAATATTATTTTATGTATGTATATTAATTTTAGCAATTTTATTCTATATCATTACATTTTGTTTTCCTTAAACAATATCATTGATTTTTTTAAAAGTAATATTATACTCACAAACTTTTTTATAACATTTTTATCAACTGTTTTGGTAGTAAATTTTTATTAGTTCACATATAGACCCACTATTCACATCATTTTTTTATTTATCAGTAACCACTTATCATATCAGTAATTTATAAAAAAGTTTGTAACTCTAGCATTTTTCTCATTTTAGTGGCCATAAAAAAATTTATAGATCTAAAATCTAAAACAAAAATATACAAGTCTAAAAAAATAGCTCAACAACAAAAATTACCAATAGTAAAACTAAAAAAAATTAAGTTTAATTAACCAATTTTATCCAAAATAAACAACTCTACACTTAAAAAATTCTAAACAAAATAATTTTGTTCTTTACTCATACAAAAAAAAAAAAAAAAATCATCTCAATAGCTAAGTAATAACTAAGTTTTTTTTTTTCTAGAATACTAAATATTTTTAACATACACACAGAAAATAAAATATAATTTTTAAAAAAAATTTATAATAATATATATCTAAAAATGCCTTAATTCTGGATATACATAAGTAGCTAAGCAGTAACACACACGGGAAGAGGGGGACCAGTTCAATTTGCACTCAAAAAATAGTAAAGCCCATTTTGGAGGGAGTATTAAATTAAAGAAAGAAATGTATCTCCAGCTAATGCCAATACTCTCTGTCAAAACCTTATGTCATCCGGGCCAAATGAAAAAAGTGGCCCTATGCTGTAATCCGTGTCTCTCCTACCCTAGAAACAGTCCAAGCTAACTTTTCTCCCAACACTTCACCCTGGCATTTTGTCTACAAGTGGAAAAGTGCCCAGTAAAATAATAAAATAAAAACTATCAAATTTAGTAAAACCATATCTAATTCCCAGAAAGCATGCTACTTCCCAGCTCTGCTCTTTTATAATTCAATCTAAAAAAAAAGGATAGAAATTAATAATGAAAAAATTTAACTGCAAAAGGCACATATATAATATGTGATAATTTTTCTTATTTGAAAAAGTATGCTGCCCAGCAGGTTCTAAAAAATGGCAATTACAGACAGTAGAAAATCTGAATCTTAATTTGTATGTACTAAATGTACAATTAATATGTTGTATAATTTGAAGACAACAACCGCGTAGAACATTACTACTTCCATATATATGTTTTTTCATTGAGAATATATAAAAGCATTAAGTAATTAAGGATTACCCAAGAAATCAATAATGAGCCTTCCATCAGAAGCCCGACCAGTAGGTCTGTTGAAGTAAGTCATGCCAAAGGGACCAGACTGTGCCGGAAAAGCTGCCCAAAACCCACCGGTGTCTGAATTCGAGTCACCAAAGTTGAAAATTGCCTCAAAATCACATTTTGAATGACTTAAGCTAAAGCAACCAAACAATATTGTTACCATCACAACCAAAAATTGCCAACATCTAATGATAAACATCTTCGGTAACCAGAGCTTCATTATCTTTTGGTATGCAAACTTATTGGTTATCTTATCGACCTACAAGCCTTATCTTTTTATACCCAAGGCCAAGACACATGTCATCAGTTGCATGTAGCATCATCCTATTTTGGGTAAACTAATGTGTTTGGATTTGAGCTGTCCATTCCATGACTCTTTTTTTTTTTTTTTTTATTTGAGAAGAACAGTTTGGGCCCTTTGGCATGGCTTACTTCAACAGACCTACTGGGATGGAAAGGCTCATTATTGATTTCTTGGGTAATCCTTTATAACTTATAACTTTCTCATGTTAATGCTTTCATTCGCAATGAGAAAGAAAATGATAATATGAAAGTTAAAAAAATAAAATAAAAAAATGGAAGTAGGAATAATGTTCTACATAGTTGTATTCTTCAAATTATAAAATATAATGTACATACAAAAGGGTAAGATTTAAGCTTTTCTTCCCAGTTTTCATTCATGGTATGGTTCAGTTTGATGGAGGTTAAGAATTTCACGCTCTTTTTAAAAGGAGCTTAGTGTTTGCTATTTGGAGAATTTAGCTACAAACTAGTGTTATCGTCTTTAGAGAGAGGCGTAGATAATCTGGCTTAACCAGAAACTATTCACTTTCTTTTCTTTCATAAGCAAATCACAAATGCCAATCTCTCTCTATTTCATAGGCATTCTAAGTTTATACTTTTTTTTTCTTTTTAGTTATTTTTTATTGTCTTTCATATAGATTGTGATTTGTGATATGGAAGGAGGTTTGCGTTTAAAGGCTTTGCCTATATTGAAAGTTCACCAAGACTTTTGTGGGTTTATGAAACACAAACAAATAAAGTAATTAAATTTAAAAGAACCTATGAACATTTTTTCTAGAACATGCACGTGTGGTGCTTGTGTGATCAGATTAGGCCGTGATTCTTTTCAAATTTTGTTTTTTAAAATTATTCAGATTTAATTGGCAACTTTAATTGTTGCATCTTAGAGGTTAATTGCACTTAACCTGGCATCATACTTCTTCAACTAAGGAATTGTAACATATTATATGCCTTCTGCAGTTTATTTTTATTTATGTTCTTTTTCTTTTTCTTTTTCCTTTTTTATTTTTTTTTTATTTTTTATACAAGATAGAATTTCTATTCTAGTTTAATCTAAGTGTATATGTGTATGAAACTTCCTCCTAGAGACTTAAATCTCAACTCTTACTCTTCACACCTCACAAGCACTTATACTTATAAAGTGACCACCGCACCAAGGTACGCGGTGGTTTTTTTTCCTTTTTTAGATTGCATTTGATTTAGGAATTAGAATTAATGTGGCAAATGGCTGGCAGCTTATGTCAGCTTGCTTGATTTTTTTAGTACTCCTTAGATATCATATACTAATATGATAAAAGTTGAGCTTAGATGCCATGATTGTGCCAAGTGGCTTCACCATATTATAAAAATTTTTTATAGATTTTTAGATTTTAAAAAGAAAACGTTTATATAAAAAAAAATTATATTTCATCTTAAATTGTGGCAACGTATATCACACTAAAAAAAAAGAGGTCTAATGTATCTTAAAAAATAAAATAAAAATAATATCTTAGTTGTTCTTATCAACTTTCCTTCAATTGGTTTATCACTTATTTTCTTCTATTGGTTTATCAGTTAGATAAAGTTACGTTGATAACAACTTCTTCTTTGTGTGTTTTTTATTATTATTATTATTTAATTTCTACATTGATAATTAGGGTTAAAAAAAAAAAAAAAAAACAACAACAACAACAACTATTCTATCCAATTTCCTTCCAACCATCAATCACGTTTGTTTTTTGTTTTAATTGTTACTCTCATTTGGGTTTTTTTTTTTTTTTTTCTTTTAAAAAAAAATTAAAACTTAAGGAAGACCTAAATTATCAGCAAGAAAGTTTTAAATGAAATAAAAAATTATTATATTTATCTTGATCGGTTGTATTTTTAATAAAAAGTAGAAAATTTATTGCTAAAATTATATATATTACAAAGAGTATGATAAGTTTAGAACTGCCAGCTAATACAATTTAGCAGTATCATGGCATTGTAAATCTATTCCAAAAAACCGTATATTCCTAGAGGAAAAAAAAATGTGTTGGTGAAGATAAGAAGTTGACCAGCAAAGAAAAACTTTTGTACATATAATATGGTGATATATATTAGCATAGTATCTAGGCATTTGATGAAAAAGGCATTGTTGGTGATGATAAAAAGTTGATCGGAAGAGAAAAAGTTTGATATATATATATATATATATAAAATAGCAAAATCTAAATTAATGTAGACTTCCAAAAGTTTTGGGTATTTGATTTTTACTTGGATTCTTTTTAGGTGGAGTATGTATATATGTACACGGTTAGTTAGTGTATTTTTTTTCATTCTCCAACCTATTGTATAGTCTTTTGGTATAGTCTTCAATTTTCCTACCTCCAATCATGTAGGTATGTGACTTACTCTAATTTTTTATTATAATCAAATTGAATATGTATTTGTTGCCTTTTGTTTAAGTTAATTTCCTTAAGTTTGATCTAATTTATATGTTTATAGTTTGATCCAATTTAATTATTTTGTTGTCCAATATTTAGCCTTTTTTTTAATTTTTTTTATAACAATTGTCCAATATTTAATTATATCCTAAATTCGTTCAGTCTTCATCGAATCAATTTGAAGCATAAGGGTAAGAGTTTGACATCAAAAATTTTTATTGAATTGTTCTTGTAAACATGTTTTACTTTTACTTGCCCATGAGATCATTTATTTGTATCAATTTCTTTATTGAATTCTTCTTATCAACTGTTTACTTACAGTTTTTCTTTAATTCTTAAAATATGTTTTATATACTCTCATTAATTCATTAATTCAAATAGAGATGGTTAACGGGAAAAAAAAAATTTTCCAATTTGTCTATATTCCAAATGCATCATTTACTTATAATGTGGATTGCAAAAATGTATTACTTTTTAATTCTCATCATATCTCAATGCTAATGAAGCCAATTTTAAGTTTTGATGCAAACTTATTTCTAAGGTCTTAACTCTTCTTTTTTATCAAAAAGATTTCAAAGAAAAAAAAAATTGAATTCTTATTCAACCATTAGAGACTTTACCAATTGAACTAACTGGAACCCACAATGTTTAGTAATTTAAGTTGTTCATAATTCTTAACTATTAAATTGAGGTTACCACTTAAATATGATTTCAATTATAACTTCTTTAATCATTTTTAATTATTGAGTTTAAGGTTGTTCATTTGAATGTGCAGTGGTGATTACTTGAGCTTTAAAGCTTAATAATTATTATGCAAACTCCCTTTTTAAAGCTTAATATATTTTTATATGCAAACTCTCTTTATATTTTTTTTAGGCATCTCCTTTTATATTAGTCACATAGTTATTTACCATATTCCATTAAATTAATTTTGGACTTATATATGATTTTTTTTTTTTTTTTTATAAAAACTTAATCTTACAGCATTCAAAAAAGATTACTCAACTTCTAGAAAAAGGAAGTAAAATATTACTTTATTTTTATTATCTATTTTATTTTTTAATTTTAATTAAATTAAAAAATTATTTTCTTTAATTTACACATGATTTTTAATTGAGCTCCGGACATAATACTAGTGGTTTTACTAAATTTGACAGCTTTTATTAGGCACTTTTCACCATGCACAACCCACTGCCAGCTGGATGCACACCAAAGATCAGATTTTTAGGTTTTTGGGGTGATGTTGCATTTTAAGTCTTTAGTGACGTGACTTATTGTGTGCATGTATTTTTAGGGTAAGGTGTGTGTGAGCCTTTTTATTTATTTATTTTTAAGGAGTCGCCATCAACTTACAGCATTCAAAAGTTCCTTCTTTTTTTTTTTTTTCTTTTTTTTTTTTTATAAAAACTTAATCTTATAGCATTCAAAAAAAATTACTCAACTTCTAGAAAAAGAAAGTAAAAGATTACTTTATTTTTATTATCTATTTTATTGTTTAATTTTAATTAAATTAAAAAAATTATTTTTTTTAGTTTACACATGATTCTTAATTGAGCCGTGCATTGCACAGACATAATACTAGTGGTTTTACTAAATTTGAAAGCTTTTATTAGGCCCTTTTCTACCATGCATAACCCACTGCCAGCTGGACGCACACAAAAGATCATATTTTTAGGTCTTAGGGGTGATGTTGCATGTTAAGTCTTTAGTGACGTGACATATTGTGTCCATGTATTTTTAGGGTAAGGTGTGTGTGAGCCTTTATATATATATATATATATATATTTTTTAAAGAGTCGCTATCAACCATTAGTTTTGTATTAGGTGTGATTGGTCACATATTTGTCTAATTCGTTTTAAATTACCTAATTAACTAAACCAATTTTAAGGATTTATTAAAGTAAACCAAAAGTCTCGAACCAAAGATCTTAAACTCAGAAGTTCAGATATGTGTGGAGACGGTATTAGTCACCCCACACCATCTATCTAATGAATAGTACCCCATTTTAATTTATTTCTAACGATATCTTTTTAGTGAAAAAATAAGATACTAACATTTTGGTTTTGAAAAAGTTTTGTACAAATAATACATATATATATACACACACACGTAAATATTTATTTGCGTGTGTGTGTATATATATATATATATAAATATACATAGCATGCGAAAAACATTTACCACGTTACAAGTAATAATATGCAATAACATGTAAATATTTATTTTATTATTTACAACGTAGTTAGCATGTGAATATTATGTATATTACATGTAAATGTACATGAAAATAAAATAAAGAGAGGGGCTAAGAAGAATAGCACCTTATTGTCATCCACCATATTTTCTAATTTTATCATGCAAAAAAGAATACAATATGAATACATTAGTGCCAAGAAGGAGAGAAACTATGTAAGTTTGATTGGTGCCTATGGGCTCAATGAGATTGAACCATAAGCACAAATCTCTAAAAATACAATCCTAAGAAAAGGTTTTAAACAACAATGCCAAAAAGGAAATACATGAATTTTTTTTAAAATAATTTTTCTGCAAAAAGTTTGCACATTTTGTAAAAAGAGTTTTTCTTTACTTTTGAAAACATTAACTTTTTGAGAAAAGAAAGTTTCGGGGAATTTTTTTTTTTGGTAAATTACAACTTACCCACTTGAGATTTAGCTAAAATTTAAGTTACCTATCTGTGATTTGAAATTTGACATTTTATCCACCTGAGATTAGCTTAATTAGAATTTTATAATCCACCTATGTTAAAAAATGACTAAATATGTATTTTTGCCCCACTTTTATATCTCTTTCCTCCAAAAACATAAAAATACAATATCAAATAAGATCAAAAAGAATCCAGTAGAATATTTGCATCATGGGATTTCAAATTACAAGTAGACAACTTAAATTTTGATCAAACCTCACATGAGTAAAGTATCATATTTCAAACTACAAGTAGGCAACTTAAATTTTAGCCAAACCACAAGTAAATAAGTTGTAATTTGCCCTTTTCTTTTTTTAGAAAGGTTATTGACAAAAGAGAAAAATTTTTAGAAAACTATTTTCATCATTTTTGAAAGAGAAGAATTTCCTTAAAATGAGCAAAATTTAAAAGGCTTCTTTTTAAAAGAGGCTTTATTATTTATTTAGAGAAGGTTTATGAGAAGAATTTTTTTAGAGAAAAGAAATGCCAATATTTTTTTTCAAAAGACAGAACCCGAAAATTTCATGGCATTTAGAATTTGTTTTGAAAATCGTTTTGTGAACAATTCTAATTTTGAGAAAACAAAGAGGAAGGGAGTTTTAGAAAGAAGAGTTGATAGAAAAAATATTCATGGTTTTTAAAAGAAAGGGTGTTTAATTTTAAAAAGAATCCCATGATTTTTATTTTAATGATAAGATTTTAAAGAAAAGAGTTTTGTTTTTAAAATATTTTCTTTTTCTTTTTTTGTAAAAAAAAAAAGTAATTCCAAAAAAAAAAAAGATTTGGGAAAAGAATTTTTTTTTTTTTTTTTGAAAATTTTCATGGGTTTTTATTTTTAAGAAAGAGAAAAGATTTGAATTAAAAATCCCATGATTTCTATGGCGGAAGGAAACTTATGTTGAAAATGTTTTTGTAGGGAAAACGATTTTGAACAAAAAGAAATTAAAAAAAAAAAAAGTGCTCATGGGTTTTGTTTTCAAAAAGATTTGGGTTCCAAAAATCCCATGATTTTTAGAAAAGAAATGCTATTTTAGAAACTTTGATCATTAAAAAAAAAAATTCTGAAAAGAAATTCCAACGTGGTAAAAGAAAAAACATTTTTTTTGAAAGAAGAAAGGTAGATTTTTTTTTAGAAAAGATACTTTTGTTTTTGGGTTTAAGAAGGAAGAAAAAGATTTTTTTTTTTTTTTTAAGAAAAAAATTTTAAAGGAAAAGGTTTTAAAAAGGATTTTTAAGAAAAAGGTTTTGTTTTTGAAACAACTTTTGAAATGGAATAAAGTTTTTTGAAAAATCTTTTTTTTTTTTTTGGGGAAAAGCTAACTTTAGAGATTTGTTTATATTAGGGTACGTGACCTTTAAATCCTATTGTAGTGCCACATATGACATTATATTTTATGTAATAAACTTGTTTTATTATTATCTAAAATAATGGTAACATGAATATTTGGACATTAACATATAGTCCATAAGATGCATAGTATGTGATTTATGTGATTTAGTCATAGAAAATATAAATCACAAGTTCTTTGTAAATTCAGAATTTTAGTTCGTAGTCAGTGATGAAATTGGGCATTTTATATACGAAAACTATAACATATCAACGAAGATGATTTGTCTTAATCATGGAAGTGGAGACTTCTAATTGATATGTTGATATATTTTAAGAGTTAAGACATATTGAACTGAACCGTTGTGAGTTTTATTATTCTACTAACGACTATCAAATGAATAATAAATCTCACGACTTCTATTTATATCAACTCTTAATCCTTGGAGAATAATAAATCTAATCATAAAGTGTAGGTTGCTTTGATATATTAGGGGTAAGATCTAAAGTTACAATCAAAACTTCAGTATGTTGGGCAGCTACATTTAATGTTAAATGAACATATATTCTCAAGATGGAATTCATAATTTCTTAACGGAGATATAAAATATTCCCCTGAGATAAGTTTAATGGGTTTGGTTATTCAGAATAATAGACTTAATTACTTTAGTAAGAAGTTACTAAAATATATATTTATGAAATTAGATTTCATAAATATATGATAAATAACTTAAAGGATAAAATCGGGCACTCAAGGATTAAATTGTAGTAATCTTCAAAGTGGCAGTCAACATTTATGACTTTGTATTACTACGAATATTTTAATGAAGGAGTTAAATGTATAATAAAGTCTTGGAATATAATTTATTAATAAGGCCTAGAATACAATTATATTTATATAGTAGTATTAAATATAATTAATGGTAATTTTGGGCTTGTCAAGAGTTGATAAAGAGGCCAAAAACCCATTAGAGCTAGTGTCTTATTTGTTCCTTTTGGTCCCACTCCAAGCCACATACTAAAACCCAATTAGAATGACCGCTAGCCTAATTAGATAATCAGTTATATATAAGGAGAGAAACATACAGAATTTTCAGAAGTATAGAAATGGTGTGTATGTGAGTGTAAGTTACTCTCTTATTCTCCCTTGAACACATACATGTAAACTGATTGAGAAACCACACTTCTTGGGCATAAGTGGAATTGAAGTGAAGATTAAAAGTGTTCCCAAGTACTTCTAAGTTCTAAGCTTTGGTTTTGAATTTCACTGCACCAACCGCACCAAGATACGCTCTCTTGTTCTTAAATTCTGAAATTTACATAGTACATATTATCAATGGCAAATGAAGTAGTTCCATTAATTTTCTACTGCGTATGTTTTTTATGAGATACAAAACTGTATTTTCATGTGTTTTTCTAACAGTTTACTCAAGCTATTAATTTATGGCAACAATGCTTATGAGAAAAAAAAAAAAAAAAGTAAAGAGCAACAATAGTAAACAAGTGCTATAAATTAAAAAGACAAGAAATAAAGTGTAAGAAAGTAAAGGAAAGTAAATAAAGTTGCTTAGAAATTAAATGACAAGGAAAATAAGATGCTTGAAATTTATCAATTGCAAATGAAGTAGATCCGTTAATTTTCTGCTACATATGTTTTTTATGAGATACAAAACCATATTTTTATGTGCTTTTCCAACAGTTTACTCAAGCTATTAATTTATGGCAACAATGCTTATGAAGAAAAAAAAAAAAAAAAAAAGTAAAGAGCAACAATAGTAAACAAGTGCTATAAATTAAAGGACATGAAATAAAGTGTAAGAAAGTAAAGGAAAGTAAATAAAGTTGCTTGGAAATTAAATGAAAAGGAAAATAAGGTGCCTGAAATTTAAATGACAGGGAAGGCAAATTACTAGGAATTTAAATGACAAGAAAAGTATATGACTAGAAATTAATAACAAGGAAAGTAAAGGTTCATTGGAAAAAATAGGGTTTTTAGTGATTTAGCCTAAATAGGCACTAATCTTGTTCAAGTCGTATAGGTCCTTTGTCAAAAAAGAAATGGGAGTTCAAAGCCATCAACCATTCTTTGAGACAACATACCCATATTGTGTTTTGAACAAATTTTAAGACCCATATAGGAAAAATGTATAGAAAATCATTTTAGGTGATGAAAGAGTAAATATACAAACAATAGATACACACATATATAACAATGGGAATAAATAGTGCAATAAATAAAGGGGATGGGGATGAGCAAAATGTAAATGGGATGACAAGTAAAATAAAGGGGGGATGGGGATAACCTTAAATGTAAATGGGATGACAAGTAAAATAAAAGGGAAGTGGGATGAACATAAATGTAAATGGAATAACAAGTATAACAATGTAAATAAATGGGCAATAAAGTAAATGGAACAACAAAAATGTTCCTAGATGCCTAGAAGAGATGTGACTTCTTCCCCCTAAGGCTACTTCTCATATAATGTTTAGGTTAAGGTTCAATACCCATCTAGGAACCCACAATAATATAACAAGATAATCATTCACCAACAAATAGAATATGAACAAGGAACTAGAGACATAGATATAAACAATAACACAAATAAAGAACTAGGAATATAAAGCAAGATATTAAAGAAATAATAAGTAAAAAGAGCACTTTCATATATGAAATGTATGATATTACAAAGGAAAAGAGAAGACGAGGGATGGGTGTAGCTATATAGAAGCTACCCCATCCCTATACAACTTACCCACTTACCAAAATTATTACAAAAAATAAGGGGGCTGAAAATTTGGGAGGAGTTTCCTAAAGAAAAGAGAGAGAGAGAATTTTTCAGAATTTTTCAAGAGTTTTTTCTGATTTTCTAGTATATTTTTTTTTCTCTTAAACAAATGGGGGGGGGGGGGGGTGGGGTGGGGTGGGGTGGAGGCTATGTGATGGTGTTCTAGGACATAGCCTTCTACTTGTCCTCCAAGTTTTGACTATTTTGTGTTTTTCTCAATTTCTGGTCCACTCATGCCACATCATTATATTACATATTAAAAAATAGGCACAACCACACTTAATCAATTCTAATACCCATTTGAAAATCCAACTTAAGTGTGAGTTTATTGAGATGTTGTTATGTGTGGTATGATGTATTAAGTTTTAAGTAAAAAATTAATGTGACAATCTTTTATTGGATGATACAAAACATGAGTTTTACACCCCATCTTAGAATTCTTTCAAGTAGTATTCTTAAGAAAATTCTTATACATTTATATTAGATGGTGAAGTAAGAGCAATACAAAAATCAATATGGATCACTATTTATACTCAATGGGTTATGTCCCTTCAAAAGACACCTTTAGAGAGTTACATAAGTGAAATTTAATGTTCACAAGGCATTGTAAACGTTTGACTTACTCAGAATAGTCACCAGGAATTCTATAGAAACTGTTTTTCTTATACTTTTAACGAGTCAAACAGGAATCGAAAAAACCAGAGTGGCCAAAAATCTTCCACCATCGATTCAACCTATCGAATAGGATTTTTAACTAGTCGAAATCCTTAAACATGATCTTTTATTTATCATCTTATTCAAATGATATGACTTCATATTCAAACATCTTATATTACTACCTAGCTTATATATATCTATATATAATACAACTATCTCATGGCTCTGCTATTTTTTTCTACCACTCACAGCCTACCATGTTGGATAGTTATGATTAAGTGTGTGTGAAAATGTATGATGCTAAGAGCATTTGCATCAACTCATGCAATTTTTTTTGTCTATTTTAGCACAAAACCTACTTTTTCTATTTTACATACTCATTTTTTAAAACACCTCATATCAAATTATCGATTTTATACTACATACTAATGGGACTGACGAACTAAATTTCCCTGGACGATCTCATCAAACATGCTCATCTACCTCGGTGCGACACGGACGAACACAAAAGAACCATTAATAAGAACATTCAATGCCTTGAGCAGTTATTAAACAATTGGCAGACCATTGGAGCCTCATCAAAACTCATATTCATGAGCCTTGAAGCGTTACAAAAAGGGCACTAAAGCCACAATTAAGGCCCCCAACGGCTGGGAACCACAAAGCTGTATATATACATTTTGATAAGCCACAAACCAGGTACATTGACACATCTAAAATCATTCATAGTCACTTTGATATTTAGTGTTATTCTCTAAAGGCTTCCTTATACTAACTTTGGCATCGGAGATGCTGTGGCAGGCACCACATCGATGACCACCTAGAGGAAGCCATCTTACCATATTTGCAGGGACACAGATGAAGAACTCATCTCCATCTGGATGCACTTACAAAGACTGACGATTTGCACTTCATTAGTTTGGCGCCATCTGTGGAGAACGACATTTTCATACTTAAGTTCAAAAGCGTAGTTTGCAATTAACTTCTACATTCAGATGGAGTCCAACCAGGATTCTGCAGCATTAGCTCTGCAAGTCCAGGCTTTTGCAATCAGCATTAAAGAGCTCACCAGACAGAATCAGGAAATAAGGCTACGGCTTCAACAAGAGGATAACCGGTTTAAAGCCAATCAAGAGGATGAGGGAGATAGCCATAAAAGGAGCGACCATCGAGGGCCAACTACTCCAGATAAACAAAACTCAGATCTTCTTTGGGAAATGACAAAGGAGATGGACGAGCTGAGGAATGCCATTAGGGGAAAAACAAACCGAAGCTTGGATAGAATGGTCAGGGCAACAGATTCGCCCTTCACCGCGGCAGTCTTAGAATGCCTTGTGCCATCGAAATTTCGCTTGCCTCAGCCTGAGTCGTTAAACGAACTTAAGGACCCTTAGGAGCACCTCAACACCTTCAAGATAACACTAGGCCTTCAACAGCCTCCTGACGAAATATTATGCCATTCCTTCCCTACCACTCTCAAAGGAGTTGCAAGGGAGTGTTTCACAAAGTTACCAACATCGTCCATAGACAGCTTCGAGCAATTGAGCAATGTCTTTTTGCACCACTTCGTTGGGGGACAATGCCCGAAGAGGCCTGCAAACCAATTACTCACCATTAGACAAGGGGAGAAAGAAACCCTGAGGTCGTACGTGAAACACTTTACTCGGGAGACTTTAAAGGTGGACGAAGCTGATGATAAGGTACAGTTGACGACCTTTAAAGCAGGATTGAAGTCTAGAGAGTTCGTGGTTTCACTCACAAAGAATCCTTCTAAGATAATGGCAGAGATGCTCCTGAAGGCACAGAAGTACATGAACATTGAAAATGCATTAGCCGCCATAAAATACGTAGAAAGGCTAGGAGACAAGGAAAAGAAGGAGGATGATCGTAGAGGACGAAAAGGGGAGTGTTCAGATCATCAGACTAGTGACGAGAGTAAAAGGAAAGATGAAAAAACTCCTTGAACGGTAAAATTCACTCCTTTAGTTATGGCTATTAACAAAATTTTGGCGCAGATTAAGGATGAGCACTACCTCAAATAGCCAAGGCCATTACATTCGTTATCTAACGTGCGTGGCAAAAAGAAGTACTGCTACTTCCACAAGGATTACGACCACTACACAAAGGATTGCAGGGACATAAAGGAGCAGATAGAGGAGCTTATACGGAAAGGGAAACTGCCGAAGTATGTGAAAAAGGGGGAATCTAGTAGGTTCAAAGGCGACAGCAAAAACCAGCACGAATCTTCACCCAGGGATGAGGATCACACGTCCCAGCACCCGCCAAGTGTGATCAGGGAGATAAAGACGATCACAGGTGGCCTATCCACAGGTGAGTTGTTCAGATCCCTCAAGAAAGCATGCTAGAGGCAGGTGAACAGTGTCCACAGAATGCCCCCACTTAAGCAAAGATGGACAGACTGAGACATATTTTTCTTGGAAGAGGATGCAAGAGGAGTGAAGCAGCCTCATGACGACCCCCTGGTCATAATGCTCACGATAGAAGGATTCAATACCAAGAGAATTCTCGTGGACAATGGCAGCTCTGCAGACATCATCTACCTCTCTGTTTTTCAACAGCTGAAGCTAGATCCAAGAAGGCTTCGCCCATTCGACTCCCCCTTCGCCAACTTTAGTGGAGACAGGGTGTATCCCAAGGGCATAGTGACAATGACAGTTACAGTGGGGACTCACCTGAGGCAGCTGGCTTGACAATTGGGCTTCTTGGTGGTAAATTGTCCTTCATCTTATAATGTGATCATTGGGAGACCCACGCTCAACCATTGGAAACTATCTACGTCTACCTACTGCTTGAAGGTAAAGTTTCCAACAGAAAACAGTGTGGGTGAGGTAAAAAGAGATCAAATACTGGCCAGGGATTGCTACCAAGCCGTGCTAGCTGCCAAAGAGAACCATACATGGATGATCGAGGAGAAGGAAGAAGATAAAGTGGAAGCCCTAGAGATAGTAGAGCTGGTTGAAGGAGAAATAGTAAGGACGACCAGAATAGGGACGACATTGAGTCCCGAGATGAGGATTAGACTCATCAAGTTTCTTAAAAAGAACTTAGACATCTTTGCATGGAGTCACGAAAACATGCCAGGTATATCCACGAAGGTCATCCAACACAGGCTAAACGTGGACCCCGAGAAGAAACCAGTCTAGCAGAGATGAAGTTTCTTCACTCTAGAAAGGAATCAAGCAATTACAAACGAGGTTAACAAGCTGATGACAGCAAGTTTTATTCGAGAAGTCTACTACCCAGATTAGCTCGCCAATGTCGTCCTAGTGAAGAAAGCAAATGGAAAATGGAGAATGTGTGGACTTCACGAACCTAAACAAAGTTTGCCCAAAAGACAATTTCCCTTTGCCAAGGATAGACCAACTAGTAGATTCTACAGTAGGGCATAAGTTACTGACGTTCATGGATGCATTTTCGAGATACAATCAGATAAAGATGGCTGAAGAAGACCAAGAGAAAACCGCTTTCATCACAAGCCAAGGGCTTTATTGCTATAAGGTAATGCCCTTCGGACAGAAAAATGTAGGAGCAACCTACCAGAGGTTAGTGAATAAAATGTTCAGCAAGCAGATCAGGAGAAATATGGAGGTAAATGTGGATGACATGCTCGTCAAGAGCAAATAAGAGCTTGTTCACCTGGACGACCTCAGAGAAACGTTAGCGACACTCAGACAGTACCAAATGAAGTTGAATCCCAGTAAATGTGTGTTTGGAGTAGCCTTGGAGAAGTTCTTGGAGTTTATGGTGTCCCAAAGGGGGATAGAGGCAAACCTGGAAAAGGTGCGAGCCATACTCGACATACCAAAAACTGTCAAAGAAGTCTATAAGGTTACAGGAAGGATAGCGACACTCAACAGGTTTGTCTCTAAAGTGACATACAAATGCTTACCCTTCTTCAAGACGTTGAAGCAAGTCTTTACCTAGACCGACGAATGTGAGGCGACATTTCAAGGACTTAAGCGTTACTTGAGTAATCCACCCCTTCTAAGTTCGTCCAAGGAAGGGGAAAACCTGTATCTATATCTAGTAGTATCAGCCACGACCGTGAGCGCAACCTTAATTCGAGAAGATGACAGGAAACAGCTCCCAGTTTACTACGTCAGTCAAGCTTTCCAAGGAGCAGAAGCCAAGTACCTAAGGATTGAGAATATTGCATTCGCATTGATAGTAGCTTTGCGCAAGCTGCGACCTTATTTCCAATCGAGCCCTATCTTGGTAATGACGGACCAACCCATCAAGAAGTCCATAAACAAGCCCAATACAATAGGAAGAATGGTCCAATGGACAATCGAGCTTAGCTAGTTCGATATCGAGTACCACCCCAAGAGAGCCATCAAAGAGCAGGCTTTGGCGGACTTCATCGCCGAGTTCACTCTTCCAAACGCGAACATCCCCACTGATGAGAAAGAACAATGAACTATACAAATCGACGGTTCGTCAACCCAAATAAAGGGAGGAGTAGGGGTCGTCATCATCACCCTAGATGGAGAAATGCTTAAATATGGAATTCAGCTAAAATTTCTGACCACCAATAATGAAGTAGAGTACGAAGGAATATTGACTGGGCTAAGGATCGAAAAAGCACTAGGAGCTAAAAACTTGCTCCTCCAAAGCGATTCTAAGCTGGTAATAGGGCAAATAAAGGAAGAGTATGAATGAAAGGAGGAAAGAATGCAAAAATACCTAAGGTTGACGAAGCATTTGACACAGGAGTTTGATAGGGTGGAATTCATGCAGGTTCCCAGGAGCCAGAACATGATAGCAGACGAAATCGCGAAGCTAGCATTGTCAAAAGAAGGATCAATAAGCATGGGCTCAAGGATGGAAGTCTAGAAGCGCCTTAGCATTCAAGAATTCTCTACATTTGCAATCCAGAGCACAAGTAGCTAGATGACCTCGATCATATCATTCCTCCAAGATGGACACCTCCCACAAGATGTAGAGGAGGCTAGGAAGGTCAAGAAGAGAGTAACCAGATTCACGATCTTGAATGACACCCTGTATAAGAGAGGCTTTTCCATGCCCTACCTGAAGTGCGTAGATGAAGAGGAAGTCAAGTATATTCTAGAAGAGATTCATGAAGGAGTTTGCAGAGACCATGCAAGCTCCAGATCCTTGGTAAGTAAAATTGTCAAAATAGGTTACTTCTGGCCTATTATGCATGTAGACGTGAGGGAGCTCGTCGAAAAGTGCGACAAGTGCCAGAGGTTTGGAAATGTCCAACGCCTTCCAGCCGAGAGACTGACGATGATAGCCTCCCCATGGCCATTTGTATAATGGGGAATCGACATCATCGGTCTGTTGCCCTAAGGTAAAGGATAGGCAAAGTTCCTATTAGTCCTATTGATTATTTTACAAAATGGGTTGAAGCAGAGGCATTAGTAATTATCACCGAAGCAAGAATCTAGAGCTTCGTATGGAAGAACATAATTTGCAGGTTCAGAATTCCACGAACGATCATATCAGATAATGGGCGGCAATTTGACAGTCAAGGCTTCAGGGACTTTTGTTTAAGTCTGGGGATTAAAAACCAATTCTCATCACCGGGACATCCACAGGCAAACGGATAAACGGAGGTGACTAATCGAACATTGCTTAAGATTATCAAAACAGGTTGGACGACGCTAAGAGGGCATGGCTAGGAGAATTGCCCAATGTCTTGTAGGCTTACAGGACCACGGCAAGAACCCCAACAGAAGAGACCCCCTTCAGACTCACTTACGGCACTAAAGCAGTACTCTCGGTCGAAGTGGGAATGAGCAGTATCAAACGAGAGATGTTCCACGAGGACAGCAATGACGACCAATTAAGAGTCAACCCGGACTGCCTAGATGAAGTCAGAGACGGAGCCTACAACAAGATGACGAAGTACAAACAGAAGATGGCTGATTACTACAACAAACGAGTGAAGTTTAGACAACTAGACATAGGAGACCTTGTCCTACGCAAAGTCACCCCGGCAACCAAGGACCCTGCCCAAGGGAAACTCGGCCCAACCTGGGAAGGGCCCTACCGAGTAGTCCATTACTCTAGATAAGGCAGTTACCACATGGAGACCTTAGATGGACAGAGGCTTCCACGGCCATGGAACATTGAGCATTTGAAGAAGTACCACCAATAGATGTAACAGACGACTGTATTCATTCTTGAAAGTAATAAAAGAACTATTCAGCCAATGTCTTGATGCAAGCGAACCCAGTAACTTAAAAGTCAAAAATAAAATTGGCTAAGTAACAAGATTTTGCTTAGACGGATGTAAGTTACTGACGAAGCCAAAAATGACAAGATCCCTTAAATGGGTGTAAGTCAAAATAAAATTGGCTAAGTAACAAGATTCTGCCTAGACAGATGTAAGTTACTGACGAAGCCAAAAATGACAAGATCCCTTAAATGGGTGTAAGTCAAACATAAAATTGCCTAAGTAACAAGATTTCACCTAAACGGATGTATGTTACTAATGAAGCCAAAAATAACAAGTGGGTGTAAGTCAAACATAAAATTGGCTAAGCAAACTCCGCCTAGATGGATGTAAGTTACCAACGAGACAATATTCTTTCAATGAGCACAAGTCTCAACAAAAATTTTAACCAAGTACCAACAATGCCAACTATTGACGAAGAAAAAACAAAGTAGACAAAGACAAGAATATAAACAAGTAAGTGCAGAATTACAAACATAAGTAAAGGCCCAAAGACAACGGGCAACCAGCACTATGTTATCCTCATAAGCCCATAAACACTGGGTAAAGTTGTTCTCAAATTAGAATATTGTTCTCAAAACAAAATTAAAGAGCCCAAAACACACCGGGCACCTAAAAAAAAAAGATAAAGATTACAAAGGAAAAATGACAGGTTCAGGCATTGTTGGCATCGTCACCACCTGCAGGAGCACTCTCAGGAGCATCTTCCTCAGGAGCTGAGGACAGGGAGGCTTTGTTAGCGGCCATCTCTTTGTCCACCTCTTCCAGATCCAAATTTTGTAAATCTACTCATGTGGGGTGCTTGATGAAGTACCTTCTTAAGAGCTCAAAACCTTTAAAATACCAACTGAAGAGCACTGTGTTGTACTCTTTAGTTTGCTAGAAAGCCTCAACGGCCTTAGCAGCAATAGTTTTGAGTTTCTCCTTGGCAGCCAAAAGCTGTTCATCTTTTTCCAAAGTTAGCTCCCACTCGGCTCTGAGGTCGTCGCTCAAGGTCTTGACTTTTTTCTTAAGGGTATTGGCCTTGTCCATGGCAACAATTAAGTCTTTCTTCAGCTTGGAGTTCTCCACCTCCAGAGCTTCCATCCTAGACTTTGCAGACACGACCTTAGCTTCCTGAGTGAGGTACTCCACTATAATGTGAAGAAGCCCCCCCAACACCTGAAAAGAAAATTAGAGCCTTCAAGACAACAACAACAACAAAAAAAAAAAAAAAAAAAAAAAAAAAAAAGGAGAAGAGAAAGAAATGACTGGAATTGCACATGTACGTTACCTGAACGAGTCTATGGACGTGACGAGCCACCACCTCGTTGGAAGGCATGCCCGAGAAAACCTTCAAGTCCTCAGTAGTGACGACCTCATGTGCCCTTTCCACCGCAAGTTCAACATCATCCCAGATACTGGACACACAAGAATCAGCCTTCTCCTTCCCTTTGTCTGTCAAGCGTGGCCTCTTGGAGATAGGAGTAGTGATCTCCTCGACAGAAATGGCCGGAGAGGCTATCCTCATCGCCTCGGTACCGGGGACAATTGGAGCAACGGTGGCAGCTGAAGTAACGAAGGGGCCCTTCCTTGTAACGCGCACTGTCCTCTTCCCAAGATTGGACAGTGGCTCGTTCTTCTTCAATCTCATTTTCGTATACATGTTTTGATTAAACTTAGTCGTCATTCCTACAAGAGGGAAACACTTTAAAAATAAAAATAAAAAATAAAAAGGAGAGAGAAGGGCAAAAGAATCAACATGGACAAGCCTAACACTTACTTTTTTTTTCCTCAATCTCGATATTTTGCAAGACGAAGGAAGAAGGTTCTGGACTAAGGCAATAAAAGGCAAGAGTTCGCGGGTCCACTAGATCGTCAAAATTCTCGATCGTCCTCATGTACTCAATGGCCTTCTCCACACGTTTCTTGTACCTACTCTTAAACTTAGGCCTTCTCTTAACTACACAAGACAATGGACAAGGGAATTAGTGACGATGAAATAAACACGATAAAAATTAAGGGACTAGAAGAAACAATAACGCACCTAAGTTGGGGGTACTCCACCGATGGAGCAACCTTGGGAGATCACCCTAAACCTCATTAGAAGGAGTCTCCTAGTCATCTGTGGACACAAAAAAGAACCAGGATTTCCAGTATTTGAAGGACGAAGGCAGGTCTCAGACGATCCTAGTCCTCCTCTCCCAAGGCACCAACTCATAATACCCGTGCTCCTTAGATTCCTTCAAACAATACAAATAGACGAGCTTGTCTACTTTAATCATGTCTCCGTCCGTAGCAGCCAGCTATATCCCCATATAGCTAACCACTATCCTCCACGAATTAGGCATAAGTG
Source organism: Quercus gilva (assembly GCA_023621385.1). Classification (NCBI taxonomy): domain Eukaryota; kingdom Viridiplantae; phylum Streptophyta; class Magnoliopsida; order Fagales; family Fagaceae; genus Quercus; species Quercus gilva. The sequence goes on along the minus strand of CM042476.1, from coordinate 65,262,913 downwards.
TCTGGGAGCAATATCAAAAGGGCCTAAAAGCTCCATAATAAATGGGTGGACAAGGAACCTAAGTCCACACAGGAAGGCAACCTCATAGAAGCATACCTCCCCAGGGAAGAAGTGGCAAGCCCGTTCCTCCTCACGAGGTAGACGAACCCTAACCCTATCTGGGAATTGGAATCTATCTTTAAACCTAGAAAGTGTATCGCCGTCTAAACCATACACCTCTTCAAGGGCATGAAAAGCCCTAACCTCTCGAGCGGTAGAGACGACAGTATCCCCCTCCATCGGGTCGTCGTTAGAAGACAACCCAATCTCGAGCTCACTATATCTAACCTCAGACATTCTTTCCCTCTCACCCACCAAACCTTCAAACCAATTAATCGATTGACTAAGCACAGGAAATAACTCACCCAATGCAACACCTAAACCACTACCCTTAAAAACAAAATTCCCAACCAAGAGGAGAAAAGCATGAGAAGTACCTAAGGAAGCCCCCAAATGAGCAAACAAAAAAAAAAAAAAAAAACCAAGGAACACACTACTCTAACCTCAGAGCTACTAACCATGAAAACTACAAAGAAAACACAGGGAAAGAGATGAATACTAAAAACCCCCGAAAACCAAAAACAAACTCAAAAAATGAGAGAAAATAAAAAATTTATCATAGTTTATATCTACACCAGAAAGAAAAAAGAAGCAGAAAGAAGGAAGAAAGGCATACCTCAAAAGGAAGCATAGAGAACTCAGCTACAGAATGCACCGACTTGAAAAAAATCACAAAAAAAAAGTCGAAGAAGAAGAAGAAGCTTAGAACAATGATTGGAAGTTGAAAAAAAAAAAAAAAAAAAAAAAAAAAAAAAAGAGGGAAGTTTAAAAACCAAGGCACAAAAAACTGAAGTTCAGTGGGAAACCCCAAGAGTCACACAAATTGGAGCATTAACTCCACTAGTCAGAACACGCCATGTGGCCATGATATGTGTAGTGCCGCCACTATGTATTAAATGTGGAGCAAAATCCCAAAAGCCATGTTTGATCAGGAAACCTTTAATCTTCTGATGATCATCATGACACATCACGACAACCACAGAACCCGGGGGGCAGCTGATGGGACTGACGAACTCAATTTCCTTGGACGATCTCATCAAACATGCTCGTCCACCTCGGAGCGACACAGACGAACACAAAAGAATCATAAATAAAAACATTCAATGCCTTGAGCAGTTATTAAACAGTTAGCAGACCGTTGGAGCCTCATCAAAACCCATATTCATGAGCCTTGAGGCGTTACAAAAAGGGCACTAAAGCCACAATTAAGGCCCCCAACAGCTAGGAACCACAAAGCTGTATATATACACTTCGATCAACCATAAACCAGGTACATTGACACATCTAAAATAATTCATAGTCACTTTGATATTCTGTGTTATTTTCTAAAGGCTTCCTTATACTAACTTTGGCATTGGAGACGCTGTGGCAAGCACCACACTAGTGACCACCTAGAGGGAGCCATCTTACCGTATTTGCAGGGACACAGACGAAGAACTCATCTCCATCTGGACGCACTTACAAAGACTGACGATTTACACTTCATCACATATCATTAAATTATCAATGTTTGAATTGTTTCTCATTTTTCACACAATACAATCATCATTCATTCTCTTTATTCATTTTCGAAATACATAAAAAATAATAAAAAAACTTTTTAAAAAAATACACAAAGAAACAATAAGGTGTAAATACACATAATTATAATCGTATATTTTTACACAACTTTATATAGCCGAACATAAATGAATTTTGAGTTTAATGAACTAAAATGCTCTTCTTTTATTTTATTTTATCATACAATACTGAGTGATGCTAAAGTTCTAGTACTAGCATTATTGCAAAAGTTTGAGAGGTGCAGTAGTGGAAGATTTTCTCTATCACAAAAGAAAGGGGGCTCAATGTGAACAATATACCATATTTCAAAGAAAGCGGCGGGTAGGGACTAGGTAGTAAGGGTATGTTCGTGACTTTTTTGTCTTATCCAATCCAATCTAATGCTTCATATTTCATTTTCAAGATGGTAATAAAAAAAATAAAAAATAAAAAAAATACTAACTAATATCTTTAGAGCATTGATTAAGAATTTAATTAAAAAAAATTTTGACATTATTTTTATAAAAAATAAAAAAATTTGTCAAAATATTAATTATTATTATTTTCTCATAATAACTTTTTTTAATTAAATTCTTAACCAGTATGTTAAGTAGATTCGTTAGCATAACTTATAAAAAAAATAAAAAAAACTTTATAAATTTTGACCCACAACTCTCAGTAAAAAAAAAAAAAAGAGGTCGGATCTGAAATTTGCTTAAAGTCCACGTCAACTGGTCCCAGGCATCACCTAGGTTGCGTACATATAATATAACCCATGTGCCTGCAAGACACGTCACGTTGTCGGTAACGATACCTCGTCAGTCTGATTAACCCGCACCCCCACTCCCACACCAACCATTAAATTTTGTTTTAAATAAAAATTATTCATTCAATAAAGAGGTCACCACGTCATCACATGTCCTTATCTGGGTCAACCGCAGAACACGCATCGCCGTTCATACGGACAACTAATCAACGGCCCCAACTTTCTCTCCCACGTGGCCTTTCTGACGCTCGCGTCACACCCCACTAGGTCCAGTCATGAGCGTGCTTTTTCTTACCATCTTTCTTTCCCCAATAAAAAAAATCTTCTCTGCCATTGCCACTTCTTGCCCTTCACGTGCGGTCATTTTTGTCGTGTGATAAGTTGTAACATAAAATCATGTATTTTTATGTATTTTCAGAATTCCATTCCAATTTAACCTTCAACTTATCCTTAACGATCTTCTCCCAAAAAAAAAAAAAAAAACTTAACCTTAACGTAGGCTAGCGTACCCCAAGCACAACCTCCAAACACAACCTATTAAATCCTATTATATATTTGCAGTTAAATCCTATTATATAAATGGTTATAAAAAATGGGAAAATGTTTTATACACAACACTTTCTTTTTATTGTCACATATCTCTATATGCAGTAATTGCTATCTACTTGAAAAAATATATACAGCAAAACTTTTCTCTAAAAAATATATAATAAAAATTGTGATCTTAAAATTACTCTGCCCAAATGAAATCACAAAGCCTCTATGTGTGAGATGATATTTCATGTCACCGAGATTTAAATTAAAAATCATGTATTTAAATATTATTTGACTCTATGATGTTTCTGAGTTTCAAATCAAATCTAAGATTAGTTCTATTACCAAAAGCTTCCTTAATTTTCGAAAGCTTTCCTTTTGTGCCAAATTTTATTTTGATATGGTGTTTATAACTTAATATTGATGTTTTGAGATGATAAAAAAGTTGGAAGATAAAAAAAAAAAATATTTGTGTTTTTAATCCTTTGTGATAAAGAATAAAAAATAAATATAAAAAGAGATGATAAAATATAATTTTTTATTATTGCCTTATTATTAAAAGTAAAATTATGAAAAAAAAAATTTGAGATAATTTTGTATTTTTATTCTCACTATTATTTTTTCTCATCTTTTCCCCCCAATTTAAAGGGAAAAAAATGGAGGGCTCTGTTGGAAAACTTCATCCATCTTATTTTCTTTCCTTTCCCTTTTCACTCCAATTAAACAATGAAAAATCATATTTAGAAATAAAGAATTATTTGAATCTCTCCTTGAAGTGGTCCCTTGCAATAAAATATTAAACTTAATGCTAGGAATTGTGTAAGTTTCGTGATCCGTACCCCCTTTAAATGACAAATCGGCACGTCGATTTATTCTCACGAAAGGAGGGTACGTGGTACTTAATCTCCCTAAATACGGTTTAGGCTTAAACCGAGCATGAGCCTGAGAGTAGGCGGTGCTTCTTAAAAAGAAAATAGGAATTGCCACCTGGTTATAAGTTTAGGCAATTGTTAAAATCCCGATATGAATCCTACAATTCTACGATTTTACGATCTCTCCTGCTGAAAAAGATTTGAATCTTTCAAGGATCTTTGGTAGGATCGCTACAATCATTCAAGATTGGTAGGATCGTACGATTTTGACAATCCCAAACAATCCTAGTTTCTGGTAATGTTCTTTAACTTGACAAAAGGTGCAGTTGGACCTAAATGAAAAATAATATCCTAATAGACTCAATTTTGCTATTCTAAGGTAGAGAAATAGAGTGTCAATTGGACCTAAATGAAAAATAACATCTCAATAGAGTGACACGTTTTGAGATTTTTGGCCTCTTTAAATGATGCTTACAAATGGATGTAGTGATGTATGGTAATTATATCAAATGGATGCAAATTTTTGGTTTTTTATGAATGAATGTATAATTTATATGATTATTTAACATACCAATGTGTTTTTTTTCTCAAATAATGTGGGATCTTACGATTCATGATCCGATTTTACCATCCGCAATCCACAATCCAACCTACCTCTCACGATTCTACAAAGGATCCTGATTTTGACAACCTTGGGTCCAGGAACCAAAGAAATGACTCTATGAAGGTCTTTCTACCAGATAAGGTCTAAAGTTAGGGTACAGGATGGGACGAGGTTAGGCGCCCCAAGCCTACCCAACCATAGCTAGCCTTGATTTGGACAAAAGGTAGATTTATCCTAGAGGTTCAAAAGTGTGTGCTTGCATCTAGACCTAGTCTATGGGTCATGTGAGGCAAGATATGGAAAACGATGTAGACATGTGAACATGAAAGCATAAAGGTAGTCACGGAAAAGAAACCTATTAATGGCAATGAACTTAAAGACACAAGGCATGGCATAGAAGACAACATGACAAGAGAAACAAGTGTGTACATGTGTATACCCAATCATGCATGTATGCATCATATGGGATTGGGTACCAAATAGGGTTGCGAGTCTTACTCCAAAGGATGTTTAAGTCTTATGAGGAAAGATTATTAATTGGAGTGGAATCTTCATTAATTGATGTGTGTTTTACCTTTATTAGAATTGAGTTGTCTTGATTTGACATTAAGAGTTTTGTGACTTTTAAGGCTTAACAAAGATTTGATTGATTAGGGTTTGATTAACTTCACTTTTGAGTTCAAATCAATTACTTTAATTGTATTAAAGCCTCCTTTGAAACACTTTCCTTATATTTGAATAGCTAATTAGACTTAAATGAATTGAATGCTAAATAACTATTGACTTTAAGTTTAGAAAGTATTTAAGTCTTTTATATTTGAAATGTTTGTCTCATTTATCTCTAAGACTTTTAGTTGTCTTATTGAGTTTGAATTAGAATTAAAGATTGAATAAGAGAGAAGAGAAAGACTGGATTAGGGTTTGGAGATAGAAATAGAAGGAAAAAGAAATGTTTTTGGTATTACAATTAATGTCAAACAAGAAAGGAAAAAAAGACAAACAAGATATATATATTAAAGGTGGGTAAAAGCAGATAAGAAAAGATAATAAAATATGGCATTAATAACAAGAGAAAACAAAAAAGGCAAGAAATTTGATTGAGCTCAAATTGGCATACGCTATAAGAAAGATGCGTACATACTCTTCTACCAACGTGCGCACTTGAGACTCATGGTAGATATCCAAAAAACAACCAAAACAATAACCCTAGCCACATAAAAGGTGTGTATGCCAAGATATCAATGTGTACACATCTTATCTTGTGCGTACGCATCTCAAGGCAGATTAGTGTTCTTACATGTTCTTAACACAAATAGCAGAACTGAATAAAATTAAAGACACAGTATGAAATATATACATGCAAGACAACATATTAGTGCTTAAAAACAACAACAAAAAACATAATAGAAATAAAAATTGAGGAGGAAAATGTAGGTCATGGAAAAGATCTACATCTCCTCCTCATTCTTATAGTACTTACAGTGATGTAGTTTTAACCAGTCCATCAGGCAAAATCGGCTACCACAACTATATGTGTGAGAGGATGAGTTGAGTAACTTGAATAGGGTAAACTAAGATGCCTTAAGTGGTGGTATTTTGTAAACTCGAACCAAAATAGAATTCGAATATGGGTGAGAAAAAGACTACCTTCAAACCAAGAAATCTAAAGATCAATCTAATTCTCAACCTTTCTACCCTTTTAGCCTTAAAACTCTAAGTGTAAGTGCTTAGAGGGGATTTTGGCAGAGTTTTGGCAAGGCTTAATTTTCTAACCCCTTTGGATGTTAGAAATGAGGGTATTTACAGGGGAAATGGGTAGCTAGGGTTTGATGACACGTTTGGGCAACCAGCTGATCAGGCTGGTTGCCCTTGAATCTCATCAAAATGGAAATGAGGTGATTTTAGGCTTTCTATATGAAGAGCGCATATGTCACAAATTGGGTGCATATACATTAAATACCCAGTGTACGCACTCTTTGTAAGCCTAGGCCAAATTAGGTCAAAATTGTCTTTTTGGTTTCCTACATATTTAAATTATTGAGCTTGAGCTTAGACTGTATTGGATCATGTTTAGGTTTGTCATCATTATTGGGTTCCACACATAGTGCTGATAATTTTGGTAGCGATTTGATTTCTCGTCATTGGGACCGAGGGGCTTAGATATAGGTCGAAACGAAATAGGGTGTCTACAACTTGCTTTTCTAAGAGAGGAGATTTATTTTAAAATAAAAAATAAAAAATTTATATCCCAAAATAACTTCTTCTTTTATATAAAAAGAAATAAATAAAATGCAAATTAGACCCTCTAAGTTTAAATGAAATTCATTTTAGGTTTTTAACTTTACTTTCATTCAATTGAGTTATTTAAGTTTCAAATTTATTCAATTTAGGCTTTTTGTTTAATTTCATTAAAAATTTGACGTTAAGTATGCAATCGACTAATTAAGGGGCTGGTTATTGCTTCGATGTTAGATAAATCCACTCTACCACAATCCATAGATGAAGTTGAAGCCTTGGCTGCCGTTAGAGCATTACTCTTTGCTAAGGATATTGGTGCCTCTTCCATTATTCTTGAAGGTAATTCTAAAGTACTTAATTTTTAAATCTTTGTTTTGTGACAATGCTTCTTTTGCTTCTTTTGGTCATCTCATAGACAAAACAATTTTTTTGTTGAATTCCTTTGTTGATGTTGTTTTTTCTAAGAGATAGGGAAATTCAGTTGCTCACAACCTTACAAGGCATGCTAGACATGTCAGTGGTTTCTTGGTGTAGATGTAGAATGTTCCTCCACACTTTAATGTTGTATTTCTGATAGATCTTTCTAGCATTTCTTAATAAAATTTGTAGCATTCTTCTAAAAAAACTAATAAAAAAATATTTTTTGAAAAAAATATTCTCACATAAAAAATTTATAAAATATTTGTATTAATTTTATTGTTTTTTTTTTTTTTTTTTCCTGTGAGAAATATTTTTAATGCCAAATTTTTAATGAAATTGGGTGAAATGTCTAAATTGAATAAATTTGAAACTTAAATGGCATAATTGAACGAAAGTATAATTAGTAAACTGAAATGAATTTCAGTCAAACTTAAAAGAGTGCAATTTATATTAAAACAAAGTGTACTTTGTACTGTTTAATATGTTTGCTCATTGCATACATGTGAGTGCCATCAGGTTGTTCTTTCTCCCCTCACACCAAAGATTTTTGCACCGCATTGCATCAAATCGGCAGGTGGTCTAATTGGCATTGGTGCATGATATATCGATCAAAGTCTCTCCCAAACAGCTGCATCTCCTTCTGTCCCATTTCTCCACATGAAACATGGTCCTACAAAACCGAAGTCATGGAACCCTTTATAACAGTCGAAGTAAGTTCCACGTTTCCTTTCCCTTGCCCACTTCAGCACATGACTGTAAAAACTTGCCAAATGCCATAGTCGTCGTGAGCCCATATTTTATGTCGTCCCTTTCTATATGATGCTAAGATTAGGTCTAGACTCTAGAGCTTGAAATCAACCCCCTCCACCACCAACAAAATAACTTTCAAACATTGTTATTTTACAATATATTAAATATATATATATATATATATATCACTAAACGAAAGATAGGCATGATATTAGCCATCTGATAAGATTTGTTCATTGAAGTCAACTTTAGAGGTTACATGTAGGTATTAATCAGCAGTCATGGCCATTAGGGTTCAAGCTAGCATATTCAATTTAAGAGGTAATTGATGTTGTAAACAAATTAATTTCTCTAAAAAAAAGGGCTTCTTCTTTTCTTTTTTATTTTCTTCCTTTTCCGCTTCTTTCTATTTCATTTTGTGGTTTGTTGCACACCCATTAGACTTGTGAATTACACAATGGGTTTTAAACCCTCTACTATCCCCCCAGTCCATAGGTCTTTGTACACTGCCAATATACGGGTCTGTTAACTTGGCAAAAATCTTTCACATTGCCATACACTTATGATTCCTGTCGTATATTATATTCGAATGTAAGTGGCTCACAAAGAAATACAAGTACATAACCTGCCCACCGGATCCAAACAAAAATTCTCTAGCTATGACTGCCACAACGAACATCTCATGCAGAGGAGCCAGCTTCTGAATCGAACAACAATTAATGGAAGCCTGATCCCATATATTGCTTGCTATATAATAGGCAAAGGCCAAGGTAGAGTTGTGTTAACAGTACCGTAAGGTGCCCGTTAACAACACAGTTGTTAACATTTTCCATAAATTATTAAATCTCCTATATATCACTTGATAGGATAATAAAGAATTACATCTATATCTCGTCCAGATGGGTCGTCCATCTCGAATGGTTAGCCAGACATCCAAGACGATCTCCTATTCGTCCAGAGCATTCGTCCTTGAGATGTTAACCAATTGAACAAACTCAACCAAGGCGAAAGAGTCGTCCATATGCGAAGCAGATGGACGACCAAACAACGACATGACATAAGGTCGTCCATATGGTCGTCCATAGACATTGCACATGGACGACTATACAACACTTAACAAATTTTGGAGCAAGTAACCAACTTGTGTTTATCACCAGCAATTTCTTCTAAGTATATAACTTCCATCAGCGGTTATCGCTTTTATAGCCGTTGGGGAAGTTATCTCCAGAACACCAGTTATTCCATAAATCTTGGAGAGGTTACTAAGCCAAGTAACCGTCCCGAGATCCCCTATATAAAGGACCGGTCTGAAACAGGCAAAGGTATGAGTAAATTCTGAGACAATTACTCCCGAAAAGTTGGAACTATATTTCCTTGTTAAGAAAACTAACTTTATCATCGGAGGATACTTGGCCGGTCCACCCCGGTCACCCCCTAACTATTTCTTCTTTACAGGCCTTCGCTACTGCCGTAGCCCACCGAAGCCGAAGTGTTCAACCAACTGATTTAGCACATCATCAGTTGGCGCCGTCTGTGGGAAACGTAGGTTGTTTTACGATTTGGTTTTCTGCAACAAAAAGTTGAATGGTTCGGACTAGGTCGAGGGCTACAAGCCCAGGCCACTAGGGAAGCAGAGACGCTTCAAGCAACCCCCTTCGCAATCGCCAATCAACGCCTGTCATGCAGTCGCCTTCCATCCAACACATACAATCCATGGCGGCCGCAATGGCGGAGTTGACTCGCCAGAATCAAGAATTGACTAGGGAGATGGAGAGGCAGCGCCGTGAAGGACATGCCGAGAGACAGTCCCAAAGTCAAGAAGACAGAGGAGGAAATGCTGAACCAGAGGCTCAGTCAAGAGGCACCACTTCGCGAAGGGTGCCACACTTGGAGAAGGAAATGGATCAGATGAGGAAGGTTATGGACGAGATGAAGGAGAACATGAGAAGGGCAAATCCCGTCGAGGATTTGGTTCACCGAACAGATTCCCCTTTCACGGCTTCCATCAATGGGCATCCCTTGCCTACGAAGTTCAAAATGCCTTCCCTGGATTCATATGATGGAGCGCGTGATCCTTTTGATCATATTGCTACTTTCAAGACTACAATGCATCTCCAAGGAGTTCCAGACGAGATTATGTGCAGAGCCTTCCCTACCACTCTCAAGGGACCAGCGCGAGTATGGTTCAGCAAAATACCCCCGAATTCTGTAAGTTCTTTCGAGGAGTTAAGCAAATTATTTGTCAATAACTTCATTGGAGGACAGAGACACAAACGTTCTTCGTCCAGTTTGTTGACCATAGAGCAAGGAGAAAATGAAAGCCTGCGTTCCTTCATCACACGCTTCAACAGGGAAGCCCTGACAGTAGACGAGGTGGACGATAAACTCCTATTAGCAGCCTTCCACAATGGGGTTAACTCGGACTTATTCATTCACAAGTTGTATGAGAAAGAGCCCCAATCCATGGCTGAACTCGTCCATTCAGCCCAAAACTTTATGAACGCAGAAGATGCCATCATAGCTAAGAAGAGGAAGAGAGCTGAAAGAATGGAAGTCAACCCCCCACGTCACTCTGATCAAGGGCCTCGTCCAAAGAAGGGACGAACGGAAGATAAGAAGGATCGAGACAGGGATAATAGGAAGGCAGGCCCATCAGCAAGGAGTCAGAATTACACACCCTTGAATGCCCCACTCGATCAAGTGCTCATGCAGATCAAGGATGATCCTTCCTTGAAGTGGCCAGAGAAGATGAAGGGAGACCCTAACAAGCGCAATAAGAATAAATATTGTCGCTTCCATAGGGATCATGGGCATGACACGGACGAGTGCTATGACTTGAAGCAGCAGATTGAGAATCTCATAAGACAAGGAAAGTTGAGGCATTTCGTTGGAAGGGATCATAAAGATGAAAAATTGAAAGCAAAGATGGAAGAGTCATCACGGCCCCCACTTGGAGAAATAAGGGTTATCATCGGTGGGACATTGACAGGACAATCTTCCAAGGCTAAGAAGACGTATCTCAAAGTAGTGCAAAATGTTCAACTCTCTGGACGACCCCCAGGGATGAGGGGGACGGACGAGCCAACCATCTCTTTCACAGACGAAGAAGCTGAGAGGATCCATCATCCGCATGACGATGCAATTGTCATTACCCTACTCATTGCAGATTATACGACCAGGAGGGTGTTGGTGGATAATGGAAGTTCAGCAGATATACTGTATTATCCGGCCTTCCAGTAGATGAGGATTGGACGAGATCAGCTTCGTCCAGCATGCTCGCCACTAATAGGATTTGGAGGAATGAAGGTGCAGCCCGTAGGTACCATTACCTTGCCTGTAGTGGTAGGGTCATACCCGCGGCAAATAACTAAGGAAGTCAATTTCCTTGTGGTGGATTGTTCATCCTCATATAATGCTATCATTAGAAGACCAACCTTGAACAGTTGGAAGGCGGTAACATCTACCTACCATCTATCAGTTAAATTCCCTACGGAGTGCGGAATTGGACAAGCACAAGGGGATCAGTTGGCAGCCAGGGAGTGTTATTTAGCCATGTTGGCTATGGACGAGCAGATGCAGACCATGAGTATAGAAGAAAGAAAAATTGTTGCAGAACCGATTGAAGTATTGGAAGATGTTTTATTGGAAGATAATGATACAGAGAAATTCACTAGAATTGGAACAAGTATGAAGGAGAAAGCGAAAGAAGACCTCGTTCAGTTTCTAAAAAAGAACGCCGATGTTTTTGCATGGAGTCATGACGACATGCCGGGCATTGATCCGAGTGTAATCACTCACCGACTGAACGTGTCCTCCTCTTCTAAGCCTGTCCGTCAAAAGAAGAGGGTATTTGCCCCTGAACGAGAGAAGGCGATCAAGGAAGAGGTTCAAAAACTAACCACAGCACAGTTCATCCGGGAAGTCTATTACCCAGATTGGTTGGCAAATGTAGTGATGGTGAAAAAAGCAAATGGCAAGTGGAGGATGTGCGTTGACTTCACCGACTTAAACAAAGCTTGCCCTAAGGATAGTTATCCTTTGCCTCGTATTGACCAACTGGTTAATTCTACAGCTGGCCATCAACTGTTGAGCTTCATGGACGCCTTCTCTGGATATAATCAGATAAAGATGGACGAGGCAGACCAGGAAAAGACATCTTTCATTACAAGTCAAGGTTTGTTTTGTTACAAGGTGATGCCCTTCGGTCTGAAGAATGCAGGGGCAACTTACCAAAGGTTGGTGAATCATATGTTTCGTCCACAGATAGGACGGAATGTAGAGGTATATGTGGATGACATGCTTGTGAAGAGCTTAGATGAGGGAAGCCACTTAGATGATCTTCAGGAAACTTTTGAAACACTTAGGCGGTACAAGATGAAGCTGAACCCAAGTAAATGTGCATTCGGAGTATCGTCGGGAAAGTTCCTAGGATTCATGGTTTCAGAGAGAGGGATTGAGGCAAATCCAGACAAGATCCAAGCCATACTGAACATGGAACCACCGAAGAACATCAAGGAAGTCCAATCCTTGACTGGACGTGTTGCAGCTTTGAACAGGTTTGTCTCAAAAGCCACTGATAAATGTTTACCATTTTTTAAGATTCTCAGGAAGGCATTTGAGTGGACGGACGAGTGCCAAAGGGCCTTCCAGGACCTAAAGCACTATCTCACTACGGCTCCATTGCTAAGTCCATCCGTGCTAGGAAAAGAATTATATCTGTATTTAGCAGTGTCCCCACATGCCGTAAGCTCAGCTTTGATCAGGGAAGAAGAAAATGTGCAAAAGCCTGTGTATTATACCAGCCGGGCATTAAGAGGAGCGGAAGGAAGGTACCCATTAATAGAGAAGTTAGCCTTTGCGCTAATAACAGCTTCCAGGAAGTTAAGACATTACTTCCAAGGTCACGTCGTCATAGTCATGACTGATCATCCACTCAAGAAGGCAATGAACAAACTTGAAGCTGCAGGACGATTGATCCAATAGGCAGTTGAGCTCAGTGAATTTGATATTCGGTACCAACCGAGGAATGCAATAAAAGCTCAAGCCCTGGCAGATTTCATTGCAGAATTCACTCCAAGCTATGAGGACTTGAATGAGAAGGAAGACAGTAAAAAATGGGTCGTCCATGTAGACGGATCATCTACACTGTATACAGGAGGTATAGGAGTTGTTCTGCAGTCACTAGGAGGAGATAAACTGAAGTACAAAGCTCGCTTGCAGTACCAAACAACTAACAATGAGGTGGAATATGAAGCCCTTCTTAAAGGGTTGGAGTTGGCTAGATCTGTAGAAGCAAGCTCAGTACTCGTCCTGGGAGATTCACAGTTGGTCATAAGCCAAGTAAATGGAACATGTGAAGCCAAGGAAGACAGAATGAAGAAATATTTGAGAAAGGTGTTACGCCTTGTGAAGAAATTCAAGGAAGCTAATTTCGTTCAAATCCCGAGGGAAGAGAACACGGAAGCAGACACTCTAGCGAAGGAAGCCTCCGCCAATGAAGCCATGAACGAATTAGATGAAATACAATACATGCCCAACATAGACCTTCCAGAAATTTTGCAGATAGAAGGAGAGGAGAATTGGATGACTCCGATAGTCTCATACCTGAAAGACGGAAGGCTTCCAGAAGGGAAGGACGAAGCCAGGAAGCTCAAAGTTAAATCAGCCAGATACATCCTTATGGACGAAGTGTTGTATAAAAGAGGTTTTTCACAGCCATACCTGAGGTGTTTAGCTCCAGACGAGGCGAATTACATGCTGAGAGAAGTTCATGAAGGAGCATGTGGAAACCACTCAGGAGCTAGATCACTCATCCACAAGGTCATTCGTGCAGGTACTACTGGCCGACCGTCCAAGCTGATGCTAAGGCATATGTTAAGATATGTGACCAATGTCAACGTTTCAGCAATATTCCTAGACAACCTTCAGAATACCTCACCCCAATGATGGCCCCTTGGCCTTTTGCACAGTGGGGTTTGGATATTTTGGGCCCCTTTCCAACTGGAACCAGACAGATGAAGTTCTTGGTAGTGGGCATAGATTATTTCACTAAATGGGTGGAAGCTGAACCCTTAGTGAAAATTACAAAACAAATGTCAAAAACTTCGTCTGGAAGGACGTTATATGCAGATTTGGGGTACCAAGAGTACTAGTATCTGACAATGGACGGCAGTTTGACAACACCCCGTTCCGAGAATTTTGTGATCAGCTTGGAATCAAGAATCACTATTCCTCACCCTCCCACCCACAAGCTAACGGACAAGCAGAAGTAGCAAACCGATCCTTGTTGAAAATCATCAAGACTCGGCTTGAAGGGACAAAGGGAGTATGGCCAGATGAATTACCAGGTGTTTTGTGGGCTTACAGAACAACAGCAAGTACTCCCACGGGAGAGGCTCCTTTCAAACTGGCTTATGGGAGTGAAGCGGTCATACCAGCAGAGATACATATGGCTAGCCATAGGGTGATGAAGTACCAAGATGAGGAAAACAACGAGCAGCTTCGTCTTAACCTTGATCTTATAGATGAGGTAAGGATGGACGCGGAGCAAAGAACTGCAAGGTACAAAAATCTCATGGCACGGCAACACGATGCCATGGTGAAACCCAGGCGCTTTAGCATTGGAGATCTCGTTCTTAAAAGGGTCTCTTTGGCAACCAAAAACCTAGCCCATGGGAAGCTGGGACCAAACTGGGAAGGACCTTACCGAGTTATCAACTCCAAGAGACAAGGATCCTACTATTTGGAAGCCCTAGATGGACGAAAGTTAGAGCACCCGTGGAATGTTGAACATCTAAGGAGATACTATCAATGAAGGGTAGTCATGGACGAGCCCTGACATGGACGAGATCCTTGGACGTTTGGACAACTGAAGTAACGCTTAATACTATTTTCTAGTATTTGCTTATTATTATTATGTTTTAAGTGTATAAGTATTTTACACTATTCATGGACGAGGTTATGTTGTATTATGTGTTTTAATTCCCTAAAAGCACAAGCTCTTAAGCATGTGCCATGATTGTGGACAAATGATTACATAGTATGGATTTCTAAATATACATATGGTGTGTTTTAAATATGTATGATTGTATGGGAATCCTTCATTTTCTATGATTCAAAATAATCCACGGAAGGCGAAAAAGCCAAGGACGAGTAAAATCCTTGGACGCAAGGAAGTATCGTCCAAAAGCTTTCCTTTAAATAAGGATAAAGCAAGAAAAATAAAAGCCAAAGACGAGTAAAATCCTTGGACGCAAGGAAGTATCGTCCAAAAGCTTTCCTTTAAATAAGGATAAAGCAAGAAAAATAAAAGCCAAAGACGAGTAAAATCCTTGGACGCAAGGAAGTATCGTCTAAAAGCTTTCCTTTAGATAAGGATAAAGCAAGAAAAATAAACAAGGTATGTCCGTCTAAGCTCAAGACGAGACAAACCTGAAGTGCAATCGTCCAGCCCATGGACGAGCAATGTGCGTGTAAGAACACCACAGCCCTATAGACAAATTTAACCAACTTAACAATCCAGCCCATGGACGAGCATTTGTTGGGAAATTTTTATTAAGGACGAGTAAAAAGTCGTCCAAGATTTGAGCCACAATTAAATCTGGTGAAAAGACGTCATTCATGGACGAGCTCTACAACGAAAATAAACGTCTCATGATGTTATACACGAAGGGACTCGTCCATATGTTCAAGACGAGTCAAAACCTTAATAAAAAGGAAAATCCTGCAACCACAAAAATAGTACGGACGATATGAATGAAGCTTGTTCATAAAGTTAAAGAATATTCAAACACAATGAACAGTGAAAAAGAAAATCATTCATACATTCATAAAATCTAAAAGGTGGACGACCACCGTCCAAAAACCCTTGTATATTGCTCGTTCATAAAACTCGTCTATAAACTTGGACGAGGAAATTGTACTCAAATAAATTTAAATAAAAAAAAAAAGAGTAAAAGCCCAAAACATTAGGGCACTTAAGCAAAAATATAAACTTTTTGAAAAAAGGGAAGTCATTTTTTTCGGATCGTCTTGGGTCACTTCATTGGAGTCGTCCACCACATTGACATCCTCCGAACTCGTTGCTAGCACAGAACTTTCTGTAGCGAGAGGAAGCTTGAAGGAATCAAAGTTTAACTCAGGGAAGGCCTCCTTAGCGTCAGCACGGAAGTCTTCATAGCCAGCAGCATAGTGGCTGTCTAGACGATTCTTATATTCGTCAGACTTCTTGAAAGCTGCTATGGCTTCTTCACGAGCTTTTTCCAAGGACGAGGCAAATTCTGAAGCTTGTCCTTCTAAATATGCAATGCGTGTATCCTTTTCAACAGCATCTGCCTTGAGCTCTTCCACCTCGTTCTTCAGCTTCGTCTCACTTGCCAGCAAGCGGTTGAAGTCGTCCTTCAGCCTGATCACTTCCCCCTTTTTCAACAAAACTTCTTTGTTCAGCTCTTCACTCTTCTCCTTCGCCGTCTTAGCCTCCTCAGCGAGCTCCTTCGCTTGGCATGTGGCTGTATGGAACTTTGACATAGCCTGTACATGGACAAAAGAAAGTTAGAAAATTCTACTTTTTTGAAAAATCTTTGAAAACACTCAAAGACGAATGAAATTCATACCTTGAATAAATCATGGATGCCAGAGCGTTCAAACTCCTTCACTGACATATTATAGCATTCATTAACTTCGTTGTCAGTGACGATGCCTTTGAACGTCCTCCATGCATAGTTCTCGTCCAGCACCAAGTTGGAAGGACGATCAGAAGGCTCTGACGAATGAGGTTTTCGAGGAGTCTTAGTTGGAGGGGGGATAGGATCAGCTGAAACAGGGGGTATTACTTGGACGGGCTCCACACTGATAGTAGGCTCGTCCAGATTCACCGTCAGAGGGATGAACTTAGGGACCTTGGGAAGGGAGGTCTGAGTAGTTTTTGGCTTCTTAGGACCTCGACGACTAGGAAGGTCGTCCAGGTCCACAGTACTTGAAATCTTCTTTGACTTCCTCTTCCCAGCCTGTACAGGCCCTTTCTGGACGACTGGAGGCACAGAAGCTCCCTCGTCCCCACTAAGTATTGTCTTATCCTTATTCTCTCTCATTGTGATTATTCCTGTGACGAGGAAAATCAGTTAAAAAAAAAAGAGAAAAAGAAGAACAGAAAGAAGTAAAAAAGGATGGACGACACTTACTTCGTCTAGTGGTTTCCTCGTGGCTTAGGTTCTCAGCAGTGGGCTCTGGACCAAGTCCCCAGGTAGCTAAGCTGCTGAAGGTGACTAGCTCGTGAAAACTCCTTCTAGGGAAGGCACGAACTTTGTCTATTCTATCTAGAACAGACCTGTCCAAACGTGGACGAGTAACAGCTACACCAATAAAAGAAAGGTGGTTAGACGACTGAAAGATAGAAAAAATACAAAAAAAAAAAAAAAAAAAAAAAGAAATAACATAGAAAGAGAACATACCCTCAAGACGAAGGCGACCTATGGGGTTGGTAAAAGGAGGGAAGGGGGCATTACTAACTTCAGTTGGGTCCCCAGCCCAGTTTCCAGAAATGATAAAAAATTCTTGTTTCCAGAGCCTATCGGACGAGCTACGGCCCGTTATCAAACTATACTGTGGGCCTCTGGACGAGAACTGGTAGAAACCAACAGATTTCTTTATTTCTGAGGGCTTATAACAATAAAGGAACTCGTCCACCGTTAAAGGACGGTTCCCTTCTAATGCCTCACGCCATAATACTTGCATGGCAACTATCGTCCTCCAACCATTGGGGTTAAGTTGGTTGGGACCAATACCTAACCTATGAAGGAGACCTCTACAAAATGAATTTAGGGGGAACCTAAGACCAGCTAGGAGATAAGATGAATACACTCCCAAACCAGAAGAAGGTGAACAACACCACTCTCCTTCCCTGGGCAGACGAGGTTCAAACTCAACAGGGATTTGGTATCTGTCAACTAAGGTTTTTAACTTAGGAACGTCTAAGGTGGACGCTACCTCAGGTGCACAGCTATAGATAACATTTTCTTCCTCCTCCTCGTCTTGAGGAGGGCTAGGTGACCTTCTGGACGAGCTAGCCCCAGCCCCAGAAGCCATCCTACGCTGCATTTCCTGGACTTCCTCTAAGGAAATACCAGGAACTCCGGATAAGTATTGCTCGTCCGAAGAACTACTACTAAAACTAGTACTACCCTCATCACTCTCATAACTCCCAAATGAGACGTCCTGATACTCGTCTATTTCTCTCTCTATGCTACTAGACGAAGACATAACTAAAGGAAAGATGAAAACAAAAACCTAAAGAGAAGAGTAAGTACCTGATAACTAGGACGAATGCTAGACGAGGGTCTTGGACGAGAGAGCAAAAGGAAGTTTATGATGAGGTGAAGGGCAAGAAAGAGAATGTGCTTATTTATAGGGCCCAGGAGTAGGGTCAGCGAAGCAACATCGTCCACTGAGAAAATGACACGTGGCAATTACATTGGAAAGTGTAAATCGATTTAACGGCTCAACGTGTTAAACCACGACACGTGGCGGTATAAAGGGGATAAAATCCCCATAATGTCCCTGGACGACACCCTGGACAAGGGGGCAACTGATAGGATAATAAAGAATTACATCTATATCTCGTCCAGATGGGTCGTCCATCTCGAATGGTTAGCCAGACATCCAAGACGATCTCCTATTCGTCCAGAGCATTCATCCTTGAGATGTTAACCAATTGAACAAACTCAACCAAGGCGAAAGAGTCGTCCATATGCGAAGCAGATGGACGACTAAACAACGACATGACATAAGGTCGTCCATATGGTCGTCCATAGACATTGCACATGGACGACTATACAACACTTAACAGATTTTGGAGCAAGTAACCAACTTGTGTTTATCACCAGCAATTTCTTCTAAGTATATAACTTCCATCAGCGGTTATCGCTTTTATAGCCGTTGGGGAAGTTATCTCCAGAACACCAGTTATTCCATAAATCTTGGAGAGGTTACTAAGCCAAGTAACCGTCCCGAGATCCCCTATATAAAGGACCGATCTGAAACAGGCAAAGGTATGAGTAAATTCTGAGACAATTACTCCCGAAAAGTTGGAACTATATTTCCTTGTTAAGAAAACTAACTTTATCATCGGAGGATACTTGGCCGGTCCACCCCGGTCACCCCCTCACTATTTCTTCTTTACAGGCCTTCGCTACCGCCGTAGCCCACCGAAGCCGAAGTGTTCAACCAACTGATTTAGCACATCATCATCACTATCATTGAACAACCATGAAACATAACCTGCAAGTGTAAACAACAAAAAATTAAGAAGCCACTTTAGGTAAATATCTAGGAAGCACATACACAAGCATGGGTATGAGTGTGACACAAATTTTTTTTGACAAATTAGGATAGGACACAACAGTCGGCAGAGATATATAATTATATTAATCAATTATCAAATATATTTTTATTTATATTTTTAAATATTATTAAAGATTTATTTTTTCATATAATCTCAAATATATATATATATATAAATTAAAGAGTAATAATGGAAATTAATTGAATCCATGATTAATAAATGATGTTTAGAAATTAGAATTTAAACCAAGAATAAAATCCAAAAGAGTAAATAAATATAACTAAATAAGTGTCAAGGATTTAAAAAAAATAAATAAATAAAATATAAGTGTCACTCCCGTGTCCTAGTAGTGTCTTGCATTTTTTTTATTTATTTTTTAAATGTTGGGTCAAACGTGCAGAAATGTCCTAAACATGTTATGTGTTTGACACAGATACAACACTACAAATGAAGTATCTGTATTTCCAAGATAAAGGTTATGAACATTACCTTAAACCACTTCTTAAGAAAATACTTGTTTGCATTAATTTAATAAAAATAAATAATAGAAAAAAGAAGGCACTAAATCAAACTCAAATGACAACGATAAATGACCAAGAGCATTATAATTCAATTGATATTTTTCAAGGTTTTCAATGGAGAAGTATAAGGTTCAAATCCTTATTTCTCGACTATGAAATTATTAAATAAAATAAACTAGTAAATGGATAAATGTCTAAAAATTTGGACTAACCATTGAATAGAGAACACTCCTAAATGAGGTATTGAGTGAAAATTAGGACCTAAGGGGCATTACGATATGATATAAGGACAATTATATGTTTACATTCACTATTTATGTAAAGTGTGCATGATGTTATACACATTTGTTTAATTTACAATATAAAGTATGCATGAATATAGTCATTCGTAAATGTAAAAATATAATTTTTTTTGTCCAAAATTTAAAAATTAATATTAAAAATATAATAATTTTTACAACAATTGAATTGGTAAATTTTTATTGATTCTCATCTTAACTAACCATTAACAATAATTTAAGGCTTACCAAAAATGACATTCCATATCAACTGTAAGGGCTCAAAATGTAACGGACCCTCAACAATAAAATTTTTAGAGAATGGGTAGGAAGGACTAGGCATGAAACGGGCACCCCCTCTTCTTTGTTTAGAATCTTGCTAGTTATATAGTCTTATTTTCGTTGATCTTGACCATCCACTTGTCAATTATCTGATCGTCGTGTACAGGAGTTTGTCACATCGTCTGCAGCTTGCAGGCTTTACGTTAGTTCTCAGCCGCCTTTACAGACTTTCTATTAGTCGGGGTAATCGAGGCGACTGAGTCCGTCGGTCATGTTTTCATCAAGACGGCAAAAATGTTGGTGGGATATTTTCGGTGGATGTGGGATATTTCCCATTTTAGTGATGTCGGTGCGCCGAGGACAGGTCATCCTCGGCGCGGCCTTTCGGATGTTCTGGGTTCTTTCACATTGTCCTCGGCTTCAGCACTATCCTAAGCGCGGGCCTTGGGCCGCATGTGATGGGCCGGCGCGGTTAATGTAATAGGGCCCCACAATAGCCCCTCAAAATTCTGCTGCACGTCCCCTTGGGCGGGGAGGAGGATTTTGACTACCTCGGCATGTTTTCTCGGCCTGTTGGGTTTTTCCGTGCCGTCAATGTTATCACTACTTCAGCCGTTTTTGCAGTTTTCTTTTTGCACGTAGGGTCGCCTGGGAAGGGATAGGCTTGCGTCGTTCGTGCTATATCACTCGATTTCTCACGGTTTTTGCCCCTGAGGGGGCTCGTTTACTTGGCACCTAAAAAGGGAATTGGCTTTGCCTCAGTTTTTAGCTCATGGCCCGTATAAGAGCCTTGGTTTCGACCAACGTTTGCATGGCTTCATAATGACTGATTCCCATAGAGGTTTGGACCCGTTGTTCGTATACGACCTTGATTTTTCTTGGCGTTTAGTTTTTACGGGGAGATTTTCTCCCTGCTGACCTGAGGTTTTTTGACCATGCAATGCTTTAAGCTTTATTTAGAGCCTGGTTTTCTCATTTTATGCTCGGTTTTCCCTGAGGCTTGGGTCCGAGGACCATGCAAGGCCTTGGTTCTGTCCAGTACCTAGTTTTCTCATTTTTTGATCATCTGAAGTATCTGGTTTCACCTTGAGGCTTGGGTCCGAGGACCATGCAAGGCCTTGGTTCTGTCCAGTACCTAGTTTTCTCATTTTTTGATCATCTGAAGTATCTGGTTTCACCTTGAGGCTTGGGTCCAAGGACCATGCAAGGCCTTGGTTCTGTCTAGTACCTAGTTTTCTCATTTTAATAATCATCTGAAGTATCTGGTTTCACCTTGAGGCTTGGGTCCGAGGACCATGCAAGGCCATGGTCCTGTCCAGTACCTAGTTTTCTCATTTTTTGATCATCTGAAGTATCTGGTTTCACCTTGAGGCTTGGGTCCGAGGACCATGCAGGGCCTTGGTTCTGTCCAGTACCTAGTTTTCTCATTTTAATAATCATCTGAAGTATCTAGTTTCACCTTGAGGCCTGGGTCCGAGGACCATGCAAGGCCATGGTTCTGTCCAGTACCTAGTTTTCTCATTTTTTGATCATCTGAAGTATCTGGTTTCACCTTGAGGCTTGGGTCCGAGGACCATGCAGGGCCTTGGTTCTGTCCAGTACCTAGTTTTCTCATTTTAATAATCATCTGAAGTATCTAGTTTCACCTTGAGGCCTGGGTCCGAGAACCATGCAAGGCCATGGTTCTGTCCAGTACCTAGTTTTCTCATTTTTTGATCATCTGAAGTATCTGGTTTCACCTTGAGGCTTGGGTCCGAGGACCATGCAAGGCCTTGGTTCTGTCCAGTACCTAGTTTTCTCATTTTAATAATCATCTGAAGTATCTGGTTTCACCTTGAGGCTTGGGTCCGAGGACCATGCAAGGCCATGGTTCTGTCCAGTACCTAGTTTTCTCATTTTTTGATCATCTGAAGTATCTGGTTTCACCTTGAGGCTTGGGTCCGAGGACCATACAAGGCCTTGGTTCTGTCCAGTACCTAGTTTTCTCATTTTAATAATCATCTGAAGTATCTGGTTTCACCTTGAGGCTTGGGTCCGAGGACCATGCAAGGCCATGGTTCTATCCAGTACCTAGTTTTCTCATTTTTTGATCATCTGAAGTATCTGGTTTCACCTTGAGGCTTGGGTCCGAGGACCATGCAGGGCCTTGGTTCTATCCAGTACCTAGTTTTCTCATTTTTTGAGTTTATTTTTTAGCTATTTATCCGGAGCCGTTTGGTTCTTTATTGCTATAGTTTACAATAAGCCATAGATCATTACACTTTTCAAGCAGAAATAATAATAAATACAAGTTGGGGTTGGTGAAGGATGAGACCTTGCCGTGTTCTGCCTCTTCGTTCTGATGGAACCCTCCTGATTACGAGGCGTCTCTTGGGTTGTCCAGGTAACGCGCGCTGACGCTTCGGTGCCTTCTCATTTAATGGGGCGCCTTCCCATTAATGCTAGCCGTGGATCTACGAGGATCTAACGGCTGTTAGGCGCTTTGGAATTTGGGGGGGGGCATTATTGCCTCCGGAAATCTCTCCCTCGGATTTATGGCAGATTGGCACTCATAAATATCCCACCATCTATATAAGATGCCTCCAGGGCAACCTTCTCCTTCACACTTGACAAAAAATCCATATCAAATTTCTCCCAAAGACATCTCCCAAAAAGGCTCCGCCAAACATAAACGTTTTAGTCCCTTTGAATGCGTGGGCCCTTAAAAAGGGCAGTCCTGGGGATGCACAGCCCTTATCAGGAGCCGAGGATGGTACTCCAACTTTGGCCGCCACGCTGGTGTGGAGGTAGGGGAGATCCGAAGATCCTCCTTCTTTTCAACCTAACCAGAGGAGGAGCCCTCCTCGCCGTCAGGAGGAAGATCCAGGGAGAACGTAACCACCTTCCCTTGGGTACGGGTCATTGACCTCCCAAGTCGGCTGCATTGGGGGTGGGAGGGAAATCAGGCGGAACCCGGAAACGGAGCCGTCCTGTGCCTCTACCTCTTCCGCCCCTTAATGTAGCCTTCCTATCTTCAAATCCTTCTTCTCTCCTCTCTCTTTTCTTTCCTCCTCTCCTCCTTCATTTCTTTTTTAATATTTGTTCTTCATCTCTTCTTTTCTTCATTTCTTCCTCTACTCTCCTCTTCCACCTTTTGTCCTTCTGCCATTGTTGCTCTCTACCACCTTGTTCCTCTGCCGGCTTTATCAAGCGTCTGCCTTTGTAGTTAGCTTTAGAACAAGCCCCTTGGGCATTACTTGTAAAAGATGTAATCTTTTTCCATATATGAATAAAAGAAGTAGACTTACTTTACATGTTGTCTCTTTTTTTTTTTTTTTTGCACTTGTTTCTTGTTATTGTAGACTGCCGAATGAATATTGTTGCTAAAAACTGCATGGATCGACATCTCTCCTCGATTGATTTGTCGTTTTGTTTTCCATTCCCCAAACGTCGCGCCGCTGATGCACAAGTCCTTCCCACAGACGGCGCCAATTGTAAGGGCTCAAAATGTAACGGACCCTCAACAATAAAAATTTTAGAGAATGGGTAGGAAGGACTAGGCATGAAACGGGCGCCCCCTCTTCTTTGTTTAGAATCTTGCTAGTTATATAGTCTTATTTTCGTTGATCTTGACCATCCACTTGTCAATTATCTGATCGTCGTGTACAGGAGTTTGTCACATCGTCTGCAGCTTGCAGGCTTTACGTTAGTTCTCAGCTGCCTTTACAGACTTTCTATTAGTCGGGGTAATCGAGGCGACTGAGTCCGTCGGTCATGTCTTCATCAAGACGGCAAAAATGTTGGTGGGATATTTTCGGTGGATGTGGGATATTTCCCATTTTAGTGATGTCGGTGCGCCGAGGACAGGTCATCCTCGGCGCGGCCTTTCGGATGTTCTGAGTTCTTTCACATTGTCCTCGGCTTCAGCACTATCCTCGGCGCGGGCCTTGGGCCGCATGTGATGGGCCGGCGCGATTAATGTAATAGGGCCCCACATCAACAATTATAAAATATTTTACGAAAACTTTTGTGGGCACGAAGATGTTGAAACTAAAATGAAAGGAGGGGCAGGCTATAGCCTATTGGTGGATTCGTGTAATAGAGAAAAACTGAGAAATGTGTATGGTATGGTAGTAGTATAATGGGAAAATTATGTATTTAATCCCTATCTTATACATGATATTTTAATTTGATCTTCAACCTTTTAATTATGTCAATTTGATCTCTAATCTTTCAATACCATGTCAATTTAGTCAATGCAATTATCTTTTGGATTAAAATTGATAATATGTTTAATGGCCAAAATAAAAAAATTAGCTTCTATTAATATAACAATAAACTAAAATTTTATTTTGGCCATTTTTCATGTAAGCAATTTTCTTGCAATGTATAATAGCATGTACTAAATTGACACGACACTAAAAAGTGAAGAACTAAATTGATGTTATTGAAAGGTTAGGAATTAAATACATTAGTTTTAGAATAATTATGGGTACGACGGCCTTGTGCGTGGGACACGTGATAGGACACCGACATATGGCAAAAGGCAAAAGCTAATGGGGACCATTCTCAGGTACTACGTGTCGAGATGCTGTTTCTGGTGCATAGAAGTATGCAGGTCCTCGTTGGCAGAGACTAAATCACTCCCTTCATTTCTAGGTAGCGTGGCTCGTTCCTATCCGTCAAATCAAAAACAATCGTAGCCGTAAAGCCAAGTTGACGTCGAAATTGTGGGTCCCATATTTAATCTGAGAGAATATTATTATTATCTATCTTCATCTTTCCTGAGGAGGTGACTTGTTAAAGTGTTATCAGATTCCGCATCGGGGATGGACGGTCATGATTCGATGTTTGCTCTTATTCGAGTCAAAACAAGGTGCGTCAGACATGGAGTGCTCTCCGCGTAGGAATGAAAGGTGCCATCACGTGAAATTACTTCATTACCTATTAGTTTCATAAATTGCCCACCATTTATTTATTTTTAACTAAAGCTTTCATCCAAGAATAAGAGAATATCCTCTGAAACACATTTTTTTTATCTAGCATTCACGATTTGTAATGACATGATTTTCTTCTCAAAAAAAAAAAAAGAAAAAAAAAAGAAAAGAAAAAGTAATTACATGATTTATCAAAATAATTTAAATATTAAACATTTATTAATCGTTTAAATATTTACATAATAAATTAGGGCAGTAAAAAGATATATAGGATTATTATAGATTTTTTTTTTCCCTCCTAAATAGTATCGATTTCATTTAGGTCTTGGTTAGATATTAAGTGACAAGTTATGTTTAATTTTTTATTAGTTAATGGAGTTAGGTTTTCGCTAAATCTTGTTTAATTATTGTTAATGTTACAAAACTTTATAATTTTTTATTTGATGATTATTTTTACAAAACCAAATTTTATTTTTTATTTTTTATAGAAGAAAAGACTGAATATTGATAAGGAAAACAGGCTATAGCAAGCTACAAATTCAACATTTACGTGAAGAAAAACAACCCCCATCCATGCCACTAAACTGCTAACATGTCTAAGTAAATTATGAGCTACGAAATTTCATTGTCAACGTCTATAGAAAAACTTAACACGAAAGAAAGAGTTTGTAAAGACCTTCACATTGACTATAAAATGGGCAAAAGTAGTGAAAGAATCTTGTTCGCTCCACACGGCATCTATAACCAAAACTTGATTGCATTATTTCCTTTAACCATTGATACTTACAAAAAAAAATTAAGGCAATTCAAATTTTATGATTATCTCGTTTTTAAAAGGTTTAAAATTTTAATATTTTAAAAGCTATACATCAAGCATGAGTTTATAGATAAACATATATATTATTTACATAAAATTTATTAAACGTGATAAAAGCATATAGAACACTTATAACATTATGATTTTTCAACTAATAATTTATAAGAAGTTATTATGTCTTGTGACATTTACAAAGAGCGTGCACTTAAATCTAACCAATAAATGACATGATATTGTTTACTGTAGGGGCACGGTTTATAGCCCAGGCTCAATACTGGTTGGATTCTAGGTTGATGAGCTCAATACAATAAATTTGATAGAGAGTGGGTTGGAGAACTAGGCCCTAGTAAGCATAACAACGGCAAGGATGGGGTTGTAAGATAATCATGCAAGATCAACACACTTAAGGTTAGGTGAATGTATTGTCTGAGGAGGCAAATTTTCTTATAGACCAATGGAACTAGTTACAAGTGCTATTCTTGTTGGTACTGTGTTCTTTCTCTATTTTTCTGACCCATTTCCCATGGAAGGTCTCTCACGTTATATAGTCTCCTTCAGGTCATCTTGATCCTACACTTATCGATCATGTGAACCCGCACTTAAGTGACTGTTCCATCAGACATCCCCCCTAACTTTCTGTGAGTTGCGGTGGCCAAGACAATACTGTTCAGGGGTCTTCTTTACATAAATGCAGCCAGAAATGTAGCTGCAACGCATTTAATGCAGTGGTAACAGCTTTTCCTTAGATATTTTTTGGATTCCCTTCCTTCTTGTGTGTCCATGAGGTACACTACTAACACTGTAGCCTTGATGGAGGTCAATCTCGTCATTGGAACTCGTACCTGAGTTATATTTGCCGTATTCGAAGAGAAATTTCTCCTCAGATAGCCCTTCACTCCCTTGCTCATAAGACTTTAAACTGGTGTCCCTTAACTAGCTATCACTCCTCGGACATTCCACGCCCTCAGATAAGGCCCAATATACAGTTTTGGGCCTTTATCCCTACATTTACATTAATATTAATAATAATGCTTTTATTTTTAAAATTATACAACAAGTGGGATTGTGGGAGGATGCTAGATTAAAACTTTGGTTTTTCTTATAAGGAATTTAAACTCAATTAAAATAATATTAAAATAATTGACATATAAAATTGTGGAAGTCTCAACTCTCAAAAGTTTATGTAATATCTTGAGGTCAACATAAAGCTAAATATCTTCGATTTTATATATGATAGATTATGCTATGAAGTGAAGTAAATTTATATATGGTGTATTGGATTTTGTGTGTGTGTGTGTGTGTGTGTGTGTGTGAGAGAGAGAGAGAGAGAGAGAGAGAGAGAGAGAGTCACAATGGTGTATTGGGATTAAATCTCGAAATGGTAAAAAGTTAGATACATTGTATTTATATCATAGGTGCAGTACATTAGATTCACCAATTGAATTTAAACAGTTAGATATATTGAATAAAATTTCCTTTAAAAAGATGATATTGTTTGTGTTTTATGAATCCGAATTTGGTAAGGATGAGGTGTAAAATATATGTTTTACACCATCTAATAAAAGATTGATGCATCAGCATTTTACTCAAATTTCAATAAATCCGACCATACCTAATAACATCTTAATAAACTCCCAATTTGATTTGATTTATATATGAGTATTAGATTTGATTAGGTATAGTTGTGCTTATTTTTAAATATGTGATAAGATGATATGGCATGTTAAGATTGGAGAGGTAAAACATGAGTTTTACACCACATCCTTACAAAATTTAATCTCGTGTTTTATTAGTCAATACAACTAAATGTTTTAATTTAATAGGAGAACATAATATACTGCTAAAGTATTGTATCTAAATTTTATCCATCTTAAAAATATGTTATTTCCATAAATTTTTTGAGTTATAGTATCGAAAATGTGGGGACGCAGACCCAAATATATATTAGGCATTGGGCTTGTCCGAGGAGGTACAATGGTCTAAGAATACATCAATAGTGAGAATACATCAATAGTGAGGAAGAAGTAAGACTTTGAACTCCACAAGCAAGCTATGACTGTAAAGGCTAGGAGAGGTAAGCCGAGGAGAAGTATCCCCTTAACTAAACAAAGAAGGGGTCAGAAAGTATGTTTTGTCGTCCAGAATGACGTTCCAGGAAGTTCTATTGATAAGGATGTGCACTGCGAACATATAGGACAAATGAGAGCCAAGAAATATCTAAGAAAAAACTGCTACCACCGCATTGAATGCTCTACAGCTAACTCTCTAGCCATATTTATGAGGAGAAGACCTCTGAATAGTACTGCTTTGGTCGCCCCAACTCACAGAGGGCCTATAAGGGTGTTCGAATGGGATAAGCACTCAAGTAGTGGCTTGAATGACCGACAAGTGAAGGGCCAAGATCATTCAAAGGGAGATATATAATGTAAGAGACCCCTGAGCAAAGAGTGATCAAGAGATAGAGAGAGAAACACTATGGCAATTAAGAACTGAATTTGTAATCAAACTTGAGAATCAATATATAAGAACTGGTCTTCTTGGACTGTGCTGATGATAGTTTTCTCTAGATAAACTAGTCTATCTACATTTTCTTATCAAGTGAATCCACTTTATTTGTTGACTAACTCATTAAAGCCCAGTCTTCCAACCCACTCTTTACAAATTTATTGTATTGGTTTTTTTGGGCCTAAATTCATTTATCATTTGGGCCAGGTACCCGAATTGCGTCCTTACATAAAATATTTAACAAATTGTGCAAAAACAGACACGTGCACTTTTATATATGTATAGACATAATTTTTTCTGGCTTATTTTATATGCACAAAAAAAGAAAAAAGTTACACTATACCAACAATAGTTTGGATCGTTAATGGTGCTACTTTTGGTGTTGATGAATTAGCTAGGGTCGAGGTGGTAATTCACGACTGTGCAGGCTGTGAGACAGCAGCCTTAAGTAAAAAATTACACTACCCATTGGGACCTTTGGAGAGCGAGGCGATGGCAATGGAGGAAGGGGTTACTTTTGTAGGGGATGTGAGCATCCGTGATGTTTTTTTTTAATGTGATTCAAAGATTGTTTTTGACTCCTTAAATGGTTCCAGTAAAGCACCAACTATGATTGCCAATGTAATTGATGGGATTCGACACAAGTTTAGAGACTTTCGCTAGGTTTTGGTTACACATATTAAGAGACAAGGCAATCGCTCTACTTACTTGTTGTCTCAGCATGCCAAAAATGTTAGTAATTATGTAACATAGATAAAGGAAAATCTTTCATTTATTGAGTCCGCTTTGACTCAAGATATAACGTTTTTATCTTCATCTTAATAAAGTTACAATTTTCATATATAAAAAAAAGTTTGTTTTTCTTCACTTTAACATTCAGAGCATTGGGCCAAAAAAAAAAAAAAAAAGTTCGTGATACAATTAAGAGATTGCCCTCCATTGTGATCACCTTTTGCGTTTTTTTTTTTTTTTTTTTTTTTTTTTTTTTTTAATTATAAATAAATTTACTTCATTGTAGTTATTAAAATTTATTCCAACTATTTTTAATTGTTTCATTTGACACCCAAAGGTCCCAAAGGTATTGGACTAAAATAAAATCGATAGAGTTATATCCAAATACCACTAATAATTCCTTTTTAATCCAAATTTTAGTGTTCAAAAGGTAACGTTTGAAAAAATTGATGGGACTAACTTTTAATTAAGTCGAATAATAAAGGATATAAGTTATTTGTCTAAAAAAAATCTGTTAATTTGGACAGAAATAGTTTCATTTTAATCCAAATTTTAACTTAGAGTTTTTTTTTTTTTTTTTTTTTTTTGAGAGGAATTTTAACTTTTTTTTTTTTTTTTTTTTTTTGGAGAATGAGAGGAATTTTAACTTAAGAGTTAAATGTAGTAATTAAAATTTCATAAATTAAATTGTGATAGTGCCATTAAATTGTACTTCTTTTTCTTTTTCTTTTTTCCATGTTAGATGACTTTACCCTTAATGCCTAATCGAACTCTTATATTCCTAAAAAAAAAAAAAAAAAAGACAAAACGAGAAAAGGAATGAGCTGTTTGATTTGGGATACCTTTTGCTAATTGCTAGGCTAAGTTCTCCATGTCGATCCACTCATGGCATATATTGGGAAACACGATTTGGATAGCTCATCAAATTCACTGTCAAATACCACATACCAAAATTCTAATGTACTGTTCAATTTTTATTTTATTTTATTTTATTTTATTTTTTTTAAGGAGAGAGAGTTTCAATCTATAGAGTCTACTCCTGATAATAACTCTTTATCATTAAACCAAGATATCAATCAGTTTTTTGTGTAAGTGGAAACTGATCTCCAGATCTTTTATTCAACAATCAGAAACTTTACTAGTTGAGCTAACTAGAACTCACTTATAAATGTTTAGAGTGTTTTTGATGGAAATATGAGTGTGTGTAACGGAAAAATTAACAGATCTACTTCATTTATAATTGATAACATGCACTAAGTAAATTTCAGAATTTGAGAACAAGAGAGAGTACCTTGAAGCCGTGAATTTCAAAACAAAGATTGTAAGCACTTGAGAATACTTTTAATCTTCACTCCAATTCCACTAACGTCCAAGATGTGTGGTCTCTCAATCAGTTTCTATGAGTTTGTTCAAGGGAAAAAAAGAGAGTGTCCTACACTCTCATGCACCATTTCATGTTCTTGCAAAATCTATATGTTTCTCCCCTTACAACTGATTATCTAATCGGGTTGGCCTTTTGGGCCTTTCTAATTAGGCTTAAGTGTGTGGCTTGGAGTAGGACCAAAAGGGACCAATAAGACACTAGCTCCATTGGGCCTTAGACTTTTCTGTCAACTCTTGACAAGTCCAAAGTTACCATTAACTATATTTAATACCACTGTATAAATATAGTTGCACTCTAGGCCTTATCTATAAATTATATCTCAAGACTTTATTGTACATGCAACACATTTATAAAATATTCGTAGAAATACAAAGTCATTAATGTAGACTGCCACTTTGTAAATTACTACATCTTAATCCTTAAATACCCGGTTTAATCTTTTAAGTTATTCATCATATATTTATAAAATCTAATTTCATAAATATATACTTTAGTAACTACTTACTAAAGTTAATCCTTAAATACCCGGTTTAATCTTTTAAGTTATTCATCATATATTTATAAAATCTAATTTCATAAATATATACTTTAGTAACTACTTACTAAAGTGGTTAGGCCTAACTCTCTGAGTTTACAAAGAACTCGAACTATAATTCTGAGTTTCCAAAGAACTTGTGATTTATATCTTTTGTGACTTTTCACATAAATCACATACTATGCATCTCATGGATTATATGATAATGTCCAAATATTCATGTTACCATTATTTCAGATAATAATAAAACAACTTTATTAAACACAATATTAAATCATACATAATGTCATACACAATGTCAAACTTAATATTATACATAGCATCATACAATAGGATTTAAGGGCACTAATCCTAACAATTTTAACCTATGGCATCCGTTCCTAATAATAGCTCTTTATCATTAAACCAAAATACTAATGAGTTTTTGGTGTAGGCAGGATTGAACCCTAAATTTCTTATTCAACCATCAACCCACTTATATACTGTTCAAATAAGTTGATCACACACAATTGCATTTAGGAACAATTTATTTAAGGAATAATTTTTGGTTATTTTTATGTTAAATATGTAAAATAAAAAAAAATTAAAAAAAACTAGGAATTAGCTTACTTCTCAAAAATTTAAAAGTTAAATTATTTATAATATAAAAAAAACTGAGACAAAAGCTGTTGGTGCAATTAGGGGGAAGGTATCTCCTATGTTATGCTCATGCACTGCAAGTAGAGAAAATAAATTCACTTTGATACAAATTAGAGATGAATATATCAAAATTTGAATTTAATTTGTCTAAGAACCCTACTTTTAAATTTGCAATATTAAAAAACTAGATACCCATTTGGATTCAAATTAGAATGTTTGTGTCTGCGTTTTTTTTTTTTTTTTTTTTTAGCTGTGATGCTTTCTAGTGGGTCTCCGTGCACTATTTATGGGACCCACAACTCTCTTTTTTCACCAAAACTTTCATTAAAAAGGGTCACACAGCACTATTTACACATTTAAAAATTATTTTGCTACAGTGTTTTCAGATTTCAGCAAAATAAGCAGTATCTAAACGAACCCTAGGTATATATGAAATAAAAATTAAATTTTTAAGACTTTGGAAGGAAAATTCCACTTGTACCAAAACAAGTTAAATTATGATTTTTCTTATTATAGATAAAAAAGGGTTAAAGGAATTAATATTCTCTGGAGTTCTTAGTCATGTAATTCCATTATAAATCTTCCAAAATTCAAATCTATTAATTTTGAAATGAATATTAATTTTTTTTTACTTTATAATTATTTAAATAAAGATACCAATATGGTAATAGCCAATATTTTAAAAATAAAACTTGGACTGGTCCTCTGTGGCCAAACCTAAGCCAACAGGTGTGGAGATTGGATTGGTGGTTTTGTTTGTAACATTGGGGTAGTAATAAGTGTTATTGCTGAGCTTTGGGCCTTCCATGATCATCCTTTTTTTTTTTAGATAGTTTCAACTTATGGCGTCCATTCCTGATAATAGTTTTTTATCATCAGACCAAGACACCAATCAATTTTTGGTATAAACAGGGATTGAACTCTAGATCTCTTATTCAACCATTAGAGATTTTACTAGTTGAGCTAACTGGAACCTATATAATCATCTAAACCTTACTATTGATATGGGGCTATCTCATGTCTTTGTCTAACTTGAAGCATTACTTTGTGGTTTCTTATTTAAATGGTTCTACAAAAGTTCATCCTAAACTGATGCCATTAGTGGACGATTACAAGTCTCTCTTGCAGAAAATATCTAACACCCAAATTCACCATGCCTTCAAGGAAGCTAATAGACATGCTGATGCTATGGCTAGCTTGGGAAGATCTCTATCTTTGGGGGACTTGTATTACTTGTATTATTTTCATGCTCCATTGAGTTTCATTCGAGACTTTGTTGTAATGGAAAATTTGGTCGAGACTTGTTCCCATCTTGTTTTAGTTCCTTAGTTTTGGATTGATAGGTTTTACATTTTAGGTATTTTATGGTGAATAGTTATCTTAAAAACTCTAGAAAAGTAGGTTCTAGTTAACTTAACTAGTAAAATATCTCTTTAAAAAAAAAAAAAAAAAAAAACTAGTAAAATCTCTGATGGTTGAATAAAAGATCTAAAGTTCAATCCCCACCTACACCAAATACTAATTGGTGTTTTGATCTGATAATAAAGATCTATTATTAGGAGCAGATGCCATATGTTGAAACTCTCTATAAAATATACTTTGGAAAAGACTCAAAAGAGTTGGGATATCTCAAAAAAATAATTTTTTTTTTTTTTTTTTTATAAAATGGAAATAGTCAATATTTGTTAAGATATTGATAATGTGAAAAAATTCAATTCTCATTTCAAAATGGGTTGATAGGTTTTAAATATTTTATGGAGGAGTTATCCTAAAAACTCAAATATATATATATATATATATATTCTTATCCAATTAAAAAATTCTAACCCCAAATACACACACACACATATATATAATTTAATAATTTGGGGTGGGGGATTTGAATTCCTAGATATCTTTGCCATAAACATTAGGATGTATTAATTGAATTTCAAAGCTTTTGACACTTCATAATGGTTAATTTTTTTTTTTTTAATCATTAGACTAAGGCTAATAAAAAATGAAATGGATTTTGAAAAATGTTCACTTTATTAAGAAATTAAAAAACAAAATATGTTATGGTTTCTCATTATAAAATGAGAAACCATAACATATTTAAGATATGTATGGTTTAAAAAAAGCGTATAATTTAAACCGTATAATTGTGATTGTTTTTAATTGTATCCATGCATATGTACAGGGCTACACACTAATTTTAAATAATACTAAAAGCACAAAGTTAATCTAGCCAATAATTATCTCAAAAAAATAGTCTAGCCAATAAAATTTTCTAGTTGAATTACTGCATTTTCACATTATAAATCAAAAATATTATAAATTGAGCGCTAGTTGTCTTTTCTTTTTTTTTTTTTTCTTTTTTTTAAAGAATCACTAGTTGTCAATTTCTATATAATAGTTACAAATAATCAAATTTCCCATCGAGATCAACTAAAAAAAAAGGAATTCCTATCGTATCATTATTGGAAATTAAGAGTAAATGAAACACAATAAACCGGAACTCTAATGCTTGAACATAAGCAAAAAACAATGAATGTAAATCACAAATAGTAAGAGAAGAGAGATGCAAACACAAGATAACACGGTGATGTGTTATCGAAGAGGAAACCAAAAAACTCGGCGAAAAACCTTTCCGCGACCCTCAAAGTCTAAATCAATCCACTAGTGAATAAGTTGGAGTACCCGTATATCAAAAAGACTCTCCAAGCTTAATCCACCAAATGTCCTTAAGCCCTCCAAACTCCTTCTACTAATGGACTTCTCAGAGTCTTGTCTTCACTGGTTATCCGGATCCTGCAATACCACACGATTGCATCCGCCAAGCCTCACCGGCTTTTTTTGGCAAATCCCAAATACTTCCCAAGTTCCAAAACACTCTCTACACTCTAAATAGGTGTGGGTTGTGTTTGAGTGCAAATCTCCTCTCGATGTATAACAATAAGAGAGGGGAAGGAGAAAAGACTACAAAAGAATTCTCACTTAAGGATGAGTAGCTCTCTCTCTAGAAGGTGGGTGTTGTAGAAACCTCTCTAGGGTTTTTCTTTGAATAGCCTCCTTTTAATTTTATGGATAATGAGGGTATATATAGTATGGGTGAAGGGTAGGAAAGTCACACTTAAAATCCTCCAGACAGAGAGTTTCGTGAGTCACTTGTGACTTGGCCTGAGTCGCGAAGTGACTCACGGAATATAGCTTGACACTTGACTCTTCAGCTTCTGGCATGTGCTCCTTATATGACCTTCGCGGGTTGCACCACTTGCGAGTTAAGTCGCGAGATCAACTTCTTAAGGAATTTTCACCAACTTAATACTAAACTCAATACAATAAAATCCATAAAATACAAGGAAATAATTTATTGAATTACAACACTTTTTTTCATGGAATAAAGCTAACACAAATGTTATGTGAAAAACCATAACTTAACAGTAACGATCTAACGAAGTTCCATGAAGTGTGAAAAACTATTCAACGATAAAATATTAGAAAAGACTTGTAACGATTAAACATAAGTTTTTTTTTTTTAAAACTACTAACCATAAGAAGACCCAAGTCTAACCAATTCAAAAGTTTTCAAACGACTCAATAATGATAATAATAATAATAATAATAAAATGAATGGTCATAATAAAATAAAATACAATGGGAAAAATATTTAATTTCTATGCTTTTCCATATTTAAGAAGTGTTGTCTAACATAGAATGTTATTGGGTTGCTAGGAGAGTTTTATAAACTGTTAATATTGTACGTTTGTGCTTATGTTGTCAACAACTTAAAGATCATGACATGAGGAAGACACACAAATCTTCAAATTTTGGCAGTGTTATGACTCTCTGTCTTGCTTAGTTGTGGTAATAATAATATAAATAATTCAAGACGTGGAACAATATCAAAATTATAGCACTTTGTTCCATTATCTTTTATGTTGAATCCAAACAAACAATTGATTGAAACATGGATGGATCAAACATAGATTGTATGTGAGATTGAATGACAATTTTTATCAACCAAAAATCACAGCTTTAATTAAGAAAACAAAAATATCACATGAACCCAAAAAAAAAAAAAAAAAAAATCTCAATAAAGCAAAAGCATATAAAGTGAAGAATTAAGATCAACCTACTAAGATGCCAATATCAAAAACTCCAAAACTAAAAACCTTCAAATTTTATAAAATCCCCAAATTCTACTTCAAAAACCCCAAAACATCACTTCCTAGAACTTCAAAACCAAACAAAATCCTTCAAATTCAACAAATTTATATATAATATACCAAATAAACACCCAACATTCTTTGGACTAGAAGACATAGTTTGTAGCTTTGATTTTTCTCCAAAAAATAAAGGTTCTTCATCTACCATATACAATATTCAACAATTAGTAGAAATTTCAACCCAATAACCAAACCCGTAAAAATAATTACAGTATAAATATGGAGATTAACCCAAAAACTCAAAAAAAAAAAAATCTAAATAGAAAAAAAGAAGATTAAGAAAGAAAATCTTAAGCATATATAAAAGCAGAAATTGCCATAAAAAAAAAAAAAAAAAAAAAAAAAAAAAAAAAAAAAAAAAAAGAGGAGATGTTGCCTTACAAGTTAAGTTTAAGGTTTTGAGGTGGTAGTTGTTAGGGTTTTAAAGTGGGAAGAGAGAAGTCCTAGTGTGAGTCTCTCTTTATTTCTTCATCCTAAAGTCTCTCATTTTTTTTTTCTTTTTCTCTTTTTTTAACTTTTTTCTCTCTTTTGTTTTTGAATCCTAATGTGAGTCTTGATGATTCTTGAAAATCAGTAGATTGGAATGCTTCTGACTATGGTGATGGTTGTAAGTCATGAAAAGAAAGAAAGAAACATTAAAGGTGACTGGTGTGACCCAACCAAGGACCCTCCAATGGTTAAGTTAGTTTTCTCTCTAGGACACAAGGATGGAAAATAATGAATGGTTGAACTTACTTTGGGTGGGTGGGACTTGCCCCTTTTATAGAGAGTTGGAAGTTAGTCTACTTGTTTGGATCCACAACCATTGTGGGTGATGTGGGCGGTTAATGGAAAAAATGAGATTCATGGAGCAGAATCTAAGGAGTTCCCTCCACGTTTTAGGAGCAATGCATCGTGGTCTGATTATGTGGAAACTTTAGATAATTTCTTATAGGATTTACCAAGTATAATTTGGTCGTCTATCCATTTGGTCGTCCACGGAAAATTTTACAGATTGAAACATCTTGTTATTAATGGACAGATACTATTCATGCATGTTGTCATTCTTAGGCTTCTTACTTATTGGAGTTCTTTGGACGCGGTCAAGTCATGGATAACTACCATGGACAGGTTAACCTTAATTGATTTTGATTCCCATCAATTGCCCCCTTGTTCTTATGTCGTCCATGCTACTATTGGCATGACACGTGGCGGTATTTTATTGGTAGAAGAGCTTTCCAAGTGGCACATTAGGATGACTTGAATCTGAACGTTCCAGATGTTGACATGTGGCGTGATCCTAGGAGTTTGCTTGTCATGTCATTTCATTTTTTGAGAAAAATCCCACATGGCACACTCTGGTTGGTTCGTGTTGCTTCAGTGTCCCACCTTGTTGGCTATAAATAGTGTAATACCTCTCTTACCCCTTCATATTTCTCATATTTTCTTCTCTGACCTCAATCTTCTAGGACTTCGTCTAGAAGTTTCCTTTCGTCCTTAGTCTTTCTCATTTAGAACTAGGTATCCTCTTCTCTTCGTCTGTAGGTTTTTCTTTAGACTTCTTTTCAAATGTTTGAGATAGTAGTTTCTTCGTCTAATGATAGGGACGAGAGCAAAATAGATGAGTATCATGACGAGAGTAAATCTAGTGATAGTGATAGTAGTCAAAGTAGTAGTAGTGGGGGAAATACCATAGACGAGCAATACTCCTCTGGAGTCCTTGGAATTCCTTTAGAAGTACTCCAGGAAGAGTTGAGGATGAGGGCCATGTCTGGATTATTTGCTGGTCTATC
This sequence comes from Quercus gilva, assembly GCA_023621385.1. NCBI lineage: Eukaryota > Viridiplantae > Streptophyta > Magnoliopsida > Fagales > Fagaceae > Quercus > Quercus gilva. The sequence continues at coordinate 65,225,164 of CM042476.1, read as the reverse complement.
CACTAGTGTTCCCTCGTTTGTTCCCTCCCCAAAGGAGGAAATCTTGTATTACTACATTGTAGGTATCCCTTTTAGGACAGACAAGAAGAGACTTGCTTCTCTAAAGGGTTGGTATCAAATTCTAAACAATCTCAACCCTCGTCTAGCTGCACATGGGGAGTGGTGTTGTACTCCCAATTCTGGGGTAGGTATATATGAGGCTTATTTGTTGGGTGGTCTTAGGTTACCTTTAAATGCCTTTGGTAAGGAAATTCTCCATAGATTAGGTATAGGTATAAACCAACTCAACCCTAATGCATAAAGGCTTATTATATCCATTCAAGTGTTGTGGAGGGAAATTTTTTATGGGAACCGTCCTTTCACAGTGGACAAGTTCCTATATTGTTACAAGCCCTCTGAAATTAGTCAATCCCTCGGCTTTTACCAGTTTTCTGCCAGGGGCTTTAGCTGTAGGTTGGTTAAGTCCCTCCCTATGTTTGATAGAACGTGGAAGACATAGTTTTTCTTCGTCTCAGGGTTCTGGGCTGGGAACCCTTTTGAGGTAGTCAGGGACCCATTTCCTCCCTACACTGGTGAGATGGATATATTCGTCTAGAGGGTATGTTACTTTTCATTGCTCATCTTACTTTCCTTGTTATATTGATCTAACTCTTTTTTTTTTTTTGTGCAGCTGTAAGACGACCCACTTTAAGTAAGTTCTATCTTGATCATATCCAGCAAGCTCGTTCCTTCGCTGATAGGACGTTTCATTCTTTAGTCACCCTTCGTCATCTAGTGGTTTGGGGACTTGGCCCTGAGCCAACTGAGGAAGCACTTGCCTACGAACAAACCACCCACAAATATAAGTTATCCACTTCCTTGCGTTTTGAATTGTAGCCTCATCCAGAATCTTTTTTTTTTTTTTTTTGTATAGAAATGGCAACTATGAAGAGGGTAAAATGTTTGGTGAATGAAAAGGTCATCTAAGAAGAAGAGAACGTCCAAACCCAGTCTCGTCCAGTTGCCTCTGAGAAGAGAAAAACTCTCTCATCGACTATAGATTTGGGGAGTCTTCCTAGTCGTTGAGGCTATAAAAAGCTTAAACATGGCTTGTTCAAATTTGTGGTCGTCGAGACTGGCCCTTATATCCCTTCTGCTGCCAAGCAATCATCCACAATGCAAATCCTTGACGTGGACCAGCCTAAACATTCTGAAGTCACCATGTCTAAACCTTCTACTGGTCCTCCTGACAATGGCCCTAAAACCCTCTTGAGGTTTGAAGGCCTTGCCTGGGAAAGGTTTCAACAGGTTGTTTCTAACAAAGACGTTGCCATATTTTATGACATGTCCGTAAAAGGATTTGAGCGGTCTATGGTACATGACCTTTTCAACGTACCACAAACTCGTCCTTAATCTCTTTAATACTTGTGGTTTACTTTTTTTTTTTTTTAATAAAAAATGTCCAAATTCCTGATGTAGGTCATGTCCAAATTCATGGCGGCGTCCAGGCAAGCATATGAGCTAGATCAGACAATGGTTAATCTCGAGGCAAAGATTCGTAGTATGAGAAAGAATCTAGCCGTCAAGCTGGGTAGAGGGCTAAACTGGAGGACGAGATTAAGGAGTTGAAGACCCTCATCGAGAAGCTGAAGGCAGATGCCGTCGAGAAGGATACTCATCTTGACCATCTACAAAAGAGAAGCGTCGAGCTCTGTACCCTTCTTGGTGAGACTAAAGAAACAACCATCAAGGAGTTCAAGGTGTCCAGTGAGTTCACCAACCTTCTTGATAGAAACTACACTGCTGGTTTCGAAGATTTTTGTTTAGACGCCACTGAGCATTTCCCTGGGGTGGGCTTTAGCCTAATCAAGCTCCGTACTAGTGCCGAGAGTTCTCTACTCCAGACGAGCTCTGAGGACGTAAATATTGAAGGTGATGACTCTACCCCTCAGCCAGTGAAGGATGGTTCAAAGTCTGGGAGCACTGCCCCCAATGGTTTATCCAAGTGAAAGTTTGTTTCCAACTTCATATGCTCTTTCTTCTTTTTTCTCTTTTTTTTTTGGGGGGCAGGTCCATTGTTTTGGACCATTTAAATTTATACAAGTACATTTTCTCATCCATGCTTAAAGACGAGGCACTCATACAATTGCCTTCTTAGGCTTAAATTTCTTAAGGGTTTTTGGACGATAGTCATCTACCATTTTTATTTATGAATGCACTTTTATCCATATTGTTATTGCCAAATTTAATTCCAAGTGTTTCTCATCCATGTTTAGGACTTCATTTTTGGAATATATATATATTTTCCTCGTCCTTATTTTTTTATTTTTTATTTTTTGGACAATTGTACTGGGAGGATTGTTCCTTCTCTTTACATTTATCATTATTGCCTTAGGTTTTATGGCAATTTGCCTTTTTCATCGTCTAAGGATGGCCCAATACGATATATCTTCGTGTCCAGAGATTTTAAATGTCTTTAATTTAATATGGATGTTAATTTCACAGCACTTAAATTAGAGAATTCAAGCAACTTTATATACAATAACTGCACATAACATCGTCCATAAACATCAAGGAACTTAGTACATAGCAGTCCAAGGACATTGTCTATGCTAGTACTTAGTCATTTTTTAGGAAATTCAAATTACTTTATATACAAAGGGACTTTGTTCATGACATCGTCCATAGCACTTGTTGGTAGCCAATGCTTTTTATGGAATTCAAATACTTAGAAACATAAAATATTGTTTTAAAACATAAATACTGAAAGATAACATAAATAGACTACTAGCAGTCACTAATAATCCTTAAACTTGTCCATGCTGACCTTCCTAACGAGTCTTCCTCACTAGTAGTACTTCCTTAAATGCTCCACATTCCACGGGTACTCCAGCTTTCGTCCATCAAAGGCCTTCAAGTAGTATGAACTGCGCTTTTTGGAATTAATCACTTTGCATGGTCCTTCCTAGTTGGGTCCCAACTTTCCGTGAACAGGATCCTTAGTGGCTAGGGACACCCTCTTTAGAACGAGATCTCCAATGTTGAAATGTCTTGGCTTTACCAGTGCATCCTGGTGCTTTGTAATCAAGTTTTCGTAACGTGTTACCCTCTGTTCTGCGTCCATCCTTACCTCGTCGATGAGATCGAGGCTTAGATGGAGTTGTTTCTCATTTTCCTCCTCCTTATAATGGGCCACCCTGAAGCTAGTTAGTCCAATCTTCGCAGGTATCACTGCATCACTTCCATATGCTAGCTTAAAAGGAGTCTTTCCAGTAGGAGTCCTTATTGTCGCCCTATATGCCCAAAGGACGCTAGGTAATTCATCTGGCCATATCTCTTTTGCCCCCTCAAGCCGAGTCTTGATGATCTACAATAAGGATTGGTTTACCACTTCAGCCTGTCCATTGACTTGTGGTTGGGAGGATGAGGAGTAATGATTCCTAATTCCCAACTGCTCACAAAACTCTCTAAAATATGTGTTGTCAAACTGTCGTCCATTGTCTGAGATGAGTACCCTAGGGATTTCAAAACGACAGATAATGTTCTTCCAGACGAAACTTCTGACATTTTGCTCAGTGATTTTTGCGAAGAGCTCTACTTCCATCCATTTGGTAAAATAGTCAATCTGTACTGCCAAGAACTTCATTTGTCTCATCCCCATGGGAAAGGGACCAAGGATGTCAAGTCCCCACTAGGTAAAGGGCCAAGGGGCCACCCTTAGGGTGAAGTATTCTGATGGTCGTCTAGGGATGTTGCTATAGTGTTGACATTTGTCACATGCTTTGACATAAGTTTTGGCTTCTGCTTGCATGGATGGCCAATAATATCCTGCGTGGACTATCTTGTGAACAAAGGATCTGGCCCCAAAATGATTCCCACAGGCTTCTACATGGACGTCCCTCAAGACGTAGTGAGACTTGTCTGGGGTCAAACACCTTAGTTGGCAACTCCATCTATTTGATTCACTTCTAGAATGTCTATGCTCGAAATATACTGGATTTAACTTGATCACCCACCATCTCATCTGCAGATGTCGTCTTGGCTAAGATATTGGCTTTTGAGATCTCTTCCCTTGGTATTTGTTGGATCTTTACTATTGTAAAGCCTTTGATGCACTGCTTAACTTTGTCCAAGTATTTCCTCATTCGTTCTTCCTTGGCTTCACACGTCCCATTCACTTGGCCTATCACCAACTGCGAATCTCCCTGGACGAGGATCAAATCCGCTCTAAGTGATTTGGCTAACTCCAAGCCCTGGAGTAAGGCTTCATACTCAACTTCATTATTGGTTGTCTAGAAATATAGACGGACGGCATACTTTAGATGATCCGCTTTTGGTGATTGTAAAACTATCCCAACTCCCCCTGCGTGCTGCGTAGACGAGCTGTCCATGTGGACAACCCACCACTTAGCCCCCTGGTCTTCGTCTCGCTGATTTCTGGCAGGAGTAAATTCGGCAATGAAGTCTGCAAGGACTTGAACTTTGATTGCTTCTCTTGGCCTGTATCACACGTCAAATTCACTAAGTTCCATTGCCCACTGGATCAATCGTCCAGCGGCCTCCAGCTTATTCATAACTTTCTTCAACAGATGATCTGTTAGGACGTTGATTACATAAGCTTGGAAATAAGGCTTGACCTTTCTTGCTGCTGTCACTAATGAAAATGCAAGCTTTTCTATGGGTGGATATCGTCCTTCTGCTCCCCTTAAAGCTTTACTGGTGTAGTAGATAGGTTTCTGTACTTTTCACTCCTCTCTAATCAATGCTAAACTTACTGCATGAGGGGATACTACTAGGTAGAGATACAACTCTTCTCCTGGTTTAGACGGGCTTAATAATGGAGTTGAAGCAAGATAAGCCTTCAAGTCTTCAAACACTTGTTGGCACTCGTCCATCCATTTAAATTTTTTTCTTAACACTCTGAAAAATGGTAAACATTTATCAGTAGCTTTTGAAACAAACCCGTTAAGGGTAGCTACTCATCCAGTGAGGCTCTGGATGACTTTGACATTCTTTGGGGGCTCCCTGCTCATAATCACTTAGATCTTATCAAGGTTTACTTCAATCCCTCTTTGCGAAACCATAAAACCAAGGAATTTCCCTAACACAACTCCAAAGGCACATTTGCTTGGATTCAACTTCATCTTGTATCGCCTAAGTGTATCAAAGGTTTCTTGAAGGTTGTCCAAATGCTGCATCTCCCTCGTGCTATTAACCAATATGTCATCCACATATACTTCAATGTTTCGCCCAATTTGTGGACGAAACATATGGTTAACTAGCCGCTAGTAAGTAGCTGCTGCATTTTTCAGGCCAAACAACATCACTTTATAACAAAAAAAATCTTGGCTTATGATGAAGGACATTTTCTCTTGATCTGCCTTGTCCATCTTAATCTAGTTGTACCTTGAGAAAACGTCCATGAAACTTAGCAACTGGTGCCCAGCTATTGAATCCACCAATTGATCAATGTGTGGATGAGGGTAGCTATCTTTTGGGCAAGCCTTGTTTAAATTTGTGAAGTCCACACACATCCTCCATTTGCCATTAGCCTTTTTGACCATCACTACATTAGCTAGCCAATCAGGGTAATAAACTTTGCGTATGAACTCCGCGGTGACTAACTTATAGACTTCTTCCTTGATAGCATTATCTCGTTCTGGGGCGAACACTCTCTTTTTCTGACGAACAGGCTTGTAGGATGGGGACACATTTAGACGATGAGTAATCACACTTGGGTCAATCCCAGGCATGTCTTCATGGCTCCAAGCAAAAACATTTGTACTATGTTTAAGGAACCCAATGAGTTCCTGCTTCGTCTTCTTCCCCATACTCGTTCTAATCCTGGTATACTTATCTGGGTTGGACTCGTCCAACAGTACATCTTGCGATATCTTAATTGGCTCCGCCAATGTTCTTCTTTCTTCAATGCTCATTGTTTGCATCTGCTCATCCATGGCCATCATTGCTAAGTAACATTCTCTAGCTGCAAATTAGTCTCTTTATACTTCTCCAATGCCATACTCCATTGGGAACTTAACAAACAAATGATAAGTGGAAATTGCAGCCCTCCAATTGTTCAAAGTTGGTCGTCTAATAATGGCATTATATGAAAATGAATAATCTACAACAAGGAAATTCACTTCCTTATTAATTTGTCGTGGGTAAGAGCTAACCACGATTAGTTGAGAGATGGTGACTATTGGTAAAATCTTCATTCCTCTAAACCCGATCAATGGCACATTTACTGGACGAAGTAACTCTTTGTTAATCCTCATTTATTGGAAGGCTGGATAGTAGAGGATGTCTACTGAACTCCCATTATCTATTAACACCCTTCTAGTTGTCTAATTTGCAATTGTCAAAGTAAGGACAATCGCATCATCATGAGGATGGTGCAGTCATCTTGCATCTTCGTCCATAAAAGTAATGGTTGGCTCATCTTTTTTGATCATCCTAAGTGGTCATCCAGATATTTGAACATTTTGGACTTCCCGTAGGTAGGTCTTCTTGGCTTTGGACGAGCTTCCTATTGATGTACCTCCCACAATGATCCTTATTTCTCCAAGTGATGGACGTGCTGGTTCTTCTGCTTTGCCTTTCATGGGCTATCTCTCGTCCTTATGGTCTCCCCCAAGAAAATTCTTTAACTTTCCCTACTTAATAAGAGCTTCAATCTACTGCTTTAAGTCATAGCATTCGTCCATATCATGTCCATGGTCGCAGTGAAAACGATAGTACTTGCTTTTGTTCCTCTTACTAGGGTCTCCTTTCATTCTCTCAGGCCACCTCAAGGATGGATCATCTTTGATCTGCATTAATACTTGATCAAGCAAAGCATTCAAAGGAGTGTAGTTAGAGTATCATCCTAAAGGCGACCCTGTTTTCTTGCCGTCGCGATCCCTTTTCTCCCGTATTTTGGCTTTCTTTGGACAAGGACCTTGCTCTGGATGGTGTATATAACCATTTTCCAGTCGTTCACCTTTCTTCTTCTTCTTGGCAATAATTGCATCTTTTGTATTCATGAAACTTTGGGCTGAATGTATCAACTCAGCCATCGTTTGAGCCTCTTGGTCATACAACTTGTGAATGAACAGGTTTGAACTAACTCCATTGTAGAAAGCTGCCAAGAGGATCTTGTCATCCATCTCATCCACCAACAAAGTTTCTCTATTAAAACAGCTGATAAAAGTATGCAAGCTTTCATTTTCTCCTAATTCTATGTTTAACAGGCTGGACGAGGAACGCTTTTGTCTTTGTCCTTCAACAAAGTTGTTGACAAACAACTTACTTAACTCTTGAAACGAAGTTATGGTATTTGGTAGTAGCTTACTAAACCATACTCTGGCTGGGCCTTTCAAGGTGGTAGGAAAGGCTCTACACATGATTTCGTGTGGAACACCTTGGAGATGCATGGTTATTTTGATCGTGGCAATATGATCGCAAGAGTCACGCGTCCCATCATATGAGTCCATGGTAGGCATCTTGAACTTGGAAGGCAAGGGATGACTTGTGATGGACGCAATAAAGAGGGAATCAGTCCTGTGGACGAGATCATCCACATGGTTTACTCTTCTCATGGAATCCTTCATCTCTTCCATGGCTCTTTTCATCTAGTCCATCTATCTCTCAAAATGTGGTACTCTTCGAGTGACAGTGCCTCTGGATTGGTCTCCTTCAGTATTATTATCAGCCCCTTCATTCTCTAAATTTTGGCCTCATTCACCACCATGTTACTGATGACGTTGTCTATTAACTTCTCTAGTTAACTCCTGAATCTGTAGTGTCAGTTCTGCCATGGCTGCTGCCATGGACTGTAACTATTGTTGGATGATCAAGGGGGGTGGTGGTGTATGATTTGGGTGACTGGAGGCGTTTCCAATCTTTTGGTGTCTTGAACTAGTGGCCATTGACCTAGTCTGAACCATGCAGTCTTTTTGCCTTGGAAAGAGCAAAGAAGTTAACTCTTAGAAACTTTTTTCCTTACTACCCCTTTCCCACAGACGGCACCAACTGATGATTCTTGAAAATTAGTAGGCTGGAATGCTTCTGACTATGGTGATAGTTGTGAGTCCTGGAAAAAAAAAAAAAAAAAAAAAAAAAGAAAAAAAAAAAAAAAAGACATCAAAGGTGAATAGTGTGAGTCGGCTAAGGACCCTCTGACGGTTAAGTCAATTTTCTCTCTAGGACCCAAGGATGGAAAATAATGAATGGTTGGAACTTACCTTGGGTGATGGGACTTGCCTCTTTTATTGAGAGTTGAAAGTTGGTCTACTTGTTTGGATCCACCACCATTGTGAGTGATGTGGGTGGTTAATGGAGAAAATGGGATTCGTGGAGCGGAATCTGAGAAGTTCCCTCCATGTTTTAGGAGCAATGCATCGTGGTCTGATTATGTGGAACCTTTAGATAATTTCTTGTAGATTTACCAAGTATAATTTGGTCGTCTATCCACCTGGTCGTCCATGGAGGATTTTACTCTGACTGAAACATCTTATTACTAATGGACGGATACTATTCATACATGTTGTCATTCTTAGGCTTCTTACTTACTGGAGTTCTTTGGACGCAGTCAAGTCATGGACAACTACCATGGACAGGTTGACCTTAATTGATTTTGGTTCCCATTAAGTCTAATGTGGGTCTTTTTTTTATTTTTTATTTTTTGAATCCTAATCCTAATCCTAACATGTCTCTATAAATTATAGTCTAACTAAAAAATAAAATAAATTATAATGAAGTGTAAATTTGTGAGGCTTGCAAAGCTGATGTGTCAAAATTTTAAAAGGTCAACAAACAGCCAAAGACTTCGATTTTATAGTGTGTGTGTGTGTGTGTGTATAGATTACAGCAAAACAAACTATTTTTCTATTTTATATATTTGCATTAGCTAGTGCAAAAACTTTTATCTATTTTAATATAAGAACCAACTTTTTTATATTTTACATAATCACTTTTTAAAAACACATATATTAGATTATTAATTTTACATTACATTTTATTGAAATATTATTTGTTTATCAATTTTTTAAGGCGAAAATGCACTTTTGATCCCTACATTTTGGGTCAATTTTCGTTTAGGTCTCTACTTTTTTGAAGAACCTATTCTATCCCCTAAAAATCAAGTAACGTTACCATTTTAGTCCCTACCATCATTTCACTAATAGAAAAACTTATGTGGCAGATGGAATGCACAATTGGCACACTATATGCTGACATGGCCATTAAAATAATATTAAAAAAATTTCTTTTGCATTTAAATAATGCCACATTAGTATTTTAATTAAAAAATTTAAAAACTAAAATTTTTATTTCTCAAATTTAATTTAAATTGAAAAAAATTAAAAGTAAAAAATAATAATAATTTACTTTTTCAATTTTAAAGATTGAGAAAAAAATATTTAGTAAATTTCTCAACTTCTCTTAAACTTTATTGGCAACAATTACAACATCACCCAAATTAAATTTATCTATTTAAATACAAAAATCGGACCTCATTCATTTTCCTTTCTTTCCCACCTTCTCTTCGATCAGACTCTCTCTCTCTCAAACTCTTTGGAGTTTCTCTTAAATCTTTTGGCTGATATGGGTTTAGAGAGAGATAGGCCGAGATTGATGAGAGTTAAGATCGGTAGGGATCGATGGTGCATAAGGTGACAGGCTTCCAGTAGTGCAACACTAACAAGGATCAGGCTTGCAGGTTGACGAAGATAGTCTAGCATCAATTGGAGTAGGTGAGTAGTTGGTAGTCTGAAGGCTGGATTGTTGTCATCGTGGCGCTGGACAATGAAATTGGAAATTTCCAGTGCAATAAGGACATAGCTGGTGATGGAAGTTGACATCGGCGCTAACTTCTTGTGGATTTGATCTGGATGTATGGGTCCGAGCTTTCTAGGTTCGGGTTTTTTTTTTTTTTAGCTGATGATAGCAAGATTGTTTTGGCCCAATGGGTGACTGTAGTGGTGATCTTTGGTTGGTGAGGGTGGGTCGCTAAGATCGGCGGTGGTAGTGGGTTTGATTTTTTGATCAGCAGAGGTGGTTGTTGGGCTTTTTTGGGTTTTGTTAGGAAATTTTGACCTCGGTTGATAGAATTAACAAGTTTTAAACCCAAGTTGTCAATTATATCTATTATGAATAATCCTTGTTGTTGATATCGTATTTTGTCCGCTCTCGATTTGCGTGCCGAACCCCAAAAAATCCAAAAATAATATTTTCTCTCCGTGGGGCCGGAGAACATCCAGAATAATGTGGCGCAACCTGTTTAGACATCGGAGCACCCAAAGTGTATTTTTTAGCTAAAATGATCAAAATGCCCCTAATCAACCCTGGGTCGACTGAAGGTCAAACAAGGTCAAAATACAAACAAAATGACACTTTTCATTGTTTTTCATCAAACTCGAGCTTCTCGGAGATTTTTGGCTACTTTGGCTAAGTTTGACCAAGTTTGACTTAAGTTGATCTTAGATGGGCCCAAAAACCCTAATTTTGATCTGGCTGTCAGAACAGGTTGAAACCAATGCCATTACTAAGATTATCAAATTCTCATTCCAACAACTATTCATGGGTCAAAATCGGAGATAGAATGGTCGAGATATCACGAAAATCGGGATAATGCACCAATCGATGCACCACTAACTTTCGGGAGCCATAACTTTTGATCCGACCATTAGATTTTCAAGTTCCATACCTTTACAGAAACAGGAAGTCAAGATCTTTCCAGGAGTGTCAAGATCAACCCGATCAAGGACCGTTTGAAAGAGGGTTGCCAAATCAAAAATCGTGCCGGGGCTATAAAAGGCCCCAGGCACCCTTCAGACCAAAAAAAGAGAGGTCTCCCTTGGTTCTACTCTACCTAAACGTCTTCTACATGTTTTTTCTCTCTTCCAAACACAAAAAACACATCAAAGCCTCTTGATTTTTCTCTTCACCAAAAACACAAGGTATTGTTCTTATACCCAATCTTCTTCTCCTTAGTTCTACACTTTAGGATTTGGGGTTTAGGAGTGTGGATGTAGCTTTTTAGCTACTATCCACACCCCTAACCTTCTAAATATTTTTTTTAGTTTTTATTTTTCTTTTATGCTTTAATAACATGATTTATTGCTTTCCTAGCATGTTACTTGCTTTATTGGTGTTTCTAGCCTAAATCTCCATGCTTTTTATGCTTTTTGCCATGTTTCATGCTTAGATCTACATTCTTACATGATTATATGTTTAGATCTACATGCTTTATACCCTATGCCATGTTTTCCTATGCTTTGATCCCCTTTTGTTCTAGGTTGATGTTAGAGTTACATGCTCACATGCTTGTATGACGTTGTTGGCTATGCCTTGCTTGGATCTATGTGCTTTATGTGTTTATTTCCATGTTATATGGTTAGATCCTTGTCTTCACATACTTATATGCTTGGATTCATGTTCTTCCATGTTATGTGCTAAGTTTCTACATGTTTACATGCATGTTTCTATGCCTATATGTCTAGATCTATATCTTCACATGCTTATGTGCTTGGATCTATGTTCTCAACATGCTTTATGCCATCTTCCATGTGTTTGTGCGCTCCATGCCATGTGCTATTGTAGCCCTTTTGTTACTTTGTCTTTCTTACTTGTGTTTTAGCCTATCGATTCAGACCCGATCTAGACCCTATGGTTTTTGTCATTGTCCATACACCTTGGCCCATATCAAAGGTTTTGGATTATCCCTACTTGCATGTATATGCTTGCTTTCTTCTTTTGCTTTATTTTCCATGTTAGCCTCTCTAGTTTTAGGCTTTGCCACGCTTGATCCCCTTAGCGGGTTTGTGGTTGTGTGGTTACATCTGACGCTCATGAAGTCTTGTTTGGATGTAACCATTTGGGATGCATCACCATAATGCTGGTTTTTTCGTGCATCCCTTCCCTTCTTTTCGCTCTGTGCAATGATATGCTTGCCATACTTGTTTGTGCCATCCGTTGGCTTTCTATGCATCTTTACACACTTGCTTACATGTTTATGCATGAGTTTTGCTTGCTAGTGTGTCATCCACGCTTCAACACAATGAAGTTATGGACATTTGATCCAAACCTACATTTCTCCCTCGCAAACACCACCTTTTGTTTGTTTTCTTGCTTGTTTGTCTTCTCATTTGTTTGCTTGCTTTCTTGTTTCTTTGCTTGCCATGTCTACCACACTTATCTGCTTTATGCCTCTTTCATATGTTCTTTGCATCTTCTCCTTCCATTGCTTGTCTACTGGTTTCTTGTCTTTGCCTTTGCATGTACACACATTGAGTGAGGACGCATGGAGCTAGAGCATGGTTTCCCAGACACAAGCAAAAAGGGTGTGGATGCGAGTATGTAGATATAAGCCAAGCGGCTGTGTTTAGTAGGTCTAGGGGTCTAGCTTTTCCCATTTAATTTTGTACTCTTTTAAAACCCCTTTCTTCCTTCTTCCTTCTCCCTTTCTCTCTTAAATGGGTTGTATTAGGTATATCATGCCATGTACCATTCGTCCTCATCTCTAGAGTAGGGCGACCCCAATTTACTTTCCTGCACCTATATTTTGGGCCATGCTCTAGGAATGTAGGTATTTACTTTCCTACTCTGTGTGCTTGCATTGTGCATGATGTATATATATATATATATACTTGCTCGCCCCTTCCAGTGTGATTGTCACAGTTCATGTCACCTAAGGCGAAGCGATGCCTAATTTCCGTTGCGAAAGTAGGGTGACATGTCGCCGGATTTTTGTTGTGGAAATCTGGTACTTTACCCGAATGCCTTAGGAAAGCATAGATTAGGATCACACCCATTCAAAACCCAAACCTCAAAGCCCCTATGCATGCAAAGCCCTTAAAGCCAATGCCGAAATCATGTCTTTTACTACCAATTTTTGAAAATTAAGGTTTTATCAAAACAAATGACTATCCTTGGACAGGCGTTGTGAGGTGCCTAACACCTTCCCCACACGTAACCAAACTTTCGGACTCAAGAATCAAGATTTTTTGCTATCTACATTAGATTAGGAAAAATGACATTTTTCTTAGCCTAGGATTGGTAATAAAATCAACTAGGGATAAGGTGAGCAATCACACCTTAGAAAAACCCAGTGATTGGTGGTGACTCCACTTTCCTTTAGTAATCTCTTAAAATTTGGCTTAGATTCTTGCCATAACGCCAAAGGTAGACCTACCTTCCTCTACCGAGAGAGAGCATCTGAAGCCCCGCACGAACCACGCCACAAACACCATTATACACACACACACACACACACACAAACATAAACGATCATTCGAGAAAGGCCACCAACAGGCCTCGCATGCTCGGGAGCGTCGCCACAGCAGGTGGTTAAATGAAGGTCCCGACGGTTCTTCGTCTCGAGGCCGGGTGTCGAAACTTGTTTAAACAAACAAATATCAATATCATGCACAATAGAATAGTAAATAAGACAATATATAATGACCTAGGAAAACCAATAAAACAAACTAGTTTAACAGTAAAAACCTGGGGGGAAACCTTCCCAAAAAGTAATCCACTATAATAAAGAGAAGTTTCAAATCTAGTACAAAACCTTTGTCCTTGGACTCTACAATCCCAGTAGATTAACTTACAGCAAAAACTTTCTAACACTTCAGAACCTTTAAACTCTTCAATATATGAACGCTCCACCCACAATCACAATTGGAACTTTCAACTGAATTCAAGAACCTCTTAAAGGTTTTTTTCATAGTAGCAAGTCTGTGGTGGTTGATATGACTTCAGCTTCTTCGCCAATGGAATCTTCAGATCTACTTTGAAACTCTTTAGTTTGGTAAAATAGAGAAAACATGGTTACAAAACCCTAGCCACATAAACAGAGTGTTTCTCTCTCTCTCTAAAAAGTCTTCTAATAGATGGCTTATAATGTCCTTTAAATACCGATTCAAATGGATCTCAATTTGGGCTTCAAACGAATAAGCTATGAGATTTTTCGCGTTGCTCATTTTTGCTGATCCCCGACGCTTGATAGATTGAGCTGCTATCGAGCTTGTGTCGAGGAGGCAGTAAGTTTCTAGTTTCTATCGAGAGCTATCGAGCTTCTATTAAGCTGCTATCGAGGTACATGCTGAAAATGTGTTTTTCTTGCACTTTTCTTGAGCAAACTTTGTGTCTTCAACTTGGTCTTCAATTACAACTTTATGACACATCAAAACTCAATAAAAGACACATAATTTGTCATGGTTGACAATGCGAAAACACATGACTCTAACAAGTTTCCATGAGATCAGCCAGGTTTGTTTTTGTTGTTGGCAGGGGTTTGATCTATCGTGGTGGTCAACGGAGGTTGCGGTGTCGGTTGTCTAATCTGTCAGTAGTTGGTTGGGTTTCTTCTTTGAGATTTATGGATTTTTTTAGTTCCTGGGTTTGTGTTTTTGGGTTTTGGGTTTGTTCTTTGAGATTTATGGGCTCTTTGAGAATTATGTGTTTTTGCATGTTTGGTTGCTAAGAAAATGCAAGTAAGAAAACAAAATCATGATTTTTTTAATTTTTTGGGCAACCAAACATGATCTTTGGGGAAAGAACTTGAATTGTAAAGAGGAAGAACATGATCACCAACATGTGTCTTCCAAAACAATAATGAAAAGAAGAATTTTTTTAATTAATTAAATAATTTTAAATTATAAGTTCATAATTTTGTTTTAATTTTCTTTTATGATGTGGCTTTTTTAATTTATGGGGATCTATTGTGACATTTTTTTTATGTGGATCTGATATGGATGTGGGGCTAATGACGTGTAGGATAAGATATTTATTTATTTATTTGTGAAACTTGCCAGCTGTGCATTCTGTTTTGCCATGCAGGATTTTTCTATTAGTGAGATAATGGTATGGACTAAAATGGTAATGGTTTTTTATTTTCAGGGACTAGAATAGGTGCTGCAAAAAATTAGGGACTAAAACGGGAATTGGCCCAAAATGTAAGGACCAAAAGTGCATTTTTGCCATTTTTTGTTACTCTCTCTCCCCCTTTCTCTTTGTCTTTCTACATGTTTGAGTAAAAATAAATTTGCATGTGAATAGTAGCGGGTATACTTAAATGGTTACTATAGCAACAATTCAAATTTACACAAATTTATATGGACTGATGTACGTGATTTTTGAAGTCAAATGTGCAAAATTTACCCCTTAAAGCATCAACATCAACTATGCCTAAAATATTCTATTTTCACGCATTAAAAAAATTACTTTATTTATTTTAACACATCATTTTACAATACACTATACATCACATCTCTTACTTTACAACATTACCCATTAAAATAACTTTAAAAAGTCCTACCTTAAAAAAAAAAAAAAAAAAAAACCACCCTTCCCACAAGCAACAACCAACCACCCACCACTGGAACCCACCCCAAACACATTGGAACCCACCCAAAATTAGAGCAACCCAACCCGAAATTGTCCCACTCACCCACCACCACTAAATCCACTCATCAAACCACCAAAAAAAAAAAAAAAACCCACTGCAAGAGAGAGAGATTTGGATAATGTGGTGAGGTGATGAGATCAGCAACATGGTGAGAGTGAGACAGGCTAAGAGTGAGAGTGAGAGAGGAAGAGAAGTTGAGAGTGAGAAAGAAGTAGACTAGACAGAGAAAGATATGTGTGAGAGGAGAAAGAAAGAAAGAAAGAAAAAAGTTTACAATTTATTTCGTACATCTCAACTAATAGAATTGTACGGTTCATCAATACCAAAATTTGTAGCATTTGGAATATTTAACGTGGGAGGTTTTTTGGTATTTGGTGTGTTAAATGCTTAAAATGCAGCATTTAAAACTAGTACCCTTATTCTATTATACATTAACTGTTGATGTAAGTGCTCTAAGAGCATCCACACCAATTCGTCTAAAATTTTCATCTATTTTACACTAAAAACCTACTTTTTCTATTTTACACTACCACATTTCCAAAACACCCACACCAGTTCATCTATTTTACAAATCTATTCTAATTAAATAATATTATTTATTGTTTTTTTAATTATTTATTAATAATCGTTTCTTTCTCTTTCCCTCACCCATTCTCTCTTTCCTTTTTCAACTCACTCACCCGTTTCTCTCTTTCCCTCACTCACTCCTAGCTTGCTGACCCAGCTGATCCAGCTCACTCCCAGCTCTCCGATCCAACTTGTCGCCGCTGCCGCCTCAGCCATCAGTCGATTCGGCCTCCCTTTCGCTTTCGCCCTCCTTCTCTCCTTCGCCCCTCCCTCTCTCCTCCACCACCGACCCTTCGCCTCCCACCCCCAACCGACGACAACAATGGAAGATCCGGCTCCGTTGGGCTGGGTTTTTCAGTGGATGTGGACTGTTTTTAGGTTGGGTTTCCTGGTGAGTTTTGATTGATTTTGAGTTGGGTTGATTTTTGGGTTTCTATTGATTTTGGGTTTGGTTGATTTTTTGGTTTCTGTTGATTTTGGGATATTTTTCTGTGCTAGGTTGCAGTGTTTGGTGATGGCGTTGGGTTTGGTGGTTGGGTTTGTTGTAGTTTGGTGGTGGCGCTGGCGCTTGGATATTCTTCTACCTTGCCGCGCTAGTTTGTTGCAGTTTGATAGAGGAGAGAGAAAAAAAGAATTAAAAAATCATTTACACTGTAAACAGTAACTGTGTATATATGTACGGTTACTGTTCATTTTTAAGAGCATGGTGTATATTTAGAAGATTATACACGACCTGGTGTGGGGGGTTTTTGGGTTAGAATGTGCAAAATTGTGGACTTTTTGCATTTTACACATTTTTGCAACCACATCGTGGTTGCTCTTGAAATAGATTTCAAATCCTCTCGAGAAAGAGTGTGTGTGTGTGTGTACATATCTCTTAATAAGAGTAGATTATTAATGGAAGATAAGAGTATTCGCATCAGCTCATGCCAAAATTTCTATTTATTTTAGCATAAGAACCTATATTCACACTCCACATTTGATTATATATTCACATAACATTTTATTCAAAATTTAATTTTTCTTGATTTTTTTAATTGTTTTTTTTACACAAAACAACCATCGTCTATTCTTTTCATTCATCATCGAGATACGTAAAGAAAGAATAAAAAACTAAATATAAAATGAATAGTGTCAAGGTAATTTTACATGATTAGAGCATTCAAAGCAATCTGCCTATGATAGAAAAAGATGTAGAATTTACACAATTTTGTCTAAAAATGACCCACATCAGTTTGTGTATAATTGTGTAAATTTACAAGTTTGCTACTGTATTCGTATAAATTTACGCTAGCTCTTTTCATTTTGCATTTAGTTGTTTATGTTTTCTTTATTTATCTCATGGATGAAGAAAGAGAAACAATAAAAAAAAAATAAAAAAATTGATATTTTAATGAAATATAATGTAAAATAGATAATCTAATGTGTGGTGTTTTGAAAAATGAGCATGTAAAATAGAACAAGTAGATTTTTATTCTAAAATAAAAACGAATTTTTGCATGAATTGATATGAATGTTCTTACTATAGTAATCATGAATTTTTATATAACTTTGCATGACATAGATGTAAGTGAATTTTAGGTTTAGTTGGTTGATGCAAAAAAACATCATTGGTGTTAAGGGTGTGCTTAGTTCGGTTTCAGTAAGTTTTTATGGGTATGGCCAACCGAAACCAAATATTTTGGATTGTGAAATTCTTAACCAAAAGCGACTGAAATGGCTAGAAATCAATCGGTTTTGGTGTATTTCGATTTCAGTCAGTTTCAGTCGATTTTCAATTTTCCAAAAAGAGAGTTATTGAGAAAGAAATATTTTTTTGCATCAAACGAAGATATTTTTGAAAGACAAACACAGTAAAAACACAGACCCTTTTTTCAACACAAAATACAAAGCAACATAATAAAAACACAGACCTTTAACACAAAATACAGAGCAACACATTAAAAACCATAAAACACAAACTAAGATTAGCAGCTACAAAGTTTCTTTAAAACAAACATTACAAAATGACACAAAACCCATGGAATCCCAGTACAAGCATGGGTGATTTGGGATGAGAGAAACAAAATCAAGAAGAAGACATACCATAGCAAGAAACGAAGAGACTGAATCGGTATTGGAAGAAATCAGAAAAATAAGATGTATGTGGATATCAAAAAAAGAAAAAGATGCAGGGTATGTGTTTGTGAGAGGGAGAGAAAATTGGGTGAGGGGCGGCTAGGGTTATAAGTTATGAGGGGCGGTTAAGGTTATAAATTATATATAAAATGCTAGGGTTTAAAATAAATAAATAAATAAATAAAACTCAAAAAGGAGAGGCAAAGGCTCAAACTAGTGAACAAGTGGTTGACGCACCCGTGATTTTCCACTAAGCTACTTACTCTAATATGTTTTAAACTTACAGGACAAAATTGCTTTTTGCCTTTTTTTAAAAAAACAATCCAGCATGTTGCCTTCTTTCTCAAACTAATTAGGGAAATGCTCATTTTTTGAAACTCGATTTATCTCGATTTATGATAAATCGAGTTATAAAAAAAAAAAAAAATTTCTGCAGCCCTATTGCGGCGTTTTTAAGGACTTATAGTGACGTTTTCAAGATCTATAGTAGTGTTTTGTAACTCGACCTCCATGAAATCGAGTTATGGACAATTTCTTTTATTTTTTTTACCTATAACTCGATTTTATATAGGTCGAGTTACAAAACACCACTATAGGTTCTGAAAACGTCACTATAGGCTCATCAAAAATGCCGCTATAGGACCTAACTCAATTTATCATAAATCGAGTTTCAAAAGAGAGACATTTCCCTAATTAGTTTGGAAAAGAAGGCAAAATACTGGATTGTTTTTTTAAAAAGAGCAAAAGCCCATTTTGTCCTAAACTTACATAAATATATGTATGTATGTATGTATGTATGTAAAGATCAGTTCGATCGGTTTTAGGGTGAAAAAATCTAGCACTAAAACCAAAACTGAAATATTTCGATTTCAAAAAATTCAAACCAAAACCGAACTAAAAAGTTGAACTCGGTTCAGCTGGGTTTTTTCGGTTCATCGGTTTTTTGCACACCCCTAATCAGTGTGATTTTTTTTTTTTTTTATGAGAAAATTTCAAGGATGTCTTGTTGTAGTTAGTTAATCGACGTGAGGATTGATGATGCTCAATAACTGGCCTGCCGTGGATTCCAAAGGACCCTTTCAATCTAATTAATTTTAAATTTCACAAAAAATATTAAAAAAAAAAACAAAAACAGACCACGTAAGCCACATGACGGGTGTGATAGGTTGGACCCCCAACACATAAGGACGCGTAGTTCGAGTCACATCTCAACACGTGTACGGACAAGGTGACGTTGGAATATATATATATAAATGGCCAGCGCGATTCTCGACCTGTCCAGCTCACCAACCCCATTTCTCTTTCATCTCCCCCGTCCACGTCTCCGTATCTCAATAAATATACGGTCTGGTCTACGTATACACCTCCCTATTTATACGACACGTGTTGCTGACGTGGACTCTCCTTGGCGCTCCCTCTTTCTTCTTCATTCATTCTTCAACGCCATTTCTTTCTCTGTAGAAAGAAAGAAATTCTCAAACTCCTTTTCTCTTCTTTCCTTTCCTTTCCTTTCAGAGAGAAAATGCAGAGAGTGTAAGAGAAACTAATTCAATTCTTTACACAATACCTTTCCTTATATTCACGTCTTTGCCATTCAGAATTACTTGGTTTTCGGAGGTGGGTGACGTGCCGGAGATTTGAGATTTGAGATTTGAGAGTGTAAGCCTGTAAGGTTTGTTTAATTATCAATTCTTTAAATTTAGGATTTGTTTGGTTGCTGAGAAAATGGACTAGAAAAATTTTAAAAAGCCAACTTTTTTGTGGTTTTTACAGTGTGTGTGAGAGAAAAAAAAGGAACCCCTGGCGACCTGGAAATATTGAATTATCTATTTTTTAATAGCGTTGAGATTTTCGTAGAAACTCGAATTTTTCCTTTTATGTTTTCTCGTAGTCCATTTTCTCAGTGACCAAACAGCGGTTAGAGTTAGAAACTTGTATGGATCTCTATTCCTCGTCTATTTGTTTTTTTCCCTACTGAAAACTTTGGATTTCCGTATTTCATGTGTGATAGTTTGCTTGCTTGAATGGTTTCAGTTTTGAATTTCCTTCGAATGCATATTTTTCCTTCTCATGCAATCTCTGTTGTAGAGAGAGAAAATATAAATTGAAATTTTTTTTAAAAAAAAAAAAAGAAAGAAAAAACTGTGAAACAGAAGACGAAGTTTTTTACGATCAAAACTCAAAAGCCTGTTGAAGTATTACGTAGAAAATTAAAGTTTTTTTTTTTCCTAAATTTGAAATTGAAATTGAAATGAATTAATGAAGTTTCGTAACTATTTCTCACATTTTTTGTTGTCAAATTTGCTTATGAGGGTATTATGGTCATTTAGCCTTCCTGATTATCCTCTTGGATGAATTTGACTATATTCCACTGCTTGCATCCATCCCTTTCTCGTTATCGGGTACGGTGGTATAAAAGACGAAAATGGCCCTCCTCTATGAACATTTTTTTTTTCCTTTTATTGGCATTTGAGTTTTTTTTTTTTTTTTTTTTTTTTTTTTTTTTTTTTTGGGGGGGGGGGGGGGGGGTGGTGGGGTGGTGGTAAATATGATGATCATTGAGATTTCTAGTTGCTGGTGAAATTAATTTGTGGTTGTGGGCATAACGATTTTTTGTTCAATTACAATTAAAGATGATGTGTAATTCATGCAACAAGGTTTTTTGATTGATGAAAAGTCACATCTAAAGCTATAAATTTTCCATCTATAATTTGGCAACATATGCAAATTTCAAATTGGGTTCACCATCTGCTGCAGGGGTTCACTATATAGCGGAGATTTCTTATATATGTCCCAATTTCCTGTAGTGCCATTGACACGACTTTTTGAAACTTTGGGTGGCGTTGTTATTTAGAATTTATTAAAAAAAAAAAAATGTCAATCTGAGTTTATCATAATTCTTTTTGAAAGTGGGTTTCAATTTAAAATGCTTTGACTTGCGAATGACTTCCAAATAATAGCATGCTTTCTTAAACTTTAGGTGAAAAGTAGAGTTTAATTTGCTGATGAGACCAATTCCATTCAATTTATGCCTCAAACAGCATGTTGGTATGAAGAAAGTTCAGGAAAAAAATTTGATTTACTGAAATTTATGCTAAAATTTGAAGTCATGTAGAGGCCATCTCTCTTTCAATGATCAAATTTCAGATCTGGTCTCATTTCACATGACCCTTGCTTTGGCTAACTAATACAGTGTTGTAGCCTCTAAATAATCAGTCTATTACTACGTCAAACGCTGTAGTATCCTCTTAAGTCATGATGTTGCTTCTGGTTAGTTATTTTTACTCTCAATTGAGAGGAGTAGCATAAGGTCATCATTCTATTGCATTAGTTTATTGGGTTCTTCTAATTTTCAATGGAAATATTATTATGTTAATGCGACATAATTCTGTTGTATCAAGCAAAGTTTAATAGGAATATTTTAGATCAAAATATTTGATGTATATAATATTATGAGCCTAATGTTGTTTAGATTCTACATTGGGTGCTTTGGAAATATTTCATCTGAATCACAGAATGACATGTTTTCCATTAGTGCAGCTGAGTCAGTTATCAGAGGAACGTGAAGGATTTTGTTACATAGGTCGGTTCAATATTTATTAAGTCTTTGTATATGGGAAACAACGAAGAGGGGAAGCCTACTAAGTCTGAAAAACAATCTTCACCTGCAAGACTGGTAAGCTGAGAAGTGACAACATTTATGTAATCGAAACTGGAATGTTTGAGATGCTGAACCACTGTTTACAGCTATTTTTTAAAATTTATGTCTCAATCTTCTTGATAGAGGAAAGAAAATCAGGCTAGGTGCATATGTAGATACATCTAATCTTTATATTCTTTGAATTTAACTTTTGAAAGTTTGCGCATGAGTAATCGTCAATCCTTTGTACTTGACAGGATCAGACTAATCAGACCAGTCAGACTAATATTCATGTCTATCCTGATTGGGCAGCCATGCAGGTTATCTACTTTATGCCTGCACTCAATCTCCTGTATTGCAGAAAAATTGTTATAGCATGTTTATTAAATAGAAGGTTCGCTTTATAATTTCTTTAAAGAAATGTTGATTGTACTTAAAACTAATCCATTCTATATTCAGGCATATTATGGTCCCAGAGTCGCTATTCCACCATATTACAACTCCACCATGGCTTCAGGTCATGCTCCTCACCCATATATGTGGGGTACACCACAGGTATAGACCAGTATCAAGGCAGCAGAAGTTTCTATATGATTTGCAATAAATATTCTAGCAGTTGTGTGCGTTGAGGAAAAAATTTATAAACATCATTCTAGGATGGTTTTTTAATTTATTAATTCTTACAGCCAATGATGCCACCTTATGGTGCGCCTTATGCGGCAATCTACCCACATGGAGGGGTTTATGCACATCCTGCAGTTACTCTTGTAAGTCTATGTTCTTAATTTTTTATTTTTTATTTTTTATTTTATTATTATTATTATTATTATTATTATTATTATTTTGTGCTTTAATTCTATTATATAATAATTATAATGGAGTCTCTCTATATTTGCACCATGGAGGATAACTGGTTATTTTTTCAGTGTCCAAGACTTGAGTTTTGTAGACTGTTATGGCTGTCTTTGGTGGCTTACTACATGAAACATTTATTTGAAAATATGACCTAGCTGAGTAGTTATCTACTCCGGGTTATCTTAGTAGTTAGTATAATAAAAATAATTCCTTATATTTGGTGTTGGTGCTGACTGCCCTGTCTAGGTGACTTCAATTGAGCACAATTTCCATTTCTTTATGGTAGTCGTAGCTCTCAATCAAATAATCCCAAATGCCCCTTCCTCTTTCTTACTGCCCAATAGAACTAAAAATTATTACACAGATGTGATAAAAACTTTCTTATGTACTTATGGATTGTTTTTTGTAAACTAGGGGTCACATTCACATGGTCAAGGGGTTCCATTGTCGCCTGCTGTAAGTGAAGCATTGCAGCTATGATTTTCTTCTGAATTTTGCAATTCTATTGCTTTCAACTTTTTATGAAGCAATACAGAATCCTTTAGCTATAAAAACCAAAAAAAAAAAAAAAAAGCAATGCAGAGTTAGAAATATATCAGTTAGGAAAGACAAAAAAAAATTGTCTGTGTTAGGTGCCGCTTAATTAATTTTGGGTTCAATTATGGTGCAATGAAGCAGGCTGTAACTCCTATGAGCATTGAAACGCCCACAAAATCAGGAAATACAGATCGGGGTTTAATGAAGAAGTTGAAAGAGTTTGATGGGCTAGCAATGTCAATAGGCAATGGTGCTGCTGAGAGCCTTGAGGGTGGGGCTGAACATAGGCTGTCACAGAGGTTTGTTAAACCTTTTGCTTGTCTATCCCATTTGCTAACTTCTTATGTTCTTTTGTACTCCCATGTAAATGTGCTCTTGCATGAATTCTTCCTAGTAGACCTCTTGTGGTTAGGCTAACTTAGCTTTGGCCAAATGAACAGTGTGGAGACTGAAGGTTCTAGTGATGGAAGTGATGGGAATACTGCTAAGGTGAGGACTACATACTTGGCTTATAAGAAATTTTCTTGCTACACCTTTGCACTTTGTTTCTGTTGATTTGATGCTTACATATACATGCATATTATGCACAAAATTGCAAATTTAATTGAAATCTTCCCCCGTCTTATGTTCAGGCAAATCAAACCAGAAGGAAAAGAAGCCGTGAGGAAACACCAACCACTGGTATGACTCTGTTCTTCACCAAGTATTAAATCTTGATGAACAATAGAGTTGGCCCGGTATTCAATAGTGTAGGATCACCTCACCATATACATGGCATTGCCCTATGTATCTTTTTTTTTTTTTTTTTTTTTTTTTCAAAGTCACATTCCCCCTTTATTTTTTAAGCATTAGAAGAATCTCTTATTCCCAAAAGTCCAGCACCCACTAGACCGTATCCCTAGGATGGAGTACCATTAAGCTACAAGGCCATTGGTAGCTAGTATATCAATTAATGGGATCACTGGATTGGCCTCTTATACGGCATTGGAATTGCATTGTGCCTTCTCGATTGTGTTGAGAACCTGCTTCTCTTAATGATACCTAGTAGTAAGCAACTAAGT
The DNA here is from genome assembly GCA_023621385.1 of Quercus gilva. NCBI lineage: Eukaryota > Viridiplantae > Streptophyta > Magnoliopsida > Fagales > Fagaceae > Quercus > Quercus gilva. The sequence goes on along the minus strand of CM042476.1, from coordinate 65,201,016 downwards.
ATGCAATGACATGTTGGTTTTGATTATTGCATGTAAAAGAAGTTGGCAGTGACAGGGCTAGAGAGGGACTAAGAGTTGGGGAGCTGATTAACTTAATTGGGGAAGAGCAATGAATGTTGGTGGTGATTTTAGGAAATATTATCAAGGGAACCAATTACAAAGGTGTCAAATAGTTCTCCATTTATGGTGTACAATCTTGCTATTAGTATTAGCTAAGCAGTCTCTTTCCTTATGGTGAATGGGAATATCATGTAATCCCTTTCAATGTTCAAAAGATTAGGCCTGACCACTCATTTATGGGGTTCTAATGCAAGAATAGTCTGGAATGATGACAAGTGATCATTTTGAGAAATTTCTCTTTGCATTTTCTTATGGTTTCATATTGTATTTAGGCCCTAGTTTCTTTCATATCTGATTGTCCTCTCTAAATGGTGGATGATAATCACATGGGGTGCTTGTTAACTTGATTGGGGAAGAGCACTGAATGTTGGTGGTGATTTTAGGAAAAATATTGTCGAGAGAACCAATTAAAGATGTATCAGTTAGTTCTGCATTTAGTATTAGCTGACCCATCTGTTTCCTTCCTGTTAACGGGATTATCATGTAATCATTTTTCAATGTTCAAAAGATTAGGCCTGACCACTCCTGTATGGGGTTTTCATGCCAGAATGATTTGGAATGATGATAAATATCATTTTGAGAAATTCCTCTTTACAATGTCAAAAGCTTTCATGTTGCGTTTAGGTTCTAGTTTGTTTCATATCTGATTGGTCTGTCTGAATGGTGGATACCTAAATTGTTCTTGCTTCAAACATAGAATAATTGGTAGTTTTAATACTCTTTGAAAAAGATATTTCCACTTAGGGGAAAACTTAGGGACAGTTCTTTAGGTATGATTTATTAGGTTCTCCATTTAAATTCAAAGACATGGTTGCATTGACTAATGAAATACAAAAGTATTGTCTTTTCTAAGGACAATTAAATTGAATTTAGATATGTGTTTGTATTTAATTGTTGAAGTTAGTGTAATGCACCTAAGAAACTGTATTTAAGTTTTACCCTTCCATTTAATACTATTTTATAAAAATATCAATGAAATAGAGAAATGATATAGGTAGTGATCCATTGTAATGAAAACGATTGCTTGTAGACAAATTATCCATGGTAAAGAAGAAGCTCAGCTATTGAGTTGAATTCATGTTTTGATTTTTCTGTTTATTCAAGGAGGCAAGATAGAGACACAGGCCAGTCCAGTTACTTCCAAGGAGGTCAGTACAGCTACAAATAAGGTCTTGGGTGCAACTGTCACACCTGCTAGCGTTGGTGTAAATCTGGTTGGAAATGTTGTTTCCCCTGGCATGACCACAACATTGGAGTTCAGGAACACTCCTAACACAAACACCAAAACAGCTCCTAGTGTCCCTAAATCTTGTACAGCACTGCCTTCTGAAGGGTGGCCACAGGTATAGTCTGCAAATTATGCTCTTTAGTTCTTCAGATTCCTTCCCCTCCCAGATTCATCTAGGATATGCTTCATTTCGTCAAAAGTTTGAATAATTCTACTGTTCAAAGTCTATGAATTCATTGTCTAAAGCCTTTGGTGGTCTAGTTGTAATCCTGATGATGGTTTGTTTTATATTGATCAGAATGAAAGGGAGCTGAAACGAGAGAGGAGGAAACAGTCTAATCGAGAATCTGCTAGGAGGTCCAGGCTGAGGAAGCAGGTATAGAAATCTGTGTTTTTAGTACTTAAGAAAGCCTGGTTACTCTTGTGTTGTTGGTCTGAACAATTGTTTTGCATTAATCAAGGTTGGGCTAATGCTTTGCAACCCTCCATACAGGCTGAAACTGAAGAACTTGCACATAAAGTTGAATCATTGACTGCTGAGAATGACGCAATAAAGTCTGAAATAGAACAATTGACTGATAACTCAGAGAAACTAAGGCTAGAGAATGCTACATTAATGGTAAATCCATATGCCATCACTAAATTCCTTGTTGCATCTGAAATCAATTAGTTTTCAACTTCTTTTGAGCCTGTTACTGTTGCTCCTACTTATGTGTTGGTTTTCTTATACAGGAGAAACTGAAAAAAGCACAACTAGGACAGAGAGAAGAGATTATTTTGAACAGCATTGATGGCAAGAGAACCCTACCTGTTAGTACAGAAAACCTTCTGTCAAGAGTTAATAATTCGGGTTCCAGTGGTAAAAGCATTGAGGAAAAGAGTGACATGTATGATAAGAACTCAAACTCTGGCGCAAAGCTGCATCAACTCTTAGATGCAAGTCCCAGGGCTGATGCCGTGGCAGCTGGATGATCTGATCATCATGGAAACAGCATTACCACAGTTTTTTTAGTCATGTGGTGGTTTTGGCAATATTACAAGCCCAGAATTACTGCTAACAGTAAGCAGGAGAATGAAACAAACAACTGAATAGGATTGGTATTTGTGAAAATGCAGACTCTAATTTTTACTTGTAAGTTAGCGTTTTCATGTCACAAGACTCAGAACTAATATAATTTTATTTAGTATCCAGAGTGCGTGGTGGACAGCCACTGAAAGGTAATGTACATTGAAGAGATTTAGAGATATGAGTTAGGGAAGGCCTACAATACGTATCTGTTTGTGGAATTTTATGAAGTATGAACTAGTGATTTGGACCCTGTGTGGTGTATGAATCAGAACAATCGGATGTTATGTTCTCTATTTTACGTACGATGACTTATTGCATTTTCATGTATAAATAAATATGGGTAGGATAAAGTTTTAGTTTAATTTTGAATAAATCTTATCCTGTTATACTAGATAAAGATGATTTTTCCTTCTCAAAAAAAGAAAAGAAAAAAGAAGATAAAGATGATTTTATCATTATATTTATCTTAGAAAACTATAAAGCAGGCTGAAAAAATGTAGATGTTGATCAAATCTGTTTGTCGATGAAAAACTTTATTTTTTTTGTTTGTTTCAATTAAAAATTAATTTTTTTTTAGGGAAATATCTCTCTCTATAGATGGTGTCTACTTTCTAATAAACTTTCCAAATCAACTATCATTGTGTTCCATTATAGCAAAACTCCTCAATGCCTTATTTAGTAACAGATTCAGCAAATCACTCAACAAGGCTATCAAGCTGTCTAGATGGTTTCTACAATATTTCGTAAAAAAAACTATTTCAACCTCATGGTGCTACATTAGATGGAGGACACCAACTTTTTTTTTTTTTTTTTTTTTGGCATACCTGGATTACCTTTGGCTACTACATATATAATAATAATAAATTATACAAACTTTTCCTAATTTTTTGTAATGTTTGTGCCATACAACTATTTTATATATATATATATATATATATATGATAATTTGAGAGTTACAATAGGAAGGAAGGGGATTGAATTAAAAATGTTTCTATTAGAAACACTAGGAGATGTCAATCAATTGAACTACAAAATTCTTGGCTATGTACTATTTTATATTGATTATGTAGTTGGTTTACACTATATACATGTTATACATATTTTGGGTTCATAAAAAAAAAAAAAAAAAAAAAAAATACATGTCTTGAATTGTACAAGAAATGTTAGTGATTTTTTGTGTGTACCAAACACAAAAAAAAAAAAAAAAAAAAGTTTTTAGTTCATTTTTAAGGTTAATACCAAACATAGGAAAATAAGATGGTTTTCTAGAAAATACTTTTTGAAAAATAACCAATTTTTCAGAAAACGGTTATGACAAAACAAACATAGTGTAAGTGAAATTTCACTTTTAAAGGTTGGCTTCCCTCCAAGAAATGCAACTGCTTGTAGAGGTTGGCTTCCCTCCAATAAAAGCAACTGCTTGAATCTTTTGCTGAGATCTTGTATATTTTGTGAGGTGTCCACTAATAAGAGTTAATATCAAAGTCGTATAATGGATAATTCACATCTAAAAGTTGTTAGAATAAAAATACTAGGACCCATAAAAGATTACAATTTTCGCTACAATCGTTCACGTGGTAGACTATGAGTGGTGGAGAAAAAGTAGTGGGTTCATGTAAAAGAGGTAGGTAGCTATTTATAGTATGCCATATATGATAATTGTGGCAAAAGTTGTAACTATTTATATGGTACAAGAATTACTCAATTTGAATTTAATCTTGGTATTTTTAGTTTCTTTTATCTTTTGCTATGATCTTGTACATTTTGTGAGGTGTTCACTATTGAGAGTTAATATCAAATAATATGGATACTTAACACCTAAAAGTTGTTAGTAACGTTAAGTCCATAACGTTTTTATAATAATTTCACAACAAATTAAAGTTGGCAAATTGTTATTGCTAAGTGTAGGTGTCTTTTTTGTGCTGTTTGCAAATTTGGGCTAAGAGACTTTTCAAGTTTAAGGGAGTTGGGCCTGTTTCTTTTTGCAGGATAGGTCTTGTGAACTAGTCTGTGCACAAACAACACACTCCAAGACACAAAACAACAATATATAGGAAACACATATTGTCAGTCTATATGTTCAAAAAGGCAAAATAAATATACTAGCACATATAAACAGATACAAGTAAAAAGAATGCACGCTACTGAAAACGGACTAAGGAGGTCTCAGCACCAACTCATACAACCTTACCTACCAACAGAGGACAATAAAATTGTGGAGTTTGAAACATCAGTCAAGATAGTCATGGGGAAAATAGTAAACTAATTTTTTTTTTCTAACTATCTAGTTAGTAGTTTCGGTTTTCAAACTATATTTTTTACTAGCATCTCGAGTCTAAGAGACTCGATTTAAGGTCTATAAATCAAGTTTTTGAGACTCGATTTTTATGAGTTGTTCACCTCTGATGTGGCATTTTTTCCACGTAGCGACTACGTGGAAATCGAGTCTCTAAGACTCGATTTACAAACCAAAGAAAACCAAAAAAAAATTTTAAGTCTCAACTCTCAGCCATTTCCAGAAATACAAAAAAAAAAAAAAAAAAAAAAAAGAAATCCAAGAAATGCAACACAATCAGATCAGAGACACAACAAGCTCAGCAAAATCAGATCACAGAGAGAAAGATCTAGATCTAGAGCGCAACCTGGGTCCCACGCGGCCTGGGTTGCGCGCAATGGTGGCTTCACTCCGATCTCGATCTCCTCTCTCTTTCTGTTTTTGGGTTTTTCTCTCTCTCTCTCTCTCTCTCTCTCTCTCTCTCTCTCTCTCTGGGTTCTTCGCTGATGTTCTTGTGGTTCCACTTTGATTTGCTCTAATTTATAAGGGTTAGAAATCGAGTCTTAGAGACTCAATTTCCATGTAGTCGCCACATGGAAAAATATGAGCATGGAAATCGATTTATAGGCCAAAATCGAGTCTAAAAAACTTGAGATGCTAGTAAATAATGTAGTTTGGGAACTAGAACTACTAACTAAATAGTTGGGAAATTATGCCTAATTACCCATTTCGTCCAGATAGTCATTCTAATGATTGGATGGCCTACAGAAGGTATGGCCTTTTATGAGGAAGGGAAAGATGCCTTAATGATGCATGCTAACTATCTATATTCTTTCCATAAATACTCTTTAAGTCTTTTGTCTCTCGATGCCACTCTCTACTTTTTTTTCCTCTTTCATTTCTTTATCAATTTCCTCTTAAGTTCACCTCAGTTTTTGTGCTGCTTATTCATGGGTACTGCTCGTCTTTTTATACTCAAACTAGGATGAGTATTTTTTTACTTCTTTGCCCTCATTCATACTCACTCTTTTGTCTACTGTGGACACTCAACTCCCTGTTGCACTACCCACTAGCTACTACCTACTCTGAGTATTGGGCTTCCCACTAAGGAGCCTTGATTTTGACCTTACGGCAGACAACTCTCCCATTCTTGTGTAAATATTGAGGGAATTTGCAGACTAGTAGTGTGAGGGTGTTGTATATAGTAAGTTAATTAATGTTCCAAAAGATAATGGAAAATAACATCTCGAGTTTTTAAAACTCGAGATCGATGACAAAAATCGACGCTTTCAAACTCGAGTTCTACTGTTGCCGTGTACCAACTTAGCCACATAGATCTCGAGTCTATAAGACTCGAGTTCTAAAAACCAAAACCGACTCTTACAAACTTGATTTTTGTCGGACTTGAAGAAAAATAAAACCTGAAGAACGCAACAAGAACAGAGCAAGAACAGAGACGAAGAGATGAAGAACAGAGCAAGAACGCAGGAGCTCCGATTGGACGCGATCTGGTGCTGGTGGACGATCTGATCTTCAGGGACTGGGTGAACGGTGGATGATCTGATCTTCAGCGATTCTTCTCCGTGTTTTCTTCTTCTGTTTTTTCCTTTTCTCCATGGATCTGTTCATCTTGTACGAGTACCCACTGGAACTTGAGTCTCTAAGACTCGAGTTCCATGGAATTTTCGTCCACTTCAGTAAGTCAGAAGTCTGGAACTCGAGTTTTTAAAACTCGATTTGCTATTGAACTCAAGTTTTAAAAACTCGAGATGCTAGTTTTCCACTTTCTTTCCCGGCTGGTCAATTAACAAAATTCTTCTAATGATAAAGTTAAATGGAAAAAAAATTATGTAAATATCAGTTTGCTGCAGAGCCATCTATCCATTCCTTCCCCAAAACGATATAAGGATTCATTAATGTTATTTCATTACAATCTCAAACATGCCTTACATAACCCTTGTCAACCTCTTTCGTTTATGGTAAAGATGTTTTCTTAGTAGAGCATCTCCCAAAAAAGGTCTCGACATGATGCCAAAACTAAGGTCTTTCCCCCTTCATTAAACCATTCCCTTTAAGCCTTGCTAGTTGTAGGCCCTACTTCTATTTCATGGCTAAGACACAGGAGAGCAGAGCCTAAGCCCTACCTTGCTTGTCCGTCTTGGTATTTTGGCTCCATCCCTTCATCATGCGTTCCTTGCTTCACTCTTCCTTTCTTTCACCATGTCTTCACCCCAAGACAAGGGTTTGGTTGTTATCCCTTTATACAAACGGAGTTGGTCCTTCATGGGCACATTGTTCTTTATTAGATTAAAAAGGCCTTAGGCCAATATGTTCTCTACCTTGCCCATGTCATCCTGCAGAAGAACAATTTCGAGCTCTGTCTTCTTCTTATGGTATTTGGGTCGTGCTCATCCCATGTTTACTCTTCTTGAAAGATGCCCTTTATAGTGTCATCCTTCTTACTTTCATTTCCTACTCAAGAGACGGTGGCCATCCTCGAGTCCCACTTATTACCCCATCTTAAGGTATTCTGTTGCAGGTTACTTTAATTCCTTGCATTTCTCTCCCAGGCCAAACATAGGTTTAGGCTTTCATTTCCTTTTGTTTTGGGCTTTTAGGCTCGGCCCACTAATTCTTCTTACTCTTAATCTTCTTGCTGGGCTTTGCATTCTGTTGGGTTTTTGGACTTCTCTTACTGGGCTAAGATGTGTGGAAAAAAAAAGGTATCAACATAAGGTAAAAAAACAATGTCAATCATGGGTCTAGATTATAACCAATAACAACTTATCACTAGGCTTTGTTGTGAAAATGTTGTAGAAGTAGCATTACTCTTTTAGTTTCTCGCAACGACACATAAGGATATGTTCTTCATACCAAATACTTGCCTTAAATAATTTATTGGTAGCATATTGTGATTAAGTTGAAGATTCACACTATTAAAGTGAATCAAGATGTCCCAATGGTCAAATTGTTTTTAATAAACTTGTAAGTAGTCAAGATTGTGATAAATTAACTTGCAAGTGATCAAGATTTTGAGTGCGTTGAAGACTCTTACAATCTAAACAAACTAGTTTACCATGTTTATGCACGAAAACATTCAACAATAGTGATGATGAGATGATCTTGCCTAGGTGAGTGAAATGATCATTTCAGCTGTTATGCCGAGTATTATTATGCTTGGCAACCAAATTAGTGTGTGTGTGTGTGTGTGTGTGTGTATATATATCAAAATGACATTTGGCACAAAATTAAACTACATGTGGGGGTTAAAAACACCTCAGCAAAAGAAAAATTGGATGTTCTTGATCTACACAATTAATTTATTGAGTATGAGAGGAGGAAATCCACAATGGGAGAATTACACAGATGATTAAAGACATAAATGACTGAATCACAACTTTATAAATGTGGGAAGAATGTTCCCAAGGGGGGTACAAGGATTTAGAGGGATGAATACTAATAGAGACTTTTCTCTCTTTCTCTCCCTTTTTCTTCTCTCAGTTTTTCTGAATCCCCTTCCCTGTTGCTCTTCCTCTCCTTTTATAGCCCACCTCCTCCTCTAGCTGTCCTCCCCTTTAGCTAGACTTTTGGGAGATACTTGTCCCATCAGCACCCTTCCCTATCACTTTTGATCATGAAGGTAGGCTTTTAGGGGTGTCTTTACTATTCAGGTTAGTCATTCAACATTTAATGTGGTAGACATTAGGTGAAGATGGCCTTATATGCAGAGGTGACTATTGCATTGGGTTTTGCGTTTTTCTTGACTTGATCCTTGGTAAAGCAAATAACAAGAGGGCCCTCAACTAAGCAAAGTTAGCACTTCAGTTTAGGACGTGTGTTCCTTAGGTAGATGACATCACATATCACCTCAATAATGGGCCCAGATGGACCTCTTCCAATGGCAGGCCCGTGCCTCCCTAGTTGGTCCCTAGGCTGGGCCCATTCTACGGGTGAGATTTCTCGGGGCATTCTTTGCGGGCCAAGGTCTTCAAGGCAGGCTCGGATCCATCCCCCACATTATAGTTAAAAACTAATTTGGATTCTATTCTTTAACTTTTTTATCATAAAAATCATCAAAATTAGTTCTGTATTTTTTATGTTTTTTATGGCCATAACTTTTATCATCTTTTTTACACTTTTGCCTGGAAGGAGCAATAGGGGGTAAACCATATTGTTCACAAAAATTACCCATTTCATATTTAATTTTTCTTTTATTTTTTAATTGGTGTTTTAACAGTTTTTCATCATTGCACATATTAATTCCAAGTTTTTTAATAGTGCTTAAAATATCACCATAGGTTAAATTATCATAATCAATAGAGTCATTTTTTCCAATTAATTCTTGTTTTACCTTATGAGCAAAGATAGGAGGCAGACCGTCAATAAACTTTTCTTTCCAATAAGGCTTGAAACAGTCTTTCCTTTGCATTACTCTGGAAAGAAAAATATCTTGATACCATCTGTAATCAGACATAGTAGGGCATCTCAAATTATTTAATAAATTAGAAATTCGAGATGAAACATTATATGGAGTACCAACAAAATGTTTGATAATGGTATAAATCAAGGTATTAACGCCATCAGGAACACCTCGACCAATACGATCATCAAAAATAGGAAAACCTTCATCATTCTTTTTAACAACATGTTTAATAGAATCTCTGGATTCTTCTGTGAGATATGAATCCCACCATCCATGAAGAGTACCAGAAAAACCAGTAACAAGTAAATCAACAATCTCAGGTTGGTCAAAATCATGATTATTTTGGTAAGCAGTACCAATCATAGACATATGTCCCATTTTATTAATAATTTCTTGTTCAGAAAAACCATCAATATTCCATTCATAAATTTTATCAGCAGAAACAGAAAACTGAGTTTGAAAAGCTCTTTCTTCAAACTGCATATCAGGAGGAGTAGGTTTTGAATACCAATTCCTAGTAAGAAACATGGGTTTGGATTTTCCAACAAATCTTTTAATTTCGGATAAACCATCATCAAAAACCCTTTTTGCAGGAACAGAAGAAAAAAAAGAAACAGTATCAGAATTTGTATTTTCATTAGAAACAATTTCATTTTTTGAAATAGTTCGAGTAGCAGGAGTACTTGTAGAAGTACCTTTAGTTTTAACTTTTAAATCAGCAAGCATTTTTTCAACAGAAACAGTTTCTTCAACAATTTTTTCTTCAATACGGTCAAGCTGTTGACCAATAATATGCAAAGATTCATTAGTAAAATTGTTTTGTTCAATAAGGCTAACAACAGGAGTTTGATCATCAGCTATTTTGAAAGGAGTAGCTTTAACATCAGTTTTGCTAGTATTTACCAAAATAGTCTCAAGAGGTGGATCACTAGACCTAACAATGGTTTTGTCATCTTTAACAAAATTAGACTTCTTTATCACGTTCAAATGGTTTTTTGAAACTTCATCTTTTGAAACATAATAATTTTCAAGAAAATCAAAGAACAAAATATGTCTTTTCAACTAATACATTTTTTCTCTCCATTTTCGTTTAACACGGTCTTTTTCAGACTGAGCAAAATTATCTTGGAAATATTTTCTTTTAGGTCTGTTCTTAGAAAATATAAATTCATCAAAAAATGGAACCATATCAACTTCAAAATTTTCATTCAAAATAGTCAACACTCTCAATTGATTTTAGTAAACATGTTTTTTAGTAAGAGGAGAATCAGATGGACAAACAGATTTAGTGTCATCTTTTTCTTCATTAATATTTTTAGAAAACAAGCAACAGTTTTCATATACTGTAGACATAGAAAATGTTTGTTCAATAGTGTGATCTTCTTCATTCACAATATCAGGAGGACAACCAGTCCTTGAGCTGATAGAGGAGTTGGATCTCCACAACTTATCCATATTATCCTAGTTTTAACACTCAATTATCATGTTTTTCTCACAACCGTTGCATTTCGTAACACATACCCTAAGCAACCCTATACCACACACATGCCCTACACGCCCTCCTGGCTCAAACGGGCCTTACAGTCAGGTTCTGGGAATTCACTTTATACCTAGGGTGGCGCCAACGACGGTAAGAAAGGAACACAACAACGAAGCACCAAAGGTTCGGACAGATACGGACAAGGCACAAAGAACACAACCACACTATCACCGGCCAAAAAAGAGTGGCTCTGATACCATAAAGGGGGAAGGGGATGCACAGATGAAGGGAAGAGACGGAAGCACAGTAATAATATAATGAAAGTAAATGTAAATAGCAAAGTTAGAACAATAATAAGGCGGTAGAACCAACCAAGCAATATACATCACAATAATTTAAAGTAATTGAAAGCAATTAATGAAAGCAATTTAGAACCATCCGATATGGCGGTAATTCGTCCAAGGTGGCGGTAGCAACAAGTAGTATAATGAACATAAACTGAAAATACTTGTTTATTGAAAGTAGATAAAACACTTACAGTAGTAGTAGTGAATACAAGATCTCAACAGTAGGGGTTAACAGTTACAAAGTTTGAACTAATCCTAATTACAAGGTTTGTAGGAACAAGGAAGTAGTGAAGAAGGTAGTAGTAAATAAGGTAATAGTGAATACAAAGAACTCTCTCAAAGAAGGCTTCTAGGAAAGAAAACTCTCTTTAGAGAAATTCTAACAAAAAACTTCTGCCTCTAACATAAGGGACAACCCCCTTTAAATAGGCAAAGTTCTAGATAAATAGTAACACATGAATAGTAAAAGCAAATAGTGTTCAAAATATTCTTTGACCAAAGCATACAGAAAGTGGTCTTGGAATAGTTGAAAGCAGTCTTGGAAACATAAGGAATCTTCTTTTCAGTAGCATGAGTAAGAACAGTAGCATCTTTAGCATAGAACAATAGTCTTGGAAACATAAGGAATCTTCTTTTCAGTAGCATGAGCAAGAACAATAGCATCTTTAGCATAGAACAATAACATTTTGGCCGTTTGTGCTGGCCAGGCAAATAGGGTGAATCATTCAATCTTTTGCCAAATCATCAGCTTCATCTTCATCATGTCCAAACCACTCCTCATTGTAGGGGTAGTAAGGATCCTTTGTAACAGAGGTTTCAGAGGATCGTTCATCTTCTAAATCAGCCTTTTCTCTTTTTAACTTTTCAATGAGAGCATTCAGTGCTTTAGGGTCCTTACGGATTTCATCCAAAGGAGAACTCTCTTTTTTAACAGATGGCTTAATAGATTTGGAAGAGGAAGCAAATGCATTAGTAATAACAGGGGATTGACCAAGTGAACAATTCTTAGCAATGGGGAGAGTAGTAGTGGGTGAAGATTCCCTGGAAACATTAGCAATAATTTTTTGAGTATGAGGGAATTTACCCCACCATTTTACATACCAATGTCTGGAGAGCACATCACCTTCCTTTTCATACTGCCATTTTAAAATAGAAGATATTTTGTAACGTTTAACAAAGTGGAGTAAAGCAGGGAACTCGGCATCATAAGCATCAACTTTATAGGACTTCTTGAAACATTCAAAAGCCTCAAGCAATGGTTCAGGAAATATGTCATTAATAGGGCCAAATTGAGTCCACCAACGGTTGAACCAAAGAGGCAGGGTACCAGGGAACTTAATATCAAAGTTAACAAACCAAGAATGAGACATGGTTTCATTCTGGTGAAGCATAAATCTTGACCAAGCAGTGATGTAATCATAGTAGGAATAGGGGATGGGGGAATCGGGCATTGTTTTGGTAAAACTAGGGGAGGGACCCCATTTTTCTTCAGAAATAACATTGACCATGTAAACACCATGGTAGATGATTTTGGAGGTATCATCTCTGTCAGTTATGGTTTTAATAATAATAGATTTTTCATGATGCAAGAGAGCAGAATAATAATGTAAGTTCTTTTCTCTATGCTCAGGAATCCAATGAAATCGTGGAGGGAAATAGCTTTTAGCAAGTTTGAGAGGATCAGAAATTGAGATTCTGTTAGGTTCAATATAAAACAAGCTTTGGATATATTGTTTCTTGACGTATTGGGGAATACTAGGGTTTTTGGGAAAAACAGTTCTAATAGGTCGATTAACAGGGGTTATAACATAAGGATCATAGGACGAAGCAAGAACAGAAGAATAATTAGGTTTGGGAATAGTACCTAGTGAGGTAAAACGGTTAACAATGTCCATAGAGGAAACAGGTTTAATAACTGGGTCCATAGAGGAAACAAGTTTAACAACTGGGTTATCAGTGGCAGGTGTCTTGTCTTTCGACCTTCTACTTGCCATTGGAACACTGCAAAAATTCACGAGTAAGGAAATCAGGGATGGAGTTTTGAGATCCTTTAATATATTCAATATCAAAATCAAAAACACTTAAAATAGCTTGCCATCTGGCAAAAATATGTTTTGAAGCAATATTTTCAACATCTTTTTCAATAACATATTTAGCACTTTTGCAATCAATACGTAATAAAAACTTTTGGTTTAACAAATCACTTTGAAATTTTGAAATGCATAGTACTATAGATAAAATCTCCTTTTTAATAATGCTATAGTTTAACTGTGCATTATTCCAAATTCCAGAATAGAAACGGACAATTTGTTCAGATGACTCAGGAGAAACTCTTTGTTTCAGAATACCACCATAACCAATGTCAGAGGCATCGGTTTCAACGATTTTGAATGCATCAACAGTGGGAATACCAAGACAGGGCAATGTCTTAACATGAGACTTGATTTGTTTAACAAGGGATGTATGAACATCGGACCAAGATGGAGGATTACTCTTTAACCGATCAAAAAGAGGTTTACATTGTTTTCTCATATCTTTGTAGAAATCAGCAACATAATTCAACGACCCAAGAAATCTTTGGAGCTGAGTTTTATCAGTGATAACATCAGGAAATTTATCAGCAAATTGAATGGCCCTATCAATAGGACGAATTTGTCCTTTAGAGATGTCATAGCCAAGAAAACAAACTTTTGTTTGAAACAGTTTAATTTTCTTAGCAGAAACAACGAGACCATTTCTTTTGATAGTTTCTAGAAACGAATACAAATGTTTATGTTCATCCATGGAACTGGAGTAAACAAGAACATCATCAATATAAACAATGGTGAAGTGACTGAAACAGTTGAAAATATCATTCATGATATTTTGGAATTCACTATGAGCATTTTTAAGACCAAAAGGCATCACATTCCACTCATAATGACCAAAAGGAGTGGTAAAAGTAGTTTTGTACCTATCCTTCTCATTAATCTGGATTTGCCAGAACCTAAATTTCATATCGAACTTAGAAAACACTACAGCCTCACTCAACCTATGGACCAGGTCATTCTTATTGGGAATAGGGTACCTAATCCATTCTAAAACCTTATTCAAAGGTTTATAGTTGATAACTAGGCGAGGAGTTCCTCTCTCAATTTCAGCATTCTTTTGAACATAGAAAGCAGAGCAAGACCAAGGGGACTTGCTATTCCTAATCAGTTTTTTCTCTAGCAAATCATGGATTTCTTTTTTGCAAAATTCAACAGTTTCAGCATTCATCTGAATAGGACGAGCTTTAGTGGGAATGTTTTTCTCATCAAAATCTTTAACATAAGGCAAGTCAACAATATGTTTCTTCCTATGCCAAAAAGCATTAGGAACATCAGAGCAAACATCATCAATTAACATTTTTTGAAAATTGTCAATTTTTGATAACAACAATTTACTAGAAAGCCGTTTAGCAATTTTCTTGTATCTAACTTCTTGTTGAAGAAAGCTAAAATGTTTGATTTTTGCATGAATCAGATTGGAAGCATTATCAATATCAATCTCAGGATTTGAAGCAAATTTGAATTTTACTTTTTGACCAAAAGGATTAGTAGTAATACTATCATGTTCAACAAGAAAAGGATACAAAACATTTATGAAAGGCAAACCAAGAATCACTTTATCAGTCATATTTTTGACTAAAACAGAAGGAATCTTGAAACATATGTTATCATGACAAACGTGAGCATTATTCAATTCGTATTTAATCTTCATTTGGGAACCATTAGCAGAAACTAATCTTTCAGTTGATTTTTCAAAATATTTCGAAGGAATCAATCCTTCTTGGATACAATTCATATCCACACCAGAATCAATCATAGCAATCACAGTGAAATGGTAGTCATGAGAAACAACAATTTTAACTTTTGTAAACCATTTTGGAGGAAGTATTTTGTTAACAAGAGCAAGTTGAGAATTAATAATACCTTTATCAGAAAGAAGAGCATGCTGACTAGATTCTCCTTTATCTTTGAGCTCATCTTGTTCATAATCAGATTTGTCAAGTTTTTTTTATCAATCTTAAACATTAACATTTCTTGTTGGAGATTATGATTATCACTTTTAATATTTTTAAATTCATGTTTTAATTCACTTATCTCTTGTTTAACAATATTAATTTCATGTTGCAAATCATTAACAGTTAAATCTTTGGATTTCTTTGCATTAAATCTTTCCAAAGTTTCTTCAAAACTTATTGTTGATTTAAGTTTTTTACTAGTCTCCTCTTTTAACAAGTTTTTCTTGAACTTATCCAAATGTTCTTTTTGTAAGTCAGGATTTTCAATTTGACCAATCAATTTAACCAACAAACTTTCATTTTCTTCACCTTTAGTAAGGACATTAACAGTCTTGATAACATTACAACATGAATCTCGACAACCAATTTTAACATTAGGAGAATCAGAAGAATCATCAGCAGAATGATAGCAAGAATCAGTTGAAGAAAAATCATATTCCAAAGAATCAGACGAGTTGTTTGATTCAAGGATTCTGAATAATTCTTCTTGATCATTGACACCAATTTTCAACATGTTAAACTTGTTTTTTAACTTACCAGGTTTTTGTTTACAATCTTTACTAAAATGACCAGGCTTTTCACAATTGAAACATTTACCTTTACTTGACATTGCTTCAAACCTTGTTTCAGAAATTGGGGCTTTTAGAAGCCAACTTGTTAACTATCCAAATACTACAGATGATCCTTACACTAGTCAACTCTTTGGCAAAGAGGATATCTATTCAAAGGATAAAATGACTATAATGGGCACTGATTATTCTAGATGGAGCCTTAAGTCCCAATCTATATTAAGAAGTGCTTTTGCCAACTTGCCTTTAGATATACGATCACGTATACTGAGAAGCAAGGTTATGTTTAGGTCTTTCGACCTATGGTTCAAATGTTTCAAGAAACTTGTTACAGCCACTATTCCTGATCCTGATGAACTAGATGAAGGTGATAATGTGTTTATCCAACTGGAATGGGAGGAACACTTTGGGAGTAACCTCAGAGTGTATGAAAAGACACACCCATTTCCCGGTCTCTTAATTAATTATGATGAAGGTTCATTTGTTACTGATGATGATGATGATAGGGATCCTAACTGGCTTTCCCATATGTTTGAATATGGCTTTATCAGATTCCTAAAATTAACAAGCCATTATCAAGCCAGTCAGCTTCCTCAAATTATTCAAGATGCCATTAAAAAATTTACTGGTCCTTCTATTTCCATCAGATGTTGGAGTACTTTGCCTAAATGGGAAAGAGATAACTGGATGAATGTCTAGCCCTCAAAACATCTCATTCTCATCAATGATCACACTCATCAGGGGCAATGGCTTGAAGGAAATTCTCATTTGTCCTTTAAAGATCCTTATGCTCTTGCAAAATGTTGGGGAAACTATTTTAATAATCAAATTATTGAAGTTGCTCAGAACCAGTGGAAAGATTATCATTTCAT
Organism: Quercus gilva; assembly: GCA_023621385.1. Taxonomy (NCBI): domain Eukaryota; kingdom Viridiplantae; phylum Streptophyta; class Magnoliopsida; order Fagales; family Fagaceae; genus Quercus; species Quercus gilva. Next base: position 65,184,588 of record CM042476.1, on the reverse strand, counting down.
AGGAAGCACTGATAGAATTTCTGTTTTTGGTCCCAGGCCACATGTTGATGCTATTGCTCATTTGCGTATAACTGATCATTGTAACCCAAAGAGCCTTCTCATCCCAGGAAGAAGACCAATGGGTGAGCCAATTTTATATTGTGGATTTTGCAACGAATATGCTATTTACCTTGAGCACGAATGTGATTCTCTACAAGGTCCTTTTAATCCATTTGATGGCTACCTATCTGATGCTCCTTCTACTGATTATTTGTGTAGTCCTCAAATTATTGTTACTACTGTTCTCTATTTGTCTAGCCAGCACAATGGCTAAAAGTGTTACAATATTCAAAAAATGCTACATGCGTACATGGTGATGTTCAAAGACATTATTCAACTACAGGCGTACATAGTAATGTTCAATGAAATATTCCTTTTGGACTTTTGTCAGAGATTTTCTTGATCTTATGTCCATGCTAAAGCCTCATATGCTGGAGATTCCATGTCACAAAGATCCTATTCAATGGCATGCTTCTGAAGATTCTCATATTTGGGTTCTTTTAAAGACAATGATGATGTGACCTAGACCCTTAAAATGATGGCCTAGACCTTTGAGTGGGATGCTTCTGATCACTACATATTCCCTCCATGATTCCCCAAAAAATTTGGAGTCAAAAAAGAAAAGAACTCACTTTTTTACTATTCATCTGTCACTATTCACCTATCACTATTCACCTGTCACTATTCATCCGTTACTGTTCACCTGTTACTATTCATGACACTATTCACTCCGAATTTTACCTATTTAAGGGGAGTTGTCCCTTATGTTTAAGGCAGAAGTTTTTTGTTAGAATTCTTTCTAGAGAGAATTTTCTTCCCTAGAAGCCTTCTTTGAGAGAGTTCTTTGTATTCACTATTACCTTGTTCACTACTACCTTATTCCTACAAACCTTGTAACTAGGATTAGTTCAAGCTTTGTAACTATTAACCTCTACTGTTGAGATCTTGTATTCACTACTACTACTGTAAGTGTTTACCTACTTTCAATAAACAAGTATTTTCAGTTTATGTTCATTATACTACTTGTTGCTATCGCCACCTTGGACGGATTATCGCCATACCGGACAGTTCTAAATTTCTTTCATTAATTACTTTCAATTACTTTTAATTATTTTGATATATACTGCTTGGCTGGTTCTACCGCCTTATTATTGTTCTAACTTTATTCTTTACATTCTACTTTCATTATATTATTACTGTGCTTCTGTCTCTCCCCTTCATCTGTGTGTCCCCTTCCCCTTTTATATTTCGAGAGCTCTGAGAGTGCTCTTAAAAAGATCATGGTGGTTTTGAATAAAAGTAGCTTGATAAAGGGGGAAGGGGACGCACAGATGAAAGGGAGAGACGGAAGCACAATAATAATATAGTGAAAGTAAATGTAAATAGCGAAGTTAGAATAATAATAAGGCGGTAGAACCAGCCAAGCAATATATATCAAAATAATTAAAAGTAATTGAAAGCAATTAATGAAAGCAATTTAGAATCGTCCGGTATGGTGGTAATCCGTCCAATGTGGCGGTAACAACAAGTAGTATAATGAACATAAACTGAAAATACTTGTTTATTGAAAGTAGATAAAACACTTACAGTAGTAGTAGTGAATACAAGATCTCAACAGTAGAGGTTAATAGTTACAAAGCTTGAACTAGTCCTAATTACAAGGTTTGTAGGAACAAGGTAGGAACAAGGTAGTAGTGAACAAGGTAATAATGTAGTAGTGAATACAAAGAACTCTCTCAAAGAAGGCTTCTAGGGAAGAAAACTCTCTCTAGAAAGAATTCTAACAAAAAACTTCTTCCTCTAACATAAGGGACAACCCCCCTTAAATAGGCAAAATTTGGAGTGAACAGTGTCATGAATAGTAACAGGTGAACAGTAACAGATGAATAGTGACAGGTGAATAGTGACAGGAGAATAGTGACAGATAAATAGTGAAAAAGTGAGTCTTTTTCTTTTTTGACTCCAAAATTTTGGGGAATCATGTAGTGATCAGGAGCCTCCCACTCAAAGGTCTAGGCCTTCAATTCAAGGGTCTAGGCCACATCATCATTGTCCTTAAAAGAAGCCAAATATGAGAATCTTTAGAAGCATGCTATTGAATAGGAACTTTGTGACATAGAATCTCCAGCATATGAGGCTTTAGCATGGACAAAAGATCAGGAAAATCTCTGACAAAAATCCAAAAGGAATATTTCTTAGAACATCACCATGTACGCATGTAGTTGAATAGTGTCTTTGAACATCACCATGTACACATGTAGCATTTTTTAATATTGTAACACTTTTAGCCATTGCACTGGCTAGACAAATAGAGAACAGTGGTAACAATAATCTGAGGACCACACAATTAATCAGTAGAAGGAGCATCGGATGGATAACCATCAAATGGATTAAAAGGACCTTGTGGAGAATCACATTCGTGCTCATGGTAAGTAGCATATTGGTTGCAAAATCCACAGTATAAAATTGGCTCACCCATTGGTCTTCTTCCTGGGATGAGAAGGCCCTTTGGATTACAATGATCAGTTATATGCAAATGAGCAATGGCGTCAACATGTGGCCTGGGACCAAAAACAGAAATTCTATCAGTGCTTCCTATGAAATGATAATCTTTCCACAGGTTCTGAGTAACTTCAATAATTTGATTATTAAAATAGTTTCCCTAACATTTTGCAAGAGCATAAGGATCTTTGAAGGACAAATGAGAATTTCCTTCAAGCCATTGCCCCTAATGAGTGTGACCATTGATGAGAATGAGATGTTTCAAGGGTTGGACATTCATCCAGTTATCTCTTTCCCATTTAGGCAAAGTACTCCAACATCTGATGGAAATAGAAGGACCAGTAAACTTTTTAATGGCATCTTGAATAATTTGAGGAAGTTGACTGGCTTGATAATGGCTTGTTAATTTTAGGAATCTGATAAAGCCATATTCAAACATGTGGGAAAGCCAATTAGGATCCCTATCATCATCATCATCAGCAACAAAGTAACCATCATCATAATTAATTAGGAGACCGGGAAATGGGTGTGTCTTTTCATACACTCTGAGGGTACTCCCAAATTGTTCTTCCCATTCCAACTGGATAAACACATTATCTCCTTCATCTAGTTCATCAGGATCAGGAATAGTGGTTGTAACAAGTTTCTTGAAACATTTGAACCATAGGTCGAAAGACCTAAACATAGCCTTGCTTCTCAGTATACGTGATTGTATATCTGAAGGCAAGTTGGCAAAAGTACTTCTTAATATAGATTGGGACTTAAGGCTCAATTTAGAATAATCAGTGCCCATTATAGTCATTTTATCCTTTGAATGGATATCCTCTTTGCTAAAGAGTTGACTAATGTAGGGATCAACTGTAGTGTTTGGGTGGTTAACAAGTTGGCTTTTAAAAGCCTCAATTTCTGAAAAAAGGTTTGAAGCAAGGTCATTTTTTGAAACAAGGGGATTTTCTAAAATAAGGTTAGCATAGTGGCTTAGATAAGCCTCATTCTGAGCAGTAAGGTTAACAAGGTGGATTTCAAGAGCTTGGAGGGTTTTTTCAAACAATTTGTGGTAATTGTGGGTAAAAGCATAATGGAGGTTATCAAGAATAAATTTAATGGAATCAGGTAGTTCACTATAGACTCCATTATGAAATTGCAGATTTCTAGATAAAACTTCCTGTAAAGCAATAACCATATCTCCACTAGAATATGTCACCGTTGCCGGTTCATATCCTTGAAGGGATGTTGATCCACTGGGTTTTACCCCAGAAGATGCGCCTTCATGCATTTCATTTTGGAAAAATTCCTGTGCAAGAGCTTTTCCTTTGTTTTTCCTCTCTGTCGAGGGAGCCATAATAATCCACTTATTAGTGGTATAAATACTAATATTATCCCACTTAGTAGTGGTATTTATCCTTGCATCAGTGCTCGATTCCTACAAAGGATCATTAAGAATATTAGAGTCATTGGTAATAGTAGATAATTTGGCACTACTAGGATTACCTTCAAAATTGTCTGTGAAGCATTGGAAAAATTTCATCTTTGGTTCATGATCAAATATAGTAGCAGGAGAATCATAAGACAGGTCTAAAGCATTATTAATATCAATTTCAAGTTTTGAAACAAATTTAAATTTTACTTTCTGTCCAAAAAGATCAGTAGTAATTCCATCATTATCAACAAGGAAGGGATACAAAGCATTTATAAATGGCAAACGAAGAATCACTTTATCAGTCATATTTTTAACAAGAACAGAAGGAATTTTGAAACAGACATTATCATGGCAAATATGAGCATTATTCAATTCATATTTAATCTTCATTTGGGAACCATTGGCAGAAACCAATCTCTCAGTTGATTTATCAAAATATTTTGAAGGAATTAATCCTTCCTGAATACAATTCTTATCTGCACCAGAATCAATCATAGCAATAACAGTGAAATGATAATCATGGGAAACAAAAATTTTTACTTTTGTGAACCATTTTGGGGGAAGAATATTGTTAATATTAACAAGACTAGGTTGAGCATCATCAATACCTTCATCAGAAAGAAGAGCTTGTTGATTGGATTCATCTCCATCCTTGTGCTCATCTTGTTCATTATCAGACTTATGTTGATCCATGTTTTTATCAATTTTTAACATTAACATTTCTTGTTTAAGATTATGGTTATCATTTTTAATATTTTTAAATTCATTCTTTAGTTCACTTATTTCTTGTTTGACAATATTTATTTCATGTTGCAAATCATTAACAGTTAATTCTTTGGATTTCTTAGCATTAAATCTTTTCAAAGTTTCTTGAAAACTTATTGTTGATTTAAGTTTTTTACCAGTTTCTTCTTTTAATAAGTTTTTCTTAAATTTATCCAAATATTCTTTTTGTAGCTCGGGATTTTCAATTTGACCAATCAATTTAACTAACAAGCTTTCATTTTCTTCACCTTTAGTAAGAACATTAACAGATTTGATAACATTGCAACAAGAATCTCTACAACCAAGTTTAATATTAGGAGAATCAGAAGAATCATCAACAGAATGATAGCAAGAATCAGTTGAAGAAGAAAAATCATCTTCCAAGGAATCAGACGAATTGTTTGATTTGAGAATTCTGAATAATTCTTCTTGATCATTATCATCAATTTTTAACATGTTAAACTTGTTTTTTAACTTACCAAGTTTTTGTTTACAATCTTTACTAAAATGACCAGGTTTTCCACAGTTGAAACATTTACCTTTACTTGACCATTGGTTAACATTTTTCTTTTTAGCATAAAAATCATTAAAATTAGTTTTGGATTTGTTATGTTTTTTATGGCTATAATTTTTGTAACTTTTATCATGTTTTTTACCCTTTTGCCGGGAAGGAGCAATAGGGGGTAAACCATATTGTTCACAAAAATTACCCATTTCATATTTAGCTTTCCTTTTATTTTTTAATTGGTGTTTTAACAGTTTTTCATCATTGCACATATTAATTCCAAGTTTTTTAATAGTGCTTAAAATATCACCATAAGTTAAATTATCATAATCAACAGAATCATTTTTACCAATTAATTCTTGTTTTACCTTATGAGCAAAGATAGGAGGCAGACCGTCAATAAACTTTTCTTTCCAATAAGGCTTGAAATAGTCTTTTTGCTGCATTACTCTGGGAAGGAAAACATCTTGATATCATCTATAATCAGACATAGTAGGGCATCTCAAATTATTTAATAAATTAGAAATTCGAGATGAAACATTATATGGAATACCAACAAAATGTTTGATAATGGTATAAATCAAGGTATTAACACCATCAGGAACACCTCGACCAATACGATCATCAAAAATGGGCAAGCCTTCATCATTCTTTTTAACAGCATGTTTAATAGAATCTCTGGATTCTTCTGTGAGATATGAATCCCACCATCCACAAAGAGTACCAGAAAAACCAGTAGCAAGTAAATCAACAATTTCAGGTTGGTCAAAATCATGATTATTTTGGTAAGCAGTACCAACCATAAACATATGTCCCATTTTATTAATAATTTCTTGTTCAGAAAAACCATCAATATTCCATTCATAAATTTTATCAGCAGAAACAGAAAACTGAGTTTGGAAAGGTCTTTCTTCAAACTGCATATCAGGAGGAGTAGGTTTTGAATTCCAATTTTTTGTACGAAACATGGGTTTGGAATTTCCAACAAATCTTTTAATTTCAGGTAAATCATCATCAAAAACCCTTTTTGCAGAAACAGAAGAAACAATATTAGAATCTGTATTTTCATCAGAAACAATTTCATTTTTGGAAATAGTTCGAGCAGCAGGAGTACTTGTAGAAGTACCTTCAGTTTTAACTTTTAAATTAGCAAGCATTTTTTCAACAGTTTCAAGAATTTTAGACTGAGAAGTTTTAAACTTAAATTTGTTATCATGACTGGGTAAATTAATCAAAAGTTCCTCAGTCTTGATAGAAACAGGCTTTTGAACAGAAGCAGATTTTTCAACAGAAACAGTTTTTTCAACAATTTTTTCTTTAATACGGTCAAGCTGTTGACCAATAACATGCAAAGATTCATTAGTAAAATTGTTTTGTTCAATAAGGCTAACAACAGGAGTTTGATCATCAGCTAATTTGAAAGGAGTAGCTTTAACATCAATTTTGTCAGTAGTTACCAAAATAGTCTCAAGAGGTAGATGACTAGATCTAACAATGGTTTTATCATTTTTAACAAAATTTGATTTCTTTATCACACTCAAATGATTTTTTGAAACTTCATCTTTTGAAACATAATAATTTTCAAGAAAATCAAAAAACAAAATATGTCTTTTTAACTGATGCATTTTTTTCTCTCCATTTTCTTTTAACACAGTCTTTTTCAGACTGAGCAAAATTATTTTGGTAATACTTCCTTTTAGATCTGTTTTTTGGAAGCATAAATTCATTGAATAATGAAACCATATCAATTTCAAAATTTTCATTTAAAACAGTCAAAATTCTTAAGTGGTTAACAGGATTTTCAATAGGAGGAAAATCAGAATCAGATGGGCAAACAGAATTAGCATCATCTTCTTCTTCATTAGCAATTTTGCCATATGGAGAGGAATGTTCAACTTTAGTAGAGTAGAAAACAGAGCTGACTTGAGATTTATCACTTGAAACACCTTTTAACTTTAAATCGATGGTTTTTTCAAAATTCTTTTGCAAAAAATCATTGAGATCTTGATCCCTTTTTGAAATACTTTTAGATCCAGCAAAGGAATGTCTTCCTTCGTTGATCCTCAAGGGTTGATTGTTTTGAAAACATATTTTAACAGTACCATCAAGATATTGTTGAATACTTGTGAGATCTAGCTCATCAAAAACAGGTTTAGGAACAGGGGATTCTTGGTTCAACAACCATTCAGTGGGAAGCTTAATATCTTGCCATTGAATCATTTTTGGAACTTGAACTTTAGCATCAGGAGTTGAACATGTGATTAACATTGTTTTACCAGAGGGTTCTCTAGGATTCAAACAACCAGGATTTAACTGAGTACCCAAAAGCCTGTAATAAATGCAATAAATCAAAGCGAAAGGTTTACTACCTTCGTCCATGATATAACCAAATGAAGCAATATTCAAAGTTAAAGCTTTAACAATATTAAGATCATCTAAAGCAAGAGTAATATCAGGATAACAATTAAAGTAAACAGGACCATCATACAAAGAAGCAGTAATCATACCAAGAACGCTATCTTTAAAGACCTTAAATCTAGCATCTCGTAAACACATGATAATAGAAGCATTAATACCCTTTCGGGTGAGTGGTTTAACAGCAACTTGAACCATTCCAATATGCAAATAACTGAGTTTTTTAGCAACGAAATCATTAATATTTCTTTTGGAAAATAAGCAACATTTTTCATGAACTTTTGAAATAGAAAATATTTGTTCAACAGTTCGAACTTTGTAAACAGGATGAAAAGTGGTTTCAGCCCAACTAGTTTTGTAAATAGTTTTAGTATCAACTTTGGGAATGTTCCATTTTCGGAAATCAGGAATCTCATTATCTTCAATAGTGTGATCTTCTTCATTTACAATATCAGGAGGACAACCACATAAAGGGGAAGGGGACGCACAGATGAAAGGAAGAGACGGAAGCACAGTAATAATATAGTGAAAGTAAATGTAAATAGCAAAGTTAGAACAATAATAAAGCGGTAGAACCAGCCAAGCAATATACATCAAAATAATTTAAAGTAATTGAAAGCAATTAATGAAAGCAATTTAGAACCGTCCGGTATGGCGGTAATCCGTCCAAGGTGGCGGTAGCAACAAGTAGTATAATGAACATAAACTGAAAATACTTGTTTATTGAAAGTAGATAAAACACTTACAGTAGTAGTAATGAATACAAGATCTCAACAGTAGGGGTTAATAGTTACAAAGCTTGAACTAATCCTAGTTTGTAGGAACAAGGTAGTAGTGAACAAGGTAGTAGTGAATAAGGTAATAGTGAATACATAGAACTCTCTCAAAGAAGGCTTCTAGGAAAGAAAACTCTCTCTAGAGCAAATTCTAACAAAAAACTTCTGCCTTAAACATAAGGGACAACCCCCCCTTAAATAGGTAAAATTCTAAGTGAATGGTGTCATGAATAGTAATAGGTGAACAGTAACGGATGAATAGTGATAGGTGAATAGTGACAAGTGAATAGTGACAGATGAATAGTAAAAAAGTGAGTCTTTTTCTTTTTTGACTCCAAATTTTTGGGGAATCATGGAGGGAATATGTAGTGATCAGAAGCATCTCACTCAAAGGTCTAGGCCATCATTTTAAGGGTCTAGGCCACATCATCATTGTCCTTAAAAGAAACCAAATATGAGAATCTTCAGAAGCATGCCATTAAATAGGATCTTTGTGACATGGAATCTCCAGCATATGAGGCTTTAGCATGGACATAAGATCAGGAAAATCTTTGACAAAAGTCCAAAAGGAATATTTCATTGAACATTACTATGTACGCCTGTAGTTGAATAATGTCTTTGAACATCACCATGTACGCATGTAGCATTTTTTTAATATTGTAACACTTTTAGCCATTGCACTGGCTAGACAAATAGAGAACAGTGGTAACAATAATCTGAGGACCACACAATTAATCAGTAGAAGGAGTATCGGATGGATAACCATCAAATGGATCAAAAGGACCTTGTGGAGAATTACATTCGTGCTCATGGTAAATAGCATATTGGTTGCAAAATCCACAATATAAAATTGGCTCACCCATTAGTCTTCTTCCTGGATGAGAAGGCCCTTTGGATTACAATGATCAGTTATACGCAAATGAGCAATAGCGTCAACATGTGGCCTGGGACCAAAAACAGAAATTCTATCAGTGCTTCCTATGAAATGATAATCTTTCCACAGGTTCTGAGCAACTTCAATAATTTGATTATTAAAATAGTTTCCCCAACATTTTGCAAGAGCATAAGGATCTTTGAAGGACAAATGAGAATTTTCTTCAAGCCATTGCCCCTGATGAGTGTGACCATTGATGAGAATGAGATGTTTCGAGGGCTGGACATTCATCCAGTTACCTCTTTCCCATTTAGGCAAAGTACTCCAACATCTGATGGAAATAGAAGGACCAGTAAATTTTTTAATGGCATCTTGAATAATTTGAGGAAGCTGACTGGCTTGATAATGGCTTGTTAATTTTAGGAATCTGATAAAGCCATATTCAAACATATGGGAAAGCCAGTTAGGATCCCTATCATCATCATCATCAGCAACAAATGAACCATCATCATAATTAATTAAGAGGCCAGGAAATGGGTGTGTCTTTTCATACACTCTGAGGGTACTCCCAAAGTGTTCTTCCCATTCCAGCTAGATAAACACATTATCACCTTCATCTAGTTCATCAGGATCAGGAATAGTGGCTGTAACAAGTTTCTTGAAACATTTGAACCATAGGTCGAAAGACCTAAACATAGCCTTGCTTCTCAGTATACGTGATTGTATATCTGAAGGCAAGTTGGCAAAAGCACTTCTTAATATAGATTGGGACTTAAGGCTCAATCTAGAATAATCAGTGCCCATTATAGTCATTTTATCCTTTGAATGGATATCCTCTTTGCCAAAGAGTTGACTAGTGTAAAGATCATCTGTAGTATTTGGATAGTTAACAAGTTGGCTTCTAAAAGCCCCAATTTCTTAAACAAGGTTTGAAGCAAGGTCATTTTCTGAAGCAAGAGGGTTTTCTGAAATAAGATTGACATAGTGGCTTAACTAAGCCTCATTCTGAGCAGTAAGGTTAACAAGGTGGATTTCAAGAGCTTGGAGGGTTTTTTCAAACAATTTGTGGTGATTATGGGTAAAAGCATAATGGAGGTTATCAAGAATAAATTTAATGGAATCGGGCAGTTCACTATAGACTCCATTATGAAATTGCAGATTTCTAAATAAAACTTCCTGCAAAGCAATAACCATATCTCCACTGGAATATGACACCGTTGCCGGTACATACCCTTGAAGGGATGTTGATCCATTGGGTTTTACTCCAGAAGATGCGCCTTCATGCATTTTATTTTGGAAAAAATCCTTTGCAGGAGCTTTTCCTTTGTTTTTCCTTTCTGTCAAGGGAGCCATAATAATCCACTTATTAGTGGTATAAATACTAATATTATCCCACTTAGTAGTGGTATTTATCCTTGCATCAGTGCTCGATTCCTGCAAAGAATCATTAAGAATATTAGAGTCATTGGTAATAGTGGATAATCTGGCACTACTAGGATTACCTTCAAAATTGTCTGTGAAGCATTGGTAAAATTTCATCTTTGGTTCATGATCAAATATAGTAGCAGCAGAAATCATAAGACAGGTCTAAAGCATTATTAATATCTATTTCAAGTTTTGAAACAAATTTAAATTTTACTTTCTGTCCAAAAGGATCAATAGTAATTCCATCATTATCAACAAGAAAGGGATACAAAGCATTTATAAATGGCAAACCAAGAAACACTCTATCAGTCATATTTTTAACAAGAACAGAAAGAATTTTGAAACAGACATTATCATGGCAAATATAAGCATTATTCAGTTCATATTTAATCTTCATTTGGGAACCATTGGCAGAAACCAGTCTTTCAGTTGATTTTTCAAAATATTTTGAAGGAATTAATCCTTCTTGAATACAATTCTTATCTGCACCAGAATCAATCATAGCAATAACAGTGTAATGATAATCATGGGAAACAAAAATTTTTACTTTTTTGAACCATTTTGGGGGAAGAATATTGTTAATATTAACAAGACTAGGTTGAGCATCATCAATACCTTCATCAGAAAGAAGAGCCTGTTGACTGGATTCATCTCCATCATTGTGCTCATCTTGTTCATTATCAGACTTATGTTGGTCAATTTTTAGCATTAACATTTCTTGTTTAAGATTATGGTTATCATTTTTAATATTTTTAAATTCATTCTTTAATTCACTTATTTCTTGTTTAACAATATTAATTTCATGTTGCAAATCATTAACAATTAATTCTTTGGATTTCTTTGCATTAAATCTTTCCAAAGTTTCTTCAAAACTTATTGTTGATTTGAGTTTTTTACTGGTTTCATCTTTCAACAAGTTTTTCTTGAACTTATCCAAATATTCTTTTTGTAATTCAGGATTTTCAATTTGACCAATCAATTTAACCAACAAGCTTTCATTTTCTTCACCTTTAGTGAGAACATTAATAGATTTATTAACATTACAACAGGAATCGCTACAACCAAATTTAATATTAGGAGAATCAGAAGAATCACCAGTAGAATGATAGCAAGAATCAGTTGGAGAAGAAAAATCATCTTCCAAAGAATCAGACGAATTGTTTGATTCTAGGATTCTGAATAATTCTTCTTGATCATTATCATCAATTTTCAACATGTTAAACTTGTTTTTTAACTTACTAGGTTTTTGTTTACAATCTTTACTAAAATGACCAGGTTTTCTACAATTGAAACATTTACCTTTCCCTTTCAATAAACAAGTATTTTCAATTTATGTTCATTATACTACTTGTTGCTACCGCCACCTTGGACGGATTACCGCCATACCGGACGGTTCAGCATAAACCTAGACCAAGCAATGATGTAATCATAGTAGGAATAGGGGATGGGGGAATCGGGCATTGTTTTGGTAAAACTACGGGAGGGACCCTAATTTTCTTCAGAAATAACATTGACCATGTAAACACCATGGTAGATGATTTTGGAGGTATCATCTCTGTCAGTTATGGTTTTAATAATAATAGATTTTTCATGACGCAAGAGAGCAGAATAATAATGTAAGTTCTTTTCTCTATGCTCAGGAATCCAATGAAATCTTGGAGGGAAATAGCTTTTAGCAAGTTTGAGAGGATCAGAAATTGAGATTCTGTTAGGTTCAATATAAAACAAGCTTTGGAAATATTGTTTCTTGACGTATTGGGGAATACTAGGGTTTTTGGGAAAAAAAGTTCTAATAGGTCGGTTAACAGGGGTGATAGCATATGGATAATAGGACGAAGCAAGAACAGAAGAATAATTAGGTTTGGGAATAGTACCTAGTGAGGTAAAACAGTTAACAATGTCCATAGAGGAAACAGGTTTAATAACTGGGTCCATAGAGGAAACAGGTTTAACAACTGGGTTATCAGTGGCAGGTGTCTTGTCTTTCGACCTTTTACTTGCCATTGGAACACTGCAAAAATTCACGGGTAAGGAAATCAGGGATGGAGTTTTGAGATCCTTTAATATATTCAATATCAAAATCAAAAACACTTAAAATAGCTTCCCATCTGGCAAAAATATGTTTTAAAGCAATATTTTCAACATCTTTTTCAATAACATATTTAGCACTTTTGCAATCAATACGTAATAAAAACTTTTGGTTTAACAAATCACTTTGAAATTTTGAAATGCATAGTACTATAGATAAAATCTGCTTTTTAATAGTGCTATAGTTTAACTGTGCATTATTCCAAATTCCAGAATAAAAACGGACAATTTGTTCAGATGACTCAGGAGAAACTCTTTGTTTTAAAATACCACCATAACCAATGTCAGAGGCATCGGTTTCAACGATTTTGAACGCATCAATAGTGGGAATACCAAGACAGGGCAATGTCTTAACATGAGACTTGATTTGTTTAACAAGGGATGTATGAACATCGGACCAAGATGGAGGATTACTTTTTAACCGATCAGAAAGAGGTTTACATTGTTTTCTCATATCTTTGTAGAAATCAGCAACATAATTCAATGACCCAAGAAATCTTTGGAGCTGAGTTTTATCAGTGATAACATCAGGAAATTTATCAGCAAATTGAATGGCTCTATCAATAGGACGAATTTGTCCTTCAGAGATGTCATAGCCAAGGAAACGAACTTTTATTTGAAACAGTTTAATTTTCTTAGCAGAAACAACAAAACCATTTCTTTTGATAGTTTCTAGAAACGAATACAAATGTTTCCAATGTTCATTAATGGAGCTGGAGTAAACAAGAACATCATCAATATAAACAATGGTGAAGTGACTGAAGCAGTTGAAAATATCATTCATGATATTTTGGAATTCACTAGGAGCATTTTCAAGACCAAAAGACATCACATTCCACTCGTAATGACCAAAAGGAGTGGTAAAAACAGTTTTGTACCTATCCTTCTCATTAATCTGGATTTGCCAGAACCCAGATTTCATATCGAACTTAGAAAACACTACAGCCTCACTCAACCTATGGACCAGGTCATTCTTATTGGGAATAGGGTACCTAATCCATTCTAAAACCTTATTCAAAGGTTTATAGTTGATAATCAGGCGAGGAGTTCCTCTCTCAATTTCAGCATTCTTTTGAACATAGAAAGCAAAGCAAGACCAAGGGGACTTGCTATTCCTAATCAGTTTTTTCTCTAGCAAATCATGGATTTCTTTTTTGCAAAAATTCAACAGTTTCAGCATTCATCTGAATAGGACGAGCTTTAGTTGGAATGTTTTTCTCATCAAAATCTTTAACATAAGGCAAGTCAACAATATGTTTCTTCCTATTCCAAAAAGCATTAGGAATATCAGAGCAAACATCATCAATTAACATTTTTTTTAAATTGTCAATTTTTGATAGCAACAATTTATCAGAAAGCTGTTCAGCAATTTTCTTGTATCTAACTTCTTGCTGAAGAAAGCTAAGATGTTTGATTTTTGCATGAATCAGATTGGAAGCATTATCAATATCAATCTCAAGATTTGAAGCAAATGTGAATTTTACTTTTTGACCAAAAGGATCAGTAGTAATACTATCATGTTCAACAAGAAAAGGATACAAAATATTTATGAAAGGCAAACCAAGAATCACTTTATCAGTCATATTTTTGACTAAAACAGAAGGAATCTTGAAACATATGTTATCATGACAAACATGAGCATTATTCAATTCGTATTTAATCTTCATTTGGGAACCATTAGCAGAAACTAATCTTTCAGTTGATTTTTCAAAATATTTCGAAGGAATCAATCCTTCTTGGATACAATTCATATCCGCACCAGAATCAATCATAGCAATCACAGTGAAATGGTAATCATGAGTAACAACAATTTTAACTTTTGTAAACCATTTTGGAGGAAGTATTTTGTTAACAAGAGCAAGTTGAGAATTAAAAATACCTTTATCAGAAAGAAGAGCATGTTGACTAGATTCTCCATTATCTTTGAGCTCATCTTGTTCATAATCAGATTTGTCAAGTTTTTTATCAATCTTAAACATTAACATTTCTTGTTTGAGATTATGATTATCACTTTTAATATATTTAAATTCATGTTTTAATTCACTTATCTCTTGTTTAACAATATTAATTTCATGTTGCAAATCATTAACAGTTAAATCTTTGGATTTCTTTGCATTAAATCTTTCCAAAGTTTCTTCAAAACTTATTGTTGATTTAAGTTTTTTACTAGTCTCATCTTTTAACAAGTTTTCTTAAACTTATCCAAATGTTCTTTTTGTAAGTCAGGATTTTCAATTTGACCAATCAATTTAATCAACAAACTTTCATTTTCTTCACTTTTAGTAAGGACATTAACAGTCTTGATAACATTACAACATGAATCTCGACAACCAATTTTAACATTAGGAGAATCAAAAGAATCATCAGCAGAATGATAGCAAGAATCTGTTGAAGAAGAATCATATTCCAAAGAATCAGACGAATTGTTTGATTCAAGGATTCTAAATAATTCTTCTTGATCATTGACACCAATTTTCAACATATTAAACTTGTTTTTTAACTTACCAGGTTTTTGTTTACAATCTTTACTAAAATGACCAACTTGATTTTAAAAGGAGTGCTTTTATAAGGACGTGGTGTAAAACTCATGTTTTACCTCTCCAATCCCAACATGTCACATCATCTTATCACATATTTAAGAATAAACACAATCACACTAAATCAATTCTAATACCCATATATAAATCCAACAAAATTGGAAATTTATTGAGATGTTATTAGGTGTAGTAGAATGTGTTGAATTTTAAGTAAAATGCTAACGTGACAATCACTTAATAATGAAGTCACTCCCACTTCAATTTTTAAACGGAATCTTGAATAAAAAACAACTCCATAACATATGTAAAAAAATTTGAATGCTATAAACAATCAATAAAAGAATGATGTATTTGAAAAGGTAATGCTTTTTATTCTTCTTCTCTTCTTCCCCTTCCCCCAAATTATAGGATCTTTCTATCCTTTTGGCTAATATTGAGTTAATTTCTTTTGTTTGTAAAAAATAATATAAAAATAAACATATCTTTTGTTTAAATGATCTAGAGCAAGACTTTTTCAACTTTTTTACGTTACATGCATCATTTGATATTTTTCTCATTCAATATAGCAATCTTTTTTCTTTTTCTTTTTTTCCCTTAAATTTTGATTTACTAGAATTTTTCCTTTTAAATTTTAGTTTGTAGCTTCATTGCAACTATTTTTCAGAGTTTGTCAACGATTTTGCAATTTATTTTTTAAATATTATTTTGTCAGAATCGGTTTTGCATAGTTAGACAATATTGCACATTCTGATGTTATAAATTTTAGTTCTTTTAGAAAAGAGGAGACCCAAAAAGGTTTTAATATGACCTATTTATTACATTAGTTCATACTGTTAACACTTGACTATTATCAAAGAAATTGTATCATATAATTTGACCTTTACCACCCATATCAAAGACATATAATGTAGATATAAAAGAGCAATGATATGGACGTTAGGATTAGTGCCCTTAAATCCTATTGTATGATGCTATGTATGATATTAAGTATGATATTATGTATGACTTAATATTGTGATTGATAAAGTTGTTTTATTATTATCTAAAATAATGGTAACATGAATATTCAGACATTATCATATAATAATCCATGAGATGCATAATATGTGATTTATGTGAAAAGTCACTAAAGCTATAAATTACAAGTTCTTTGTAAATTCAAAATTTTAGTTCGTAGTCGGTGATAAAATTGGGCATTTCATCTGCAAAGACTATAATATATCAACTAAGATGATTTGTCTTGATCATGGAAGTGGAGACTTCTAGTTGATATGTTAATATATTTTAAGAGTTAAGATATATTAAATTAGACTGCTGTGAGATTTATTATTCTCCTAACGACTGTCAAATGAATAATAAATAGAATAATAAATCTCACGACTTTTATTTACATGAACTCTTAATCCTGAGAGAATAATGGACCTAATCATGAAGTGTAAGTTGGTTTGATATATTAAAAGTGAGATCTAAAGTAACGGTCAAAATCTCAGTATGTTGAGCAGCCACATTTAGTGTTGATGGTATATATATTCTTAAGATGAAATTCATAGTCTCTTAACGAAAATATAAAATATTCCCTTAAGATAAGTTTAATGGATTTGTTATTGAGAATGTTAGGCCTAATTACTTTAGTAAATAGTTACTAAAGTATATATTTATGAAATTGAATTTCATAAATATATGATGAATAACTTAAAGGATTAAACCGGGTACTCAAGGATTAAGATGTAGTAATTTACAAAGTGGCAGTCTATATTCATGATTTTGTATTACTACGAAAATTTTATGAAGGGGTTGCATGTACAATAAAGTCTTGGGATATAATTTATTAATAAGGCTTACAGTGCAATTATATTAATATATTAGTATTAAATATAATTAATGGTAACTTTGGACTTGTCAAGAGTTGACAGAAAAGCTCAAGGCCCATTGGAGCTAGTGTCTTATTTGTTCCCTTTTGGTCCCACTCCAAGCCACATACTAGAGCCCAATTAGAAATGCCCAAAAGGATAGCCCAATTAGATAATCAGTAATAAGGAGAAAAGCATACATAGTACCTATTTGGATACCACTGAAAGCTGCGTTTCAGCTTTCGCGTTTTGCCTTTCTTTTTTTTCCCCTTGCGTGTGAACAGTAACATCACATGGGTTCACTGTGCAAGAGACAAAAAATCACTGTTCACATACTATTCATGCACTGTTCACGCATTAAAAAATATTAAAAATGGGTCCCACGGTACTATTCATACATTTAAAAATTATTTTGCTACAGTGTTTTTAGTTTTCAACAACTTTCAGCTACAATAAGTTATATCCAAACGGACCTATAATTTAGTAAGATATATGAAATATGTTTGTATGTGAGTGTTGGACACTCTCTAATTCTTTCTAGAACAAATTCATATAACTGATTGAGAGACCACATTTCTTGGGCATTAGTGGAATTGGAGTGAAGATTAAAAGTGTTTCGAAGTACTTCTAATATTTGTTTTGAAATTCACCACACCAAGGTACACTCTCTTGTTCTTATATTCTGAAATTTACATAGTACATGTTATCAATTGCGAATGAAGTAGATTTGTTAATTTTCTACTGCGTATCTTTTGTATGCGATACATACATGTATTTTTTCATAAAATGGTATTAGAGCGGTCTTCAATTTTGAATCTGTATAACATGTTTTGTGAGTTTTGGAATTAGAGATAATAGTTTCATGATGTTAGAAGATTATATATGTATTTAATTTTCTGCATGGTTGTTGAAACTATAGTTTGATAAAAACTGATATTGGTGTTATGATGTTGTTTAAATTTGAATTCAAGTATGTTGAATTGAACTTTAAGGATATAACATCAATGGAATTTAGTTTTGATATCAAATTCTATCTATTATGTTCATATGGTGATTTGTTCAAGAAAAACCATTGAAAACTGTCTACATCTACCCTTTAAAAATTGAAAACACGAGTTTTTAGCAGGTAACGTTATCGCAAAACTACTCGTGAAAAATGCCTTTGAAGCATAAAATTTTTTGTGAGTAAGCTTTACTCGCGAAACAGTCGCGAAAGTTTCTATCTGAATTTTGTATTTTCACTATTTTCCCTTAACTCATTTTTGTGGGAAGAACTTAGTTGTGAGATTCTCGTGAAAATTCCTTTGAAGGGAATTTTGAATTTTTTCTAAGTGTTTTCAATTGTATAAAGTGCAAGGCTGTGTGTGATTAGATTACACATGTTTACAAAATAAAAACCTTTATTTTAAAATATCTAGTGGGAGAGAGATACAAGGGTTGGATCTCACGGCCTCCACTGTCGATTAATAGTAGTGTGAAATATATACTTTCTCTTTGCTTCGTGCTTAGCATTCCATGCAGAGAGTATTTATTTCATGGTCCTACAAGATTGAATTTCCTGATTTATAATGGTTTGATCAAACACCTTGTCTTAACTTTGAGCTTTGCATTCCATGCGGATGGTGTTTTTGTATCATGGTACTACAAAATAAGTCTGTTAAGGGGATGAAATGTGGCTACACATGATTTTAGATAATGGTATACACTAGACTAAATATTATAGTATTCTCTATGCTGAGTTCTTACTATTATTATTTAGAGGCCAAATGCTTAACGGTATATTATTAGTGTTTGATAAGAGTTATCATGATAGCACTAATAATGAGAATAGTTCTCAATCAATCATAGTATTTAATGTTCACTCTATGCTGAGGGATATTGAATATGGGATTAGGTTGTCATTGCATATATTATATTATGGTTTTATTAAGGTTCCATACTATAGGTTCCATACTATATGTTCATATGCTAAATTGACAATGTCCTGTTTACTTATTATATTCATGTTTATTATTTTCAGATTTGAACATGGCATCATTTAGCCCACTTATTACTATTCTTAATCCAAACAAACTGATTGGATCCAACTATGTTGACTGGAAAAGAAAATTGGACATTGTTCTTATAGTTGAAGAGCACGAATATGTGCTTACTCAACCATGTCCTAGCTTTCCTTCATTAGATGCTCCCCCTGAGAAAAAATAGCGATATAATCGTTGGTAGAAATCTAATGAGATAGCCAAGTGCTCCATCCTAGCATCTATCTCAAATGTTCTACAGCATTAAATGCAGGATGTAGAACTAGCTTTGAACATTATGCTAAGTCTGATGCTAAGTCTGAAGGAGATGTTTGGTGAGCAAGGCCGTTCTGCAAGGCAAAAAATCATTAGGCAAATTTATAATACCAAAAATGGCTGAAGGCAGTTCTGTGAGGAAGCATTGTCTTACAATGATCTCTAATCTGAATACACTGAAGGTTTCAAGTGCCGATCTTGATGGAGAATCCTAAGTGGATATGATACTCCAGTCACTACCGGAATCATTCAAGGAATTCAAACTCAATTATAATATGAACAAAAAGATTTATTCATTGTCTGAACTAATGAATGAGTTGGTAGCAACGGAAGGCATTCTTGGTACATCTAGTGTTGATGCCAATATGGTTGAAGCTTCTACTTCTCAACCTAAGTCGCAAGACAAGGGTAAGAAGAAGAAGAAGAAGAAGAAGGACTTCACTAAGCAAGATGGTAAATAAATTGCCTTAGGGGTTGCTAACAAAGGAAAGAAGATCAAAGGAAAGTGTTTCCATTGTGGTGAGAAAGGACATTGGAAGAGGAATTGTCCAAAATTCAAGGTTGTCAATAATAAGGGTATGAAAAGTTTATTCCTCCTTGAAATATGTTTAGTACAAAATCTCATGGATTCTTGGTATGTGGATTCAAGTTGTACTAATCATATCTGCAATTCTTTGCAGGGGTTCCAGGAGACCAGAAAGCTTAATAAAGGGGAATTGTTTCTTACTTTGGCTGATGGGAGTAGGATTCCAGTTGTAGCTGTTGGAGTGTTTAATTTACGCTTTGAGTCTAGGGTTTTAATATTGGAAGACTGTCTATATGTACCTAATGTTCATAGGAATTTAATTTCTGTAACTTATTTAGGTAAATATGGATATTGTGTTATCCTTAAAGACATTATTGTAATAAAGAAAGGTAAAGTGTTTATCTGTTCTGGCAATATTGTGGATGGTCTTTATATTTTAACTCCTGATAAGCATGAATTATATAATTCTAAATTAGATAATAATTCTCATGTGAAATCATTAAAGAGAAAGTTTCCTTTTACTAGTAATGCATATCTTTGGCATTTACGTTTGAGTCATATTAATTTGAATAGGATTAAAAAACTAATCAAAGATGGTCTCTTAAATCCATTGGACTTTGATAAATTTCTAGTTTGTGAATCTTGTTTGGAAAGCAAAATGACCAAACTACCTTTTAATGCAAAATGGAGAAAAGCCCAAGAGTTGCTAGAACTAGCACATTCAGATGTATGTGGTCCTATGCCAATCAAAGCAAGAGGTGGTTATGAGTATTTCATTACTTTCATTGATAATTACTCTATATTTGGTTATGTGTACCTAATGAAAAAGAAGTTCGAAACCTTTGAAAAGTTCAAAGAGTTTAGGGCTAAAGTTGAGAATCAATTAGGTAAACGCATAAAAGCCATTTGATCTAATCGTGGTGGCGAATACCTTCTTGGGGATTTTAAGGATTAATTAATTGAAAATGAGATTGTATCCCAATTGACTGCACTCGGAACTCCACAACAAAATGGTGTAGCTGAAAGAAGGAATAGGACTCTTTTAGATATGGTTAGGTCCATGTTCAGTTATTCGACTCTACCAATTTTCTTTTGGGGATATGCCTTAAATACTGCAATGTATCTTCTGAATTTAATACCTTTGAAGTCTGTTCCTAAAACATCTGCAAAGTTGTGGAATTGGTGTAAGCCTAGTATGAGGCATCTCCATATTTGGGGTTGTCTACCATATGTGTTGAGAGGAAAGTCTGACAAGTTAAAGTCTAAAATAGAAGTGGTTTTCTTTGTAGGGTATCCAAAAGGAGCTGTTGGAGGATTATTCTATAGTC
Source organism: Quercus gilva (assembly GCA_023621385.1). Classification (NCBI taxonomy): domain Eukaryota; kingdom Viridiplantae; phylum Streptophyta; class Magnoliopsida; order Fagales; family Fagaceae; genus Quercus; species Quercus gilva. Next base: position 65,163,244 of record CM042476.1, on the reverse strand, counting down.
ATAAAGATAATAAAGTGTTTGTTAGTACAAATGCCAACTTATTGGAAATTGACTATATAAATGATTATACTCCTAGAAGTAGAGTTGTTTTGACTGAAATAAATGAACCTGTAAATGAACAACCCATGAATGAAACTAGGGATGATGTGGTTATATCGGATACACCACACGATACTACTAATGAGATGTTTAGTACACAGGTGCCTCGTCTTAGTGGGAGGATTGTTAGGCCACCTATAAGATTTATAGGTTTGGGAGAAACTTATGAAGCTATCTCAGAAGAGGCCAAAACTGGTCCTTACACTTATGAAGAAGCAATGAATGATATATATGCACATCATTGGGTCAAAGCTATGAAATCGCATTACACTTGTTAGTTGCAAATGGGTTTACAAGAGGAAGAGAGGGATAGATAGAAAGGTTGAAACCTTTAAAGCAAGACTAGTGGCAAAAGTGTATACACAAAAAGAAGGTCTTAATTATGAAGAAACCTTTTCACTAGTAGCAATGCTTAAATCTATCAAAATTCTCTTATCCATTGTTGCTCATTATAATTATGAGATTTGGCAAATGGATGTCAAGACTGCATTTCTTAATGGCAATCTTGAAGAAGAAATCTATATGTTGCAACTAGAAGGTTTCGTAGCAAAGAACCAAGAGCATATGGTATGCAAGTTGAAAAGGTCCATTTATGGACTTAAGCAAGCATCTAGGTCAAGGAACATTAGATTTGATCAAGCAATCAAGTCATTTGGTTTTGAATAAAATCTTGATGAATCATGTGTGTACAAAAAACATCGGGATAAAGTAGTAATGTTCCTAGTGCTTTATGTTGATGATATTCTACTTATTAGGAATGATGTAGGGGTAATGTTATCGGTAAAGGTTTGGTTGTCAAGCCAATTTGATATGAAGGACTTGGGTAAGACTAACTTTATTCTAGGGATCAAGCTTTGGCGAAATCGCAAGAATAAGATGTTAGGCTTATCACAAGTTGGATATATAGATAAGGTTCTAGAACGGTTTAGCCTGCAAAACTCCAAGAAAGGGTTTCTTCCTTTCAGACATAGAGTTCATGTGTCTAATGACCAAAGGCCTAAGACTCAAGAGGAAAAAAATATGATGAGACAAATTCCCTATGCTTTTGCGGTGGGAAGTCTCATGTATGCCATGTTTTGTACTAGATTAGATATCTATTATTCAGTTGGCATGGTCAGCCGATATCAATCAAATCCATGACCAAATTATTGGCAAACTGTAAAGCATATTTTCAAGTATCTACAGAGAACGAGAGATTATATGCTTGTTTCTCAGTGTGAGGATTTGATTCCCATTGGCTATACAGATTCAAATTTTCAATCAGATCTTGATTCTAGAAAGTCCACTTCAGGTTGTGTGTTCACGTTGGGAGGTGGAGCCATAAGTTAGAAGAGTGTTAAGCAATCTTGTATTGCGGACTCTACCATGGAAGCTGAGTATGTTGCTACTTGTGAGGTAGCAAAGGAAGCTGTTTGGCTCAAGAAATTCCTTTCTGATCTTGGTGTTGTGAGAATGGAGCAAGTTCCTATCACATTATTTTGCGACAATAGTGGAGCGATTGCATAATCCAAAGATCCAAGAAATCATAAGAAAGGAAAGCACATTGAGAGAAAATACCACGTCATTCGAGATATTGTTGCTTGTGGAGATGTAGTATTAGCAAAGATTGAAAGTGCAAATAATCTAGCAGATCCCTTTACCAAAGCCTTACCTCAAAGGACTTTCAAGTCACATTTGGAAGGAATGAGAGTTAGATTAGTTCACAATAGTCTTTAGGGCAAGTGGAAGATTGTTAGGATTAGTGCCCTTAAATCCCATTGTATGATGCTATGTATGATATTAAGTATGACATTATGTATGACTTAATACTATGATTGATAAAGTTGTTTTATTATTATCCAAAATAATGGTAACATGAATATTTGGACATTATCATATAGTCCATGAGATGCATAGTATGTGATTTATGTAAAAAGTCACAGAAAATATAAATCACAAGTTCTTTGTAAACTTAGAATTTTAGTTCGTAATCGGTGATAAAATTAAGCATTTCATTTGTGAAGACTATAACATATCAACTAAGATGATTTGTCCTGATCATTGAAGTTGAGACTTCTAGTTGATATGTTTTAAGAGTTAAGACATATTGAATAGGACTGCTATGAGATTTATTATTCTCCTAACGACTGTCAAATGAATAATAAATCTCACGACTTTTATTTACATGAACTCTTAATCCCGAGAGAATAATGGACCTGATCATGAAGTGTAGGTTGCTTTAATATATTAGGAGTGAGATCTAAAGTAACGATCAAAATCTCAGTATGTTAGGCAGCCACATTTAGTGTTGATGGAACACATATTTTCAAGATGGAATTCATAGTCTCTTAATGAAGATATAAAATATTTCCTTGAGATAAGTTTAATGGGTTTGTTATTCAAAATATTAGGCCTAACTACTTTAGTAAATAGTTACTAAAGTATATATTTATGAAATTGAATTTCATAAATATATGATGAATAACTTAAAGAATTAAATTAGGTACTCAAGGATTAAGATGTAGTAATTTATAAAGTGGCAGTCTATATTTATGACTTTGTATTACTACGAATATTTTATGAAGGGGTTGCATGTACAATAAAGTCTTGGGGTATAATTTATTAATAAGGTCTAGAGTGCAATTATATTTATATAGTAGTATTAAATATAATTAATGGTAATTTTGGACTTGTCAAGAGTTGACAAAAAAGCCTAAGGCCCATTAGAACTAGTGTCTTATTTGTTCCCTTTTAATCCCACTCCAAGCCACATAATAGGGGGATTCAACTAAACTCCTTAACTTTCAATACGAAGATGTTTTGGGTCCAAGTTCATAACATTCCTATCCACTTTAAACATTGGTGAGCTGGTTCGTTCTATTGGGGCTGAAACGGAGGAAGGGGGCAGCTTCATTCGGGTACGAGTCAAGGTGGATATTTCTCTACCACTATGTCGAGGAAAGGTGATCACTCTTGACAATGGGGAGAAATCATGGGTGTCATTCAAGTACGAACAATTACCAAATTTTTGCTTCTGGTGTGGCCAATTGATTTACAGTGATAAGGACTATCCATTGTGGATTAAGAGCAGAGGAACACTCAAGGCTGAAGACAGAGAATTCAACGCTTCGTGAAAAGCTCCCCTATATAGGCCATCGAATCAAGAGGTAATCTTTGTTCTTGGTTTCTTCGATAAATTTGGCCTACAGGAGGAGGAGTCACCGAGAAGGGAAAGGAGTAGCGGAGGTAGCGTGGTTGGTGAAAGCAGTTTGGTGGTGGAGAACTCTCAATATGGAAATCGAGGAAAGGGGGTGACATTAATGATGCCATAATTTTTGAGAACGTTGCAAGGGGAAAAATGGCAGACAAACGTGTTAAATGTGCAGGTATTATAAGGGAAGATACGGGAGAAAATCATGGCATTAATATCAACCTGAAAATAGATGAGCTAAAGCGTGATCCAAGGAAGGAAATCATTGGAGGCAACGGCAAATATGATGATGTGTCAAATGATGGAGGGATGTATCTAGACAAAGATATCTCACATGCTTGCCCTAAAGAATTGTTTAGAAGGCGCATAGAAGAGTTGGACACAGAATTAAAAAGTATGATGAGCATGTAACCAGTTTTAAACAGATGGACTCTAGCTCTATCACGATACCTCAAACACGAAACAAGGGAGAGGTTGAACTTAAATAGGATTGCTATGAGGCGACAAAAAAATCAGGAAGTCCAAAAAGGGTTAGTACCGTGGCAGAATCAAATTCCCAGACCAACACATACAAACCCGCTACCTGGTCAAGGAAAAAAAAGGAGAAGGTGGAAGCAATTTAGGCGAAGGATGTTGGGGGTGGGGCAAAAACGGGTTCTGTCTAAGGAAGAAACTCATTCAACGTTACCAAAGAAAAAGTAGATGGTTTCAAAGAATGATGTTGGAACAAATGAGATGGTAGAGGCTGGTTCCCAGCCCCACCGATCATTTGAGTATTTTGTGTTGGAATTGTCAAGGGCTTAGGAACCAGCAGACAGTTCAAGAGCTTGGAAATATGATTCAAGCACAAGATCCCTCAGTCATGTTCTTAGTTGAAACTTGGCTGATAGAAGCCAGGCTAGGAGAAATTAGGGACAGATTGCAGATGGGTAATTATTTTGATGTGTCAAAGGTTAATTTGGGTGGTGGTTTAGGCCTTTTTTGGAAAAGAGGAGTTGAGCTAGATGTGGAGTCTTCTTCATTAAACCATATTGATGTGTTGATAAACAAAGGAAGGGAGGACGAGTGGAAGTTTACAGGATTTTATGGGAAGACGGCAACACATAGGAGGATGGATTCATGGAACCTTGTGAGGAGTTTGGTGGGTAGATTTTTGGCACCATGGTTATGTGTAGGGGATTTAATGAGATTACAAAATCAAATGAAAAATTAGGTGGGAGACTTAGGCCGTACAATCAGTTGAAAATTTTCTGTGATGTGTTGGATGAGGATGGTCTTATGGATTTGGGTTTTGTGGGGAGTAAATTCACGTGGTTCAAAAAGCTAACTGATGGTGATGTTGTTTTGGAGAGGCTAGATAGGGCAGTAGGAACAGTTGATTGGCTTGATAAATATCCAACAACTAAGGTCTGAATTCTAGATTATGGTTCATCAAATCATAAGGCTTTGTTAATTGATTCTAGTGGTATATTGAGGAGGCTAAACAAACCTTGGCGGTTTGAACAGATGTAGATGGAAGATGAGGGGTGTCATGATACAGTGGCTTTGGCATGGGGTGAAGGGGAAGGGGTTTCACCGGTGAGTAGGGTGATAGGAAAAGTGGGAAAGTGCCAAGAAAAATTAAAATGGTGGAGTAAAAGGTGTTTCAGCAACATCACGTGGGAAACAACTGAGATTAAGCGAAGAATGAGAGAGGTAGAAGTGGCAGTCTTGAGGGGAAGTGAAGCTACCGTGTTGGAGTTGGTAAGGCTGAAAAATGAATTAGGGGAATTGTTGGTGAAGGAGGAAAACATGTGGTAGCAGCGGTCAAAAGTCCATTGGATGAAATCAAATCAAAGGTACTTTCATAACAAAGCCTCGCAAAGATTTAGGAGGAATCGTATCATGGGCTTAAAAGATTCAAATGGTGTCATGTGTATGGGAGATGATAATGTGGCCGATTCATTGGAGACTTACTATTGGGATTTGTTTACTTCATCAAACTCGAGTGAGGTGGAGGATGTTATACAACATACTGATTGAGTTGTAACGGAGGATATGAACAATGGGCTCATTGGTGACTTTACAAGAGATGAAGTTGAATAGGCATTACAGCAGATGGCTCCACTGAAAGCTCTAGGCCCTGATGGAATGTCGCCAATATTTTACCAACACTATTGGCAAAGCAATGGTGCGGAAGTAACAGATGCAGTGCAGGATTGTTTGAACACCAGGAAAATTCCTACAGGTTTGAACCATACCTACATTACTCTCATTCCTAAAGTTAAAAGTCCTGAGAAAGTTTCTGATTTTCGACCTATAGCCCTCTGTAAAATATAAAATTATTTCAAATGTACTAGCAAATAGGTTAAAAAAAACTTGCCACAAATTATTTCTAAGTCTCAAAGTGCCTTTCAAACTGACAAAGTCATCTCAGATAATATATTAGTGGCCTTCGAAACTTTACACCACATGAAAACAAAAAAAAAAAAAAAAGGAAATTCGGGATTCATGACTATGAAATTAGATATGAGTAAGGCTTACGATATGGTGGAGTGGATATTCTTGGTAAAAATTATGGAAAAAATGGGGTTTCATGAAAAATGGATTGGCTGGATCTATGTGTGTTAGCTCTATTTCTTTCTCTATTTTAGTAAATGGGGAGCCAAGGGGGCATATTTTACCAACAAGGGTTTTGAGACAAGGGAACCCTCTATCCCCATATTTCTTTTTATTGTGTTTGGAAGGGCTAAATGGGTTGATACAACATGCTATAAATGAAGGAATTATGCAAGGTTATTCTCTTTGTAGGCCGGGACCAAAAATTTCTCACTTGTTTTTTGCAAATGATAGTCTCTTATTTTGTAGAGCAAAAATTGAGTAGATAAATACCATCCAAAATATTTTGAAAGTGTACGAAAAAGCTTCAGGTCAGCAAATAAATACCAACAAGACAACCCTCTTTTTTAGCAAATTTGTGACCGAGACTACAAAAAATGCAATAAAAGACCTTGGTGATTCGGAGATAAAACAATATGGGAAATATTTGGGGCTACCAGCAGTGGTGGGGAAGAATAGAAGGGCAAGTCTGAATTACATAAAAGATAGAGTGTGGGGAAAATTGCAAGGATGGAAAGAAAAACTAATTTCCCAAGCGGAAAAAAAAGTACTTTTAAAGGCGGTGGTGCAAGCCATTTCTACTTTTGCAATGGGGTGCTTTAAATTACCCTTGGGACTTTGTCGAGAGATTGAGATGTTAATTCGGAAATTTTGGTGGGGGCAACGAGAAAAGCGTACAAAAATTCATTGGAAAAATTGGGAGACACTTTGCAAGCCAAAGAAGGAAGGAGGGTTGGGTTTTAAAGATTTGGCGAAGTTCAATGACACAATGTTGGCAAAACAGGTGTGGTGACTTGTTCATGATAAAAATTCATTATTTTACCGTGTTTTCAAGGCAAAATACTTTCCTAATGGTACCATTTTTTAGGCCAAAAAGTCATCTTGAAGGCGCGAAAAGTCATTCTATTGGGTGCTAAATGGAGAGTGGGTGATGGTGAAAGTATTTGGATTTTTAAGGATTGCTGGCTGCCTAGAAGTACTGTCACACCCATTCCCACGGTTCTAGACAGTGAGGCTAGAGTGGCAGAGTTGATTGATTCTGAGGTAGGTGGGTGGAACGACCAAATGCTTGATTCATGCTTCATTCCCTTCGAAGCACAGCAGATCAGGTCCATTCCTCTATGTGTATCCCCCCAAGCTGATTTCCTATACTGGGCATTTGAAAAGGAAGGTGTGTACACGGTGAAGTCAGGGTACAAGGCCATCTGTGAGGAAGAAAACTTGGCTGAGGCTTCAGTTTCAAACTCGGCAGCAAAAAGGGACTTATGGTCTGGAATTTGGAAGCTTAAAGTACCAGGGAAGATTAAACACTTTTTGTGGAGGGCTTGTACAAACTGTTTGCCAACCAAAGCAAATTTGATCAAAAGGAAAATCCTGACGGACTCGATTTGTCATAGGTGTGGACGGTGCGAAGAAACTACAATGCATGCACTATGGAGCTGTGAGGCGATGAAGCTTGTCTGGTGCAATGATTTCAGTTGAGTAAATTAGTTAGAAGTAGCTCAGGGGGACTTCTTGGATCTGGTGGGTCGCCTCATGTCGCGTCCTTAAGTGATGGAGCTGTTTGCTACAACAGCGTGGCATATATGGCTTCACCAAAACAAGACCAGACTTGGGGAGCGCACAGTTGCATTGGGGATGATCAGAGATGCAGCCTACAAATTTCTGTAGATTTTTCAATAGAGCAGTGACTATCCTTGTAGCAGAAAACCGACACAATCGAGATGATGACAAAGATGGATGCCTCCAAAACCGGGTGAGTATAAAATAAATTTTGATGGAACAATGTTTAATGAAAGTGAGGAGGCAGGGATTGGTGTTGTGGTGCGCGACTCATCTGGACAGGTCATAGCTGCTTTGGCCGAAAAGGTTGGGAAACCCTGCAATAGTGAGTTGCTAGAAATGTTAGCAGCAAGGCGAGCTGTAATTTTTGCCACTGAAATTGGTATACATCAGCCACTCTTTGAAGGAGATTCAGAAACGATAATGAAGGCTCTTCAACGGCGTACTTTATTTTCTTCCTCATTTGGTCATTTAGTACAAGAAACTTTGTTCCATGCTAGCTCTCTTAGGAGTTTCTCTTTCTCTCACACTCTTCAGCAAGGAGCAAGGAAATGCGGTTGCACTTGCTTTAGCCCAAAGAACAAGACTTTCTTTTCCTTTGTTAGTCTGGATGGAGTATGTTCCATTGGATATTGATATGTTTGTTTTAGTTGATTTAGCAGTTCATTAATAAAAAGTTCAAGCAATGTTTTTTCCCTAAAAAAAAACAATTTTATATATCTATTTTTTTAATATATAAATTGAGTTTAGATTCTATTTTATGTTTAAATAGTCAATTAGAATTTTAACACATCAACCACTACACACCTTTTGTGCGATAGTCACTCCACAAGTATAAGTGCTTGTGGGGTGTGGGGGGCAAGGGCCGGAGTTTAAGTTTCCAGGAGGAAGTTTCACACACATATACATTTAGGGCATGTTTGGTAAATTGTAATAGACGTTGTAATGTAATAGTTATTCCTATGGTTTAGTTATTCTTTAGTTTGGTTATGTTTTTATTACAAGAAATAATAATTCCTTATGAATAGCTATTCTTTAAAATGAGGAATAACTATTCCTCTTTAAAATGTTGTATTAACTATTCCTTAGTAAGTGCAATAATTTCAAAACTTAATATATTTCCAAGTAAACAAACTTTCCATATACATCTAACAATTATAAAAATAAAAAAGCGTAAAAATAACACATATCTTTCTTAAATTTAAAAATATCAATTTTTAAGGAAATATAATTGTATGAGTAAAAAATTTCCGAAAATAAATGTTAAGTTTCATTTTAATATTATAATTCACAACCATACTAATGAAGATGTTTAGTTATTACATTACAACACATTTTATTCCTAGTAATAAAGATTACAATTCCTCTCGTAATTCTCATTCAGTGTACCAAACATACCCTTAGATTAGGGTAGAATAGGATTCTATCTTGTATAAAAAAAAAAAAAAAATGTTACTCCAATAATAATTTATATAAAAAAAAAAATTTAACACATCATATTTCTATAAATATTAGAATAAATAGTTTCATATAGAAATACAACTATAATAAATACCTATTGATAATTACCATAATTACATATTTAATATTTTCACACAAAACTTAATCATAATAAATACCTATTAATAACTACAAAAATTATCAACTTTTATACTTAATATTTTATATACAAACACACTAATAATAAATGTCTAGTAGTAATAACTATCAGAATGATCACTACAAAGTCATAAAAGGCTCTTGGCTTCTTTTAACTATCAGAATTTAATAGTATTTTTCATTTAACTTTTAGTTGATCTCATGATATTTTACTACATAAACTTTTGAATCCTCACAATTTTACATGTCATTTTTTCAATACATATTTTTTAATTGAGTTTAAATTATATTCTATATACCATAACTTTTGAATGGAGTTTGTGGTGTGTCTTTGTACTAGAAACTCATTCCCTTTCCCTTATGTGTTTGTTTGTTTCTCAAAAAAAAAAAAAAAAAATCAATGTTTAAATATTCAATTAGAATATTTACACGTCATATACTATTTTTTTTTTTTTTTTATAAAAAATATTAGAATAAATAGTTCCATACTTCCCTATACATATACAACTAATCAACTATAATATCACATCAAAAAAAAAAAAAATACAACTATAATAAAAATCTATTAATAACCATACTTACAAATTTGACAGTTTCAAATAAAAACATAATTATAATAAATAGCTATTTTGATTCTAAAAAATAATAATAAATACATATTAATAACAATAATGATGATTAAATTTCATATTTAATATTTCATATACAAACATAATCATAATAACTATCATAATTATCAAATTTCATATTTATATAAAAATAAAAGAAGGAGAAAATCATTTTTTTTAATATAAAATTATACGTTTTAAATTTTCATGTGCATTGCACGCTTTGCTAATTAGTTTGAGTATAGGAAAAATTACCATTTGCCTCTCATTTGTAATTTGGTCTGCACTTTTTCAAAGCAATTAATTTAGTCAATAGCATCAACTCACTTATGAAAAATGCCTACGTGGCACACTTAAAAGCTTATGTGATTACTAAAGTAATAATAATAAATTTTAATTGACATTAAAAAATGCCACATCAATGACTAAATGAAAAAAAAAAAAAAAAAAATCTCAATTTTAAAGAAAGAAATTCTCAGTCACTTTCTCTCCTTCTCTTTGTATCTTCCTACTTGGACATTACCATTGTTGCGTCCTACATATTAGGTCTAGGCCTACAAGAAAGAGAACCGGTGTGAAGGATTTGAATATGGGACGTCCACTCCCCAAACTACTTGGGTGTAAGCCCAATAACGACTGTCACCCTTGGTGGTTACTCCAACCATAAATTATTACTTAACAAATTGTGAAAAATGTTATAAAAAAAGAAATTGGTGTCCTTGACATTGCTTGAGCTAATGAAAAATTGAAAGCGCAAGTGTAGCGAATCTGCCAACTAATGGTCCACAAAGTCCAAGGTTGGCAACATGATTTCAAACCCTATTTTTCTTTTTTTAATTAACTATTTTTCAAAATAATCACATCTAATTATCAATTATGTACTTTATTTTAATAAAATATCAATTTTTTTATTTTTTAATTATTTATTTTACTTTACATATAATAATCATCGTTCATTCTTTTCCTCAACGCTTGGAGAAACACAAAGAAATTAAAAAAAAAAAAAAATTTGTTCTGTATAAGCTAAGTGATTTGTATATTTGCACATAAACTAAAGCAAAATCTATTTTGCATAACAAATTCATAACATGTAAGTGATTTTTGAACTTTATTGGTTATATTTTAGGTTTCATGTTATTTTATTTGAGCCTATGCTGCTATGGTCATTGCTTGAGCTAATGAAAAATAAAAAATGCACGTGTAGGGAATCTGGCAACCGGATGGGCCAAAAAGTCACAAGGCTGAGCACATGATGTCAAACCCTAAGCCATAGGCAGAGTGCCAAAATGACTTTGAAAAGACTCGCGGCTTTTGTCCCCTGTTTCAATAACCTTAACCATTGCTTTATGTCTTGTACATCTTTTCCAAGCAAAAAGTCTTTTATGTTCTTTGACCATCATTAAAGTTATTATTCACCCATCATCCTCTATATTCTTATATTGAATGTAAATTTAAGTGCTATTTGTAAAATGATTGCGAGCAGGGAACAAAGATTATTTCTTACCAAAAAAAAAAAACCATCTTATTTATAAAGAGTTATACTAACGAGTGTCTTAAAAATCATCTTATTTATAAATAATTATGCTAACGAGTACCCTTAAGGCACTCATTAATAATTTATTTTAAAAAAATTTTGACATTATTTTTGTAAAAAATGAAAAAAGTTGTCAAAATATTATTTTTTTTTTCTTTTCCCATAAAAATTTTATTTAACTGGATTCTTAACCAGTGCTCTTAGGACAATCGTTAGCATTTCTCATTTATAAATCATGTGTAGAGTTTTCATAATTGATGACTCTTCAATCTACATTTCAATGGGAACCTTTCTAAAAAGGGTTTCACTAATATATATCCTTATGACATATATTATAATATTTTTTTTAAATTAAAAAAAATGAAAAAATAGTTAACTTTTTTTTACAATACTTTCAATTTCCTATAAAATGTTTTCTAAAAATCATGTTAATTCTTTTTAAAAATTAGTTATTTTTTTTGGTATATAATATAAATTCACCAAAAGTATTGTAAACTTTCTATGCCGAACAAGTCTATTTAAAATACAAACCCGCTTCCTTTCACTTACAAATTAAAATATGTTGGCTCTATATTTTAAAAATAATAAAATAATATAACAAGCTCACAACAAATTAAACGCATTTTCAAATATTAATTTAATATTTTCATAAGATAAATGATGTGCATGTGATGTGTAAATAATTTATGACAGTAAGATTAGTAAAAACTTTTTTTTTTTAGAGAGAGTTTTAACTTATGGTGTCTGCTCTTGATAACAGTTTTTTACCATCAGACCAAGACATCAATTAGTTTTTAGTGTAAGTGGGAATTGAACCCTAGATCTCTTATTCAACCATCAAAGATTTTACTAGTTAAGTTAACTGGAATCCACAATAAGATTGGTAAGAACTAGATATCATTGTTATATGACTTGTTGTTGAGGCATTAATTTCATGTTTTCCTAAAGAGTTTTGTGCTACCATGGGAGAATATTCTACATATGTCTTGTAGGGACAAGGCCCAAAAAGGGTATATTGGGCCTTGGGCTTTATCCGAGAACGTGGAGATGTCCGAGGATTGCCGAATTGTAAAGGAATCCTAGCTCAATGCCTCATAAGTAAGAAATGAGTAGAAGGTGGTCCGAGGAGGAATATTTCCTCGGACAAGATGAACATTGCTCCAATACGTGCTCCAGCAATGAAAATGACCTCAACGGAGACACCAATGTCAGAGGCATGTTACATAGACTTGCGAGAAGGAAGAAGACCCAAAAGTACCTAAAGAAAGGGTGATACCTTCGTATTAAATGTACTACAGTTACTTTTTTGGCCGCATTTATATGGAGAAGACCCCCTGAACAATATTTCCTTGGTCACCGCAATTCACAGAAAGGCCAGAGAGAATGTCTGATGAGACAGGTACTCAAGTAACAACCCAAATTATCGACAAGTGTAGGGTAAAAATTGTCCAAGAGGGACTATATATTAAGAGAAACCCTCCATGAGAAGGGGGAGAAGGGAAATAAGAGATAAGGTACACTGTAGCAATCAGGATAGTACTGGTAATCAGTTCCTTTGGTCTCTAAGAATATCTGCCTCCTCAGACAACATATATATCTAATCTTACATGTTTTCCTCTTGCATGACTGTCTTACAAACCCATCATAACCGTTGTAATACCAATTAGGGCCTAGTTCTTCAACTCACTCTCTACAAATTTATTGTATTGAGCTCACTAACCTACAATCCCATACTCATTGGGTTTGGGCCGCAAAACGTGACCCTACATGTCTCAACTAGTGCAGAGGGTTCATTACAAAATTCCATTAAATAAAGATTAAAGTACCCTTAAAATTTGGGGTTTTTTATTTTATTTTATTTTTAATTTTGACTTTTATGTTTCAATATTTTTATTTTGGTCCATCATGTTTGATTGCATTTTCATATTGGCCATTTTTGTTTCAAATTTTCATTTTCATTTAAGCCAAACTGAAACATGAATGACCAAAATTTTGAATCTAGCCACCTTCATTTACCCACAAAATAATATACATTAAAGTACCCTATATGTGTATTTTTTGTTCATGTACATTCACAAGGCTTTATTGGTACCCATCTCAAGAGTGGCAAGATTCCTCCTCTTTATTTATTTATTTATTTATTTTTACATCGATAATTAGGGTTGGAAGGGATTTAAATCTCGAATGTCATAGTTGAAAATACTAGAAAGTGTCAATTGAGCTACATGGCTCTTGATATCAAAATTCTTTTTTAGAACTATAGCCAGAATTTTATTGCAAAATATTGAGAAATAAATTACAAAGATAATGGGATTAATGGGATATAAATATTTTGTAACAACAATATAAATTAATGGAGTATAATATTCCATAATAAATTTTGTAACAAAAAAATTATGAATATATTTATTTATTTTTATGAAAATGCACCAACACAAATTATAATAACTTTATACTTCTTTTTTTCTTTGCTTTACAACTTTTTTTTTTTTTTTTGCTTTATACTTCAATCTTAATAACTTTTTAACATCTATGTTTTTTTGCTAAATAACTTTTAGTGTCTGTGTTGATATATAATTGCGAACATGACTTCTTTCATACATGATGGATACGCTTTCCATAAGACTGAGATGGAGTACGCTGAAATAAATCCATAAGATGAATTAAATAATAATAATAAAAAATCAATAAGATGGAGTACAATAACTTTAAAAAGAAAAAGAAAAAGAAAAAAAAAGAGAGAGATAATTATTAATTATTTCACAATTTTAAGGGAAAATTACACAAAAAGCTTATGTGTTTCTTCCATATAACTCGTAATTCTTTGAAATTTGAATATAATACTTAATCACTTGTTGTATTGTTTTATATATAAATCATTAAATATCCATATAAATTAATTTAAAAAACACATTAATATAAATAAACAATAAGTTGCTTATGTGATGACACGTGTATATATCTAAGTTGTATTTTCACATAAAATAATACTATAAGTGGTTTTGTGTATTTTTCTCCAATCTATATATATGGAATACGTGCATTATGCATAGTTTGATTCAAACGTCTATTCAAATGTAGATGCCTTGACAAGTTTCAATTCAAAACTTGTTTCTGTCATTATTCATACACCATTATTAGTAAATCTAAATTTAAATAGTTAATAATATTTTAATTAATTGGACATGGCCCCACGTAAGCTGTAAACCCATCCTAATCTCTCTGGCGTTTGAACTCATCCAATTATGTGATTTTTAAAAATTAAAAAATAAATAAATAAAATTATACGACTATGATGCAAGTGGATCACAAAATCAAAAGTTTTTTAGTATTTTTTAGCGTAATTTTTAGGTACTCGCGGAGCACGAAAAATAGTGTTTCTTTTTCTTATATTCATAGTTAGGTTCACTCACTAAATTTATAGTAAGATCCATCATAAATATAAAAAAAAAAAAAAAAAAAAATACAATTTTTTTTACTCCAAAAAAACCTAAGAATTTTCCTATCTTTCAATGGTAAAAAAAAATTCCTTTGGATGGCTATTTGGATATCCTTAGCTTTTCATGAACTCACTGTGCAACGGTGCAAGCAAAGCAATCCTCTTTCTAGTTTTGTTTCTTTAATGGTCAGCCTCATTTTTTTATTCCTTTCCTTAGTCTACATTGTCAAAAAAATTTTTTTGATGTCATCAACATTGTCAAGTTGTGATACTAATATCCAATAGAAAGACAAGATTTACATTAAAAATAGTAGCTGTCTTAATCTTAAAATCCACACCCAAAAAAAAAAAATCTGAAATTCCTTATTTCAAAATATTGACCGTTTGTACAGCTTTCCTTTCAGGTACTTCTCGTATCTCCACGTCCTAGATCAATGCAACTGCAACAACAACGAAAAAAAAAAAAAAACCAAGACCATGCCATTTTTTTCTACTTGTCATAATATATGATTTTTTTTTTTTTATTCTTCTTCTCATGCTTCAATAGTACGAACCCTTTATTTATTTTTGTTTTTTTGGTTCCTTTAAATTCTAGTTTCATTTTTAAATTACAAAAATTTTAAAAATTTTTCGGGAAAAGTTGTTGCTTGAACATTTGAAATAACTTGGCCATGCATAAAGTTCGTTTTTTTGTTTTTTGAAGTTGTTCAATGGGCACTAGTTTAATATCATTTTTGAAAATTTTACCTCCCAAAGAAACAATTTTGAACATTTTAATTCAAATGGGGTAGTTCTGTAGAGGTTTTTTACTTGTGAAATTCCTGAACTTTTCTGGGTTTTGAAATCTGTTGGGTTTTCTTAGAACTTGGTCTTGTTTGGTACTGAGGTAATTACCGTTATACTCCTTGACAGCTTTGATATTTTCTTTAGTTTTTTTATTTGATGGGTTTTTGAAATTGGAATTGGGTTTTGTTTCAGTAGCAAAGTTTGAATTTTAGGATAAAAAGATATTCATAAAATTTGGTTTTTGACTTTAGGAGTAAATTTGATTGTCTTTGTTTTGATTAAATATGGCAAGCTTCTGGGGATTTCTTTGTGAAATTTAGGTGTTGGACGGTTTTTCTATTCAGTTGCCAAATGGTCCACTTTTGGAGTTTCTGTATTTGTATTATAGGGTTTCAGTGGCATTTTCTTAGATATTAGCATTTTGGGGTGTGAGTTGCAGTGTTTTATTAGATCTGAGGGATGGATGCCATGCAAGATTAGGAAAGTTACATTGGGAATTGGGTTTTGCTTCAAGTCACAAGACCAAAGTTTTATCACATATAATCAAACTCTTATAGTGAACTTTGTGCTTCTTTTCATTCATTAGTCTTAGTGTTCTTTGTGTTTGGAGAGTTTCAATTTTAGCTTAGAAGTCCAGAGGAGTGTTCAAATTATAGTAGGAGAGGGAAAAATTTTGCAATTTTGGCTGTGTTTCAAGATGGGGCATTCGGCAGCAGTATGGAATTATAGGGCAGCAACTGAAATCACAAAGGACTGGAATGGGATTAATCAATTCTTGCTTCGGAACCCACAAGGCGCTTCAGCACGGGTGAGAACTCTCCCTTCATCCTTGTGTTGGTTCAATCGAAGCAAAAAATTCAATGTACTCTTAATAAACCAAGACTTAATAGGAAAATGCATACTGTGTAGCATATATAGTTTCTGTTTGATTGTGGGTAAATTAATGGCTTAGAGATTTGATGATTTCTGTTTTGGTGATATAGGTTAGCTTACATGGAGGACAGGTAACTTCTTGGAGGAATGAGCATGGAGAAGAACTCCTATTCACTAGTAGTAAGGTGTGGATGTCTAATTCAATCGTTTCATGGTTTTCCTATGTTAATATTTTGCTCTGTCTTGTCTGACCCTTGGATCTAAAAGGGAAGTCATGCTAGGTATTAGTCAAAGTAGTCTGGCGAAGAGAAGATTAGAAGAGGATTCCTAGAATCCTAGCCTTTCAATTGAATTGATAGTTCCACTACCCTTCCATTTAAAATTGTATAATGTGCTAATTTGGTACTGAGTTGTAACATTTTTGAGTTGCTGAAGATTACTTTGATTGCACACAATAAATGAGGCTACTTATTTGGGTAATTTATGCAACCAATTGAGCAGTATGTAGACGAGGAAGTTTCATGCATCATAGCCTTTATTTGATGGAACTTCTAGTTGAAATAGATGACTTTTATTGTTCTTTAAAGTCCAAAAGCTTAAACAACCATTTACACAAAAATTTTAAATGTAAGAGAATGGTTAAATTTATATATTTCAACATTTGCATTGTCAAATGACACCATTTTGCCAACTATCGTGAAATGCCCTTGTTGTTGTTTGGATGGTGCTTACCTAGGACCTATATGATTGTGATCTATCAATATTTAAAGCATGGCTGACCAAGCAATTTGTTGGTATTACCAATCTGAAAGCAGAATAATTCATTTTGGTGATTGTTGATGAAATATAAAGTTATAAAGGTTAGCTGCATTTTTAGTGTGGAAATTCAATTGAGTTTGTTGCTACACAGAGATGTCGTCGACAGGACAGACATGTCTTTACCAAATTTTTGAAAAAATGAAATTTAATTTGTAAACTAGTAAACTAAGAGTTGGCCTATCAGTCAGTTGTCTGCCACTTAGTGGCTAAATTAGCAAAAACTATTTCATCTAATTCTACCTGCTAGAGATACAAAGATGATTCACTACCTTTTTTTTTATATAAAAATGTAGGCCATTTTCAAGCCCCCAAAAGCAATGCGGGGAGGAATACCCATTTGTTTCCCACAGGTACTTTAGTCATTCTTGTTTGCATTCATGAATTTGAAATTTTTTTTCACTGATGCATCTTATTTTAATGCCTTTTAAGTTTGGAAACTGCGGATCTCTAGAACAGCATGGATTTGCAAGGAACAAGATTTGGACAGTTGATGATAATCCTCCACCTTTGCACCCAAATGATTCCCATGGGAAATCCTTCATTGACTTACTCCTTAAACCATCCGAAGAAGACCAAAAGGGCTGGCCCCACAGGTATGAGTTTGGCTGCTGTTATAACTGAAATTACAGGATGTAGCATTGAAATATGATATTTTGCACTCAGTGTTGAACTAACTCCTATATTTCCAATGCTTAAGTTTGCACCATCAATTTTGTTGTCAATGGAATATTTAGTGGATGAAATATGAAGTCTTTTATGGTCTGCATGACTACGGTTTTATTGATTTTTGAATCGAGTGGCACTACTGGTTAGCCCGAAAAAGAAATAATAGACAAAATATTAGCAAAAATTAAGAGGTAACACAGAGTCTTGAATTTAGTTTTCTTATTGTTGTTAAAATATTGGAACTGTGTACAGAAATTTCAAAGGTTCAAATGTCTTGAAATCAAAACGTAATGCTAATTAATTAGATGGTAACTTAGAACCTTAGTCATCTATGGATTGGTTTGGCTTTCCTGAGTGAGGTAATAGCTTCACAAACTTGCAGTGAATCCTTTGCAGAACACACTACAGCCTATATTGACCTATTTCTTTATCTGTGTTTCAAGGGATGATATGTTGCTAACATAATTTTACTTTTTTTCTTCCTTTCCAGCTTTGAGTTTCGTCTTAGGGTCTCTCTTACAACAGATGGAGATCTGATACTGATATCACGAGTTAGGAACATCAATGGCAAGCCTTTTAGTTTCTCATTTGCCTATCACACATACTTGTCAGTTTCTGACATAAGGTATGGATTATTACTTTTTGAACTTTAAAAGAAAAACAAAAATCACATGTAAAAAATATTACAAAGCAGAATCATATTTATTTAGAAAAAAAAGGAAAATGAAAAGCAACTTCTCCATTCTTTATATTTCTTGTAAATATTAGAGAAAATACCTTTGCACTTCCAAATTGTACCTATCTTCTAGTAAAGGCATACAAGTTATGGTTTTTCTGCTTCTTTAATTATGAATGTGTTTTTCTGGGTGTGTTAGTTTGCACTTATAATGTAAATGGTGTCCACAGTGAAGTAAGAATAGAAGGTTTGGAGACTCTTGATTACCTAGACAATCTTTGCCAAAGAGAACGTTTTACGGAACAAGGAGATGCCATAACTTTTGAATCTGAGGTAAATTTTCTTTAGTTTTATTTTGTGATCTGAGTTATCTGACACATTAGAAGTTATATATTAGTTGGGAGAATCTAGATTTAGAGAATGGTGTGAAATTTCTAAAACAAGTTGAATGAAAAAAATGTTATTAGATCATATCAGAATGTTGAATTTCTTTTTATGAAGTTTTGCTCCATGTTTCAATTGCCCTGAAGCAGTACTTCCCTTGTCTGACCCAATATGTGTTTGTGAGTGAGCGTCTGTTTTTCCCTGAAACTTTGAGTCAGAACTTAAGGTTTCAATTGTGAGAGTTAGAAATTGACAACTGAGAGAAATTCATTTTTCAAGACTGATACAGGGAGAAACATGGTTGAAGTTGTAATTTCCATGGCCTAAAATTTGCAGTTAGTCTTATTCTCAAATTTTAGATTGCTTAAATCAAGCCTTTTCAATTGTAGTTTGTTTCACAAGTATAACATGGAAGCAAAGTAATGGTATTTTATAATTATTCATTACTTATATAAAAATAAATAATTATCACGTCATTACTGTTATTTTGGGTGCAAAACAAGCGCTTTGGATTGAAGATTTCTTGTTTTCCTATATTTTCCTTGCAGATGGATCGAGTTTATCTTAGTTCTCCTAATGTGATTGCAGTCCTTGATCATGAAAAAAAGCGGACATATGTTATAAGAAAGGAAGGGCTACCAGATGCTGGTAAGTTGCCATACATTTGAGGAAGTACAGCACCACAACCAATAAAGAAAGAAGAATTCTGAAAGTTTTTCTAGGCATAAATTATGATCATAATCAAAGTTTTATAATGAGTGGACCAACTAAGATGTATTCATAAATCATAATCATGGGTTTATATCCATTGGTTCATGTGCACCAACATATAAATGGTCGTCATTATGATGTTGTTTGGTCTGACTGTGTTCTTTTCCTTATTACAGTGGTCTGGAATCCATGGGAGAAGAAATCAAAATCAATGGTAGATTTCGGTGATGAGGAGTACAAACAGATGCTTTGTGTTGATGGAGCAGCAATTGAGAAACCTATCACCTTGAAGCCAGGCGAGGAATGGACAGGGCGATTGCAGCTCTCAGTTGTGCCTTCGAGTTTCTGCAGCGAGTACCTCAATCTTTAGGAGAGGTCCTTCGAGGAATGATACAAAATTTCAAGAGCACAATGTGGTTCTTTTGTTCTTTTTCTGTCCTTATAGGAACCATAGTTAAATCTTATGTAATAGCTCTCAACTCTTTTTTGATAAAATAACAGCTCTCAAGTTGTAGAAATTGTGCAATGATACTTGAGATGTACTTAGTACTTTGTAACACCTCAGACTATAGAAGATACGAGGATTGTGGGGAAAGCCGCATTTTTAATTGAATGGCTGCCCCAGGAAAGTGGGTACCAATTATTCCTTCTATAATATCACTGATTCCTTTCTCTAAAAAAACATTGGGAAGCTACTCTTTATCAGAGCCAAGTTTCGATCTTGGGACCTGTGGGTTATGGGCCCACCACGCTTCCGCTGCGCCACTCTGATTGTTATTACAATTTTAGGAACTAATGTTATTTATTTTAATGAGTTTAAGTTACACTTGGCGTAACTTTCTAAAAGTTACACTTTTTTTGGACTATTGGTTTGCAAAAGATCTAATTGTTAAAAATTCACTAATAATTGTGTCATTATTAAATATTTAATGCTATAAAAAGGATAGCTCACTCATTTAATACTGGCATTTTATTTTCTCTCTCCTTTTATTCATTAGAAGTTTAGATATTTTAGAACTCTTAAACCATTACAGCGAGAGACAAAGCAAGGAAAAAAAATTTTGCAAAAGAAGAAGACGAAGACAACTTCGAATCCACAACAAGCCACTAGATAGGACTGCCCATTTGCATAGCCATTAACTCAGACTGGAAGTGACTACTTGGATGGATTATGCATGTCAATTGCAATTGTAGTTGGACTTGAACATCCAAGTATTTCTCTTTTTAATGTACTTGTCTTTCAAAATATTTTCTTTCCTCTAAATTTCTAGTGGCATGGAAATCCTTATAAAAGACATCTAATTTTATTCAATGAAATTTGTATATAAAAACCTTACATCAATTCACTTGTACAGGTGTGTTGTCTCCAACCCACTCATGTCAAGACTCAATCTCAAAAGTATATATTGTAAAGCTCTCAGTTTTTCTTTTCATCGAACACATAATAAGAGCCTTCACGGAGGTCCTGGCATATGAGAGAGAAAGGTAGAAGAAGAAGACAACGATGGAGTGTGAAGTAGTTGTATATATAATTCAATTGTAAATCTTTCTTGTTAAAATAAAAAGCAGCAGATTACTTTTAAATTCAATTGTATATATAATTGTATAAATTTTATTTCAAATAATTTAATTTTATCATCAAATATCTATTTAATTTCTCTTTTAGGATGAATCATTTGAAAGTAGGTTGTTGAAAATGACAAGTGCCCTTTAATCAAGTAAAAAATAATAAATAAGGAAAGAGACAAATGTGGAAAGCAATAATATTTAATGATGTCTTTTTTAACCATTAGAACTCTTAGAAATCTATAGTGTAAAAAAGGTGTAACTTTGCAAGAGTTACACCAGGTGGAAGCTACTCTTTATCAGAGCCAAGTTTCAATCTTGGGACCCGTGGGTTATGGGCCCACCACGCTTCCGCTGCGCCACTTTGATTGTTATTATAATTTTAGGAACTAATGTTATTTATTTTAATGAATGTTTCTTCCCTTTATATACATATATATATATATATATATATTTTTTTTTTTTGGGTCAAAGAGAAACCCTTTAAAATCCTCTTATATTAATTTTTTTGAATGTGAATTTTGAAAATTTAACTGTTGGATTACAGATTCTTATTATATTCTCCATAAAATTTGAAGAAAATCAAAGATCTAGCTATGTCATTAATCAAATCTTTATATTTCAGGATTTTTTTTTCCTAAAATTATGTATGAAAAATAAGTATATTGATCAAAATAGTAGATAACATCTAATTTGAAAGAAATTTGATGTGCATATTAAAAACATAAATAACATACAATCTAAGAGTTATATTTTCAAAATTCCTATCTAATAAAAAGATATATGAGGAGTTTGAAGGATTTCTCTCCAAACTCCTTTGGTTTGCCATGCATATTTATATTCAAAGTTCAAACAACATAAATCTATGCAAGTAAACCATTCAAAATTGTGGCAAAAAATAATTCTAGTAAAAAAGACTTAATTCCTTTGTTATCAACCATAAAGTGCTTGACTAATATGAAAGTACATCATATTCCTTTGGTTATAAATGAGAGCGTTTGAAAGTTTGTAATGTATGTTTAATTTTGAACATCATTTTTGTTCTTTTGTTTTTTGCAAAATATTTTGTGGAAATTAATCCTTCTCGCCTGCAATTAAGATTTGTGCCAGTGTCTATTAGTGCTACTGTGTTGATTCGATATTTTTTGTTTATGGCTATATAATATTGACATGATATTTTTAGTGACTTCTGTGAATAATTGAATGTCAATTGTATTTTAGAGTTCATCTTGTTGATCTTCTTAATTTTTTTGTCTTAAAAATATATTGTTGTTTGAATATTTCAGAGTTAGTAGGAGTGTCTTATTGGTATTTCTCAAAAGTTTGTTCATTTACATCCCACATCAAATTTTTTTTTTTTTGAGGAAAACATCCGATATCATGAATTGTGCTCTTTGAATTTATATGTCCATATTCAGCACCCAAAAAAAAAAAAAAAAATCATATGTCCATGTCTGTTGATTCTTTAGGTCTTTTTATTTTCGTTACTTGGTTTATTTCTTTTGTAAATCTTGCATAGTGATTTCATTTTTTTTTTTTTTTTAATATCATGGGATAGAGTATGAGGAGTTCTTTCATAATCACCAGTTGATTATCTTAATTTCGTTAGATATTCTCCTTTGATTTTTGGATCATCAATTCTTTTTGACAGATTCTAAAATTAAGTTTTGAAATCTTGAAACTACATTTATATATTTATGAGCACATTTTTCTAAGCAATTACAAGATTTGATATGTTTCTTTTCACTTTGTGATCCTAGATTCCTAGTTCGTGTTTGGAACTGGAAGAAGAGGAAGTTTATTTCGTCAATTTTATAAAGAAGAGGTGTAGTTATGAGGTTTAATTTGTTAGACACTTTTTTCTATTAAAAAAAAAAATTTAGATACTTATCCATAATTTATCTCACTTTTTAAATTACATGATTTGATTTGTTACACCTTCAAATTTAAGAGCCAAAATGTAACTTTACCTAGATTTAAATTTAGAAAATAAAATTGTTAATCAATGTTCAAATTTAAAGTAATGCAAAATATCAAGTCATTAACAATGGTTTTGGATAGAGGAGGATGAGAGGGAAGGGATGAAAGAGATTTAAATGACATTGATTGGATGTTTTTAAAGTGAGAGGAGAGAAGGTTTGAAGGGATACCTCTCCAATCTTGATGCAAGTGTGGCTACATTGGAGCATTCATTTGTATTTAAACTGATTGTGCATCTTGATGCAAATTGATTGTGCAGTAGTAGAAGTTGCTATAGCATCAAAGTCATGTGGTGTTTGAGGATTCATTTGTGTTTAAACTGATTGTGTAGTAGTAGATTTTACCAGTTAAACTAATTAGAATTCTGCCTAATAACTACCTAGTAGTGTGTTATAAGCAACTCATTTTTCATATAATTCTAAATCATATCATAGCTCATCACTTTCCCTGCATTAAATCCCCTCACTTTAAAGTGCCCCAAATTGGGAAAATTGAACGGGAGAAGTACTAATTACATTATATTAAAATATTTTAAATGATCAAATTTGCACTTATGATTTTAATTTATATCTATTTATTTGAATTAAACAAAAAAAAAGTGTTCAAGTAATAGCCAATTGGTAATGACATACTTTGTAGTGTCTTATATATCAGTGATTCAAACGTCCCCCCCACCCCCCCCCCCCCCCCAAAAGAAAAAAAAGAAAAAGGAAGAGGGTATAATTGGAAGTTTATATGATGTTTTATAGTCTCCTCTCCTTCCCATTTGTATAAGATTATTTTAAACAAATAAAATTTATTTTTTAGAAATAAAATATAGAAATAAATGCAATACAAATTCAAATTTTACATATACCTAAACAACTTAAATTTTGACTCTTGGGCATTTTTGAATTCTTATGGATTAAGCCCTCAAGAACCTACAACTCGATTTAAAATTCTCATAAACCAAGCAGACCTTGATATGCAAATTAAAATTTATTTGTAGACTCCATATAACTCTTATATTTACACACTTTTGCATAAGTTGAAACGAAAACTCTAGCAAAATGAAATGCTTATTCATAATGGATGATTCATGTCATCATGTGTACACTTGTACTTTCATCCAAGATACGGACCAACTGGCTACAAGAGATTTCGTTTAATTCAGTTCAGGTCCTACTATCATTCAGAGACACAGAAATGCTAAACAATTATAAAAAAAACCATTCATTAAGGGAAGAGAATGAAACAGAATAAACTGTGCTACATGCACCAAAAAGTTTCAATCTCAATGAGTTCACAACTTTTGATCAAAATTCTATGTGATACAAATTCAATTTATGGTTTAAATACTAGCAAGGGATAACTAGAACAAGCTCAAGGTATCCCCCCAACACACACCCAATATATATATTTCCAAGAGCTGCGGCAAAAAATTGGGCAAAATTGCTTTTGCCAAAATCCCCACAAGCAGGGATTAATTAAAAGTTAAAACAAGTGCAGTGAACTCCCAGATGATATCAAGCCAAGCTGAAGCTTCCAAGGAAGAATGTTACAAAGGAGATACCTGCAGGTAGGAATTAAAGAACTGCAAGACATAATTAAATATCTTCCGTTGAAAATCAAGGAATTTGAGTATCTTATCATGTTAATAAACTATATGCCCCGACGATATTCTAGTTGTTTGGTATTCTCTAGCATTATCTGCCAACAAAACCAATAAAAAATTCCAATAAATCCATCATGACTGATAAAAGAACAAATGAAGCATCTCTATATAGATGTCAGTGAGCATTTTTTTTTTTTTTTGATAGGAGATGTCATTGAGTATTGATCAAGCACAGAGGTCACTCAATATATTCTAACTAAATCACAAACAGTGTGAATGCCAGCATTATCAATGGCTACAAAAAAAAAATGTACTTACTTCCCAAATGTAATTGGCAACTGCTTTGCATCCTTCTATTGCAAGTTGCATGACATTTTCAAAAATGTCAATGGGTAACTTAGAATCCATCTGCTAGAACACAACACATGAGTGCTCCACAAAAAAAAAAAAAAAAAAAACAAAGAACTTTACCTTTCTTGGGCGATGCTGTTAAATCAATCAAGGAAAACCCTTAATGGCAAAGTAATTGAGATGCACAAAAAATGATTGGTATAAATTGAACCACTGAGCCTAATGCACTGCAAATAGTTGCACAAAATCACCCAAACTTCAAGGGGAAATAAATTTACACTTCAAAAACACTGCAAAAGTTGTATCAAACATATCAATAATGCAAGCAATCAAAATCTTAATCCCAAATACTCACGTTGAGTACATGGATCAGTGTAATCAATCAAGGTATATTATAACAAATTCTGAACATTCCAAATCCCTGTAAGGCCAACAGGACACAGGAGAAGCATCTTGCATGAACCTTGCCCAAAAGCAGTTCAGCAATAGGTCAATAGTGATTGAAGTGCAGGCAAAAAAGTGAAAGCGTAGAGAGAGAGAGTTTCAATTTCTTTATATGTGAGGCTCATAGCTGTTTTGAAATCCAAATTTAGAAACATTCAAAAGCACAAAAGCACTGAAGGAGCCATTATATCAAACATCATGAAATTTTTAACGTGTAAGAGGTACTGAGAAAAATAAATAAAAGCAGATTTTCAGATGTAACCTGAAGAAGAGTAAATTGGTCCAACTTTAGTAGAAACCCTACAGTGAGATCAGGACCTCCAGCACTATCTTCCACATAGTTCAAATCTGTTCGCATGACAAAATAAGAATTCATTTGGAAAAGCAACAATGTAGATGTACCAAGGAACCAGGAAAAATAAAAGGCATGTAAATTTACTAAGCAGAGGAGTGCAATTAAGGTATCCAGATCTGCATGAAGTAACAAGATCACGCATTGGTATCCCAGCATCTGCAAGGGCTAAAGTTGCTGCATTGATACATGCAGATCTAGTTCCTGCAGAAAACAAATTCCCAGTTCATGAGAACTTAGCTATGGTTTTGTTCAATGTGTTTTTAGCTGGGTTAGGAGAGATGCTAATTGTGTTTCTCGTGCCCTTTCTAAATTTGCTACTATTTCTAGGTGTTTTAGTTCTTGTTATAAGCACTCTCATCCTCCTGTTGTTTCTGAGCAATTGAGGAAGGATGCTGCTGTTTTTGCCTGTTAATGAAATCGGGTTTTATCAACAGAAAAAATCCCATTTCATGAGTAGAATTCACAACACAATGTTTTAGGTCAATTTGATTACATATTCTACCAGTATTCTGTACAGAGACATTTCAACTATTTTCCAATGTACCTTACAACAAGAAAGTGTGACAAATTTTCTATCTATGATCTTACATAGTAAATTCCCTAGAAGCCCTTGTTACTTAAAAAATAAAAAGAAAAAATAAATAAATAAGACCTTCCATATGACAGAAGATAAATGCAAGCGTACCCACAGACACAAACACACACAAAACGAGGGACACAGAAAGGGCATGAATTCATGAATTAATAATAAAAAAAAAAGAGCTTGGTGATCAGTCCGGAGTAATAACTGCACAGGGATTCAGTTGAGTCTCAACTTACCACCATCTGCTTGGAGTACTTGGACAAAAATATCTATCTGAAAGATTACTGAACAAGACTTCAGAAAAAGAACTCAAAATTACGTATTCATGTAGGAAATATTCCCAAGATGCTGGAATAGAACCTGAGACCGAGGCATCAAGTGTGTCAATATGCAAGCTTCCATAGTCTGGCGAATAACCAGAGATATCTCTGTGGATCGTCTGAATGCAAGAAAACTAATTCCATCAATAACAAAGCAAAAGATCATTCAAATGCATGTCATATTCTGATTTTGGTGATGCATCAGTTTTCATGATGGAGATTCAACAATGGCCAATGCAATGCTTTCTTTGAATCCATTCAACCAATCAAAAAATTAACAAATATTACAAATCTAATAGGTAGCCTTATTAGCCATTAAGAACAGTAAATACCATTGTTACTGTTAAATAAGTTTCAAGGTGTCATTCTTCAATTTGAACATCTCTTATTAAATACAAACAGGTGCCACAGTGAAACCAGATAATCTGAATGCCTAGCATCATGAATCTGGAATTTACTATTAACTGGAACAGCACCAATCTCAGCTCGGATTTGTCTCATCTGTCATAAATTTTTTTTTTTTTTTTAAGGAAAAGAGCAAACAAATAAAATAAAACATGCCAGAGAAGATAATGTAATTTGATGGGATTGCTAGGGAAAATAATAAAACTTGAAAATATGAGAATAAGCGAGAGATAATATACTTCCATGGGACGGCGACCGTCTAATTTGATAGGCCAAAAACAAATTGACCCCTTATGATGAATTAATTGATTAATTAGTCAAGTTTATTAATTAATCAAATTAACATGCAAACGGGTGGAAGCACAAACAAATCACCAATTAAACTAAGTATGCAGCGGAAAATAAATTGACACGGTGATTTGTTTACAAATGGGGAAAACTTACACGACAAAAACTCAACCGGGTGATTTTAAGGTCACCGCTTCTGAGAATCCACTATTATCACAACAAGCGGTTACAAATAAAGGAATCCTAGTATCTTATACCAACCTACAGTTGAACCCTTACCCCAATACACAATTGGACTTGTTCTGTAGTGACAATCTCTCCTTGTAATGCACGGCTCCCAGTATGTGACTAACCAATTGCGCGGATTCCAGTACGCGACTTCAATCACCAACTACAGAAGGTTGTTGGCTGCAAAATTCTTCAGTTCATCCAGCGATGAAGATCGAGAAGTTCCTTGGTTACAAAACCCTACGGTGCATAAACACAACAGTTTCTTTACAAGAAAGATGAACTAGAGCAAATTCTGTCTCTGGTCACAATTTGTTTAAACAAACTTTGCTCAACACTTATGCAACTTATTCCACTTTTGACGGCCCTTAAAATAATCATTTTATATGTCTAGGGTTGTGAGAAAAGAATGCCTTAAAATAATCATTTTATATGTCTAGAGTTGTGAGAAAAAAAAGCTCAAACATACAATCACGGATTGAATGAAAAACAGAACAGGAAATCTGAATTTCATAAACCTCGACCTTATCTGCTGAGCTGCTGTCGAGCCACGAGGCTGGAACAGCTCTTCAAGCTCAATAGATGCTAACTATCGAGCTTTAATGACAGGCACTTTCTTAGCTTGAATCTTGGACAGACTTGTATGTCTTTAACACTTGATCTTGAAACAAGGTTTCTTGAAGTATTAAACACATCCTAGATCTACCCAAACACATCCTAAATCTACCCAAATACAAGTCAAATGTGTTTTGTCAAAGGCTTAGTCAATTAAATAAAATAGTAACATATGTTTCTAACAAGTGAATCACATATGCCCTAACTTAATCGAAGACCTTCGGGGCTTACGAACTTCATCTCTCTGCCAACTAAGGTTATGACTCATAAACATAACCATAGAAAACAAAGATAAAGAAAAGAATTATTTATATAGGCTTATATAATGAATTTCATGGATTTAAAATTGACTTTATGACTCATAAATAGAACCATAGAAAACAAAAACTAAGAGAAGAAACATGCCTATAATAGTGTGAATGGTGGCTTTGATAAAACATTCTACTACAAAAAAAACAAACTCAAATAATATTTATAGAGGTTCATATAATTGATTTCATGGATTTAAAATTGCATTTATGACTCATAAGCAAAACCATAAAAACAAAAACAAAGAATAGAAACATACTTGCATTCTATTGCAAACAAAAAGAGAGATACAAACTTATTATTAATAATGGGGAGAGAAAAAATTGATTAGAACAATAAGTAATGTTTCTATCTCCAAAAAATAAAAAGGAAAAAAAAAAAAAGGAAAAAAGAAAGAAAGAAAGAACTCGTATATGAAGAAGTTGTGCATATAAATATATAAGAATACAAAAAAAAAAAAAAAAAAAAAAAAAACCGTATATATATATAGAGAGAGAGAGAGAGAATTTTCAATTGTGAAGATGTTAGATTTTTAATCAATTTAGGAATTATAAAAGAAATAGAATTATTAAGAAAAAGATATGTATTAAAAAAAATTATCACAATTAACATTTAAAAAAAAAAGTAAAATTCATCACTTAAATGCATGTTTATCCAAAAAACTTGGAAGTTAGGACTTGGGAGAGTTCTATTAGATATAGAATTTCAAATTATATTGAAGTAGATTATAAGAGAAATTATTAGATGGTTTGGAATTAAAGAGACACCTATCTTATGTGAAATTCTAATAAATGATATATATATATATATAGTTAAAAAATGTTTCTATCCCAAAAAAATAGCGTGTATTTTTTTGTAAAATTATTTTTTATCTATAACTTTTAATTTTTAATTTTAAATAAAATACTAATAGTTACACGACCCTAATTTAAGTAAATTGGTTATCTTTTATCCATGTTTCCAAAGTTATATTTTTTTATGAGTCTTATCATTTTAAATCTAAAAAAAATTCTGCATTATGAATTATACCTTTTTTTTTAGTGTAGTAATTAAAAAAGAAGAAGTTCATTAGAACACTTATTGTTACTTTTAACCAAAGAAGTTGATAAGATTAAAACATATTATTATTATTATTATTATTATTTTTACTTTATCCCAAAAAAATAGTTAATGTTATTAGAATTTTTTTTTTTAGTTTACATTAATGTTAATACATATTAGCTATTTTTTTTTGTTACTTTATCCCCAAAAAAAAAAAAATTTGAGAAGAAAAAATAATACTTTTAAATTTGTTACTTTATTATTAGGAAATAGATGATGAAGGATAAATGTTTATCCCAAAAAAAAAAAAAAAATACTAATGTAAGCTAAGAGTAAAATTGTTACTTTATAAAATTTATAATAAAAAAAAAAATGAAGAAGAAGCTCATTAGAACACTTATTGTTACTTTATCCAAAGAAGTTGATAATTTTTTTTTTAATTTTTTTTATATATCTAAAAACTTACTGCAATTTGGTGTAATCACTTGGCACAACAATTATATATATATATATATATATTTAAAAAATTTTAAAAATTTTCTGTAATTTGGTGAAGTCACTTGGCGCAACAATGGCTTCTAAACCTAACTTTTATTACATAGTATAAGATAAAAAAAATTCTTCAATTTGGTGAATCCACTTGGGGCAACCACGGCTTCTAAGTAAATTACTTATCTTATCCATGTTTCCAAAGTTATATTTTTTTTATGTGTCTTATCATTTTAAATCTAAAAAAGAATTTGCAATATGAATTAGAGCTTTTTTTTAGTGTAGTAATTAAAAAATAAGAAGAATTAGATTACACTATGTCTACGATGCTGTATTTTAAGATGCATTAAACTTTTTTTTTTTAGTATAGTATACGTTGCTGCAATTTAAGGTGCATTAAACTTTTTTTTATAACTTAAAAATTATAGGAGAAGAAAAATTATATATATTTTTAAATCTAAAAATCTAAAAACATTTCTATAATATGGTGAGGCTACTTGGCGCAACCACGGCTTCCAAGCCTAATTTTTATTATATATGATATGATATAATATGATATATATATATATATATATTGGTTTTCCATACTAAAAATCAAGGTGGTAAGCCTAGCCCATAACCTAAAAACAGAGATATCAA
This sequence comes from Quercus gilva, assembly GCA_023621385.1. Taxonomy (NCBI): domain Eukaryota; kingdom Viridiplantae; phylum Streptophyta; class Magnoliopsida; order Fagales; family Fagaceae; genus Quercus; species Quercus gilva. The sequence continues at coordinate 65,132,492 of CM042476.1, read as the reverse complement.
TCAAGTATGCCATTTCTGGCTATGGGTGACTCAGGAATTTTTTATTTTTTTAATAGATACAATAAAATTTAATTCTTCTACTTCATGATGATTGCTCTCCATCAACAGACTAATATATCAATTGATTTTTTATTTTTGACGTAAGCAGGAAATGGTTATTCAACGAAAATAGACTTTACCAACCAATTAACAACTTGGAAATTGTAATTGCAAACAAGCAAGAACCATTGCTGAAAGTACAAGAGCTCTTAAAGAAAATAAGCAAAAAGAAAGAAATGGAATAAGGTTTCGAAATACATACCTACGACGGCAACTGGAAGTGGGAATCGAAGGTATTCAAGTTCTGAAATCTAAAACCCTTTGCTTAAAAGACACCCGTTGCCTTTCAAAACCCTTCTCTTTTGTGTGTTCACGTGTGTTTTTTTTTTTGGGGTGTTATAAGATTTTGAAGGAACAAGAGGAATTAAGAGAGTAACCATGCTCTAATAGTATATTAATAAATATTCTTATTCTTGGTTTGTATTTTAATTTGATAAATTGCAATGTACACCCTTGAAGTTTTGGGTTGCTTTTACATCTTGAAGTTTGAGAAATTTGATTTGGATTTTTTTGCAATTTAACACCAAAATGCTAACAATTTCATTAGTTAGCAACGTAGTAACTTGAGTTTTAGAAACTCAAGTTCCATGAGCTGGCAAAGCTAAGGTAGAAAATTATCCATGTGAAGCTTGAGTCTCTAAAACTCAAGTTGCTACAGTGAACTAACTCGAGATGTTAGTTTCCTAAATAATTTGGAAACGTTGTTAGCTAACAAAATTGTTAGCAAAATGGTGTTGTTTTCAAAAGTATCCATTTGATTTTGCACCCTAAAGTTTGGTTCCATTCCGTTAGTTTAAGGTGTTAAGTGAAACATAAGCGTGCTGAAGTGTTTTTTTTTTTTTTTTTTTTTTTGCCACGTTAGCCATTCAAAACGATACCATTTCAAAGGAAGGAAAATGCACTACTGCCAACTTTCTAATCGGCAATGTTTTGCCCAAATCAAAACAAAAATTCCAAGGAATTCCTATGACATCGAGTCATGGGGAGTAGCCATGGACCGGGCGGGAGTCACTGTAAACTCTGAGCTGAGGAAGGCCGAGAGTATCTTCTTCCCGGAGGATATTCAAGAGATTCCGGAGTTGGACCCTCCTCCTGAGCAGTTCCCTCCCACCCAGGCTCCCCTTCTTGACGCTGAAGTTTCAAAAGGGGCTGAAGTGGGTGAAGAGGCTCAGTCACCGATGAAGGCCAAGCCATTCGAGGATACCTTCACTATCAAGGACGTGGTCGCCCAGGCCAAGGACACGGAGGCTAAGTCCAAAACTGATGGTACTCACTCAAAGGCTGCTGATTGCAAAAAATATCCTCCCTAAGCCAAGGCCTAGATGTAGGATTTTCTTTTCATGTATATGTTTTTTGTAAAGGCAATTTTGCCATAAAACTTGATGTATTCCCATTTGTGTTCAATGAAAACGTTCCTCCTTTTATCTCCTGTGCTTTTAATGTTATGTGCTTTGAAGTTTATTTCCACTGCTTTCAACAAAATTTGTTAATAGTATGTCGCCAACAATCTAGGCGCTTCGATTAAGTACCAGCAATAGTGAGGTTTAACACACATTCATATTGAATCTTCTATACTGAAGTAAACATATACCTCTGGGAGAAATAAAGGGGAGAGACAACCCTCGTTCTGCTTATAAATGCTCGAATACTTCAACTTATTTAACACTTATAGAGATGACGGTGGGTGTTAACTTTACCCAATTATGCGGTCCGAGGGACCTGACATACGTTAGGATCTATTTAACACTTAGAAAGGCACCCTAGTGTATTAGTTTCCCCATAGTATTTGGTCCGAGGACTTCAGGCATGCCTATGGTTCATTTTAAACACTTATAAAAGATGCCTTAATGTGTTAATTTCCCCATAGCATCTGGTCCAAGGACTGCAGGCATGACTATGGTTCAATTTAAACACTTATAAAAGATGTCAGAGTGTATTAATTTCCCTTTAGCATTTGGTTCGAGGACTTCATGCATGACTAAGGTTCAATTTAAACACTTATAAAAGATGTCAGAGTGTGTTAATTTCTTCTTAGCATCTGGTCCAAGGATTTCAGGCATGACTAAGGTTCAGTTTAAACACTTATAAAAGATGTCTTAATGTGTTAATTTCCCTATAGCATCTGGTCCGAGGATTGCAGACATGACTATGGTTCAATTTAAACATTTATAAAAGATGTCAGAATGTATTAATTTCCCTTTAGCATTTGGTATAAGGATTTCAGGCATGACTAAGGTTCAGTTTAAACACTTATAAAAGATGTCAGAGTGTGTTAATTTCCCTTTAGCATCTGGTCTGAGGATTTTAGGCATGACTAAGGTTCAGTTTAAACACTTATAAAAGAAAGAAAAATAGGAAGTGCAACACCTTTACACAACAAATGAACACATTTGACAAAGGAAACTTTCATTAATAATAATAATACATTTTCAGGTTGTTTACATTCCACGGGCGTGGTATTACATGTTCATCTAAGTCTTCCAAAAAATATGGTCCTACACCAGCTACCTAGGTGATGCGATATGGTCCTTCCCAGTTAAGCCCTAGCTTTCCCCATGCTGGGTTTTTTGCAGTACCCAAGACCTTTCTCAACACCAGATCACTAGGTGCAAATGGTCTCAACTTCACATTGGCGTCATAACCCTGCTTGAGCTTGTGTTGATAGTATGCCAATTGAACCATTGCATTTTCCCTTCTTTCTTCAATCAAGTCTAAGCTCCTTTCCAGCAGCTGGTTGTTAGCGGTCAAATTGAATGAGCTGGTTCTTAACGTTGGGAAACTAGTCTCTAAAGGAATAACAGCTTCGGCCCCATATGTCATTGAGAAATGAGTCTCCTTGTTGATCTGCGAGGTGTGGTTCGATGTGTCCACAAGACATGTGGCAGTTCATCCACCTACTTTCCCTTCGCGTTGTCTAACCTCTTCTTGAGTCCGCTTACAATGACTTTGTTAACAGCCTCAACTTGCCCATTTCCTTGGGGATAGGCTGGAGTAGAATACCTATTTATAATTTCCAAGTCACAACAGTATCTTCTGAAGGATTTGCTATCGAATTGAAGGCCATTGTCTGAGATGAGGGTGCAAGGGACTTCGAACCGTGTGACAATGTTCTTCCATACACACTTCTTGGTAGCCACATCCCTAATGTTTGCTAAAGGCTCGGCTTCAACCCACTTAGTGAAGTAGTCCGTGCCAACTAGTAGGTATCTATTGTTTCTTGCTGCCTTAGGAAAAGGGCCCACAATGTCCAAGCCCTATTGAGCGAATGATCAGGGGCTGGACACCGGGTTAAGGACTCCTCCCAATTGGTGTATGTTTGGTGCGAATCTTTGACATTGGTTGCACTTCTTTACATATTCTTGTGCTTCCCTTTACATATTGGGCCACTAGTAGCCTTGAGTGATGGCTCTATACACCAAAGATATGCCTCTGGTATGGCTTCCACAAATCCCTTTGTGTAACTCCTCGAGGAGTAATTTCGTTACCTCGGGTGTACGCATAGCAGGTATGGCCCAAAAAAAGAACGCTTGTATAACTTTTGGTCCTCGGACAACCAAAACCAAGGAGCCTTCCTGCGTACTTTGTCCATTTCTGATTTTTCCTCGGGCAGGGTGTCTTCTTTTAAAAACAGTGTTATGGGGTCCATCCAACTAGGCCCTACCCTAACTTGGTGAACATGAATTACTTCTCTATTTGTTTTCGTGGGCTTACGTAGGTCTTCTACGAGGATGACCTGAGGTAAGCACTGTGTCGAAGAGGTTGCGAACATGGCTGGGGAATCGGCATGTGTGTTTCCGCTCCTAGGGATGTGCAACAGGCTGAAAGATTTGAATTCTGATTGTAAGTGCCTAACCTAACCCAAGTATCCCTGCATCCTTTCATCCCTCACTTCAAATTCTCCTTTAACTTGTCCAACGACCAATCTAGAGTCCGAGAATGGCTTTTTCGCCCATTTTTCTCACCATAGCCATGCCTTTAGCAGAGCCTCATATTCAGCTTCATTATTGGTGGCTGAGAATCCCAATCTTAGTGACTTCTTGATGGTGATCCCTTCGGGGGATACTAGCACTAACCCCACTTCGAAACCCTTCTGATTTGCTGCACCATTAACGTACACTTTCCAAGATAGGGGGCCTTGCTGGGAGATCATGCCAACTCATTTTCCATCCATGTGTTGTGCTTTCGTTTCTTCTTCTAACGGGAATTCAGCAAACTCGGCCACTAGATCCGCGAGGACTTGACCCTTGACAGAAGTGCGAGGCATGTATTTGATGTCGAAAGCCCCTAGGATTATGGCCCATTTAGTAATCTTCCCTGTATAATCAGCGCTCCAGAGTAGAGCCCTAAGTGGAAGCTGAGTTAGGACAATGACCTTGTGCGCTTGAAAGTAGTAGAGGAGTTTACGTGTGGCATGTACCACTACCAAAATAGCTTTCTCTAGCAGTAGATAACAGATCTCGACCTCATGTAATGACCTGCTCATATAATAAACTGGCTTTTATGTGCCGCTGTTAACCCGTATCAGGATCAAGCTTACAGCATGAGTGGCCACAGCGATATAAGTGAACAGGACTTCGTCAACCTCAAGACTGGACATAATAGGAGGCCGAGAGAGATAATCCTTAAGCTGTTAGAAGGCCGAGGCACACTCCTCGGTCAACTCGAATCCCTTCCATTTGTTCATCAGTAGGAAGAATGGTCGGCACCTATCCGCCGACCGAGAGATAAACCGATTTAGGGCAGCAGTCATTCCGATCAGTTTCTAGACTTCCTTGGGATTCTTAGGAGGTTGTAAACTGTCGATTGCTTTAATCTGGTCCGGTTAACTTCAATTCCCCTATGGGTTACCATGTAGCCTAGGAATTTGCCTGATCCCACACCAAAAGAACACTTGGAAGCGTTGAGGCGCAACTTGTGTTTCCTCAGAACTTAAAAAATGCTCCTGAAGTCTCTCAAGTGCTCAGACACTACCTTGCCTTTTACCACTATGTCATCTATATAAACCTCAATGCTCTTGCCCAACTACAGTTCGAACATCCTAGTCATCATCCTTTGATAGGTGGCCCTCGTATTCTTCAAACCGAATGGCATCACTTTGTAGTGGTAGTTTTCGGTGGGAGTGACGAAAGTAGTCTTTTCCTAATCTTCCAGGGCGAGCGGTTTTTGGTGGTATCCCTGAAAGGCGTATAGGAATCTCATCCGAGGATGGCCTACGGTTGCATCCACTAGCTGGTCTATCTTGGCCATAAGGAAGGGATCCTTTGGGCAAGCCCTGTTCAGATCTGTGAAGTCCACACACACTCGCCATTTCCCGCCCTTCTTCTTTACCACCACAGTATTGGCCAACTATTCAGGGTAAAACACCTACTTGATCGACCCTACTTGCTTGAGTTTCTTCACCTCATCTCTGACAGCATTAGAATAGTCCCTGGACGAGTGCCTAAAAGGTTGTTTTTTGGGAGTGACAGTTGGATTAACATTTAGATGATAACAGGTGAAACTCGGGTCCACCCCTAGGGCCTTGTAAGCATTCCAGGCGAACACGTTAATGTTTCTTCTAAGAAACTCCAACAGCTCCTCCTTCTTTGGAGTAGGCAGCTAAGCCCCAATCTGAAAGAACTTCTCTGAGTTGTCACCAATAACAATCTTTACCAAATCCTCGCATTTTGCTTCCTCAGCTAACCCATCGATAGGCAACGTTGGAGCTTTTAATTGCTAAAAGCCATCTTCAATATGGGTCGAGGACTTGACCTCAGGCCGATGCCGAATGGTGGCCACCAAGCATTGTCTAGCCATGGATTGGCTCCTAAAAATCTTTTCAATCTAACCCCCCGACGGGTATTTCACTTTCTGGTGCAGAGTAAAGGAGACAGCCCCTAGAGCATAAAGCCAAGGCCTGCCCACAATAGCGGTGTAGGGGGAATATGCGTTCACCACGATGAAGTCCACTTCCACTACTTTTGAGCCAGTCTGTATGGGTAGCTTGATTTGACCCCTCGGAATGACAACCTTCCTGTCAAAACTCACTAGAGGAGAACTGTAAGTCGTTAGGTCCTCGAGTCTCAGGTTCAACTCCTTGTACAAATCGGGGTACATGATCTCGACACCACTGCCCTGATTCAGCATTACCCTCTTTACATCATATCCCCCAATCCTGAAGGTAACCACCAAAGCGTCATCGTGGGGTTGAATGTGGTTCCGATTTTATCCTTGTCTGAGAAGCCCAAAACCGGTTGGATTTCCAGTCTAGCCTTCTTTGGCTTTCGATTAGCGTCCTCGGCGGATAGTCGAGCCACAGACATCACTCTGGAAGGGTAGGACCCAGTTCTCCCTAGGATAGCGAAGATGACATTTATTATTCCCAAGGGAAGTCTTGAAAAGTCATCTTTCCGGGTTTTGAGTTCATCTGGCCCCCCTGACCATTAGAGTGGTGCAAGAGTTGTTTTAACTTTCTCTCATGGACGAGCTAGTCCAGGTGGTCCCACAGAATTCTACAATCTTCTGTGGTGTGTCCGTGGTCTTGGTGGTATTGGCAATAGAGGTTGTGCTTGTGCCTTGCGAGGTTTCTCGCCATTTTATTTGGCCATTTAAAGAATGGCTCATTCCTAATCTTCTCTAGAACCTGATGCACTAGTTCTTGGAAAACAATATTGACTGCCTGTGGATGGGCAGACCCTGACCGCCGGACAAAATCTCTCCGTGGTCAGTCGTTATTATATCGGTCCGACCTGAAATCCCTCCTCTCCTGAGGGATAACCTTTTCCTTTCCTTTCCCTTGCAGTTGGTCTTTTTCGACCCTTTTATACTTGTCAATTCGGTCTATGAGTTGGCGCACACTAGTGACAAGTTTGCCAGTTAGAGATTTCCTTAAGTCATGATCGGTAGGGAGGCTGAGCTTAAAGGTGCTAATGGCCACACCATCAAAATCACCATCTATTTCGTTGAAGATCTCCCAGTATCTATCCGAATACTCTTTTAGTGTCTCTCCCTCTCATATACTTAAGGACAGTAGGGAAGCCAAGGGTCGAGGAACCCTGCTGCAGGTGACAAAGCGAGAACAAAAGGCCTAGTTAAGCTCCTTGAAGGAACTTATGGAGCTTGCCTTCAGGCTGTTGAACCATCTCATCATAACAGGCCTCAGGCTAGATGGGAAAACCTTGCACATCAAGGCTTCGTCTCTGGAATGGATAGCCATTCTTTGATTGAAATGGCTCACGTGTTCCACGAGGTCTGTTCTACCATTGTACACGGTGAAACCAAGTTGGGTGAATCGTCGAGAAAGTTTAGCCCCCTCGATTTTGTGCGTGAAGGGTGACTTGGAGATTTGGTCCAAGGCCTTGCTCACAGCGTCGTTTCCCATGCCTTTATGAGGCAGGCTCCTGACCCTCCATTCACGACGGCATTCCTCTTCGTAAGAGAAGGACTCGCTAGGCGGGGTTCAAGATCTTCGCTTATAACTGACGTCATTTTTGTCATCAGAAGAGACATCAGAGTTAGAGGGAGTTCGCCTTAGTCGTGTATGGTGCAGTTCCCTCTTTAATCGGTCAATTTCTAACTACATGGCTCTGTTAGGCTTGTCTTGAGAGATGTGACTTCTGACTCAGGTATGACTTTTGCTTGTATGCATAGTGTGCACACTGCCTTCTCGATCTCCTTTACGCTTAGGGTTGGCGAGGGGGTTTTCACACTGGGATGTCATGGATTCCGCCTAATGTGGACCTGAACCTACCATCGTTAACCGCTGCCCTCACTATCACACAAGTTCTCCCCACAAACAGCGCCAATTGTAGGTTCACGGTTTGTAGCCCAAGCCCAATAAGTGTAGGATTGTGGGTTAATGAGTCCAATATAATAAATTTGTAGATGGGTTGGAGAACTAGGCCCTAGTGAGTATCACAATGGCTAGGATGGTTTTGTTAGACAATCGTGCAAGAACAAAGCACGTAAGGTGGGGTAAATGTACTGTTCGATGAGACAAATCTCTGTATAGATTGATGAAACTGATTACAAGTGCAACTTTGGTTGCTACAACATCTTTTCTCTATTTTTCTGATCCCCCTCCCCTAGAGGGCCTCTTGCATTATATAGCCCCCTCTAGACCATCTTGATCCTACACTTGTCGATCATTTAAGCCCTCACTTGAGTACCTGTCTCATCGGACACCCTCTTTAGCCTTCGGTGAGTTGTGGCACCCAAGGCAATACTGTTCAGGGGTTTTCTCTACATAAATGCAACCGAAAAAGTAGCTGCAACACATTCAATGTGGTGGTGACAGCTTTTCTTCAGATACTTCTGAGTTCCCATCACTCCTTATATGTGTATGATGCCCATCCTCATTGCCTGATCTTCCTAGAAGCTCGCCTTGATTGTTGGGATATAGATTTGGGCCTCATTCGTCATATCCGAGGAGGAGTTCCTCCTCAAACCACCTTCCAATTGTTCCTTACTTGTGAAACTTTAAAATTGGAGTTTCCCATAATTACTTGTCCCTTCTCAGACCAGTTTTTGTCCTCAGACCAAGCCCAAAGCCTAATTTATGACTCTGGGCCTTTATTCCTACAGCAATATACCCATTTTAATTTCTAAACATCTTTTAATAATCATGAATTCAATTTATTATATCCATTACTATCTTGTAACTCATGCATATGCATAGAAAAATTTAAAAATAAATACAATTTTTTTGTCATAAAAATATATATAATTAATCAAATTATTAAAAAAAAAAATGTAATTGGATGCATATTAAAATTTGGCGGAAATACATTTTTGGTTTCTACATTTTGGGGCCATTTCCATTTTGGTCTATACTTTTCTATTTTATTGCTTTTAGTTCCTAAAATGAAAAATGTGTTCCATTGTGGTCTCTACTATACTCTCACTAATGGAAATTACTTACGTGGCAGACGGAGTGCACTGTTGGCACACTAAATGCTGACGTGACCATTAAAATAATATTAAAAAATTGGTATTTAAAATATGCCGCTTTAGCATTTTAATTTAAAAAAATTAAAAACAAAGAATTTCTAATTTATCAATTTTAATTTAAATTGAAAAAATAAAACAAAAAAAAAACTTTTTGAATTTTAAAGATTGAGAATTTTTGTTGTAACATTCTCAATTTTTTTAAAAACTTTCTTGGCAACCAAACACAACATAAAAGTTAAATCTCTCTATAATGTAAAAACTCAAACAGAAATCTCCAAGCTCTCTCTTTATACAAAAATCTCAAGCTCTCTCTCCAAGCTATCTCTCTCTAAGAAGTTCTCCAAGCTTAAGGTGAAGGTGGAGATGACTGAAGGTGGGTTTCGGCTAAAGGTGCATGGGCTGACTGAAGGTGGCTGAAGGTGAGCTCTCTCACTCTCTCTGAATTCATGGCTGAAAACTCAACTCTCTCTCTCTCTCTCTCTCTCTCTAAACCCATGGCCGAAAACCCAGCTCTCTCTCTCTCTCTCTCTCTCCGTGGCTATTTGTGGTTCGAATCTGGGGTTTTGTTCATCGATTTAGTGTTTGAGTTTTGAGTTTGATTTCTCAAAAAGTATAAGAAAATCTGGGTTGAGTTTTGTGTTTGGGGGACAAAAATCTGGGTTTGAGTTTTGTCTTTGCGTAATTGTTGAATGTCTTTAAGTTTTATCTTTGTGTAATCGTTGAAAATATGGGTTGAGTTTTGTGTTTGGGGCCAAAATTATGTTTGTGTGATTGTGGGCATGTCTTTGTGTTTGGAAAATTTGAGTGATTTTATGGGTTTGGTTGCTAAGAAATTGCAAGAAAAAAAAATCTTGATTTTTTTAATTATCTGGGCAACCAAACATGTTAGTTGGGTAAGAAAATAAAGAACATGACTGACTGAGAAGAACAATCATGTTCTAAGTTCTTTGTGTTCTTCCATACCAAAAAATAATAATAATAATAATAATAATAATAATAATAATAATAATAATAATATTTTATTTTATTTTTTTTTTTTAAAGTTTAGAAATGTTTTTTAATTATTTTATATGATGTGGCTTTTTTTAAAATTAAAATGTTCATTTGGCATATTTTAAATTTCAAATAAAAATTTTAAAATATTATTTTAATGACTATGTCAACATTTAGTATGCCAACAGAGTACTCTATATGCAACATAAGCAATTTTTGTTAGTGAGATGACACTAGGGACCAAAATGGAATACATTTTTCATTTTAGAGACTAAAAGTGATAAAATAAAAAAATAGGAATCAAAATAGGAATGGGCCCAAAATTTAGGAACCAAAAATGTATTTCCGCCTTAAAATATTTACCTAAGTTTAATACTACTTATGATCATTTTTATTCTAATTATTAATTCTTGATGTGACCAGTGAAAAAATTTTCATTCATGATGGTTATAGTAGGAACCAAAATGGGAATGAGCCTAAAATATAGGGACCAAAAATGTATTTCTGCCTTAAAATATTTAACTAAGTTTAATACTAATGATTATTTTTATTCTAACTATTAATTCTTGGTGTGACCAGTAAAAAAAACATTCATTCTTGATGGTTACATTACACACACACACACACACACACACACACACACACACACACACACACACACACACACACACACACACACACACACACACACACTATCTATCTATAAGAGAATTCCTTTATTTGGATTAGACTTTTATGTGATTTAGAAATACCCCTAAACCTTAGGTTTAAAATGGAAAATAACTTGAGAACAATCCGGTAAAAATATATCTCTAACTCCACTTAAAATGCCTACAAAATAGAATACTTTTCTACTGATCTATGTTTACAAAACAAACTTATCCAATTTTATTTTATTTTTTTTAAATGAAAATTATGACACTAGACCAAAAACAAAAAGCCTCATATATATATATATATATATATATATTGCTTTTCAACCTTTTTTTTTTTTTATTTTTTTATTGTTATGCAAAAAATTTATTTCATATTTATATTATTCAAATAAGATACGAACAATCAATATTTGAGATCCTTATTAAATTTTTCATGAAATTTTATGTTGGACTTCTTGTATTTTGCATAGAATTAACTCACTTATCACAAAATTTTATAAAAAAATTGGATGTGACAAATGACACAAAATTAGACTCCATATTGAAAATATAATTGAATTTTCTCTTAGTTTTGTATATATGTGTGTGTGTGAGAGAGAGAGAGAGAGAGAGAGATATTGCTCTTAATTTTTTTTTTTTTTTTTTTTTTATACAAGATAGAAATTTTACTCTAACCTAATCTAAGTGTATATGTGTGTAAAGCTCCATCCTGAAGATTTGAACCCCAACCTTTGCCCCCCACACCCCGCACCCCACTAATACTTAATACTTGTGAAGTGATCATCGCGCAAAGGGTGTACGGTGGTGTAATTGCTCCTAAATTGAAATATATTTAACATTATAAAAAAAATGCTTAATAATATATGTTGTGCTAAATGTTGACATGAATGCTAAATTTTAATGGGCACATGGCTTTTATGGGCCTCATTTTTGGGTTTCAACTTTCAAGATCAAAAGTGACATTTAGCACAACGTTCATGTCACTTATGAGTAACTCTAGGTAACAATAAATTGAATATTTGATTTTTTTTTTTTTTTTTTTGATACATTGATAGTTGAGGGTGAGGAAATTTGAATCATATATGTCTTTTCATTAGAAACACTAAGATATGCCAATTGAGCTATAAGGTTTTTGCCTCTGAATATTTGAATTTAATCATATAGTTATGATACGTTATAATTTCATAATACATTACCAAAAACAAACTAATTTAGGATATTTGGCAATACTTACTCTTTTTTTTTTTTTTTTTTTTTTTATAGGAAGATTGGCAATACTTACTTAAGTAAAGAAATTAACCAAAAAAAAAAATGGTATTTATTTACTCATATTATTATAATTTAAAGTTTAATGTTCGTTTAAATCAATATATGTGTGTACTTCAACATTTAAGATGTAATAATCCAAATATTACAAAAAAAAATATTAATAGAGCAAGAAAATAAGCAAGAATCTAACTACAATTATTAAAACACATGCAATTAGAACGCCTCACAAACCTAATGCCCTTACTATTACAAAGAAAATTTTGGTGCAAAAAGAAACACCAGGAGTGGTACGTTATTGGAAACGGCTTGACAAAAAGATTTTTTTCGTGGTTCCAAATGAATTCAATGTTGTGATTCTAATAGCTACGAAATATGTACTCAGAACTTCCTACAGAGTGAAAATACCTTCTCTTTTTTCTTTTTTTCTTGAGAAAAATGATGTATTTATCTTGAATTTAATAGTTGAGGAATAATGTAAAAACTCATAAGCTTAGCAAGACATATACCAAATTTACGAAACTAACAATTCCTTAAAATAAATTATGTAGGATAATACTTGTTACAAATGAGCTATTACACAGTTTTGCACACAACCTATTTTTTCTTATCACAAAAAAATAAAAAAATAAAATAAAACTGTGACTTAAAATCATAATTTTTAAATAAATCATAACTTTAAGTTACAGTTTTAGTTAAAAAAATGAGTTGCGTAAAACTAAACAATGAGACAATAAGGATAAAATTCCAAAGATGTAACAAAGAAACGAAAAAAGAGCAGAAAAGAAACAAGAGAAGTAACGAGAACCGCCTATTAGCAACAAAAAAAACCTTGTCCTATCCTTCTCACTGTGGAAAGTGTAACAAATCCATTCCCGCCATGTCAGCAAAACTCTCTCTCATTAAAATTTCTACCCTTCAAAAAGGCCTTTCGCAACAACTTACCCTTCTCCTTCTCTTTCCCTTCCTTTCCTTTCTCCTCTCCAAAACTATCTCATTGTATATAAGAAAACTTCCTCTTCATCTCATTTCCTCTCTCTCTAGATCTGCTTTTTATATATTTAATTATTTCTTTATGTGAAGCTTCAAATAATATTCATTCATTCATTCCTCCTCCATTTCCTTCAGATACCAAAAAAAAAAAAAAAAAAAAAAAAAAAAAAAATCACATTCCTTTCGGAAATGGCCGAACCACCATTGAAGCCAGTGCTGCAAAAACCTCCGGCATTCCGAGACCAGAACATCCCGACTCAACCCGCTCCAAAGCCGGTTATACGAACACCGCTCCTTCCACAATCCTACCACCCCAAGAAACGACGCAGCAGCAGGGGCTGTTGTCGATCATGCTGCTGCTTCTTCTGTGTCCTCATCCTAATCCTGATCGTCATCGTCGCCGTCGCCTCCGCCATTTTCTACCTTTGGTTCTTGCCGAAAATCCCCGATTTCCACCTCCAATCCTTTCGGATCCCACGTTTCAACGTGACTGTCAAACCGGACGGCACTTATTTAGACGCACAAACGTTGATTAGGGTTGAAGCCAAAAACCCGAACGGCAAACTGTCACTGTTTTATAAAGATATTCATGTTAACGTGGAGGTCGGGCCCAAGGCGGACCAAACTGAATTGGGATCGGGGAAGGTGGCCGGGTTCACTCAGAGGAAGAGTAATACGACGAGCTTGAAGGTGGAGACTAATGTGAAGAACCAGCTGGTGGATGATGGGGAGGGAGCTAAGCTTAAGGCAAGCTTTAAAAGCAAAGGGTTGGTGGTGAGCGTGGAGGCTCGGACTAGGTTGGGATACATTGTGTATGGTCTGAAAATAGGGCCACTTGGTGTGAAGGTGTTGTGTGGTGGTGTGAGCTTGAAGGGTCTTGAAGATGGTAAAATTCCCAAGTGTACCATCAATACGCTCAAATGGTATGTTTTTTTTTTCTTTTTTTACTTTCTTTCAAATCTATATGGCAATGGTACAAGTACTTGACAATTATAATTCTGAAATTTCTCCTCAAGCTTAGTAATCATGCACATGGGATTCATGATATATATCATTTTCATATAATCTTATGTGATTTACGTGTTTAAAAAAAAAAAAATTTGTGTTACTTCCTAATGTAGTTTGATTATCTGAATTTATTAGACTTTGATTTATAATGAGTAAAATGCTATTAAGGGATTATAGGTTTTTCAATTAGTAGATTTTTTTTGATAATTTGATTTTTCAATGAGGCAGATTTAAGCTTTGGATATCTTTATTTGAGATATTAAGATGTATCGATTGAATTACAAAGATCTTGAAAATTTGGAGATGAATATGTTGTCTAATTAGAGTGAAATGAAAATGTATGTAGTTTATAGTTGTGCCAAATTTGTTCTCTATTGAATGTGCGTGGACATACAACTGGCATTTCGTTCAATGATGATTGCCTTTTTTTTATAGGCCAAAAGATCAATTAGTTCCTTTTAGTGTAAATAGTATTCAAATCTAGGTTCTTATTCAACAATATATAAGAAACTTTACACATTGAATTATCTATAACACACAAAAATGTCTTATTAGTTTAATTGTATCTGGAGTTTCTCAAAACTAATGTGTTTATAAAACCTGTCAACACTACATCACAAAATAATGCTTATGATACTCCATATAAAATATAAGTTGTGGACTGGAGCTCAACTGGATTTATTTCTCATTTGGGTCTTTGAATTACTTTCCATAAGGAAGGGGGGCCCTCCTTATAGTAAAAACCACCTCCTGTTGATAGCAACATGGTATTCTGTCTATGACAGCGTTTTATTTACATTAATGAATTTTGATTATGAGTCACTGTTATGGTGGGTGATTTGTATATATCTTGAGTATTGATTGGTTGACATTTGAAGATTATGATTGAGATTGTTGTTTTGATGCAGGATAAACATACATTAATGGGGTTGCCATGCTTGAAGATGAGTAATGGTGGAAGAGTGATTGTCATTTTTACGAGGCAATTTTTTTCTGGCATACATTTGTACCTATTCTCAGGATTCTTACTAGTTTTATCGTTTATATACTAATAATCACATGCAATATTCTTTACTTGGTAAATAATTTAAAAAAAAAAAAAAAAAAAAGGGATTGGAAGGCATCTATAACAGTTTGACTAGTGTCCATGTCTATGCTTTGGATTCTTCTTATGTATAATGGGATGCACATAAGTTGAATTATTTATGGGATTGAATTTATTTGTTTGTTTAATTTTGGATGGTAGATTGGCACATCATCTACATAGATCTTGTTCTTCATTTTGTTTTTTGTTAAATAAAATAAGACTCTTTTGGTGGGTGTGGCCAGTTGTGGGGTAGGAAGTTGGGGTCTTGGATTCTTGATGGGATTTCCAGGCTGCCATTTCTTTGTAAGAAAACAAATAAATCAAAATTATATATGAAAGTGAAATAAGCTGTAATATCGTTTTAATTTGTTATTATTATTATTTTTTTCATAATCTTCTTTCTTTTTTGGAGAATAAGGTGTAACGTATAATCCCTTTTGGAAAAGCTAAAATTTGACAAAGACAACTTGTGGGTTACACGAATAGAGTGGCTGCCTCGCAAAGGAAGGATAGCCAGAGAGGGATATGGTATGATAATCAGCTTTGTTAGACATGAATATAGGTGGAAGAATTTTTATGAAAACAATGCTCTCCTCACAGGTTTTTTTTTTTTTTTGGGGGGGGTGTTTGTTATTGTGCAAGGGTTTTGATTTCAATGAAAGATTCGAGTGCTTAACTCCTACACTAGTGTAAGTATCTCCAACTTGACTTAATTGAACGGTATGAGATTGTCCATGTTATTATTGTCGTTTTATGAATCGGATCATCCTTTTGGGCTCTGAGGTGATAAAAGAATGGGGTTGTGAGGTTAGGTAGATCTTTGAGATCTAATATATCTTACCAATAAACAAACTATCGGAGGAATAAAATAGAGTGTCATCAGGAAAAATCTTCACTTTATGACTCATGACAGCTCCATAGCTTGTCACCTAATTTTGTAGAAAGTACTAGTGGTGTGTAAAAATAAAATCTACTAATTCATGGACTTTTTTTTTTTTTTTAAATACCTTTTTTTTAGAGAGTTTTAACCTATAATCAATTGATGTTTTTATCATCAGACCAAGACACCAATTGGTTTTTAGTGTAGGCGGAAATTGAACTTCATATTTCTTATTCAACCATAAAAACCTTTACCAGTTGAGCTAATTAGAACCTACTACAATGAATTGATTTAGAAAACAGGCATAAATACAACTTTTATTTCTTAAAAAAATAAAAAATACTCAACACAATTTTGGGTAGGAAGTTCTAAGGGTCTATTTGGATTCTGCTTTCAAAACTTGTTTTCTAAGAAATTATTCTAAAAACGCTATATAAGTTGTTTTCTCATCGTAAAAGACTGTTTGGTGCTTTTTTTTATTATTATTTATTTCTCTTTAAAATAATAATAATAATAATAATAATAATAACAACAAATTGCAACCCTGCCAATCCCACAATTAGATTCAGTTCAAAACCCACACAACCTTGTTGCAACCTAACGTCCTAATCCCTCTTGAACACCCAAATCCAATCTCACTCTCATAGAGGGAGTGATAGGCCAAAAATGAATTGACTCATTTGGTAAATTAATAAATTAATTAGCCAAGTTAATTAATTAAATTCAATTACATGCAATAAATATGATAGTACAAACAAATCACCAAATAACTAAATACAGCAGAAATTAAATTTAACATTGGTCATTTGTTTACGAATGGGGAAAACTATCGAGGCAAAACCCCACCGGGTGAATTTAAAGTCATCACTCCCAACAATCCACTATTATCAAAAAAAGTGGTTACAAGTAAGGAATTCCAGTACCTAATATCAACCTACAGTTGAACCCTTACCCCAATACCCAATTGGACTTGTAATGTAGTGACAATCTTTTCTTTCAATGCACGGTTCCAAGTATGTGACTAACCAATTAATGCACAGATCCACTAACACACCAATTTGAGAAAGATGTTGGCTGCAAAGTTCTTCAGTTCATCCAAACGATGAAGATTAAGAAGCTCATTGGTTACAAAACCTTTGGCGCAAAAATGTAGCAGCTTCTATAGGGAATATGATGAACTAGGGGCAAATTCTGTTTCCAGTCACAATTTGCATGCATAATCAATTTGTATTGAGTTGCATCACATTTGACGGCCCTTAAAATAATCCTTATATATGTCTAAAGTCATGAGAAAAGAAACCTTATACAAATACACTTGGATATGCGTGAAATCATATCTGGAAATCTAAATTTTGTAATCCTCGATAGATACTATTTCTATCGAGCAACAGCATTAAATCTCGATAGATATTAGATATTATCTGTCGAGCTATCTATCGAACTTTAATGAACAGCACTTCTTCACTTGTTTCTTGGACAGACTTACATGGCTTTAATATTAGACTTGAACTCTTGTTACTTGAAGTACTAAACCCATCCTAGACCTACTCAATTACAAGTAAAGTATTTTTTGTCAAAGGGTTAGCCCAATTTACAATAACATATGTTCTAACGAGTTCCATATATGTCCTAATAGAGAGAGAGAGAGAGAGAGATTTAATAAAAAAATATACTATTATAATATGAACACTAGCTAGAAAACCCAAAAAAAAAAAAGCACCATTCTTAAAATTGTTTTGCACAATAATTTTAGAATTTTTTTTCTAAAAATTGTTTTTAAAGAGAGTTTCAACTTATGATATCCGTTCCTGATAAAAGCTCTTTATTATCAGACTAATGCATCAATCGGTTTTTGGTATAGATGTGGATTGAACCCCAGATATTTTATTTAACCATTAAATATTTTACCAGTTGAGTTAACTGAAACCCTAGATCTCTAAAGACATTGCTATGAAAACAGGCTACAAAACAAAACAACAGGACCCACCAATTTTTGTTTCTTAACCAAGGCTCTAAACCTTATTGAACAATGATAAAACTGTTACTAATTTTACTATAAAAAAAATTATAAATTAACATAACAATAAATGTGATGGTATTACATCAACAATATTAAATAATTTTTTTTTTTTTTGTATAGTATTTAAAATTTGACACATTAATTTGTAAGAGTTACATTCAATTTGTAATTTTTTTAGCATTACTAAACGTTAAAACCTAATATTAATTAGGTTGGTACTGTTTAAACCACTGTTAGTTTCTTTAAGACTTTATCCTCTCTCCTCGTGTGTATGTTAAAAATACTTAATATTCTTAAAATAAAAAAAAAATATTTAAAAGTCAGGTCAACATAACTTCTATGTGCGACACGTGGTGGAATGTGAAGATTAAAAAGGAATACAAACAAGAAGGCAGAGGACCATAGTCGTCAGTATTGTATCATATGTAAAAAGTTTCATATCGTATCGGCATATCGTAAGTGCTTATGAATCATATGATACAATGTATATATTGTATGAATCGTATTGCATCGTAAAATCGTATGTATCGTACGATATATAGACAAATGCTTTAAAATAAGATTTTTTGTTAAAATTTGTACTTTTATTTGAATTTAACAAGTTGTTAGATTTATTTTAAACACAAAATTATTAGTTTACTTAATTTAACATAATAAAATAACATACTCATAAGTTTTTTTTTTTTTTCCCCTCCCTTTCTTCTACAAATTTTGGACTACACAGTATATACTTACACTTCACTTTAATATTTACAAATTTATTTTCTATACTATGAATAAGATATTAATTGAAAATATAATTATTTTATTTTTTTCATTATTGTTATAAGTCCAAGAAACTAGAATGCCAAGAAGAATTTTTTTTTTTAATTATTAAAATAAAAATAAGAAGAGATAGTAAATGTTAATGACGATGAAGAAAATTTTAATGAAGAAATAAATTTGTAAAATGATAAACGTGATGATAATATTGATTTAGATGGGGTTGATTAGCTAATATGATGAATATAATGAAAATAAATTAATTTTTGGGTCATTTGTAATAGATTATCAGTTTTGAATTTAAATAATTTGAATGTGTATGTTATAAACCCGCGCTAGTTTGATTTATTTAGTTAATTTGTTAAATACTATTACATAAGTGATGAATAAATTAGTCATTAGTTGAATATATTCAAAATTTTTAATAAACATACCCTTTATATATATATATATATATATATATATATATATATATATTTTTTTTTTTTTAAATTTTATTAAGTGTTTGTGTATCTTACGATACACAAAACAGAAAAATAAAAAATCGATTCACGATACGATTCACGTTTTGACAACTATGCAAAGGACATATAAAGATCAAATCACACTTCTAAAAAAAAAAGTTAAAAAAAAAAAAGAAAAAAAAGAAAAAGAAAGATCAAATCACACATATTGTCACAAGCGCCCTTCACTTGCAATTGTATATAGATGCTACAGATCGTTCGATATGATCAATCGCCCTTTTGGTTGGAACTGGGTGTGTACTTTTTTTTTTATGAGCAGAAATGGGAATGTACTTATCAAAGAGGAAGTGCGTTGTCATATGGTTTGTGAATTTGGAAGCGGTACATATTATGGGATTTATTAATATACTAGTATTATGTCCTGCAAAGCATGGCTTAATTAAGAATTACGTGTAAATTAATGAAAAAAATTATTTTAATTAAAATTAAATAGAAAATAAAAATAAAGTAATCTTTTACTCTATTTTTTTAAAATGAAGTAACCTTTTATTTTAAGTTATATAATGAATAAATATTGTGTAAGATTAAGCTTTTATTAATAAATAAATAAATCATATATAAGTCCAAAATTAATTGAATGGAATATGGTATATAACTATGCAACTAATATAAAAGGAGATGCCTAAAAAAATTATAAAGGGAGTTTGAATAATTAAAGCCCATATTTAAATGAAAAACCTTGAATTCAATAATTTAAAAAAAAAAAAAAAAAGATTAAAAGCATATTTAAGTGATAACCTCAATGTAATAGTTAAGAATTATGAACAACCCAAATTACTAAAATTAAAAAATAAAAGTAGATAAACTTACATAAGAATTGAATTTTTGTCTTTGAAAGTGAGAGAGAAGACCCTGAATTTCACCCTATCAAAACATAATGTGTAAATATAAACTTCAATAATTTTTTTTGGAGAAAAACTCGATCCCAAGAGTATTGTTTGATTGAGTATTATGAAACCCCAAGGAAACTCCCTAAAAAAATTTTAATAAAAAAAAAAAAAAACAAAACAAAACAAAACTGGGAGAATACTTTTTAAAGCGATGATAGATACTTGGACGTTCAAAATATTAATAAGAAAAATCATGAATCTAGCCTTATTATTTATAGTGACGTGAAAATCTAAAGATCAGAGTCATGATATAATAAAACTATTATCTATAATCATTCCTATATTTTATCCAACAAACAAAATTTCAACCACGGTAAACTTTAAAAAAAAAAAAAAAAAAAAAAAAAAAGCTAATAATGTTAACAACTTGATTTTTATATCAACTTCTTCACAACTTAAATTTATTATTTTAAATAGAAACAACTTCTTATCAACTTTTTTTTTATTTTTTATTATCCAAAAATTTGATATTCGTCCAAAAAAATGAATCAAAGCAAAATATATTTGAAAAAAAAAAAGTAGATAATAAATTTATTATCAATTCTTCCTGTATGTATATCCACCTAATGAAATTTTTTTTTTTTTTTTAATTCATGGGATTAGCTATACTTCTACATACACAACTACACATTCAATAAGAAAGTTGCTGCTATTTTTTTTTTTAAATACACTACACTAAAAAAAATAAAGATTAGATGAATTAGATGAAGAATTTGGTTTACAATACACTACATGTAAAAAATAAGAATTAGATGAAGAATTTGGATTGTAATCAAATTAAGATTTTTATCAACTTAGAACTCCCTAGAAAAAAAAAACAAAAACAAAAACCAAAAAAAAAAAAAAAACAAAATTGGGAGTTCACTTTTTGAAGCGATAATAGATACTTGGACATTCAAAATATTAATAAGAAAAATCATGAATCTGGCCTTATTATTTATAGTGACCTAAAAATCTAAAGATGAGAGTCATGGTATAATAAAACTATTATCAATAATCATTCCTATATTTATCCAACAACAAAAATTTCAACCACGGTAAACTTCAAAAAAAAAAAAAAAAAAGTTGATAAGAAGTTGTTTCTATTTAAAACAATAAATTTAAGTTGTGGAGAAGTTCATATAAAAATCAAGTTGTTAACATTATTAACTTCTTTTTTTTTTTTTTTCTTTTTTTTGTTGTTATCCAAAAATTTGATATTTATCCAAAAAAATGAATTAAAGCAAAATATATTTGAAAAAAAAAAAAGTAGATAATAAATTTATTATCAATTCTTCCTGTATGTATATCCTCCCAATGAAATTATTATTATTATTTTTTTAATTCATGGGATTAGCTATACTTCTACATACACAACTACACATTCAATAAGAAAGTTGTTGCTTTTCTTTTTCTTTTTCTTTTTTTTCAATACACTACACTAAAAAAAATAAAGATTAGATGGATTACATGAAGAATTTGGGTTGAAATCAAATTAAGATTTTTATCAACTTAGAAATTATAGAAGAAAAATATTAAAATCTAAAAATGTAAAAAAATTTCTGCAATTTGGTAAAACCACTTGGCGTAACCACGGCTTTTAAGCCCAACTTATTATTATATAGTATATGATTTAGGTAACAAAAGTCATGTTTATCTTCTTCTTCATTTTTTTTTTTTTTTTTTTTTGAGAGAGAAAGTTTCAACCTATAGCGTCCGCTTCTAATAATAACTCTTTATCATTAAACCAAGTCACCAATTGGTTTTTGGTGTAGATGAGGATTGAACCCCATGACTCTTATTCAACCATCAAAAACTCTACCAATTTAGCTAATTGGAACCCATAAGGTCATGTTAATCTTAACTTTTCTTCTCCTTCTTCTCTCTTTTATTTATTTTATTTTTTTTTATTTTTTTTTTGAAAAAAAGATTAGCGTGGATTTTATTCAACTGCATGGTAAATTAGTCGTAATGAGTGGAAACAAGTTGGAAGGAAATAAAGGTGAAGAAAGTTTTGTTCTTTTAACAAAGGCATGTATTACTGCATTATCGCATTACCTTACCGATAAACATGAGACAAATAATAACTCTATAAAAAGTTCACATAAGAAAAAATATCTTTGATCAAATGACCATAAGCAAATTGCAGGTTGTCGCACCCACCAAAAATGTTTAAGGAAGTCACTACAAAGAATTGGGGTCGTAGCCACATTTTTAAAACACGGATATAGGCCTAAAAACCACGAGTATAGGTCTTATTGGACTATCTGGTGCTTTTTTTCCCAGCACTGCCCAACAAGTGTGACAATAGCCCAGTTGACCTACACCGGTGGTTTTAGAATAGGACCCAGCAGTTTTGTAACCCTATATTGGTGATTTTTTAGAATTGTTGGGATATTCGATATCAGCAGTTTGGAACCCTATATCGGCGCTTTTTAAAAAGTGAAAACTGCTGTAGTAGGTGAACCTATAACAGCAATTTTAAACTGCCACTATAGGACTTTTTACATTTTTCTCATATAACATTCAACAACGATTTTGGAACCCTATACCGACACTTTTTTTGAAACTTAAAACTGCTATAATAGGAGTGGCCTATGCCTGTGGTTTCAAAACCACAACTATAGGAATTTTTATAATTTTCCAATATAGCCTATACTAGCGGTTTCAAAACCGCCACTATAGGTCTTTTTTTTTTCCAGGCACATAAATTTCCTCTTATTTTGCTTTAATGACCTATTGCTAGCTAAACAAAAATCAATACTAATTGCTGGGCTGGATCTAGTTTACACACGCAATATAGACCCTACAATAATCAAACATATTCAAACTATCAAATTAATATAATACAATAATAAAATTTCTAGCTATATTAATTGTTATGCCCAATACAAGACATTCCAAATGTGTAGAATGTCATATCAAAGTTGCAAACTATTTAATACAAATAGTGCAACAAGATAAATTAAACAGTATTCAAATTGGAAAAAAAAAAATGCCACAAGCAGCTATATTCTAATGAGATTCCTCTGATGATTGATTTTGCGCAAAAGGAGAATGGTCACTCGCATCATCACCATCCTAAATATTTAATAACAAAGTTACTAAATAACACAATAAGACTAATCCATTACCAATTGAATACGTTAAATACATATTCTAATAACAAAGTCACATGAAAGATGACTCTGATACCAAATGTAAGAATAAATTTAGAGTTGTAGAAGAAAATAAAAATATCTCTAGCTATAGTTGTTTAAGTGTTTTAGAAACAAAAGAATACTCAATATAAGATAGTGTATAGATAAACCTTAAAGCTACATGTGTTAGTGTATATTAACAACTAGTAATGCAACCC
The DNA here is from genome assembly GCA_023621385.1 of Quercus gilva. Taxonomy (NCBI): domain Eukaryota; kingdom Viridiplantae; phylum Streptophyta; class Magnoliopsida; order Fagales; family Fagaceae; genus Quercus; species Quercus gilva. The sequence continues at coordinate 65,109,049 of CM042476.1, read as the reverse complement.
ATAACTTTATATAACAATTATCACAGCCAAAAGTCAACTAATCTAATCTCATAACTCATAGAGGTAATTTACCAAACACTTGGCATGCAACAAGCATAATCACATTCACATATGTTAAAACTATCTCAAATGCAAATGAACACCTTAAAATAAATTTATCTCAATACATGAGACAACAAGACTGATATAGTTGCTCTAGGATACCAACCCTCAAATACTCGTTAGTAAATTCAACAACCAAATCCTTTTATCAAAGGAAAAATCCCCCAATAAATTGAAATTTTCAGATTTTAACAAACCATTGCTACTTGAATCTTCCTAACCATCTAATCTTCCATCATTTGCCAAAACCCATCAAGAATTTACCACATAATCATCATAAAACAACAAAATCCAAAGGATTTCATAGAGGAATTTAAGAATTTACCAAAACAGTAACATATTTCATTCAATAATTTCCATGAATCAAGAAATAGAAGTCCTTAGGAGAAAATAATTATGATCACATCAGTAATTATAATCATCCAAAAATACACAAAACAATCAATACTCTCAATATCAATGTAAACCACCTTATATCATCATGCATGCCACCTGCTTGCTCAAACTCAACAACCCACCATAAAACAGTTATGAACATCTCATTATAGAATTATACAAGTATTAAAGTAGAAAGTACTTACTATGCTCAAGCCAAACACACGGCTTTTCAAAAGAAATCCAAACTCACCATAAGCAAAGAATGCTTAGCGTGGAAAAGATTATTTTAATTTCTAAGGAATTTATTAATACACTTTGAAAATATATACAACACATGAAATTCTAATGAAATTTAATGAAAAAGAAGTAGATACCAAATAAAAACTTGCTTAATAGACTTATAGGTTTCAAATAAGCAAAGCTTAGGTGGGTATTAAGAACACTAAAGTTCAAAAAACTCCTCAAGTCAAGCCCACAGAGACATATAGATATCGCTAAGACTTCTAACTTCCATCAAAATCATAACAAAACAAAAGACAACAAGAAGAGCCAAAGTATCATGACAATCATGATTTCAAATATATGGTATATTTGACTCACCACATGCTAAAAAGGCATCATTATCAACATCCATGTCATCCGTAGACAGATGTAGCGTGTTCACAATTCCATAATCACTAGTCACATGATGTTTAAACTCATCATATCCCCATTGTCCATCAACATAGACCTGAAGGAAATATGAGTGTGCGCAGCGAAAAATAAACGGATCTACTTCATTCAAAATTGATAACATGCACTATGTAAATTTCAGAATACAAAAACAAGAGAGTGTACCTTGGTGTGTTGAATTTCAAAACAAAGATTGTAAGCACTTGGGAATACTTTTAATCTTCACTCCAATACCGCTAATGCCTAAGATGTGGGTCTCTCAATTAGTTATATGAATTTGTTCAAGAGAGAATTCGAGAGTGTCCAACACTCACATACACTATTTCATGTAACTTATGATATTACAAAATTCTGTATGTTTCTCTCATAATAACTGATTATCTAATTGGGCCAGCCTTTTAGGCATTTCCAATTGGGCTTTAATATGTGGCTTGGAGTGGGACCAAAAAGGACCAATAAGACACTAGCTCTTTTCTGTCAACTCTTGACAAATCTAAAGTTATCATTAACTATATTTAATACCACTATATAAATATAGTTGTACTCTAGGCCTTATCTATAAATTATATCCCAAGACTTTATTATACATACAACCCTTTCATAAAATATTCGTAGTAATACAAAGCCATAAAAGTAGATTGCCACTTTGTAAATTACTACATTTTAATCCTTGAGTACCCGGTTTAATCCTTTTAAGTTATTCATCATATATTTATGAAATCCAATTTCATAAATATATATATATATATATATATAATATAGTAATTTCATACTAAAGTGGTTAGACTTAACTCTCTAAATAACAAACCCATTAAACTTATCTCAAGGGAATATTTTGTATCTCCGTTAAGAGACTATGAATTCCATTTTGAGAATATATGTTCCATCAATACTAAATGTGGCTGCCCAACATATTGAGGTTTTGACCTTTACTTTAGATCTCACTTTTAATATATCAAAGCAACCTACACCTCATGATCAGGTTCATTATTCTCTTAGGATTAAGAGTTTATGCAAATATAAGTCGTGAGATTTATTATTCATTTGATAGTCTTTAGGAGAATAATAAATCTCACAGTGGTCCAGCTCAATATGTCTTAACTCTTAAAACATATTAACACATCAACTAGAAGTCTCCACTTCCATGATCAAGACAAATCATCGTAGTTGATATGTTATAGTTTTCGCAGATGAAATGCCCAATTTCATCACCAACTACGAACTATAATTTTGAGTTTACAAAGAACTTGTGATTTATATCTTCTGTGACTTTTCACATAAATCACATACTATGCATCTCATGGATTATATGATAATGTCCAAATATTCATGTTACCATTATTTCAGATAATAATAAAACAACTTTATTAAACACAATATTAAGTCATACATAATGTCATACACAATGTCACACTTAATATCATACATAGTATCATATAATAGGATTTAAGGGCACTAATCCTAACACACCTCTTCCCCCAAATCTTGTTACCTTTATTGGGCATCCCTGTATTTTCCCTTTTGAAATTCCTACTGCTTCTAGCGTGCCAAGCAGAATGAGGTTTACTGAAGCGCTTGTATCGACCAAGGTCCTTTTGATGGGGATTTGATTTATGGAGGCCGCCAGGTAGAGAAGTCTCCCATGATCTAAATGCCCTACTTCCATGTCTTCATCACTAAAAGTGATCTCATTAGTGTCTTGTAAGAAGGCTTTGTCAGTTCTGGTTTTTGTCGACAAGCATTCTACTCCTACCCCTGAGGCAATGCTTACTAGAGCCTCTGTGGCAATTCTCCGCTCATTTACTGTGAATTCCAACTGATTGAACAGGTTCTTGAACCTAGAACTTTTTTGCAAGGTGGTAATTGCTGCAGCAGGTAGGGCTAGCCTTTCCTCTTCATCTTCTCTTGGATCTGCGCAAATAACAACTGTTGCTACTCCTTTTCCCTTGTGGCTCAGGAGTGGGTTTCTTTGGACTTCTGGCTGAGATAATTCGAGAGTTCCTTCTTTGATTCTGCGATGTACTAGTCTACGTAGCACCCAGCATTCTGCAGTAGGATGTTGCATATAATTGTGCAAACGGCAGAAATGCGGGTCTCTTCACTCTTCTTCAGTAGGTTCCCTAGAAACTTGGTTGGGCTTGAAGACCCCGTCTACAATCCACTTATCTAGCAATACATCTAGCTCCTTTGGTGTACATGGCAGTGGCAGAGAGGTCTTGTACTCCCTCCCATCTGCTTTTCTCTTCCTTTCACTAGTAGATACCGCCATGGCCTGCGAAGTAGACCTCCGTTCTTTGGGCCTGTCAAAGCTTGGCCTCACTAATTGGGCAATCTTCCTAGTTGTTTACAGTAATTGTGCGAATTGGGAGATTTCCAAGTTCTCCAAAACAGCTTTGTATTCCATAATCATGTTACCCATACACATTTCCACCAATGTCTTTTCATCACAATGATCGTAGCAGTCAAGAGCTGTCTCTGAATCTCTTGATGTATTCCATCAAGTCTTCGCCACTCATTTGCTTGGTCACTTGCAAGGTTGCAAGCGTTACTGTCTCTTCTCCATGAAAGTACTTAGTGCAAAATATGTCCACCATGTCATCCCACGTCCAGATCAACTCTAGCTTTAAACCGATGTATCAAGTGTACGCACGATCACATAGGGACTTAGAAAACTCCCGAAGACACAAGTCCTCGTCTGCAGCAGAGGGACCAAGGGTGTCAATAAACTTACTCACATGCTTAATAGCACTTTCCCTTCTACCATCATATTATGCGAAAGTTCGCAGTTCATATCTCTCAAGATATGGCTTGTGGAGTATTCTCAATAGATAAGGAGGCCTTTGAGCATAAAATCTCTCTTTACGTGCTTTGGCCCTTTCTTGCTTTAGAAGTGCTGCAACTTTGGCCATGGTAATGAAATGCTGATCTGTATTCTGCAGACCACCCCCTACAAAGGTTTCTTCCTTGTTTGCCGCATGCTCTAGGTCATGCTGGCTTCTTTTCTCTTTTGTCTTGTCTGCCTTCATCTAGCGAATCTCTTCCATTATCTACTGCTGGGAAAGCTGCACAGATTGCAGCACTTTGATAAAAAAAAGTTGGCATTATCAATAGGAACTCTTTGTTACTGCTGCGGTCCAGCCCCCGCTCCGTTAACACCTTTCACCTGGTTAGGTTGGTGTTGGGAGGGAGGGGGGCATTGCTGGTCTTAACTCTACTAGCGATGGCACGACGCTCATATTTCACATCGTTTTTGATCTCGGGGGCATAACTTGCGAGGGTTTTATCTACTTTCCTTGTCTTTTTCCCAACTCCCCAGTAGAATCACCAATTTAAATGTGGTAGGCCTTTTTATGTACTGGGTTGGGCTGCTCCTACCAGCACTATGACCCAATGATTATGGAGTAGGAGAGTCAGGACTAGCTTAATTGAAACTCACCTTAGGCCAGCTTGTATGCAAGTTAGAACCCCTGGTAGGAATCTTGATGGAGTCACAAGCCCATGGCAGGAAACATTGTCACAAAAATGTTATAGCAAAAGAAACATAATATAGCAAGATAGCTAAAATATCTTTAACTAAAGCACTTGCTACCAACCAAAGATAATATTTAAACATTTTTGCAAAAGGAAAATACAATAATATAAGTATGGCAAGAATGACTTAGTAACAAGGAAAAAAATAACGTTAGCACTTTAACAATTGTAATAAAAGAAGGAAGGGGGTTAGTTTGCTAAACTTGGCTCCTTGACAAATTTAAGTCCAAGAAGGAAACCAATCTCCAATATGAGTAATCTCATAGGGGAATCCTATTATAGAAATTACCTACTTTGGAAAAAATGGACCTAAATAGCTTAATCTCAAATTCTTAACTTGCTAGAGAGCAGTCTATTAAGAGGAAGAGAAGTGGATAGCCTATTAGTGCATGTTTTCCATTCCTCACACTCATGTTTTGCTTCCTCTCGATTATCTTATTTTCTTTGTTTATCTTCTCTGTTTTCTTTGTTTTCTACTTCTCTGTTTTTCTGTGTTTTCTCCGATTTCTCCTTGTTTTTTTTGTTTACTGTGCATGGCTAAGGCCTTTTTACTGCCTGCCGTGATAAGATTTATCATTTTACCCCTCAACTACTTTTGGCTTATTATGGGTATCCTTCCCAAATTACCCACTGGTCTGCAAGTTGCCCAGCCACCACCACTACCTTGTGTTGGCTGCACCATGCTTCATTCCTAGACAAAAGTAGTTTTGTTTTGTTTTCTTGCTTCCCGTGGCACTCCAATTCGGATAAGGGCCGAATTTCTCTCTTACTAACTCCTATAGCATGCACCTAATGAATCCATCTCATCTTTGCTTCTTTTAGGTGCTATATCATCCCAGAAGGACATTTCCCCCAAAAGAGCTTGAGCGGGAACCCCGAAATAGGCTTCCCCTTTCTCCCCACCACCAGACCATACCCTCTCTTACCTCTGACCCATGGCCCACCACCCTGTATTGGCTAGGTACAAGTGGGTAGTGCTTGAGCCTTTTGTGTGCTCCACTCCTATATGAATCTATTGCTCGTCTAGTGTTCACACATTTATCATTGCCTGCAGGTTTGTCTAGTCCTATTGCGTGTTCTACTGTTCATTTAACTCTTTGTGGCGTGGATGAGTCATTGGGTCTTCGTTCTTTGCATCTCATTTCTTCTTTGGGCTGGGTATTGCTCAGGTATGGGCTTTTTCTTCTTTAATTTAGCCATTGTCTCCTTTCACTTCTAGTTTGTGGGCTAACTGGTACTCTTGCCATGCCATTGCATTGTTTTTGCCATGATATCATTTAACTTGTGTTTGCTGGGCTCCCTGTAGGTCTGCCATGCCAGTTTTATGCGTTACTCCTTCCTTTAGTCCATATTGCCTAGAATTCCTACTGAGTCAATCCATAGAACATCTTGGGCTTCCCCAACCCATTTTATTCCTTGGGCATTCTTGGCCCGTTTCATTCCTTGAGGCATCCTTGGCCCATTTTATTCCTTGGGCATCCTCAGCCCGTTTCAATCCTTAGGGCATCCTCGGCCCATTTCATTCTTTCTTACTTCTTACATTCCCATGGGTTTTTGCTAAATCTTTTTGAGCCTCTCGGACCCAATTACCATATCCTTTACTTTTGGGTTTATTGGCCTTTGAACCAATCTCATTTACTAATTCCTTTCTTGGGGCTCCTCCGGCCCGTCTTTCCTTTCTTTCTACTACTTATGATTCTCATGGGCTTACTACTTCATTCTTTGGGGCTTCCTTGGCCCGCTTGCTTGCTTTGGAGCCACTTTGTTATTTGGTGGGATGGTTAAGGAGAGAGAGAGAGAGAGAGAGAGAGAGAGGAAAGGATTTTGGTAAGGTGTAAATGAGGTGGGAGACCAAAAATGAGGTAGGAAGTCTAAAATTTTAAGCCTGAATTTTTTCAAATAGTGTAGGAACCTATTGTGGCAAAATTGGGACGTAGTGCAGCGGTTTTAAAACTGCCATACTAAGTAAGTACTAAGTTAAAGACCTATTGCAATGGTTTTGAAACCGTCGTAATAGGTCGTTTAGAACCAAGAAAATTTTCAACTGGATTACCTATTATGCTGGTTTTTAAACCACCACAATAGGTCTTAACATTGCAAAACCTATAGTGGCGGTTTTCAGACCGCCATAATAGATATTTAAAAAAATAATAATTTAAAGCCTATAGCAGCGGTTTTTAAACCGCTGTAATAAACCATTTAAATAAAGAAAAGAGCTCTTATTTAATGTAAAACCAATAGCGGCAGTTTTAAAACTGTCGTAACAGGTTTTCAATATGAGCAAATCTATAGCAGCAGTTTTGAAACTACCATAATAGGTCATTTAAAATACACAAATAATAATAATAATAATTTCAACCCTATAGTGGCGGTTGGAAACCATCATAATAGCTCTACTTGTGGCTGTTTCTTAAAGTGCCACAGTAGAGTATCTATAGCTGAGGTTTAGAAAAAGCCAACTTTAAATTGCCGTAATAGGTCAACCTATTGTGGCAGTTTCTAAAAGCGCTAAGTGGGTCTCCTTTAGTGGTGATTTTCAAAACCGCTAGGAAAAAAACACGACTGTTGAACTAGTTTTTTTGTAGTGAGTTTACAGTTATTTCAAAGTCATCTTCAAAGATGGATTGCCACATACCAATTTCCTAAACAAACTGTGCAACATGTCTAACAGCTAAAAGTGCTAAGATAGCTATAGAAAAGGGTTTTTGTAATTTTTATAAGAGGGGTGTCATCACTTCACCCAAGGAATTTCAACCACCACCCTAATACTGGCTTCATCAATGTCCTAAAAAATGACCTCATCCAAGTTAGTTTTGAAGGCTAGCTAGGGTATCAAGTGGTTTCCACTTTGCCCGAACTTGACCCCTATTATTTTGAGGTCATATCTAGTATTCAAAATTTGCCTTGATTTGGTACCACTCTCATGGCTCGCACCACTCTTTTTTCATTTTTGGTTTTTAAGAATTCACTTTTAGTCTCGTTTATCTTATTTTATTTGAAGGCTGAGATTTCTTCATTCTTGTAGCATGAACCTTTGGAAATCAGAGATGAAAAGCTTGGTTGTCTCAACTATTTTTTCCAAAGGCAGCACACTTTCCCCCAACCAAGTCTTGTTTCTTCTGTTCCAAATATACCAACCTGTGACAGCAAATAAATCCAATAGGTGTGACTGACGTCTAACCAAATTAAATAGGTTCAAAAAAATTCCCAGGTCAGTTGTTCTTTTGTCAATCCAAACGAAATATTTTTTCCAAACTACTTGAGCATTCTCCCAACCCCATAATGCATGTATGCTAGTCTCGGCACTATTAGAACAGAGAGCACATATGGAGTCTGGAGTCACTTTCCGCTTCAACAAGTTGCATTTTGTTGGCAATGCACCATTACAAGCTCTCCAAAGAAAATACTTAATTTTACGTAGGATTTGCAGCTTCCATAAACCTGTCCAAAAAGATCTTGCAGCATCCTGATTTGAGACAGTAGCTAAAGCTCTGTTTTCTTCAACACATAAGAGCTGGTAGCCCGACTTGACAACATAAGTTCCATTTCTACCCCACAACCAAAACAAATGATCTTCCTAGGCAGTAGCACACAATGGTATAACTTTAATCTTTTGAGTTTCAAAAGGTAGGAAAGACTCATCACTTAATTGGCTATTCCACCAGCTCGAGCCACTATTAATAAGAGCAAAAATAGTTGCATCTCTAGGGATAATTGAAGGAGAGGATCTAATCTTACCATCACATTCACGAGGTAACCAATTATCATCAAAAATCCGAATTTGAGTCCTCTCACCAATCCTCCATCAGGCACCTATTGAAATGACTTTTCTTGCTCGAAGGATACTTCTCCATGCAAAGGAACCCGAGTTTGGCTTGGCATCAAAAATATTACCTTGCACAAGAGGGAGTCCGTATTGGTCACCAATTGCCAAAATTGCTTAGCCAACATTGCATCATTGAATTTGCATAGATCTTGAAACCCCAAACCACCTTGAGCCTTTGGTTTACATAGAGTCTCCCAATTTTTCAAATGGATTTTTCGTCGATCTCCTCTTTGTAACCACCTAATTTCCAGATTAATTTTTCAATATCATTACACAGACCGATTGGTAGCTTGAAACAACTCATTGCAAAGGTAGGAATTGCTTGTACTACAGCTTTCAATAAGACTTCCTTGCCCCTATGGGATAGTAATTTTTCTTTCCACCCTATTGTTTATTCCAAACCCTCTCCTTAATATAGTTCAAGCTGAATATTTTGTTCCTCCCCACAACTACTAGCAAGTCAAGATATCTTTCGTACTCCTTAATTTCTGGCACCTTAAGTAAGTCCCAGGTTGATTTTTTTGTTTCCTTAGTCACTAATTTACTAAAGCACAAGGTCATCTTACCTTTATTTATTTGTTATCCCAAAGCCAACTGTTATATCTCAAAAATTTCTAAACGATTTGTTAATCTTTGTTTGACAGGAGTTAAAAATGTGAGGCAACTTTGTTTCAAGCTTTATGCATCGATGCAATTTTTTTTTTCTTTTTTTTTGAGAAAACTATAAAGAACTTTTCATTAAGAAGGCAGAAAATCTCTGTCAAGGATTACAAAGTTCATTACATTGCTGTGAATGTCCTCTAACCATAATTGTGGTTCATACAAATGTTTCGCTAGCTTAGCGAGTTTGTCTACAACATTGTTTTCTTTACGCTTGGTGCGTGAGAACGAAGCCTATCTCAAACTTGCTGATAAGGAGCGGGATTCCTCGATTATGTGCCCAAATGCTGCCATGCAAGGCTGATTAGTAGTGAGGTGTTTAAAGATAACCTCTGAATCATCTTCGAACACAACATCCTACAGCCCAATTTCAATTGCAAATGAGATGGCCCTTCTACATGCTAATGCTTCCAAGTCTTCCATAGTGGGTGGTAGGTGAATTCGTTCTGATAGAAATGCTATAACCATACCGCCCGAGTCACGAACTACCACTCCCAATCCAGCCGAGACCGTGTCCTGGAAGGTCGCTCCATTGAAATTGACTTTGTAAACTGATGGCGATGGTGGCAGCCAGTGAGTTGGATGGGGCATCGTAGCTTGCTTCAGTGATCTTTCTTGAACCAATTGAAACTCTTGCAAGCGTTTGACGGCGTTGATGTATATTTTCTCCATTGGCAGAGATGATGTCCCTACCCTCTTTGCATTCAGATTATACCAAATGCTCCACCCAATATATGCAAATAACTCGACCATATTTGGATTTTTTTTTTTTTTAAGCAAGAATTCCTTGGAACAGATCACGGAAATTTGCAAATTTTTCTGTCAAGAAGTGTTTACAATTTTCCAGCTCCCACCAGATTTGTTTAACCATTTGGCTCCCCCAAATTGCATGGACACTGTCTTCAATTCCATCACCACAGAGATCACAAGTAGAATCTTGCGTTATTTTCCGTTTCTGCAAATTATTTTTAGTTAGAAGGGAATCAATGGCAGCTAACCATATGAAGTGGCGAATTTTGTTTGGCACATTCATGGACCAGAGCTTTAGCCAGAAATGTTTATGTGCCGCTAGGTTTGAAGTCTCAGGAGCTAAAGCCTCTGCCTCCTTTGATAGGAGTCGATATGCCGACTTGGTGGTGTAATACCCATTCTTTGTTTCAGCCCAGATCAACCTGTCCTCAATGTCATTAAAACTCAAAGGAAGGCTGATGATTGCCTCCTCTTCATGTGGAAAAAACTCCTCTCACCCGGTCTTCCATCCAGCATTTGTTTTCCTCATCAATAAGGGCTCAAACCCGAGTATTGTTGGGGAAATTGTTCTGAGGCGACACCACACGACTTGAATGCAAGTCAGGTAGCCATTTGTCGCCACAGATCATGACTGATTTTCCATTCCCAATCCTCCATTTCAAACCCAACCACACCACCCTACGTGCTTTTAGAATACTTTGCCAAGCATATCAACCTTTCACATTCACCCCTTCCTCTAAAATAGTGCAATTGGGGAAGTATTTTGATTTAAAGACCTTGTAGAAAAGAGAGTCTTTGTTGTGGAGTAACCACCAAACCTGCTTTCCCAACATAGCTATATTAAAATTTTCAATGTCCTTGAATCCTAAACCTCCTTGACACTTCGGCTTGCACAATTTTTTCCATCCTACCCAATGGATTTTTCGTGCTTCCCCCTTATAACCCCTCCAAAATTTTTGAATTAGTGATTCAATGTCCTTGCATAAACTTGTTGGGAGTTTGAAGCATCCCATGGTGTAAGTGGGCATAGCTTGGAGAATCGCTTTTATCAACACTTCTCTACCACCTTGTGACAATAGTCTTTCTTTCCAACCTTGAATTTTATGCCAAATTCGTTCCCTAATGTAACTGAAACTTTGCTTTTTTCCTCTACCAACAAAAGAGGGTAGACCAAGATATTTTTCATAATTGGTAGTGGCTACAACTCCTAGCAAATTTTTTATTTTCTCCTGCATGTATGGCTCGGTATTGGGGCTGAAGAAAAGTTGGGTTTTGTCTCGGTTTACTTGCTGCGTTGATGCTTCTTCATACTATTTCAAAATCTCCATGATACTGCTACACTTTTATGAATTTGCCCGACAAAACAGCTAGTTGTCATCGGCAAAGAACAAGTGTGAAACTTTTGGGCATGTACTGCAAAGAAAGACTTCTTTGATTGAGCCCAAAATTTCAGCTTGTTGTATGAGTGAATGTAACCCCTCTGCACACAATAGAAACAAATAAGGTGATAACGGGTCCCCTTGGTAGAGACCCCTGTTGGGAATGAAGTTACCGTGAGGTTCACCATTAACCAAAACAGAGAAAGAAACAGATCAGATGCAAGAACTAATAAGTGAAGTCCACCTACTATCAAAACCCAAATTTTCCATTAATTTTTCTAGGAAAATCCATTCCACTCTGTCATAAGCTTTACTCATATCGAGCTTAATGGCCATGTATCCTACTTTTCCTCTTTTTTCTTTTTTTTTTTTTTTTTTTTTTGAGGTGATGGAGAGTTTCAAAATCTACAAGGATGCTATCTGAAATTAATCCATCTGATATGAAAGCACTTTGGGATTCTGACACCAATTTGGGGAGAAGTTTTTTTAGGCAATTGGCTATAGTTTTAAACACAATTTTGTACAAGACATTGCAAAGGCTTATTGGTCGAAAATCATTGGCTTTTTCTGGTGTTTTTGTTTTTGGTATAAGTGATATGTAAGTGTGATTAAGATTAGCTGGCATATTGCCCAAATTTAGTATGGCCAAAGAAGCATCAATGACATCATGTCCAATAAAATTCCAGCAAGACTTGAAAAAAATGGGGGACATACCATCCGGGCTCAAGGCTGTTAAAGGCTTCATCTGTTTCAAAAAGAATTCAACCTCGTCTGCTATGTACTCCCTAGTCAGATCTGCATTCATGGCTGGAGTGATCTTTGTGTCAATGCCTTGGAGAATTTGATCAAAACTTGAAGGCGTGGTGGAGGTGAAGAGTTTTTTGAAGTAATCAACCAAGGCCTCCTCAATGTGTTTGTCATCCGTCACCACTGATCCGTCATCCAAGATCAATTTTGAAATAAAATTCCTTTTGTTGTGTTAGGTTGCTCGACTGTGAAAATAGCTCATATTCATGTCCCCACTCTTCAACCAATCCACCCTTGATCTTTGGTGCCACAAGCAATCTTCCCTTACCATGAGTTCATACGCCTCCCCTCTAAGAGCCTGAATTTGATCATGGTTTACTCTAGCCATTGACATGGCCTCGGCTTGAGCTAGTTGCTTCTTTTTTGGGGCTAACAAACAGCGTATATTACCGAATGATTGCCTGCTCCATTTTTGCAAATTCGTCCTGTAAGCATCTATCTTGCCAATTAACCTATCAACCAGCTTCCCAAATTTCAGCCACTCCATGCTCCTTTAATAATCCCCTCACATCTTTCATCTTTCAGCCACACTGCCTCAAAACGAAAAGGCCTGGATTTCTTATAAAATCTAACATTTTCATCATCAAAACATAACCACAATGGACAATGATCAGATAATGTACCTTGAAGGTGATGTATACGGACTGTGGGAAACAATTGTGACCATGATGGCATTGCCACCTCTTTATCCAGTCGAATCCATGTCACCTCTCCATCAAATTGGTTGTTGCACCAAGTGAAAGGTGAACCAACAAATCCAAAATCTCGGAATCCACAAAAATCCAAAGCATCTCTGAATTCTCTCATCTGACGTTCTGGTCTAAAAGCACCCCCCCCCTTTTTCTTTTTTACTTTTGTTATTTCATTGAAATCCCCCACACATAGCCATGGCAAATCTAATTTAGGTCTGTATTTTAGTAGCACCCAAGAATGAGTCCGGTTGGCCGTTGTTGGATTTCCGTAGAAACCCGTCAACCGCCAGGCATCATCCATTCCTGGGTTAACTATTGCATCAATGTAAGTTGGTGTTGAGTCCAGTACTTTGAGATCGATCCCCTCCTTCCAGTAAAGTGTCAATCCTCCACTTATATTAACATGAGGCTCAATGAAAACATTCTCTAGGTGAAGCTTCGAACAAAGTTTTTTTAGATTGTGATCCTTTGATTTTGTTTCCATGAGGAAGAGAATGAAGGGAGAATGTTTTTTCACCAAATCTATGAGTTCAAGAACTGCTCGTGATTGCCCCAATCCACGGCAGTCCCAGCTGATGCAATTTATTGTGATTGGCGGGGCTATTTAACAACCTCCACCACTTCGAGATAGTCATTATAGTCTCCTTGAATAAACTAGTAACATTTGACAGGAAATTCTGAGGGGATATCCGACTCTAAGGCTTCACGTTTTCTGCCAGAGAGGTGCTCACGAACCAGAGGTTGATTGGATATTGTTGCAATTGCTTTTCGCATCCAAGTTGGTAAGACTTGAAGCATGGCAGAGGATTTTGGAACCCTAGCCATCTTTTGATAGTCACGTGCTTCACTTGAATTTCCTTAGCTTGCAACTGATTTAGTGGCACGTGGTTTGTGATTATTGGGATTAATGTTTGCGTCCTTACAGTTGTCATATTTAGCCAATTCCGTATCAATCTCCTTTAATTATGCATTGAATCCGTGAGAACAACTAGACATGGCAAAACGGGCGAGTCAGGTCAGGTTTAGGTCAGGTTAATCGGGTTGCAGGTCAAAACAGGTCATTTTGAAACAGATCAAACAAGTTGCGAGTCAAACAGGTCACAGGTCAAGTCGGGTCGCGGGACGGGTCGAGTTGACCCGTATTTTTCAAACAAGTTTTTTTTTTTTTTTTTTTTTTTTTGGAAATAGATGCAATTTGTCAATTGTTTCAGAGTTCCTTAACTGTGATTAGATTCTCATTGGTGATACTGTTACCACTTACCAATTACCACTAAATACTTGATACTTAAATTTGGTGCAACTCTTATTCTAGCTTTCTAGAAGCTAATCTTGGTATAATTTTTGATCTTTTTAAAGTAGGAAGAGAAAATGAAGGTGGCAAGTAAAGAATAACAAACTATAATGGAGTACATAACATATTAAGTGAAGAAAAATAAGTAAATATCTTATAAAAATTACACCTCAATCTCAATCTACTTAACGTTGGTAGACGTGACAAAACGGGCGGGTCTGGTTGGGTTCGGGTCGGGTCAATCGGGTCGCGGGTCAAAATGGGTCACGGGTCAAAACGGGTCATTTTTAAACAGGTCAAACGGGTTATGAGTCAAACGGGTTGAGTCAAAAAATTTTGACTCGTTTTGCCATGTCTAAGAACAACGGACTGAGCATTTATTATGGTTAAATGCAATTCAAACTCCTTCTGAGGTGTGTCAGTAACAGAATTGGTATTGAAGACTAGCTTGAAGGCAGAATAATCTCCACAATTATTACCTTGCATTGATTCTGTTTGCACTTCTATCACGTGGGTAACACATTGTTATGCATTACAAACCATATCGGGACTGGACGACTGGCCTGCCTCATGTCTGGTCTCTCTATTCCGACCATCGTCCTGCACTTTTTACTTGAGTTTCATTGGCATTTGACCCAAATTATCTGGATTATCGGCATCCATTGGGGAAGGAGGAGTGGTAACTTCAAATTTCCTCCTCGTAGTGTAAAAGCCCGGCACTGTCAACCCTGTCTTTCTTGTCGAGATGAATGCTGGAGCTCGTAAACCAAGGCCAAATGTCTATCCTCTAGTTTTAGAGTTCCCTCATTGTCAATCCATATTTCACAATCCTTGTCATCATGAATGAGGCAGCCACACCAATAGCATAAGTTTGACAATCATTCATACTCGAAGCTTATCCAAATTTGTTTCCCATTCTCAAGAGAAATAAGTCGACCATGGCACAATGGAAGAATTAAGTCTAATCTTAACTTTAGTTGAAGGAAGTTTCCACCATCAATCTCCTTAAACTCCCTCAAGCAAGACACTTCTCCAATCACTTCACTAATCTTCAAAACTGCCTCCATTGTCATATAGTGTGGTGGGATGCCATGTAAACTAACTTCAAAGGAGCATTTATGCCATTTTCATAAATAAAAATAAAAAAAAATAAAAAAAAGAAAAAGAAAAAGAAAAAAGGATTCAATATGTGGAGTCATTATCAAGCCAAAAGAGCTTTTGAAGTGTCCCTTTCCTAGCCTTGAGAAAAGGACCTCGGCTAACACTTGGGTTACTTGAGAAAATCATCATCCATAAAGGGAAAGCAATTAAAATACTTTCAAATGTGGGTTCCCAAGAAAACGAAATAAGAGTAGAAAAAGGAAAGAAGACCTACAAAACTCCATCAAATTCATGGCAAAAAGCCATGGTTAATCCAACAAACTAAGGGTTTGTTTGGTTAGGGTGAAAATAGGGGAGATGGAAAATAGGGAGAGGAAAGTAGGGTGGAAAATGAAATTTTCCACTATTTGGTTCAAGAGAGAAAACGAGAGAGACAAAAAATAGGGAGGAAAATAATCCCTCCGAGCTGACATTTTTTTTATCCTCCTAATTTGGGAGGAAAATGGGGAGGAAAAAGTGCTGAATGATATAACTTACACAAATACCCTCACTTTATTCATCTCACCTACCCCTCTTACTTTCCCATTACACCTATGACCTGATTACTTTTGCCTTTTCATCCTTATCACTTTCTTAGCACCTTCACAGCATAGCAACGTGAACTACTCCAAATACTCTTCTCTTTTTTTTTTTTTTTTGCCTTGTTTAATTAGCACAGCAATGTGACCTGATTATATTCCTCATTCTATTGTTTCTTGTCCTCACTATATTCCTCATTAATTTATTGTTTCTTGTTGATTTTTTTATTTCGTATGACATTCAAATTTTTTTTTCATTCGTTTATCTACCTTGTCCTCATTAGTTTTTGTCTGTTTTTTTCTCCAATCGAGACAGGTATGACCTTCTTCACTTTTTTTGCTATTTGATTTTTTTTTAAAATTATTTTTCCTTTAATACACACACACACACACACACACACACACACACACACACACACACCATTGTGCTATTTTTATTATCTATTTCTTAATTTTTGCAAACCCATTTGGGATTATTGAATCTAAGCATATAAAGAATCCATGTATTGTGTGTGAAAGAAAGAGGTTCATGTGCTTTGATGAGGTTGGATTTTATTGTTTGGTATTAGTTGTGATTGTTAGAATCTGTTGGTGTAAGGTTTTGATTTATTAGTGGTTGTGTTTTGTGTGTGAAAGAGACTGTGGATTGTTTAATGCGATTGCAGTTGGTTTTTATTATCTAATTTCATTTTTGCTTTTTTGGAATCTGTTGGTGCAAACTTTTGATTTATTAGTGCAAGTGTTAGTGGCAAGAGCAGCACTTGTTGATTAAGATTCATCTCTTTGGTTATTTTTTATATTATATATAGACTTATTTTGATAAGCTTTCTTCAAATAGATGTAAAGAATGATTTTTATTTGTATTATTATTCATAAGTAGTCTATTTTACATGATTAGTTATGTGTATTAGTTTTTTTTTATAGCGTTTCTTTGCTAGTTATGTTTGGGATGATAAAAACAAAAAAACAAGGATAAGGTACTTTAATTAATAATTATTATGACCAATGTGTTGATTATTTCTAACTTATGATGGATATTTGGTAGATGGATAATCCAACTAATTGGGATAGTAGTCCACCAGAAGATTTGAGTAAGAGTTGGGAGGAAAATTGTTGAGATCAATTAAGGAATATTCATGAATTGAACCAATTTGGTTTGCAACTTTTGACTGATTGGCAGAGAAGACGAGATGTAGTAATTTTGCAACTTCTTGTACATGTAGTGCATGGAATATGGATGATGGGCATATATTTTAGTCCACATTATGTGGATAAAGTACTTACTAAAAGTAGTGGGGAAAGAGAAAATGTTCGGCAAGAACTACTAAGCAAACTTAGACTTAGTAAAAAATGTCGAGACATAATTCAAATGGGACCTTATGCCTTTGCTAAGTTGTGTGAAATTCTTCGAGGAACTAGTTGTCTTAAAGATACTAGAAATACTTTTGTTGAAGAGCAAGTAGCCAAGTTTCTTTATATTTTAGCACATAATGAAAGAATTCGTATGATTTCCTTTTTCTTCCATCATTCTAATGAGACTATAAGTCGTCATTTTCACAATGTGTTGAGAGCAATCATCTACTTAGAAGAGCAATTCCTTCTACAACCTAATGGGGCAAAGGTTCCCCAATAGATACGAAATAATCATAAATTTTACCCATACTTTAAGGTAAACATATTTTCAAGCAATTATATGGATTCCTTTAATATGAATAAAAAATTTATTGATTTAATAGATTGTTTTAATATGAATAAAAAATTATTGATTTAATAGATTGCTTTAATTAAACCAATTTGGTTTGCAACTTTTGACTGATTGGCAGAGAAGACGAGATGTAGCAATTTTGCAACTTCTTGTACATGTAGTGCATGGAATATGGATGATGGGCATATATTTTAGTCCACATTATGTGGATAAAGTACTTACTGAAAGTAGTGGGGCAAGAGAAAATGTTCGGCAAGAACTACTAAGCAAACTTAGATGTAGTAAAAAATGTCAAGACATAATTCAAATGGGGCCTTATGCCTTTGCTAAGTTGTGTGAAATTCTTCGAGGAACTAGCTGTCTTAAAGATACTAGGAATGCTTTTGTTGAAGAGCAAGTAGCCAAGTTTCTTTACATTTTAGCACATAATGAGAGAATTCGTATGGTTTCCTTTTTCTTCCGTCATTCTAATGAGACTATAAGTCGTCATTTTTACAATGTGTTGAGAGCAGTCATCTACTTAGAAGAGCAATTCTTTCTACAACTTAATGGGACAGAGGTTCCCCAACAGATACGAAATAGTCATAGATTTTACCCATACTTTAAGGTAAACATATTTTCAAGCAACTATATGGATTCCTTTAATATGAATAAAAAATTATTGATTTAATAGATTGCTTTAATTCCAAGATTGTGTAGGGGTTATTGATGGGACACATATTCATGTAAAAGTGTCATCAACAGATGCACCTAGATATCGAGGGAGGAAAGAGTACACAACTCAAAATGTATTGGCAGCATGTGATTTTGACATGAGGTTTACATACGTTTTACCTAAATGGGAAGGGACTGCCTCTGACTCGAGGATAATTAAAAATGCTTTAAGTATGGAAGACAAACTTATAACCTTAGAGATAATGTTAAATTATAAATACAAAGTATACTTATAAAAAATATAGAGAATTACTTATATATATAGTGAATTACTTATATAAATTATTTTCTTAATAAGCAAATATTATCTAGTAGATGCGGGCTTAATACTGAGAAGTGGACTTATAGCGCCATATAGGGGTGTACGTTATCATTTAAAAGAGTATTCAGCACGTGGGCCAGAAAATACTGAGGAAATATTTAATCATTGGCATTCCTCTTTGAGCAATGTCATTGAAAGGACATTTGGTGTGTTGAAGAAACGATTTCCAATGATATCTGGAATGACAGAACCTTTTTTTCCAGTTGATACATTTACTAAGATTATCTTGGCTTGTTGTATATTACACAACTATCTTATGGGAGTTGATCCAGATGAAAGGTTAATTGCAGAAGTTGAACAAGAGATTTTGAATGATGACATACATAATGAAGCTAGAAACAATAAAATCATAGTGCTGCAGATGCTAGAAGAGGAGCAATATTACAAACTAGTATAGCAACTAGAATGTTGAATGACTATGTATCGCATGATCAATAATTTTAGTCATTATGTTATGAGATTTGACTTACTTATGTGTATCTTTTTCTATGGAGTAGTTATTTTGGAATGACTGTTGCTTAACATTTAACAGTTGTTGCTTTTGTACAACTATTATGTGTACCTTATTAATTGTTTTAGAAGAATGTTCAATTCCTAGTTTATTTATAATAACATTATGCTATGTCGTGTTTTGTTTTGTTAGTTTGTTTATAGTATTTGTATGTAAATCTTATTGGTTTCTTTGTAGTAGTTGTATGTAATCTTGAAAAAGAATAATATGTTTAACATGCAGTCTTTAAAGACGTCTAAGACATTGAAGAAGACAACTGATAGCGAGTCTAAAGCGATTAACATGAGATGGACTGATGACATGGATGACTTTTTACTTAACATCATGTTGGAGGAACAAACAATGGACATAAGCCCAATGCTCATGCTTACTCAAATATGTCTAAAAAGTGTTCAGCATTGTTCGGTTATGCAGTTGAGAAATGTAACATTAAGAATCGCATCAAAACATTAAAAGGTACTTTCCATTCATGTCATGACTTTTTCAAGAACATGAGTGGATTTGCATGGAATCCAATTACTGGACTTTTTTAAGCTAAAGATGAAGTGTGGAAACCTTTAATAGAGGTTAGTTATATTTATTTTGATATTGTGAAATGTTTTTTTAGATCAAGTTGATACATTTTGCTGGTACTTTGTTGTAATAATAATAATACTAATAAGTGTGTATAGTATTCTTATAGGCAAACCCAAATGCTAAAAAATGGAAAAGAACTCCAATTCCACATTATGAGAAGCTGTTTGATTTGTTTTCCAACGATAAAGCAAATGGTGAAGGTTGTATAAGTGCAAAGGAGAAAGTCCGTCGATAGGAAAAGGAAAGAGAGGATAGCATAAATTTGGAAGAAAATATTGATTGCTTTGATGAGTTTAGCATGCCAAATGTAGAATCATATTCTCCAATGGTCTCTCTTTCCTACTCATGTGAGACATCGTCCAAGAAAGCGAAGAAAACACCTCAAATGGTTGAAATGCTTGAAAAGCAAGTGGAAAATTTTCAATCTGGAATTGATAATGTGACAGCAAGTATAAGGCAAGGAAATGAGATTGCTAAAGAGGGACTTACTATTATGATGCAAGGACATGAAATTGCTAAGGATGGACTTGCTATCATGGAGAGAGGACGTCCACGTTGTTACTCTGAGGATGAAGTATTTTTTGAATTGGTGAATATAGGAATACCGATGGACGTGCAACTTGATGCTATGCTCTTCCTAATTAAGGATCCAGCCAAAATGAGAGATTTTTTGGCATTCTAACTAGTGAGTTATGCCGACAAATATTATTGAAGATGATGTATGCTAAGGAACCTTAGTGGTTGGATAATTGTCAACTGACTTTCAGTAATAGCTAAGTTGCATAATACTAAACAATGCAACTTAACATTTTGCTAACTTTTGATTTGCTAACTTTTATGGGCTGAATATAGTATATTATATAATCAGCAATATTTGATGACTTTGTATTTTGGTTAAGACACTAGAAGAACTTGCATTATGCTATGGATGAATAAAATTAATATCATTTCATGTGCAACATGATTGCTTTGACCACGAAGTGGAAGAATGTATATATATATATATATAGTGTGTTGATAAATTTAGTTTGAAACAGGTAAAGAATTTATAAATATTTATTGAATGGTGAGTTTTGTTGCCCAGGTAAAGAAAATTTAAATATTTGTTGAATGGTGTGTTGCCCAGGTGAAGAAAGTTTGCCCAGTTGCCCAGTCGCCCATGTGAATAAAGTCTACATAATCAATTTTTGTTGCCCATAAATTTAAAATTATATATAATAATAAAGAAAAGTAATATAAATATATATATATATATATGTATGTATTTGTGTAAATTTTTATATTATTTAATGAGTGTAATATTATATAACAAAGATATAATAGTCAATTTATATAAATTACATTTTCCATCCTCCCATTTTTCTCTCTAATCAAACAAAAAAGTTTTCCACCCTCCCACTTTTCTACCACTCTAACCAACACACACATGAGGGAAAACCAAATCTTTTCTATCCTCCCACTAATTTTCCATCCTCCTACTTTTCTACTCCTCCAACCAAACGGACCCTAAAGGCAACTCCATCCCAATTAACCAGACCTTACTCAACAAACCAAAGGCGTCCTCGTCTCGAGGAACCGGACCGTACTCACTCTAAAAAGAACATTAATGCAGAATAGAGGAAGAGGAGAAATACTTAGCATCTAAGATTTGCATGATATTAGAAAAAAGAAGCAAGTAACACCAAACTAGGTTGAGGACCTTAGGAAGAAAATATTGTATGAATAGAAATCTCAACTTGTAGAAATGCTTAGGGCTCCACTCAAAAGTCCCAGATCTCATAATTCTTTTAAAGTCTCAATGGCTTGCTTAAGCCTGTGAAGTTCGGAATTTATAGGCTTTGTGGCTTTTTCTCCTAGAGTAGAATATGTTGGAGTTCCATGGCTAGCTAATATAGTTCATAAAGTCTCTCTAAGAAAGAGAAGCATTGTAGAAGGGAAAATCCGTACTTATAAAACTTGTATTTTGGAAAACCACATTGATCTATGATTCAAAGTCTTACAAGTCTTGTGAACCCTAAAGGGTTTTATTAAAGTTTGTGGAACTTGGGATTTGAAGGCCTTGTGGCTCTAGGAACCAGTATTTTAGGTTTCACAAATAAAATAATAAAATCCATTGAATTACTCATTTTCTCTCTAAGTCTCTTAGTTCCTTTATATGCATATATTTATTTTTTCTTCTTGCTTTTTGGATTGGTATTTGCATACATGTTGGTTATGAGAAACAGATCTATCTTCCACGGTAGAACCAAACCCTGCTCACCCATAATTCTATTGTGGCCTTGAAGAGCCCAAGTCTTACAACTAGAGCATGAGCATGACAAATGACAAAAAATCAACCTTCGACATTGTCTCTCTCCCACTAATAGTTAGGATAGTTGTAACTTGTAAATGTAATTATCAATGTGAGAAAAAAATAAGAATAATGTTAATTAGGTAAGTGCTTAATGATGATATGGATAATTGTGTATGTGTTTTTTTTTTTAAATCATTAGATCTTATACATACATATATGATTCAAACTTCAAATTACAATTAATATAAGGGTTACACCATTTTTAAGTCATAAATTTCTAAAAATGGTGTGAGTCTTGTGTCAATTGTAATTTGAAGTGGTGAGCTTATATATGATGTAAGCAATCATAATTGTTTTTAATTATATCAAGATTATCCTAGTTTTTTTTAATGGCAAATAATAATAATAATAATAATAACTAGTCGCTAACCCGTGCGATGCACGGGATAGTTAAATAAAATGACAATTAACCAACATCACGTTAAGGTAAAAGAATTAGTGAGAGACTGATTTGCCCACCAAGAATTTAAAAGAAAAAAAGATTGATATAATAAAATCTAAGAAATTTAGAAATAGAAAATTGGGTTAATAATATGCATATTATAGAATTCCCAAATTCTACTTCAAAACCAAACAAAACCCTTCAAATTCAAAAAATTCATATATAATATACCAAATAAAAATTTACCACACCTTGGGTTGGAAGACATAGGTTGCAGTTTTGATTTTTCTCCAAAAAATAGAGATGCTTCATCTGCTGTATACAATATAAAATAATTATTAGAAATTTCAACCCAAAAACCAAACCCATAAAAACACTATCAAAATATAGAGATTAACCCAAATACTTAGAAGAAAATAAATTCTAAACATAACAAAACAATAAGATAGAATGAAAATTTCAGGCACATATGAAAGCAAATAAAAAAGACAAAACCTACGTTTTTTTTTTTTTTTTTTAGTTGAGTCTCTCTTCTTCTTATTTTTTTAATTTTAAAGTGAAGTTAAGTTTAGGATTTTGAGATGGTAATTGCTAAGGTTTTAAGGAGAGAAGAGAGAGTCCTATCAAGAGTCTAAATAATATAAACAATTCAAAATATTGAACATTATCAAATTTATAACACCTAATTCCATTATCTTCTACGTTGAATCCAAACAAATAATTAATTGAAATTAATCCAAACAAATAATTAATCAACAAAAATCAAAACTTTAATAAAAAAACAAAAAATCACATGAACCTAAATAAAAATTTTCAATAAAGAAAGAACATATAAAAATTTACCACATCTTGGGCTGGAAGACATAGGTTGCAGTTTTGATTTTTCTCCAAAAAATAGAGATGCTTCATCTGCCATATACAATATAAAATAATTATTAGAATTTCAACTCAAAAACCAAACCCATAAAAACACTATCAAAATATAGAGATTAACCCAAATACTTATAAGAAAATCAATTCTAAACATAATAAAACAATAAGATAGAATGAAAATTTTAGGCACATATGAAAGCAAATAAAAAATTTGAGATGGTAATTGCTAGGGTTTTAAGGAGAGAAGAGATTTTGGTATTTTTATGCAAAAAACGTTATTTTAGGTCTAGGTGATTTATTTCTTTGTTTTTAGGCTCTTTTAATGTTTTTTTAGGTCAAATTTGATTTCTATTATGGTTAGGTATTAATTAGGGCTTATTTTAGAATATATTTTCTTGTCCATCAAGTTTTATGGAGCTCTTAAATAGGCCTCCAAGTTTGTATACGTTTTTCAATAATATTGTTATAAGATATAAAACCTAAAATAGAAAGAATCAAAAATAAAAAGAAAAAGAAAATAGTGATGATGTGGAAAATTGTGAGAGCTTCAAAAGCTTCGGTTTTATATATATATATATATATATATAGATAATAATAATAATAATAATAGGGGTTGCACTTAATAAAAAAATTGAATAAATATGAGAAATTGTATAAAGTTGACCATAAAATATAAAACATAAAAGACAAAATTCTAACGCTGAGACACAACTCTTAATTTATTTCCCCTCTTTTGTTTTTGCCCACAGTGGAAGAGATTATCCAACCGTAACCGTTAATCTACTTAGAAAAAAGTAGTCATCATAACCAACGGTCGAAAATCAATCACAACAAACGAGAGCCAGATTCTCGTGAAAAAGGAAATGGACTTTGAATCTTTTCTTACTAGTATCTTTTATACGTTTCGTCAAGGCTGTTCATTTCTCTCTCTCTCTCTCTCTCTCTCTCTCTAAAAAAGCTCTCTCGCTCGCGTTTAGATCGGAGGCGATCTTCGAGCTTCATCAATGGCTTCGAAGCGGATCTTGAAGGAGCTCAAGGACCTCCAGAAAGACCCCCCTACTTCTTGCAGTGCTGGTACCATATTCTTCACCAAACTCCCTTTTCTTCACTTTCTTTGTTTTTTTTTTTTTTTTTTTTTTTTTTTTTAATGTCATAAACATGTTTCGAGGCTCGATCCACAATCTTTCTAGTTTTTTGGGATCTGGGTTGTCATTTTTTTGAGTCAAATATGCTTTTATTTATTTATTTATTTTTTTTTTTTGGGTGGAAAATTTTGAGGGATATGCATGTGGGTCTTATGTGTACTTTGGAAGCTTATACATAAAATGAAAGCGTGATCTGATTGAATGAGCTTGGTTGCGAAGTTACTTGAGCTTTAGCTACGGATGAAAAGAATAAATTTTTTTAAGGTTGATGTTTCAGATCTTCCATAATTCCGTTTGGTCTGTGAGCTATGTTAATAGATAATTTTTTTGTTAAAACTAATGGATGGTGCTTTGTGATTGTTTTAAGTACATTTAAAGTTGGGAGTTTGTGTTGCAAGTTGTGGGAATCATTAATTTTACAGGATTAAATGGATGTGGAATACTTGTGCAAATTTGGCTGAGCGTATTTAACGACTTTGATTAATAAATGCAGCAGATATAATAGCAAATATGAGAGTTTCTTAGATTGGAAATTTTTCATTAAGATGTAATTGGCTTTGATTATAAGACTATTATTAAAGATTTTACAGCTTAATTATCCGTGTGATGTGCATTTTTGGAAAATCTGATGTTATAACTTGTTGTTTGATCATTGAACTGAAGTACCTTTCTGAAATTTTAGTGGTCTTTGCACTGCATGTTGTTAACAAGAAATGATACTTTGTTGAGTAACATTTACGCCAACTAATGAAATGCATGAATAATTTTTTACTCCTTGTGCAAACTTGGAACAAAATTGTCACCTTTGCTATCAAATATACTTCTTAGCGCTTGATATATAGTTTCTCAATATTCTCCTTATTCATTGGAGTAGCTCTTTGGCTTCTTTGAAAATAATTATTCTTTATTTTACTAGACTGGCCATGTTCAATACTCTTAAAAGTGGATTTGATGTAGAAAATTCCAAAAAATCAACAAGCTACATAATCATGATTGGCCCATGACATGATCTACCTACGTGCATGCTGATATATAAAAATGTTTAGAAAAGGTTCTAGGGGCTTTTCCATTGTCTTGAAGCTGTAGCTGTTGATAGAAGTTGTGCATTATGCATCTGTAAATATTTGCTTATCCCAGCCGCCAAAGAGAGAGAGAGAGAGAGAGAGAGAGAGAAGATGTATGGTATTACATAAACAACAGGAAGAGTATTTATTGTTAATTGTCTGATGGGTTTTGATAGCTCTTTGTCTAGTACCATTGAGTGAACTGTGTTTCATCTGGTCATGTCTTAGCATGCCACGTGCCATGTGGATCTTATTGTGGTAATTTTGTATGGTTAAACATATTGTGGTATGATGAATGCAAATCTGATAAGTTCAAGCTTCAATATGTAATGTTCTTAGCTTAATTTGTTTTCATAATGCTTCTTAGGGTTTAGGGTTGTAAACTGTGAATTTCATCTATTGCACTCATATTGTAAGTGTTTGGTGATCAAATACTGATTGATTTGAGATGTTGGCGCAAGGAGTTCTTTGGATAAACATAGTTTGATTGGTGGAAAATGCAAAGTAGAATATTGATCCAGAAAGTTGCATCTCCTATCTCTGAAGTGTTGATTATTGTTATCATTAATTTTACTTTTTTTCTTTTCCATACTTGCTTCTTACCCTTATCATGCGAAGCAAATGTTTTCTAATGCCTCTACTTAAAAAAAATAATGTTGTAGGTACTTCATCAATACTTTATTTTCATTTTAATTGACATTCTTTATATAGTTTTTTATGTGAATCACTATTAGTGGCTCCCTCTTTTTGGAGTAAATGTGCAAGATGTTACTCTTAAGAGTATCTCATGTGTTAATGAAATTTTTTTCATATTATATAGTTTAGAACCTCTTAAATGAATCTCCTTTCCTTGTAAGAGCGGGGCGGAGGCCTGGAGGGTGAGGACATGAGTTCAAGACCCACCAGATGTAATTACCAAGAAAATAGTTTTGAACTTCATCAGTTCTCTTAATAGTTCCCATCTATGTTCCGGATAACATTAGTCCAACTCTTTCAAATTTTAAAAGCTAATATAGAATGTAACATTCTTTATTGGGCATAAGGAACTTCTTGTTATTCAATTAAGCTTTATTTAGAAAATGGCTTTGGCTTTATGCCATGGAGAATAATACTTTATGGGGGAAAATAGTGGATAGAAAATACGGAAGTGAATGGGGTAGATGATGCTTGGGGATAGTGGGTGGACCATATGGTGTGAGCCTTCGGAAGCACATTAGAAGTGGGTGGGGAAATTTTTCCAGATTTATAACCTTCAAGGTTGGTAGTGTTACTAATATCTGCTTTTGGCATGATTTGTGGTGTGGGTATGTGATCCTTAAGGTGGCGTTTGTGGATTTGTATAGAGTTGGACAATCTAAGGAGGCTTTTATCATGGACTAGAGGAACACTATTGATTGGGACATAGCCTTTATTAGAGATGTACATGACTGGAACCTGGGAGTTCTATCACCTTTTCTTAATTTTATACTTGCACATACTCTATAAAGAATTAAAGACGAGAAGAAGAAGACAGGATCTGCTGGGCTCCAATGAGGCTGGAAATATGCATTCCCTAGGAATAAAGTATTTGGAGGATTTGGAGGATTATACCAAAGTTACATTCTTCACATGGACAACAGCGTTAGGAAAGATTCTCATGATGGACAACTTATGAAGGAGGAATATAATTGTTGTGGATTGTATGGTATTAACTCTTTTTGGGATATCTTGGGTTATGCCTAAGGATGTAGTGGAGCTTCTAGCAAGCTGGCCAGGCAAGTTCAGAAAAATAGAGATGGGGTGATTTGGAATTTGATCCCTCACTGTTTGATGTGGGGCATTTGGAGGGAGAGGAATGCCCAGATTTTTGAAGGAGCTGAAAGAGTGATTCATGAGTTGAAGATGTCTTTCTTCCAGACTTTGTTGGGGCAGACAAATGCTTCGGGGTTTTCTTTTTTTCTTCCTTGCTGATCTAATTGAAAGATGTTGCTTTTGTACTTTTTAGTTCTGTTTGTTCTCTTGAGTTCCTTAGTACACGTCCTGTGTGGTTTGGCTTTTTTGTTCTGTACTGTCTTTTTCCATCAATGAATACTATTTATTTATCAAAAAAATTGTTGTGGATTGGAGTTGTATATGTAAAAAAGGTGGTGGATCAATTGATCACTTGCTTCAACTCTAGGATAACACTCAAGAATGCACTTTTTTTTTGGGATATGTAGGGTTATGCCTGAGGGCCGTTTGGTTGGAGGAGTGGAAAAGTGGGAGGATAGAAAATATTTAGTTATCTCTCGTGTGTGTTTGGTTGGAGAGATGAAAAAGTAGGAGGGTGGAAAACTCTTTTATTTGGTTGAAAAGAAAAGTGGGAGGATAGAAAATATAGTTTATATAAATTGACTATTATACTTTTGTTACATAATAAGTAAGAAATAAATTTATTTGTACTCATTAAATAATATAAAATTTACCAACAATTATATTTTTCAATGAGAAGTGTTATGTCTACAACATTTTTCGCAATACTTTCACAACAAAATTTATGTGAAAAGTTGTTACTAGTTCTAATTTGAACCCACCATTGAAATTATTTTTTTACTCACCAATATTAACTAATAACAATCTGTTACTTAAAATTTATTGTGAAAATATTGTGGTAACATTTCTCAAGTAGAATTTTTTATTCTTTATATTTTTTCTCCTTTCTCAGCCTTCATTTCATCCATATGTTTGTTGTTGTTGTTGTTGTTTTTTTTTTTTTTTTTCTCCTCCACACATGTTGTCCTTATCTCTATCCCCCTTCTTTTTATTTCCTTTTTCTCCCTCATTCAAGAACATTCCAGCACTAGACAACTCTCATTCTCTTTTTTTTTTTTTTTACTTGATTCCAGAACATTCGTCCCCAACCCAGTCCAGATGGGTCATCTTCGTCCCAAAGCAGTTGAAAGCCGTCGCTCATCCCCATCGCAGTCCAGACAGATGGGTCAGATGGCTTCTGTCCTCTGTCTTTTTTTTTTTTTTTTTTATTGTTATGATTTTGATTAATTTTAAAATTTTGTTTTTGAGTTTGTATTCTGATAATTTGATTATGCTTGAGTTTAGAGATGTTTGAGAGAAAAATTGTTGTATTTGTAGCTGTGAGAGGAGAGAGAACGGGGTATTTATGTAAAAGTGCTGTGAGAGCACTTTTCTCTCCAGCCTTTTCCTCCCGATTTGGGAGGATGAAAATTGTGAGCCCGGGGGAGAACTTTCTCCCGGATTTTCCTTCCTCCCCATTTTCCTTCTTTTGCCAGACAGTGGAAAACAGTTTTCCACCCCTATTTTCCTCCCTCTGTTTTCCATCCTCCCTATTTTCACCCTAACCAAACACAGTGTAAGAGAAAAGAAGATTTGTTGGCATGTTGGAAGGGGTGTTTTGGAAGACATCAAAGAGAATACGTTTGGACTGGAATCCCTTTGTGTATAATGTGAACTATTTGGAGAGAACACGATAGCCGCACATTTAGAGTTCAATGAGCTATGCCAAAACTAAAGATGATCTTTTTACGTCCTATGTATGATTGGATGGCTGCCAAATGTAGTCGTTCTTTTTCTAATTTGCTTGAGTTGCGTGATCTTTGCAATTTTAGATGAGGGTGCATCTCATGCATATCTCCTGTGTACCTGTGCTGTGCTCTTGTTTGAATAATCGATAAAATTTCTTACTTACCAATCATAAAATATATAGAGTCCAGGCAAACAGAGTTATTCATCCAAACAAAACAATGATGATTTTAAGGTGCCCATTTTGAATTATCAAAAAGATAATTTTGTCCTTTTCTTTTTTAAAAATTTTATGACAATTTTATTGGAAAAAAAATGTGATTTGATCTATTAAAAAGGGCTTTTATACATGTTTTATGTTCAATACAATGTCTTTAATTATGAAATATTTTGGCATATAAGGTTTTGCTTTCTGTACGTTACTTTGCCAGGCCCTGTAGCTGAAGACATGTTTCATTGGCAAGCAACAATAATGGGTCCCACAGATAGTCCTTATGCAGGAGGGGTCTTTTTAGTTACTATTCATTTCCCTCCTGATTATCCTTTTAAACCTCCTAAGGTATGGCCTCATTTCTAAATGTTTACGTAAATGTAGTTGATGCTTTTTCTTAGGGAATCCCATATGTTATTAAATACATTTAACTCAAAATGAAGAAACCTATTTTAGGATTCCTGGAGTTGCAAGCTTTCCTATTTCCTTTAGGTGTTTGTGTATATGTGTGTGTAGTTTTTCCTTTTGATGTTTAGTTCACCAAATATTTTTATCTTTCATTTGATTTTGTGCTTAATTCTTTTGACTATCTTTTAAGCGTAATTATGTGCCTTAGGGATGGCACCATGGTGGTATTTGTTTTAAGGAGCACCCATTCTGTGTTCCACTCTGAGGAATTCACCCCCCCCCCCCCCCCCCCCTCCTCCCCGGCTCAAGTTTTAATGGGGCATGTTGTCCTTGCCCATTGTTATTCTGGAAACCTGACCCCACCCCCATCTTGCTTAACAACAAAGCCTTTACCATCATCTTCTCAATACTTCTCTGATGATGTTAGGTATTGGGTTGGTTGATGAAGCACTAATCTCTGCAAACAAGCCCAAACAAAAATATAAATATAGTTTTTGTTAAATTAGAGTAGGCCTTGTTTGGTCAGAAAATGAAAGGAAAAAAAAAGAGAGAAGGAATTTGGTATTTATGAACATGGATTTGCTAAATGCTAGCAGCAAAAGAAAAAAAATGAATAAAATTTTACAATAAAATAGGACCTGCTAGATCTTAAAGTATGTGAATCAAGGTAGTCTTTTTAACATTATCTAGACCAGGAAAAGAGATCTTCGGTCTTCTTGCTAGAGACCCAAGGATGCCAATATTCCATAGAACCAATTAACAAGGATCATGTTTTCTCCATGAGATTCACCCTGAATCTGACAAATTTCATTGGAAAACTATAGGGTGATGGAGAGAGATTTAGAGAGATTGAGCTTTGTCTATTTTGGTGGAGAAGGAATGAGAGAGAGAGAGAGGTTGAAGAACCTTAAAAGTAAAGATACACACATATACATACATACATGAGTGTGTGGGGCTTGGGTCGTCAATTCTTATACCTGCTCCACATACAAGTGGGGTTTGAAAATAAAATTGTCCTTGCACATGCCCTTGACAGGGCAAGTTGGAGTGGGCAAGAATTTCCATCCCCAGACTATGACACTTCTAGTTCAGTGGAGTAATGTGTTAAGTGATATTTACATCTTCATGTCATTGGCTCTGTAATATGGCCTGCAACAAGGTTTTTACTTATTACTAGGCATCATTGTATCAAAAAAAAAAAAAATGGGGGGGGGGGGGGGGGGGGGGAATGGTTTGGGAGATCTGTAGGAGTGATTTAAAAAAAAAAAAGTTTTGAAGTTTTTAAATGAACTATCTTTTGAATTTTCATAGTAATAATCTCCTGTCTTATACAAAATATATGTGGTAATTAACATGCTAATTGAGATCTTGTTTATAAATCAAAGCTTGGTAGTGTGAAATTGGACATTAATGAATTTCAATGTTTGGCATCTGCAAGAAATTAATTAGTCATATGCCTCTGAATGTGAACATTCTATAACTTAGATTTATGAGTGCAAGTTTTCTTCTTCTTCTCTCTCAGTTTTATTTAAGTTGATAGTTTAGGAATAAAGTTTGAAATTGTGAATTACATTTTACCTTTTTCCCTCCCTCTTTGTATGTTTCTTGCAGGTCGCATTTAGGACCAAGGTTTTTCATCCAAACATAAACAGCAATGGCAGCATATGCCTTGACATTTTAAAAGAACAGTGGAGCCCTGCACTGACAATATCCAAGGTTCTGATCTCATACCACTTAACTCATAGGTTTTGAATTTTTCTTAACTAAAATAATTATGGTCTTGCCATGGGAATCATAGAAATATATTTCTGAGAATTGGACATCCATTGCCTTGAGAATCATTTCTGACCTCATTAGTAGGTTGGTGATTGTAGACTTCAAATCACAAGCATGCATGTGAGATATAGCTCAAAGCCCCATAATTCATGGCCCTCACAATGACTTGTTCCGTAGCCAAAATCAGGATAATGGATGTGCAACTAATTTAACATATTGTTCAGATTCTCATTTAAATTTAATATTTAAAAAAAAATCAAAGATTAACCAAAAAAAAAAGGAAGAAAGGCCCATTATCTCAAAGTATCTAAAGTCTAAAATCAAATGCACCCAGAAAAAAAAAAATCATCACCATGCATCCATGATTTGGATTTCCTTTGAGGAAAATATTCCATGGGCTCACTTATATATGCTGGAAATGATTTTAGAAAGTGGGGATTGTAGGGATGAGTGGCTTTTTGTGTAAATCATGGATGCTTTTCACCCTTCTTCACTCTCTCATCATTGCTGTTTTTTAAGTTGGTGGGAAGGGTTCTTGTTCTCTTTTTTCAGGTGTTACTCTCCATTTGTTCCCTCTTGACGGACCCAAACCCGGATGATCCTTTGGTGCCAGAAATTGCGCATATGTATAAGACAGACAGGGCCAAGTATGAGACAACTGCTAGGAGCTGGACACAGAAGTATGCGATGGGCTAGTGTGCTTTTGTTGCATTAAGGACCTTGTCTTTCAAGTCCTTGTTATGTAAAAATGAGGTTCTAACCGACTAATCTATATCTTATACATACATAAAACATGAAAGCGTGCAAGTGTGCTTTGCTGTTTCACCTTTTCATTTGCTTGACAATCATGTCCTACTCTGTTTTAAGGTGTTTACATTTGTTTTTTTGCTAGTATAAGTATTGTCATTTCTGTTCTAAGTTCTTTTTTTTTTTTTTTCAAAATATAAAAATTACCTAGAGCACCTGTTAATAGTGAGTTACTGTGCTAAGGTACTTGATAATATACTTTGAATAATGCTAGAAATACAAATTATTTTACAAAAAATTTTACAAACTTTTGATGTGGCTATTGCTTATTAGTAAATGAAAAAGTGATTAATGGTAGATCTAGAAGAAAACCAATAAAAGGTTAGCCACATCAACAGTTTGTAAAAATGTTGTAAAATAATTTGTGTCTGTAATATTACTCATATATTTTTGGATAAAATTACATCCAATAACATGTGGTCTGTGACACACCGAATAGAATTTTATGGCGTTTAAAATGGAATGGCTGGTCAGATTTGTTCCTCATGAATAATGATTTGTGGATCTCGTTAAAATTTTGAGTTATTTCTAGTCACTTTATTATGAACGGACCCATTATAGACATATTTATATTTTTAAAAACTCCCAAGCCATTTAATTCCTTTTTGCAAAAATTATTCATTTCATTCATCCTTTACTATATGAACTCCTAAATATAATAAAGTTAGATAGGGTTGGATTATCAGTTAGGGCATTATTGTCAGGCCGACATTTTCAATGAAGTTTATTTAATTCTAGGATTGGAGTTGGACTATTCTTATTTATACATTTGGGTCAACATTTAATAAAGTCATACTTGTATAATAAGTCTTCAACATCCCAAATCCATGGTTAAGATGTGATGTACAAAATTAAAGGTACGTTTAGTACACTGAATGAGAATTACGACATAAATTATAATCTTTATTACTATGAATAAAATATGTTGTAATGTAATAACTAAATATATTCATATAAGCTTGATTGTAAGTTATAACAATAGAATAAAATTTAAGATTTATTTTAGGAAATATTTTACTCATACAATTATATCTCCTTAAAAATTGTTAGTTATTAAATTTAAGAGATATATATGTTATTTTTTATTTTTATAATTGTTAGATGTATATGAAAAATTTGTTTATTTAGAAATATATTAAGTTTTGAAACTATTGCACTTACTAAGGAATAATTAATACAACCCTTTTAAAGATAAATACTTATTCCTCATTTTGAAAAATAGCTATTTATAATGAATGACTATTCTTTGTAATAAAAACATAACAAAACCAAAGAATAACTAAATTATAAGAATAACTATTACATTATTATACTATAGTCTACCAAACATGCCTTAAATGTTTTGGTTAAGATGTGATGGAGCTAGTAAAGCTAAAAACCTATTAATATTTGATGATAAATGACTGAATATATAAACTAAAATATATTTTATTATAAAATATGTTGGGTTGATTCAGGTTCATGATTCATGAGTATAGGAAAAATTCAAGCAACCAATTTAACAGAATTAAAATATGAAACCAAGCAAACCAGTAAAACCCAAACCTAAACCCTTTCGATTAGTTTGAGTTGATCTGGTTCGTACGTTGTTTGCACACCCCTACCTCAGTACATCAGTGCGAAGGTGAGAATGTCATATGGCTTATTATGGTTGAAATAGTTTGTGTTGTCCATAACTTCAATTATTCTTGTTTTTATTTTTTATAGAAGAATTCATTATTCATATGGTGGTAGCAACGCATTGTGCAAAAATAAATTATGATGGAAAGTGCAGTTTGCTTAAGAATAAATTTGGACAAGTTAATTCCAAGAGATAACAATTGGTCAGAATTGGAATCATGAAAGCGAAAATCATTGATTTTAAAAATTTTCAATTGAAGCTATTTTAATCGAATTCACTTACTAAAAAAAAGTAATAATAATAATGTTTTCATATTCTATATTTTTATACATTGGTAAATTGGTAAAGTTAGCTAAATTGGTAAATTTATCAATAACGTGGATTTCAATTAGCTAAATTGGTAAAGTTTTTTGTCATGCTTTAGATTGATGATAAAGAATAATAATTTTGGAGCAAACACCATATATTGAAATGTTATAACATATAACTGTGGACGAAAAATGTTGAAAATTTATAATATATAACCGAAGACATTTGACTTTTAGCTGACCTGTCAAGGGCCTATATCTGAATTGACATCTCCTCACACCTAAAGTGCTTGAGGATTTAGGAGGAAAGGATTCAAGCTGCAGAATTAACAACATATTGTAATTATCTCTAAAAAAAAAAAAAAAAAATTAGCTAACCTTATAATATTTTGTTACATAAGGTTTTTCTTTTTTTTTTTTTTTTTTTTTTTTTTTTTTTTTTTGAGTTACACATTCTCAGGAAAGGTTTTGGTAGATCTGGTTGTTAAGGGAGAGTCAAGCCCAAAATTCACAATGTGTAGTAATCAAAGGCTAATGGTGCTTTGTAGAAAGAGAAATCAAAATGAACTAAAACACAAGAAAGTGCAAAAAAAATATACAAGTTCGAAATTTCGACCCACAGTCAGCTAGAGAAGAAAATTGAGAAAAGTCTTGAGGAAAAGAAAGAAAGTTCCCCTGTACTAGTACTTCCACCCTCAAGTTTCGGAATCATAAAAATACTTGCTAGCTAGCTGGACTTTGTGTCAAAGTTTCAGGTCTATGAGAAAAACAAGGTTCTCTTTTGTGGGTTAATGATGAATATTTATACTAAGTTTTGGAAGATGATTGTGACTAGATTTTTTAGTTGGGAGAAAGGCTTTGGATCTTTCAGATGCTATTTCTATGATTTGGTGTATTTTGGTTTATGCTTAGTGTAAGGTTGAATTTAATCAACCATCTTGTTGGCTTTATTCCGTGACCATTTTGCTTGTAATTTAGCACTTAGCAATCCTGTATTTAGGTGGGAAAATTGTAAGGGTAGTGTGTGAGAAGATGTGAAGAAAAACTCAAATATGTGCAAAGAAGCAGAGCTTCGCAGCTAGGACTCGCGGGTGGATCGCGATTGGCAAGCCGCCAAATGAAGGCACGTGAGATGCACACAGGGAAGCTGAAGGGTCGCACCAGCTGTCGCACTACAAGACAAAAGTCCCAGGCTGGCCAGGCCGTTACGTCGCAACTTAAACTCGCAACTTGGACAAGCCGTAAGACCAAGCCGCCAATTTACCTTGTTTGGCAAAAACTGTCTCTTCGTATTCTTTTCTCACCACACTATATATAGACCCTTATACCCACTATATTGTGTGTGCTTCTAGAGAGAATTTTGTGAGAGAAACCTTAGAGAAAAACAAGATTGCCTCATCCCCAATCTTCACCTCTAGACTCTACAAATTCCTCTTCTCTCTTCCTCTCCATTGTTATACCTTTGAGAGGCATTATACCAATCATTATCTCACCACACCCACGTTTGTGAGAAGGTTTATTTGGTGCTGTTGGGAAGCAGTTAGGAAGGAACCAATCTACATTGGTTGATGCTATGGTCTAGTAGCGGAATCCGGGAAGCTAAAGAAGAAATGGGTTCGGCGTAACCTCGTTGGAGCAAGAAGCTTCAGGGCTTAGGTACTTGGGTAGATTAGGCTTGGAGGGTCTTCTGTTATTCATATATCCCAACTATATTCTTTAGTGGATTATTTAACCGCTTGGAGGGCGGCGGAGAGGTTTTACGCCGAGGGCTTCGGTTTCCTCTTCGATAACACATCGTGTGTTGTCCATGTTTTTGCATCTTCCTTCCTTTATCTTTGCCTTATATTTACTGCTGTGGATGTGTTTATATTTGATTTAGAGTATTTATCAATTCTGATATAAACTTGTTATCATATTCCGCACATTGATTGTTTGATATAAAACTTGAATTGGTAATTTTGTAATTGGGGTCTAAACGTTCAAGGGTGTTTCATACCCAAATTGAACTTTCACTTAGGAAATGGTTTGGTTGCTTTTTACATAATTTTGGAAACAAAATTGTTTGCTCTAGGTGACTACTACTTCTGGTCTTTCCAGGCCTTGAAAACTACATTTGGGTGGCTGAGTGGGCTAGGGTATGCTTTTGACTGGAGAATGGAGTTGGGTCGAAAATTAGGGTCACAGTTAGCCAAAGCATGTAGCCATTTCTGGGGTGGAAATTACGGGTACTGGACCTCCTCCATGGGCCCTAGGTGCCCTCAACATCCCTAGCTTGTTTGATGGCACTTATGGACTGGGCTCGTGTAAAAGGTTCAATAGAAACCAACCCAAACCGTCAAAACCATTCTTACTCAATTTTCCAACTGTTTGCATGGACTTGGGCCATGCAACAAAACAAAACAAAATAAATAAGATACATGGATTGAGCCCGTTAAGCAATTGGGCTTAGCTGTCTTGCAGAAACGTAAAATTTGAAGTGAAAATGAGCATTAACACATAAGTTTTTGAGACCTCACAATTTTATAGGTCATTATTAAAAATATTTTTTTAAATTTAATTTTATATTTAAATCCTCCATTAGAATCCTGACATATTATATTTTCTTTTAAATAATAGAATACATAGTTCCATATGCAAACACAATCATAATAAATGCTTAATGCTAGAATATATAATTTCATATACAAGCACAATAATAATAAAAAAATGCCTCTTAATAACTACCACAATTATCAAAATTCATATTTATAAAAAAAAAATATAAAAGAGAAAAAAATCATATTATTTTAAACTTTCTTATGAATTGAATGAGTTACCATCTAGTAATATATATAAAACCAAAGTTGTTTGACCTTTAGTTGAACTCAAAATATTGTCACATAAACTTTCGATAGCTTACAATTTCATATACAAACACAATTATAATAAATGACTAATGCTATGATATATAATTTCAAATACATACACAACCATAATAAATATATGTCTATTAATAGCAACTATAATTATCAAAATTCTTATTTAGACATACACAACCATAATAAATAAATGTCTATTAATAGAAACTATAATTATCAAAATTCTTATTTAGACAAAAACAAAGAGAAAGAAAATGGTATTACGTTAAATTTTCCCGTGCATTGCAGAGTGTCTATATAGTATTTTGTTCACCTTTGATTTGCGTGCTGAACCCCAGAAGTTCCAAGGAAATCATTTTCTCACTAAAGGACCATGGGAACATCTAGATCACCATGGTTCAACCCATTTGGACATCGGAGCACTCAAAGTGTCACTTCATGTCAAAATGACCAAAATACCCCAGTCAACCCAAGGTTGATCAAAGGTCAAAATTGGTAAAAACCATAACAAAATAACATTTTCCATGTTTTTACAACAAACCCGAGGCTATTGGAGATTTTTATAAACTTTGACCAAACTTGGCATAAAGTTGACTCTTGGCAGCAATCGAAAGTTGAATTTTGATCTGACCATTCGATTGGGGTAAAACTAACATCATAGCGAATAATATTGAATCCCCTTTCAAATGACTACTCATGGGTCAAAATCGGAGTTAAGATGGTTGAGATATCATGAAACATGTGTCAAGCACGTCAACTCGCTTTCCGAGGCTATAACTTTTGATCCAACTGTCTGATTTTGAAAAACTTAACTAATCTGGGAACTAGACATCCGTATCTTTCCAATAACAATGGAAATTGATCTTGCATTCCATGCAATTTTTTGCCTATAAAAAGCCCAAAATGTCCCCTCCCCCTCTAGATTTCAGTGGGAACAAAATTTGGGGTCTTGGGGCATCTTTTCAGGGTTGTTTTCTCTTTTTTCTTTACATTTCCCTCCTAAAATTCACACAAAAGAACTTTGATTTTCTCTTCCTCCATATGTCAAGAGGCAGTGTTCTTGCTTCCATTTCCTCCTACTTGGTCCTTCTACCTTGGTTTTGAGGTTTAGAGGGCGTAGATGTAGCTTTTTAGCTACAATCTACACTCATTTAATTTCTAGCTCTTTATTACTTTCCTTTTAATTTCTAGCACATTTTATTTCTTTTCTTCCTCTCTAGTATGTATTTATTGCTTATTGATGTTGGCCTAGCCTTCTTAGGCTAGGATATACCTAAATTTCTTGTTTGTACTATCTTTGCCATGCTTATGTGCTTAAATACTATATTTGGTTGCTATGCTTGAGTGCTTTATAGCTTCAATAAACTATTTATGATTTATTCTTATGTCTTTTACTTTTGGGTAGGGTGTAGATCTAGATCTATTGGTCTAGGCCTACATCTAAACACCCAAGTTAAATAAAGGGTTTGGATTAGAGTCCTATTTGCATGTTTATGCTTGTCTAGCCTTTTTACATGCCTTTACTCGCCTTTTCTCTTAGATCCATCTTTTGGGATGTCATGTTTGGATGTTCCATGCTTAAATCTAGGTTTGTTTGCTTAGATCTTGCTTCTTGCATCTCTACCATGCTTAGATCTATGCTCTTCCTTTAGATCTATGTTTGTTTTTATAGATCTAGCTTCTTGCATCTCTACCATGCTTAGATTCATGTTCTTCCTTTAGATCTATGCTTGTTTGCCTAGATCAAGCTTCTTGCATCCTTGCCTTGCTTCACATGCTTTATTCTCTTTTTAGTATGTGTTTGTGTGCCTTTTTGTGCCTTTCTTGTCTTGTTGTTGCATCCTTTCCCTTTTGTGGCTTGTTTGGGTGCGACCATGTGGGTGAGATCACATCTTGGTGATGTTGGCATGTTTGTTTTTTGCCTCTCTCTCCCTTGCTTAGCTGAGCATGTTAGGGTTTCTCACGATAGCCTTGTATGTGAGTTACGACATGATTATCTTTTATCCATATGTGTGTGATAACATGCTTTGCTTTGTTGTGCTTATTGCCTTGCTTGCTTTATGCCATCTTGTGTCATCTCTCTGCTTTAGTTCCATCTTTGCATGTCTTTGCTTGTTTATGCATGTCTTTGCTTGCTTGTTTGTGTCATCAAGCATTGCTCCTACCTTTGATTTCGTGTAGGTTCACACCCGTCTGTATACACAAAATCTTGAGTCCCTTTTTAGGAGCTTTTCTTATTTACACATACGTTGTCTATACTCTAATCCAATGGATCTACGGACATCAAATCCAAACCTACATTTATCCCTTGATGACACATTTTCTCTTTGTTTTTTTGATTGATAGTATGCTTCCTTCAATTTGTGTTTGCTCACATGTTCTGATGAGAATCAACAAGCATTCAAGGATCCATTGCATGTTCCAGTTGGGCCTATTACTAAAGCAAGATCCAAGAAGATCAAAGAAGCACTTAATGGGCTGATTCAAGAGATTTGGGCAGATTCTAACGCAAGATATTCCAAGCTTGGCCCAAAGGA
Source organism: Quercus gilva (assembly GCA_023621385.1). Classification (NCBI taxonomy): domain Eukaryota; kingdom Viridiplantae; phylum Streptophyta; class Magnoliopsida; order Fagales; family Fagaceae; genus Quercus; species Quercus gilva. The sequence goes on along the minus strand of CM042476.1, from coordinate 65,069,595 downwards.
AGATGAAGGTATAATAAATTTAATCCAAGCTATTGAGGGCTAATCTGGCTTGATTGGGCATGATTTATGGCGTGGATTTATGGCTAATTGACTTTCAACTCCATATCAGTTAATAGACATTTTTTCTATTCTGGAGCTTATAATTTCAGACCAGATCTACCGTAATTTAGGGCTTTTATTATTTAGAACGTTTTTAGCTATTTTCCTATTTTAGATCTGTTAATTTCAGACCAAATCAACTTTTATTTAGGTTTTTATTATTCAGTACGTTTTTTATATTTTCTATTTTCAGTCATGTCTTAAAAGTAGCATATGCTCATTGTAATAGAGAAATTATTGAATAAAAATCAGAAAAGGTGAGGCTTTGCTCTTCTTTTGGTTCTTCAAGAACTGTAAATTTATCAGGGATTCTTCCTTGTGACGTTCAAACTTTATACCTTTGGTTCGTGATTCAATTATAATAATTGAGTCAAGGTGTTACACTTATACTTTTGGTTCACGTTTCGATTATAAACGTTGGGTCAGGGTTTCTATCAAAAATCTGAATTTTAGTTTTCTTGGGCAAGTATTTCAATATTTTTGTTGGGTCTCAAAGCTTGTCGATTAAGGTTCGTATCATTTGGTATCAGAGCACAGGTTCCAAAATCAGTTTTCTTTCCCTTTATCTTTTGTTTCCTGTTATCATCCTGTCTTGTTCCTTTTGTGTTCTTTATTCCTCATTCTTATTTTGTGACGTGCACTAGGTTAAAATCATGCACCAAGCTCCCAGAGAGAGAAAAAAGAAAAAAAAAAGAAAAAAAGAAGAGACTTTAGAAAAGAAATAGAAAACAGAATATTATTGTTTGTAGTTTCAATTCTCTCACACCAAAATATTATTTTCTTTGTCCTCTTCCTTTGATTTAGTGTTTCTGTCATATTTTCTTGCCATTGGTATTGGTTTAAATAATACAAGTTGAATTTCTTGATCAAGTTTATTAATTTAAGAAGAATTGAAAAGGGGAAGCTACGAGTG